>JANDEH010000022.1:3600000-4800000 GCA_024610705.1 Tetragnatha versicolor
GCTTCGCGAGCCAGAGAGCCTTCATTATCTTCTTTTTGTCGACTGCTAGGGCTTGGGATTGCTCCACGACGCCGGGGCTCAGCATCAGAAGGCACAGGGCAAAAAGCAGGCAGAGGATTTTGCAGTTCATGGCTGATTGAGTTGCTTTGATGAGGTTCCGAATCTGGTGAGGAGAAATAAGGAGAGGGATTTTATTTCGCTTTTTCCGCACTCTTGGACTCATTGAAAGGTTATAACTGTTAATCTTCTGGGTATGTTTCGATTTGAATGCTGGAGGTTGCAAATTGAATGTTTTTTTGGAACATACTTAAACAGCATATAAAATTCTTGTTTGCGTGAAATTTTAAGCTCCCATCAGAGTTTAGAACTAATTATAGTGTCAGGGGATGTTTCAATAGGAAATTCAGATGAACATTATTACTTCACGCATCATAAAATATTCATTCTAATAAAATGTTTCGTTCTTAAAATAATGAGGGGCATTATGAGATTCCTGACTTTAATTATTATTCCATTATGTTCATTTATTGATAAATACATTAAATTTTTATATAGAATGTGTATTGTTTTTGAAAAGTAAAACATTCTGTCTATAAGTATGATTTTAAAATTTTTTGAGCTGACGCGTTTTTAGATATTTTAAACTATTTTATGAGTGGGATGAACAATTTTGATATTATTTTCCTTGAATAATTCTACATTTAAATAGAAGTTGTAAGCTGAATACATAAATATTAAATTTCAGCAAGTTTTGTAGCTATGTTATTTTTCATAAAACCCCAACATTTTGTAATTCAAAAAAGTACAGACAAATCATTATTTAAATTTTAAAACTCTTCAGACTTCACTAAAACAGTTTTAAGTTAAAATATTAATGCTTTTTCAGGTACTAATAATACGTTCTTTTTTGTTTTATCCAAGTTAAATATAACATAAATTTCTAAAGTTAGTAAAAATTTTATGTTGAGTGAATAGTAATCCTAATTTTTATAAATGATAAAATGAAATAGAAGACATGCGAAAATTAAATGATATTTTATCTTATTTCATAAGTTTTGAAGATGCTAACCTGTTCAAAAAAATTCATTGAAAATGAAATTTTGATTTTTTAAGACAAGATAATTATGCAAGAAAAGACTGGTAAAATAAACTTAACATTTTTTAAAGAACCTTTACTGCTTCATGACTCCCAGATATATTTGAAAAAGTCTTTAGAGTACATATGAGTTTCTACAGTAATGAAAAGCGTGTGATAGTATAGTTTAACTTATATTCCATTGGTAACAACACAGTGTAACTGAACGAAGTTTAGAACTCACCAGTTGCTCAGAAAGGAAGGAGCTGATAGATCTGCCTGTTCTAAATCCCCCAAATGCTTATATACCATTCTAGAACAAGAAAAAAAGAAAGGAAGTTCCCCTTCCTTGTACCCTCCCCCCCTCCAATGGGGACAAAACCAAAAATACCATTTTATTGAAACATTTCACAGATATGTAATTGCTCCAGTTTACTGTCTATCACTTAAACCCGAGTATCGTTATATTTAGAATGCACCCCCAACGGTTTCAGGAATCCGCCTTTGAAGATTCGAGCCGAATTCCCGCTGGAACACTTGTTTGCTTCGCTCGAGGGGTGTCAGGGGGTGCGAAAAGAATGTACATAGGCGTTCGAATTAAGATTTCACACCTCGATAACTAGGTTAAGTGATTGTCAGTCTTAGATGCGAGATGCTGCAGTAAAAGTGCCGGAACCTAAATATAACTCTTCAGACGTCCATCGTATGAAGCGATGATTTGTAAATTGTTTGCTTAAGAGTTTTGGAGTCTGATAATAATAGATACATGGGCATACCCAGCCCATACTACCTGTTGCCCGAAGAAAAGACAAGAAAGGGAAAGTGTAAGGTTTGTTTGGGTTTGAGATTTGTGTGGGCCTACGTTTAGGCTTCAGAGGGCAAAAGGTTATGTTTTTTTTGTTGGGAATAGGTTGTGAAAATAAAGGAAAGTGTGTTTGTGTGTGTATCTTTTAGCTTAGTATTGCAATACAAGATTTCGAAAGCAAAAGTATAAATTGAAGTATTAAAAGTTTGGGCATGAATCATCTCAAATCCTCTCTAGTAAAAGAATGAGTTGGGTAATTTTATTAAATTTTACTTATTTTCAATGTAAATTCGTAGCTGTGAAACGATATTAATATCATATTATAGTAATAAAAGTTTTGGAGCTTAAAATGTTAACATTTTGAAACAGAAAGTTTTTAAATGTATTTAAGAGACAATGGTTTAGAGCAGGATTTCCCAAGACTTTACTTACATGGACAACCTGTACGAATTTTACCTTTGCCATAAACCCCAAAACACTACTTTTACTAACAAAACTACTTTACTGCTGATTTTTAAACAAGTGAGCAAATTTTCCCCTCAACAATCAAATTGGAATATTTCAAAAAATAAGTATACCCCTTTTTCTATGCAAAAAATGCATCAATTAAATTTCATCTGTTCCTCTAAGTTTTCAAAATATCTTTGAAGTGATTCAGGTAGAATTTCACCTAGACGTTACCAACAAAACAAGTTGATACAAATTGTTTACCTGTCATTATTTTGTCTGGAATTTCAACCTTTTTAGCGTTATCGACTCCTTTTGTTTAATCCCATCGACCCTTACAGATCTATGGTGACCCCTTTGGAAATCCATAGTACAAATGCTGCTGTTACAAATTTAAATGCAAAAGCAGTGCAAATCTGTACATTTAAAATAATTTTACTTTAAAAATTAAATAAAAAAGAATGGCGAAACCTGCAACGAAAAAGTAAGACGAAAATTAATAAAATACTAAAGGGTTTTCGTTTTCCATTGAAAGTGGGATGCCGTAATGAATCTAGACTAAAATAAATAGTTTTTTAATGTCTTGCTCTTGACCTAGACCTAGAGCTTTGGTTTTACAATCTAACAGTGTTAATCTAAGGTGTTAAGTCTAACTTAACATCTTCCCTATTCATGTCAAAAGCTTCTGGTCATGTCTTTTTAAATTGCGTATTTTTCTTTGAAATTTTCCGCATTATTTCAAAGAAAAATCAGCTTAATTCCTCATCAAAATTTAGACTGTAAGGAAAATTTTCAGCTACAAAAAAAATCTAAAATTTAAATAGCTAAAGTATAAAAGCAATAATGAGTACAACACTAATCAGAGTTTAAAAGTGAAATTTCGAGATTTAACACGAAACGATTCTCAAAAATGTTTATCTTGAACATTGAAAGTTATGCCCATTGTTGCCTGTAAACAGATATCAGAAATGGGCAATTCCCGCATTTATTTTTAATTTTTTATTCGATCGAGGTACCCTAGAGCGGAATATACACCCCAAATTTTTTTTATTACGATGATTATTTATTTTTTATTAGATTTAATTTCAAAGTTTGACTTAAAAAAGGGCGTGGAAAACGTCAAATTTCAAAATGTGACGTATTCAATCCTATACATCAGCGGTTCTCAAACTGTGGTCCGCGGACCCCTGGGGGTCCGCGGCGCCTTCCTAGGGGGTCCGCGAGTTAACTTGAGGAATTCCTAAAGTTACTTTTAGAATTCTCCAAAGTTTCAAAATTAGATAAAACACTAGTTTTAAGAGTAAAATTTCAAAAAATTTCTGGGGGAGAACCCCCAGCCCCCTCGAAATTTTTACTTCAATGCATCATTCTTTCCTTGAAATTTCCATACTCACCTCAGAGATTTGAAGTAATTCAGGGGCATATAAAAAGGTGGGTGAAGGGGTCCGCCCTATCCTGAAATTTGGACTTGGAGTATTAAAACAAGTTAAAACCCTGTTTTTTGTATCAAATCTCCGAAAAATTTCTGGGGAAAGACCCCCGAACCCCCTTTAGACTTGGTATACTTTAATATTAAAAACTTTTTAAAAATAAGTTCATCAAAACTGAAATCCTACCTAAGATTATTGTCCGAAATTTGGACGAAGTGTATCAAAACCAAGTTAAAATCCTGTGAGTTTTTAGGGACTAATTTATCTAAAACTTTTCGGAGGATGACCCCCCAGATACCTTTTTGTTATTAAAACTCTATTATTATAAACTATTTTTTACATTAAGTTAATCAAAATGCAAATCTTACATAAACATTTATATTTAAAAAAAATTCTAATTAGGGTATCAAAACTAATTAAAAATCTGTTTTCCTAGTTGAATTTCCAAAAATTTTCTGGGGGAGGACCCCCAGACCCCCCTTTAGTATAGGTAGAACTTAATTACTTATAACCTTTTCATATTAAGTTAATTCTACTTAAAAATGTACTAAAAAGCTACTTGGACATGAAATATACATGATGGGAGGCTGAGGGATAATTTTTGTCCCCTCCCGAAATAAATTTCTATATACGCCTCTGGAGTAAATGTGAAATTTATTATAATTAATATACTAATTTTAATTAATCTTGAACTTAAAACAAAAGTCTGGTAACGATTTTTGGTGTTTAAAATGTAGGGGGTCCGTGAAGTCTGGCTGTTACATAAAGGGGTCCGTGACGATAGAAAGTTTGAGAACCGCTGCTATACATTGATTTTAAACAATTAAGGAAGTTGTATGTGTCAGATATTCAAATATAAACAAGTGTTCCGTGTGTTTTTTTGTATGATAAAATGAAATATCGAGTCAATTTTTCAAAAACTGTTCAGGTAAATAAATATTTTAAATTAAAAGTCGAGAAAAAAAACACGTGACTGAAAACGTTTATTGTTTAAAGATGTCAACAATCATACCATCAACTCCATTGCTTTCCAACAATGTTGATCGTATGATGACGTCAACATACGATGATCCTAGACACTTGGCGTTTTCGGGTACTTTTAAAAAGTGTATTTTTGTTAATTTTTTTGGCAATCAAAAAATTTCTCGATTGGCCTCAAATTTTGGGTAGTTGCTTATTTTTTTTCAAGAAGAATCGATTAAAAAAAATAAAGAAAAATCATGCAACTTCCTCATTGTTTAAACAATTCAAAGTTATTGTTGGGTCTCACTTTAAAGTAAGGCCGAATCAGTTGTGACGTACTTTAAAATCCTAAACAAAGACACAGGGCTTGTCTCTCGATTTTTATTTTTAAGTATTTAAATAACTAATTTTTTTTTTGAAAATTTTCAGGTCAATTTTTGGATTTAGATCTATTTCATTTACTGGAAAATGCATTCTTTCTGTTTTAAAAAAATGCTGGTACTGCCCACTTTCCTATTGTTAAATTTACTACTTCTTACTTTTAAAAGGATTTTAGCTGCTCTTGAAAAGTTTTTAGAGTGACATTTTCCATTTTACTCTGTGAAATTCATTTTTCTTTGAAGTTATACAGAGACAGCTTCAAAGAAAAATACGTATTCATATCACACCCCTTTTCGAGAGAAGATAAAATATCTTGTCTGGACACAAAAATACAGAGTATAGTACGATTCATTTTCAGTTTGTTGATAATATTATTTTAATAAATTTATAAAACCAGATCACCTCGATTTAGATACATTCGGTAGCTGCTTATTTCAATGTGTATTTGTATTGTATTCCTCTTTGAATAAAGAAAGGAAGCATTTGAGAATGTTGGTTTCCCTCATGTTTTTAGATTTTCCTATATGAACTAATATGGGTTCAATTCCGTTAACGCTCCCGCTAAATACCATCATGCTCTTTTGGACACAAAAGAGTAGAAAAATTGCTAAATAATTTCAAACTCATAGATTAAAATGTTTAGTTAGATCAATAACTGTTCAGTTCATCAATAGAAAGCGGTAAAAATGTCAATATATGAATATATGGCTTTTAAAAGAGCATGATGGTATTTATCGGGAATGTTAACGGAATTGAATCCTAATATGTTTACCATTTAACACCACAAAACCATTTTGCTTTTCGTTAATATTTATGATATAAAACTATTACTTTAACCCTTTAGCACCGGCTCGGCTGGGACATATGCTGTCCCACGGTGGAAAAATTTTGAAATTACGACTAAGGCAACATTATGTTCCTAATGCTGAAAAACTTCAAGGAACAGAATAAAATGCTCCTTTGTGCCTCCAAACACATCATGATCTAATAGATATCTCATCGAAGTTGCCCCCAGGAGCTCAAACAAGTGCAAAAATTGCACTTTTCTGATTCCCTTGCCGTATTGAAAGGGTTAAAATATAAGTGCGTCAAAATTACTTAAAAGAGTGTGTGTATATAAGTTCTTCGATTTGTTTTATTTTATTTCACTTAGTATTTCCCTGATAAAAGTAAATTTGGTGACATTTCATTTCATAAAACCAATTAATATTTGGGATATAACATAACATTCTTGTTTAAATGGGACTCGGGTAATGAGGCCAACTCTACTGAATTAACAGAGAGTGTAAAGGATTGAACTTCATCAATCACAAGTTCAGATTTGAATTAAAAAAGTAATAATGGTGTATTCCAGTACTTATTTTTTTGTTTTTTATTCGATAGAGGTACCCAAAGAGGAATATACGCTGTTCGACCCCCAATGCTCAGAGAGAACAGCAAGAAGAACTACCTTAATTCCAAAGATTTTTATTAAAAAATTAAACGAGTGAGTATAATAACAACAGGAAAATCCTTTAAATAATATTTAAAAACGTTGCCACAAAGTTAATAATAACATAATAGAGTGTGAGGCCTCAATCCCGTCTAAGCCGGAATCGAGCACTCCACACATACGCGCATTTTTTTAACAACGATGATTATTTATTTTTTAAATTTCATTTTAAAGTTTATTTTTTAAAAAAGGTGCGAAAACATCAAATGTGAAAATGTGACGTATATACATTGATTTTAAACAATAGTTCAATTTATTTGATTTTCCGGGATAGATGGCCGTGTTTGAATGGAATTTCCAAACGTTTCGCTCTCAGCTTCGGAGAGCATCCTCAGTGGCAAAAAATCAACAGATAAAAATTGAAAAAAAAAAGGAGGCACTGAGGATGCTCTCCGAAGCTGAGAGCGAAACGTTTGGAAATTCCATTCAAACACGGCCATCTATCCCGGAAAATCAAATAAATGTATCTTCAGGTCGTGGAAGTTTTCATCAATTTATAATAGTTCAATTGTTTAAAAACAATTCAAAGCGATTGTTGGTTTCCCCTTTAAGGTGCTCGTATACACTTTATTGACTTTAAAAATTTAGATTTTCACAAAATACAGTCAGAGGGTATATAAATTAAATCATTTCACCAGAAAAAATTTCAGATTTAGCCAGTCAATAATTGGCTAATCAGGTTTAATGAGCTAATGAGCACGATTTTCAAATAATGATTATTTATTTTCAGGTAATTAAAAAAAGACAATTTCTATCAGATATTCTTTACATTAGTATTCATGTTTTGACTTTTTTATATTTTTGATAGACCCAATAGTTTTCTTCTACAATTTTTTAATGTTAAAAAAAATAAAAATTTATTATTTTTTCATGAAATCAGTATCTTAAAAATACATAAAAAATATATTTATAAACTAAATGCAAAAAAAGTCAAAACATTCGCTATATTGTACATATTTTTAGAGTAAAAATAATTAAAAAATACTAATTTCCCGAAGAGCAACCATTGTTTGAATGACACTCTATGTGACAAAAACGGGATTCCTCAGAAATTGAGTTAAAAGATGTTGATAGCAAGCAGTTTCTATAAGCGCGATATTTAAACCTTCATAAAATAAGTATTACAAGCATTTTCTTAATCCTGGTATCATTTTAACCCTCTAATGCCCACTACAAGAAATTACTATGGAAAAAATTATTTTTTTGCCTTATTCATTTAGTTTTGCTCCAAATAAAATAAAAATGCCAAAAAAATTTTGATTTTGTTAAAATTTTGTGGATTTCTGGTTGGTAGCATATTTGCTACCATGGGCAGATTAGGGTACAAAATGAAGGTGATCGGTATATACCAAAGTTTTTTAATTCTGGTCAAAATAGTAATATTTTTGGGTGGAAATAGTTAAAAAACCTTCTTTACTTATTTATAATAAAAATTATTCCTCCTTTAAAGCTTTTAAGTGATTTTTTTTCTTTTCTTTTTCTTTTTTTCAACCAGTATTTGTTCGATTTTTATGCAATAAAAAACAAAAATATATATTTTTTACTAATTGATTTTGCATACAATGCAATGCACACTGATAGTTTTATCTAGAAACATATTAGAAATATTTTGATGCCTTTAAAAATAATTTTAAGCCTGAAATTAGCCTACTTAGTAAATTCCTATAGTAAAGAATGCAGCTTTAAAACTTTCAAAGTCGTAAAACCAATGTTTTAAATATAATTAAAATATTTTATTTATAAATCATTCATAGGAGTGTTATTTCAGTATTACATAATAGCTTTATATTTAATTTTTCATAAAATTTTCTTGATATTTTTTAAAAAATAAAAAAAAAATTAAAAAATTAATTAAATTTAAAAAAACGTGCTTTTTTTCGTGTAAAAATGAACAAACTAATAAATATAGTTAAAGACTTGCCTAATAACAATTTAATTAAGTGATAAAGCTAAAGAAATAAGTTTAAAAGTTTTTATTAAATTAATAAATTATTTAATTTTTAAAATTTTTAATTATTAAATTAATCAAATTTTTTATCTTTACTTTTAAAGCATTCGACAGTGTGAATCATGAAATTTTAATTAAAAAACTATCTTCAATCGGGGTTCGAGGCGGTGAACTAGATTGGTTCATTTCCTACCTAGCAAACCGAAAACAGTTCGTAAAATTGGGAAATTCTAAAAGTAGTCTATTAAACATAAAGTCTGGTGTACCACAAGGTTCAATCCTTGGACCTTTGCTTTTTATAATCTATATAAATGACTTCTGTAAACTAAAATTAAATGGTAAAATCATAACCTATGCAGATGATACTGTAATTCTATACTCATGTTCTAACTATAGTATACTACAAAATAACATAAATAAGGATCTTCTGACCATTAAACACTGGTTTATATCTAATAAATTAGCAATAAATGTAAATAAAACAAAATTTATCAATTTCAGTATCTACGGGCCTCCTGAGCATCTTCGTCTTTATTATCATGTAAATGACTGTATAGGTCTTAATTGTAATTGCCCCCCTCTTGAACAAGTATCTTCAATAAAATACCTTGGTTTAAATGTAGACTCAAACCTAAAATGGAAATCCCACGTTAATTGCCTAACAAATAAACTACGCTATATTTTACACAAACTTTACTTCATAAAAAAGATAATAAATAAGATCTTCTTGCTTCAACTTTACCACTCTTGGGTTAATTCAATAATAAGCTATGGTATTCTGGCCTGGGGTGGGGATTACTTACAAAATATAAATCCAGTAATTAAAATTCAAAATAAAATCATTAAATTTCTAAGCAGTAACAATCAGTTCCCTTTAATTGATCTTTACAAAAAACTTAACGTTTTACCAGTTCGTCACCTTTTTTTCTTTAAAACAATAGTTTATTTTACTAAGCAAGCAAACGAATCTGACCTACGAAATTTAACTTATAATTTACGTTCAAGAAACTTATATTTTGTACCTAAAGCAAAAAAAGAAATTCTTCATAAAAATTATGTTTATTTATCACCTAAGTTTTACAATATTTTACCCAATGACATAAAAACAGAAAAATCCCCTATTAAGTTTAAAAAATTACTAAAGCTTTTTATTTTTACAATAGAAAATATTGAAGAACTTTTTTAAAAAAAAGAACAAACGCTCTCTAATTTCCAATCTAGTCATTCTGAAGCTTGCCTTGCGATGCCACTATTCATTTTCTATGTGTAATATCTATATGTGTAATGTCTGTATGTATTGTATATTTGTATGTTCAATCTATTTTTTTAAATACAATTCCTTTAGGTTGCCCTTATGGGTTTCTGACCCCTGGGCAACTCATATGTCTTCCTGTTTTGTTTTCGTGTATGTGTTTGTTCCAACTGTAAAATGTTCATGTTGTGTACGTAACAAATAAAGAATTTTGAATTTGAATTTGAATGAATTTATAGTTTGACTAATTAAAATAGAAAAGTAACCTAAATAAACAGCTGACGCTAAGAAATACTCTTTTTCTATGAAAATATTTTAGGATTGCCAATATGCCACCTAGACCTAATGCATGGATTTACTACCACTAACGCCCATGGTAGCATATATGCTACCATCATTTTAATTTAATTATTTCGCAATTAAAAAATACTTTTACATGGCAATTTTTTGTACAGATGATATAAGCAACTCTTCCTCTAAAAATATATCAATAGAATTCAACTTAATTTCATTAACATATTTGTAAAAATTAGTTATAATTAACCCTTGTAGGACCCATTTTGGATTTTTAGTCAAAGGTGGTATTTCAAAATTTTTTACAAAAAATTGGAAAGGAGGACTGAAGTTAAACTTCCTAAATTGTAACACCTAAAGATACAATTATTGCAGTAAAAATTTAAAAATGAGTATTACTTATTAATTTCATGCTGAAAATTGAAGCTAAACTTATGGTAGCATATAATGCTACCATGGGCAGTAGAGGGTTAAAGCTAAATAATTGTAAAATACATTTAATCAACAAAAAATACTTGGATATTTTGTCCGATGCATTTTTTTCTCTTTTAAAACAATGCTGGTATTGCCCATTAACTTTGGAAAAGGATTGAAATATAAACTAAATTGATCTTAATAAACCTCTTTCCTGATTGGACTTTTTATCAGAACGTTTAACACTAAAGGATATGTCATGGTTCATAGAGGAAACCATGCATAAATAGTATTGTTAAATTTTAAAATTCAAATTACAAAGATGAAAGTGGATCGACTTGGAAATTTCTTTTTTCAAGAATTAACTCAAACCTTTAAGATATGTTCGAGAAATATTAGCCATTATATTAATGAAAGTGGCAAAACAGCAGAAATTCAATAGAGTCAGTTTTACATCACGCATTTCCCAACTTCACTCGTCTAAAACAGCTATTGAATTTCGATTTTACTTTTTTTACACAGTAATATAAACCGCAGATATGGACATTTTTAGATTTAGAAGAAGAAAGCAAAAAGTTAGATAAGAAAACTTTTGTAGTGAGAGAGAGAAAAGCAGATAATTTTAGAAATTTCACAGAGAGAAGATACAGAACTGTTCTACTCAGGAATAAAAAAAAATAAAAATCTATCTGAGAGTGTTTCTCGTGCGCTTTATAAGTGCTCCCGTGGGCTACTATGCAGTTTCTAGCTACTGCATCTATGACTTTTTGAAAGCTATACTGTAGAAATTTCGTTGTGTTATAAGTGTATAGAGTTTTCACCTGGAAAAGGAAACCGTAAAAAAGACGTTTTAGAAGGGAATTGCTGTTGTAGGTATAAGAGGAAGGACTGCTATCTTCACACGTAAGAAGTAAAGTTTTATTTGGATGTTTTGTAAGAGAAAATTGAACGCGTTCCTGGAGGTAAAAAGGGACTCAAGAATTTAACTAAAAATATCATGGAGTAAAAAGTGGAAGTTATTGGGCCAGCATATTGTTTCACTAAAGAATTAGGCTATAACATATTTCTATCAAACCTACGTTCAGAAATTAGGCGAATCAAGATCTTCAGAATAAAGAGGCTGAACATTTTTCATAGTCTATAAAAATATGCTGTCCCTTAAAACGACATTGCGGAATTTTGATATGGATATATTCAACTTGCATATAAAAATATTATAAACCCGACTCTAGTTAAGGGCGTATCGGGGTAAGTGAGACAAAAGTAACATATTTTGATGAAAATCATTTATAGAATGATGCACAGATGCACTCATAAAATGATGCATTCCTCATAGCAAACACTTTTATCTAAAAGTTGTTGAAATGAAAAGGTTTTTGAGTTTTCAAATTTTATACTAGTCTTCGACTGGGCTATGAATACTACTTATCATTGTGGTTTAAATACGAATTAGTTCTTAGGTTTTAATACGAATTAATTATTTGGTTTTAATACGAATTCATTCTTTGGTTTTAATAGGAATTTACATCTATGTTTTGTAAACGAATTTTCATGAAGAGATTGGATAGATCAATGTATTTTTTAAGCTAAACTCTAAGAAATTTATTGATTATTTAATTTTTATTATTATTGTTAAATAAAAAGACTCCCCTCCATAACACGATAAATAATTAGTGTTCGGCAACTACTGGTCAAAAAGTAGTTAACTACCATCTACCAACTAGTCTGGGCAAAAGTAGTTGTAACTACTAGTTAACTACTTTTTCTTGGAAGTAGTTATAACTAGTAGTTGATTATTTCCCAAAGTAGTTAACTAGTCTATTTAATTTCATAAGATATTTCCCCCCAAATTTTCGATTAGTTTTTCTTACCTATAGCAAAAATATCATGGCTAAAGATTCGAAAATTTTTGATAGGTATACAGGTTTTTGGTGTCTTAAAGTTTTCTAAGTTGTATTTATATTAGTCAGTACAGTGTCGTATATAAGGGGATTAGGGGTTCTAACCCCCCTTAGCCTGAACAATATTTTAAGCACAAAATTGGGCCGTTAACTTTAAGTATTGCCTTACAAATTTTTAATGCAGGAAAAAACATCTAGAATCATGGGCGCCCATCCATAAGGGCAGAGGGGGGCCCGGGCCCCCCCCCCTGGGATCCGAAAAATTTACATAAAATCTTCATTTAACCATAATACATAATTTTTATTCAACATTCTATTTTATATTTTTTGCTATATCAATACTTTATTATGATTTTAAGCTAATTCAAAAGAAATATGAAAATTGTTTCTAACATTTCATACACTGAAACATTGCCCTATCCACCACCCCAGTAACAAAATATGGGAATCCTGAATTCTACTCATATCATGAAAATCATGGGTAGCAATTCTATTAGGTTGCTGCCCAAAAGTGTTCCAAATAAGTTAAATCTCTACTCTTAAAAGTAAAATTTCAAAAATTTTCAGGGGGAGGACCCCCAGACCCCTTCTTTTTAGTATCGACTAGGTATATTGTGAACAAGTAGATTTCTACATTAAGTGTAAAAATATTAAAAACTATAATTAGAAGGTGTTAAAAAATACTGCACAACATGAGTGAAACAAACTGCTATATCTTTGAACCAAACCCTCCTCCCCTCAAAACAAAAAAAAATGCCTGACTGAAAACCTAAAATTTTTCTTGGGCCCCCCTTGAATTTTAACATATGGGCGCCCCTGTCTAGAATCCTCATAAACCTAGCCTAAAATCGCTTTTCATAGTGTTAGAATTTCCAGGAGAGAAAACCCTGAACTCCCTAATTTCTAGAGAGGATTTCAAAAAAGGGTTGCATTTATATGTCAATTGCAGGGATTGCTGATTGAGGATTGCTGATTCAAGGTTGCTATATATGAAAATGTATCACGAAAAATGGCATTGTAAGTAGATGTAACATATTTTTAAAATTTTGATCTTTCAATATTTTTTGAAGTAATTGAACTTTTTGAAAGTAGTTGGAACTAGTAGTTGGTGAAAAAAGTAGTTATACAAGTTCAAACTACTCTAAACCAAAAGTAGTTGAACAACTAGTTAACTAGTAGATTGCAACTAGTAATAATATTATTTGTGTGTGAGGGGAAATTGAAAAAAAAAATAGAAGAATATTTTGTAATAAAAGATGAAAAATAAGAAGCATTTAATTTTTTCTTTTGAATCAGATGAAAACAAATTTTGGAAACCCTACATTATTTATCCTATTTAAAATTTCTTCATATTTATAACAATAGAATTCATCATATGAATTCAAACGTCGTGCTGCCATCTATTTGGTAAATCTCAAGGTATATGAAAAAGACACGAACATTTTTAATATATGCATTTCTTTAACATCGGGTGTGACTTAAAATAAAACAACTTCTCCGAGAAGATTTGATAGGAAGAACTTAGAGGCGTGATTGAGATCCAGAGGGGGCAAGACTGTTCGTGAAGGTTATTAAAATGTCCTTTCCCGCCATCAATTTAAAAAAATCTTAAATTATTTGGTAAATTCTCCAGCTAAATTTTAATTATTATAATAAAACATTTACGTATGTGAAATTAATCTAGATAAATTGCCACAGAATGTATGGATCATTGACTGAAATTCATTTTTCAATTCAATTATAGTTTGCCCGCACATTATATCCAGGGGTAGTCTGATTTAAATTATAAATTTAAAATCAAAGCGAAAGAGGGATTTTTAAAAGGGAAATTAATAATTTTTAGAAGAAAAATTTGAAATGGCAAAAATGTTGTTTGGGAATAGATACATTAATTGTCCGAATTTCAGAAAAATAATAAAACGGCTATAAAATAAGAAAACATAAATAGTATATTTTTTCTGAGTTACAAAACTAATACTAAAATGTAAGGTAAAAATAATTTTACCAACTTCTATGTTTAAATTAAATTAATCAATTTGGTGTTAGATAGAGGATTTTTGGTCGTTACTGAGTTTATTACTCACGTTAAATATTGGATTTATGAACTATTATGGTTTCAAAATTAATAAAAGATAAAATATAATTATAATTAAAATACCTTGTACTTTTGAAAACATTTTTATTTTAAATACATATCATTGTATAGGTCAAGAAACAAAGTTATATCAAACTTATATTCGCATTAAATATACAGTCGAGTCCGCTTAATGTGATCGCAGTTGTCCGAGATTAAACTGATAACATTATCCGATTGATAACATAAAGCGATTACATATAAAAAACAGCAAACAGTGTAACCAGATTGTTTTCTTAAAAATCAAAATCATGTAATCGTAATTAATGTATTTAAACACTATTTTTACACTAAGGCACTTGGCAACTTAAAATTTTGTCGAAGAAATAAAAGAGTAGTTCAATTAATAAATATAAAACAATCGCTTACTTTGCATTTTTAATTTTATAGAAAGGTTTCTCTTTCTTCACTCCATTATATCCTTCCACTCCAATAAACCACTTACTTTATAATCTGAATTCCAGAAAACAAGGGAAAATCAAAATCTCATATCAGAAACATCAAGGAGCCGATGGTTTCTTTAACCAATCACAAGTTTGGATTAGGACCCCCCCCCCTTTAACTGTTTTCTTTCAATATTATGTGGAATGTTTTATTTTTCTTACTCGGACTGAGTTTCAGAAAAAAAGAAGCAAGAAGCACCAAATGGCTAAGTGGGCAGATGTTTATATGTAAAAATTGACCTTCAAAACGAAACTCGCACTCTAAAGCGGTCGTTTTTAAGGGGATATGGACAAATTTTGATAACATTAAGCGGCGTGTTGAATCATAGTTGATATGAATTTACATTAAATTGAATAGGAATGATCGGGACCTGTCAATTTCGATAACATTATCCGATTGATAACATTAACCGTGATCACATTAAGCAGATTCGACTGTATAATTTTTTTGTTCATAAATTTACATTAATAAGGAAAACACAATTCCATATTTTAAAAGAATAAGTTTAGAAGCTAAAATAAAGTAAAGTATTTGTTTCAAAGAGGCTTAAATGTATTTAAAATAATGATATACGTAGGAAATAATTCCATAAAAACCATTTTATGGGAAAATATTGGGAAAACAACTTTACCCATTACATTTCAAAAGTTTAATACTCATAATCTAAAGGAGATAAAAAAGAAAACTGTTGTACTAAGTAGTACTTATAAGATGAAAATCAAAATAGGCTTATTTATGGAGAAGTAGCAATATACAGGGTGTTTCAAAATTGCGTTGCACGGCTTTTATTCGGAACCAGCGCCTCCTAGGGTCATGGAAGTAAGGTCTACCCCTAGGTAAGTGACACTGGAGAATCCATTGAGATGACTTACAGCGCCCCTAGCGGCGAAATTAAAAAGTTAAAAAAATTTATTTAAAAACTAAAAGAGATAGAGCAAAAACTTCAATGAGAGTATTGTTGCCAACGTCAAAAAGAACTCACTGAAAAAATTTGATCAAAATATCTTGAATATTCGCGAAGATATTAGCATGTGAAAATAGCACTTTTTCAGGGGTCTAAAAGTAAAAAGTTCGTTTATTTGCAAATTTTTTTTATTTTTTGATTAAATTTTGTGTTCTTTCAACTAAAAAAACACAAAACTACACAATAACACTGAAAAATTTGCAAATATGCGAACTTTTTACTTTTTGACCCCCGAAAAAGTGCTATTTTCACATGCTAATATCTCCGCGAATATTCAAGATATTTTGATCAAATTTTTTTCAATGAGTTCTTCTTGACGTTGACAACAATAATCTTACCGAGGTTTTTGCTCCATCTCCTTTAGTTTTTAAATTAATTTTTTTAACTTTTTAATTTCGCCGCTAGAGGCGCTGTAAGTCATCTCAATGGATTCTCCAGGGTCACTTACCTAGGGGTAGACTTTACTTTCATGACCCTAGGAGGCGCTGGTTCCGAATAAAAGCCGTGCAAAGCAATTTTGAAACACCCTGTATAGTCATAGTGTAATTGCCTTTTAAATTCTATTTTGGAATTCTGAAGAAAAAAATGTTTGTCTCAAAAAATGAGTAATGAAGATAAAATAATAGAGATTTATTTGGATAAGAGCAAGATTATAAAAATGAAAAGAAATGCAAAAATTAATGCTTACATTATCTTTCTTTATTGACAAAATTGTTTTTTAACTTTAAATTTATTCTATAAAACAATTTATTGAATTTAAAACGCAAATATGACCGATAAAAACCTCAAAACCATTCTGCGATGACCATTTGGGCAAATAAAAAAGTTAAATCTTATTCAGCGTAAAAATGAATGTTTTTGTAAACGCAGTTCCTTTAATACAAGTAAAGATTTTTGAGCATTGTTATCGTGTAGTTTTGTTGTTATCGTTTAATTGTGTCTTACTTATTTTTTTTTATCAAATTACATGTGGATTTCTATAACTTAAAATAAAATTTCATTACAAGAACTAAAACCATTTAATGAGAAAATTGCTTAAATTGTAACAATTTGATGCAACATTGCTGTCAATTAAGGTGTGGGAATGATAATGTTAGATCACTTTAGCAAATTGCGATGAACAATTCACGTGGATTAAAGGTCAAGCTTGAATAGTATTCAATACCATAGATAAATCTAGATATCTCATGTTTAGAGAGCATGAGGTATTAAACAGTGATATTAGCATTGCCTCTGAAATCCTAAATTGTTGTAAACAGCTTGGATCTGTTCAGCTTCATAAAATTCAAGATAACATACAATTAGCGGAGATGGGATAGTATACATTATAGAAAGCATATGTTTAAAATTATTAAGTAAAACTAACTATAATGTGGTTTATTTAGAAATATTGGTAAAATCAAGAGTTAAGAAAATATTTGATAAATATTTTTACTTTTTCTTAGACAAAGTGTATGAAAACATTTTATTACAAGAGGGGGAGAAGAGAGATTACGCTTCAACATAAAATAATAGATGAAAAACAAAAAAATATCTGATCAGTTAAATAACCATACTACTTTCAAATAAAAGTGCGTGATCGTTTTAGTCACGCTCGTGATCGTTTCACGTGATCGTTTTAGTTAGCATTTTTAATATGATGCATTAAGACATAGGTTCCCAAACTTTTTGGGACCACTGCCCCTTTTTCAAGTAAAGTCCCCCCCCAACATTAAAAATTTTTTACTCTAATTTGCTTACATTTTATAGAATTTTTTACAAAAATTTTGTAATAAAAAGACTTTAATAACTAAAAAAATGGACAATATTCAAAAGTTAAGTTTTCTATGCATCTTAATATTTAATTTAAAATAATTTGGTAACATAATTTTACCTTTTATAAGGATCAACCTTTTTATACGATTTAATTAATCTAATTCTGAATAAACAGAAATCTTTGGCTACGTTCAAAGATAATTTCCTGCCCCTCTGAAAATTTAAAGTTATCAAAATTATTGATATCGCAAAAGATAGATAAGAGGAGGGGGTCTGGGGGTCTTCTCCCAGGAAAATTTTTAAGTTTTTACATATTAAAATGTGATTTTAAGCTACTTTTACGGGATATTTTATTTTTTAAACCCATAATATTGACTTTAAGCAAAAGTTTAAAAGCACATTCAACTCCCCCTTTTACTCTTATAATGCCCCTAATCTCTTTATAACTCATCACAGCCTCCCTGGAATTCTCCAACGCCCCCCAGTGGGTGGTACCGCCCACTTTGGGACTCACTGTGTTAAGGTGATAAAAAATTATCGACCGCCTTAAACCCAAATTATGAAAAATCGAATTCGTGAATTTGAAATTAACGTGAAGCGATTAATTGGTAATACTGAAGCGAAGTGACATTTTATAAAATGTTTAAAGGTTTCACCTTTTTATTTTACCATTAACTTTTCTTACACATTATCCCTTTAGCTCTTTGTTTTTCTGCATATTTTTCATTTCATATTTCTCTCAATCAATATAGGAGAGAGTGTTGTACCTTTGGACAAAAATCACGTTTGGATTTTTCCAAGACAGGTAAAATCACATTTTGACCATTTAAAGTGCCCAACCTATAGTCCTAACCCTTGTCAGTAGGGTGATATTTTTATTAGCGAAAATCTTGAAAATTGTATTTTTAATTAATTTTAATAACTTGAAAAAATTTGTGTCTATAGGTACAACAACGTGCTCTCCCTATGGACAGACCCAATAAGGAACTTGCATGATTTTTTTTTATTTTTTTAATCTATTCTTCACGCAAAAATAAGCCACTACACAAAATTTGAGGCCGATTGAGAAATTTTTCGATTGCAAAAAAAATTATCAAAAATCGTGTTTTTCGAAGCAACTGAAAACGCTTAACAGCATGTACCGTGACGTCACTAATGTTTACCTCGGATTGTCATGTTTGCCGTGGATTTCTGACCGCCACCAGAAGTGTCTAGAAGGTAAATATTTATTAAAACACTCATACCGGACACTTCTGAAAAAAGAAATCATCAACTAAAACATAGAAATTCAATTTTGATTGCAATTTGGCTCGATGGATTCTACGTCACTGTGCATGCAAACACACTTCGCGTTTTCAGTCACGTGTTTTTTTCTCGACTTTTAAATTAAAATATTTAAGTACTTGTACACTTTTTTGAAAATTTGACAAAATATTTCATTTTTCTATACAAAAAACCATACGAAACACTTGAAAGTTTATGAAAATCTGACACATGCAAGTTCCTTATTGTACCTGTGGACACCCTCAAAAAGGGAAGTTATAGTTGAAAAAACCTAAAAATGAACATTTTGACTAATGCATTACTTTTTTATAACACATTTCAAGCCTTTTTAAAATTGTAAATAGATATTTTAAAGTAATGTAGTTTTAGATCGTAAATGATCATTAAAACGAAGTTGAATGATAAAAGTCTTAATTTTTGACCAAAACACATAAATCACATTGGATTTTCAGATCAAAATTTAAGGTAATACGTAGTTTCATCAATCATGCTGATTGATCTGATCACTTCACTGATCCAAAAAAAATTTGATCGACACTTAGTTGTGCAAGCATTTGGTGGTAATAACTTTCGCAAATCTTCTTCGGTGGAAATTTTTTAGTTTTTTGTAATCATCATACTTAAACTTGATAGGGTGCTTAAGATTTTACACCATATTTTACACTAAATGCCTAGTAGAATCAAAAATTGAGAAAAGTAGTTTAGATCACAAATTACTTAATTTTTTATCTAAAAATCACTTGAAAATAATCGCCGACAAATAGATAACCATTTAGAATTAATTCAACATGCATTAAAATGCATTCACTTGAATGAAAACCTGATTCAAAAGTGCCGATTAGCTACAGACACCCACTAGAACGTTTCCATAGGTACAACATCAGGTGTTTGGTGTTTTTGCATTCAAAATTATATAAAAATAAAAGAATTGAGATCTGACGATTTCTAATATCATAACAAAAAAGTCAAAATCTCGGGGATTCACCCCATTAATCCCATTTTATCATATCATAGTTATAGGGGAAGAGAAGAATTAATGTAGTGATGCAATAAAAAAACTTTGAGCATCTAAAAACAGTAAACTTATTATTATAAATTTAAATAATATTTTAAAGAGCTGATTTCACGTTAGCAACTAGATAGCACCTGTTTACATTTAAAATCGACCCCAAGTTCAAATTTACATTTTTTTCCGAATTTTAAAATGAGGTGGCTGAAGGTACAACCGTCCTCAGGAGCAACACTCTCCCCTATATGTTTCTCTGATTCAATCTCTTCTTCTCCCTTCAATTTCATCGCATTTTATCCACTGAGTACTAGAACAGAGAGTCCGTCGCCATAGGCGCTATTGGAAATCGAAAAGTTGGATGAGTTTGGGGCTATTTTGGCGCTGCGATCGCAACAACGTCACGAGAGGCGGGACGGAAAAGCCTGATTGGTTGAGAAAAACTTTTTCCTTCTCCTTCGAAAATAGAAGATTGAGTGACAGCCAATCACAGGTTTGATCACTCTGTCAATCATTTAGTTGATCGTGGCGCCCTCCAACCCATCCAACTTTTGAATATATCGTTTTGGACCCTCTGTTAGGATTTTTCTCTGTGATTTTATCTCTCGTTCAACCCCTTCTTTTCTCTCTTAATCAGTTTATTTTCATTTCTTTATACTTAAATCCTTTATTTTCTCTCCAATGTTACAAACCTCAATCCAATTTCTTTTTCCTTCAATCATCTCAGTATATTTCATTTTGTCTCAGCATTGAGGCTAAGAATTTAACTAAGATAGTTAAAAACATTAATAAAAACACCAAATGTGCCAGATTGCCCAATGCAGACTATAACTTTCAAAGGCACCTCTCAACGGAGCATACAGATCCTTTCGGAAAATATTCCACCAACCTAAATCACTGTTAACGGGTCGGAAATGTTTTAACATCAACGACATCTCCCCCTCTCTACGAAACTCATTCCTGCTACGTCATCTCACCCGGTTGCAGTTACGACACGGCCCGTCATTTTTAACAACACGGTTCTCCACCCGAAAAGTCGCAATCATAGAAACAAAGGGAAGAGCTTCCTCTCCATAGCGCCAGAGCTAATTTCACGGCTCGCAGTTCTCCAAAACAAATTTCTCTGCCGGACACTTGGTTCATAAAAGCGCCCGCGTATATTAATGGCCGAAACAGCCGCTCTCCTAACGAAACCACTTTGGACGCGACGGAAGCGATCGACGTTAATGTAATTGGTTTTGATTCGGGAGTCGGTGCGTAGAGAAACGATTCAATGGAGGGAGCATCGTAACACCTTCTATCGAGACTTTCATTGATTTGTGGGAGGGTAGTGCTTGAATACTTTCACTATGTTTTGCAGAGAAAAAAAGGTATTAGGTAAAAAGATTATGAATGAATCATTGGTGCATAAAGTGTGGGAGGGCTAACATGGGTTAACAGTAGTTCTCAACACAAGAAATTAGCAGCTGACCTCCTTAGCCATTAGTATCATAAAATTCAAGGACCAACCTTTATATTGTATATCTTTGGCTATTTTCACACCACTCTTCATCATCATTGGACATCTCTTTCTCTTTCTGTTACTTTGAGCATCCTTTTTCTGTTCAACATAATTTTCATGGCAGTATTTATTTGCTTTTGATCCTCCTACTGCCTTTGGACATCCTTACTCTTCAACATTACTTTGCTTCTTAGCATCCCCATGCTAATCAGCATCTTTTTTCCATTGATCTTCTTTCTGTTCTCTAGAATTTCTTTTGTCTTCAGTACCTCTATGCTCTTGAGCCGTTCTTTGCTTTGATTTTGAACATTCTTTTACTGCAAAATTCTTCAGCTCTATAGCTTTTTTTGCATCTCAATGATCTTAGCATTTCTTTTCGATCTCTTTTTCTGATGACCAGCATGATATTTAATCGACAGCATAAGTTTTTTCTTTAGCCTCTATCTATACTGAAGAGACTTCTGATCTTCAGCATTTTGACATTGATACCTTTTAATCCCTTTTGACATATATTCATACATAGTTTCTCGCAAGTACCTTAATTTCTCTAAATAAACCTTAATTTTATAAATCTAGCAGAATACCACGTTTTTCAAGGATTACCTTCAACGATCTCACGGACCAACTAATGGGAAAAACCGGTTTTTAAAGTTCTGTGTTACTACACGGATATGTTCCCTCTAGTTCATATAGACTCTATGCCTCGTAGTTGCAACGTAATTTTATTCTTGTCTTAATCGCACCAACGTCGAAGGTAATTGTGACGCGGACCCCCTGCATACAACGGTATTGTGTCGCGCGAAGGATTTTTCGGACGGAGTTGGACGTCATAATTGTGTATAAACGTTGCGAGGGTTGGGGGTAGTTTTATTTAATTAGGTCGCACACTGGGAACCTTTCGGGTTAAACTGAATGGTGAGGTGTATTGAGGGTGTGCATATCGGTGTTTTATTATAGCGTGTTTTGGATGTGGGTCTCGGAGTAATAAACTGGTGAATTACTTAGGTAAATTAGGCAGTTTAGAGAGGAAGAAGTAATGCGAATAACGTTGAAGAAACTCATGTTATTTAAAGAGTATTGTGAATTCTATACTATTCTATCAGGCTGAGGTTATACTCTGTTCATTTTGAATAGGCGCCTGAGAAATAGTGCTTTCCCCCTCGGTAAAAGTGTAACCATGGTTTCGCTCTTTGCGCAGCCAATAATAAGCCTTCTTCGCCACTTTGACGTTGATAGTTGCCATGGTTACCAATTGAGTGGTGGGGAAAGGAAATGCACTAAGGCGCCAATTCAAAATGAATAGAGTATAATTTTTTTTAATATTATAGAAATAGCATTTTTGCGGTTAATTTGTATTTTTTAGAGAACAATTAATAAAAATGATTGGTCTTAGTAATAATAAAACTTTGTTACATAACGATAACTTTAAAAGAAGATTGTGCTTTTCAAGAAAGCAGATTTAATTGATTTTGTAGGTTCGTGACTTTTAGTTTTTACTTTCAGGTAGGTATTTTATCTATAATGAATATTTTAATGCTGTCGAATAGTTTTGTAATACGGCATATACCTTTAGTCTAGATCTAGCATACGTTTTATTTATTGAATAAATGTGGTTGATCTTTTTACGTGCACAATATTTATTTAGGCTAGTGTTTTTGAATCGTCAGTATGAAAAAAAAAGAAAAGGTCCAACTACTTTTTTAACTGTATACTATATTTTTTATGTGCTTACACTAGTATTTTTTTCAATAATTGTTCTGTATAATAAAAAGGGCCCTGAATTCCAGTAAAAATTTGGTGGTTATAAAGTATAAAAATTACTTAATACAGTTTTTTAAGGAATTTCACAAAATTTGTTTTTCGTTGGTACAACTACTTTTTTAACTGTATACTATATTTTTATAAGCGTACACTAATATTTTTTTCAATAGTTTTTCTGTATAATAAAAATGGCCCTGAATTCCAGTAAAAATTTGGTGGTTATAAAGTATAAAAATTACTTTTACAGTTTTTTAAGGGTTTTCACAAAATTTGTTTTTCGGACATATTCCTTTTTTTAAAACAACCATTCAATTAAAAAAATATTATTTTTGAAATTTACAGAAATTGGAAAGTTACATACTATAAATGTTTAATATTACATCTTATTTATGCAGTTTCACCTGCATATGTTTGAGATAGCATATATTTGCGATAACAAATATTTTCGCAATGCTTGAAGTATGCCTTTTTTTGCTATTATGAAAAATAAAATAAAATCATTGTTTGTATTTCATACAAAATATTTAATAAAAAATTGTTGAAATTTACATATATTTTTTACTATCATTAATACTTCAATTTTGATATGAGCAGTTTTCATATTTTAAATTTTGTTGCTTGTCCAGTGATAAAGCTGATTAAAATAGGAAAAAGGTTCCAGTAAATAGATCCAATAAAATAATATGCAAAACAAGTTTTATTTTTTATAAAACTAGGGGGCTCTGCCCCCTGCTCGCTATCGCTCACCAACCCCCGGAACTGCTTCGCAGTTCTTTGAAGATCGCTTCGCGATCTTAGCGAGCAGAGCTCGCTTGTTTCATCTCAACCATCTAGTACAACCTGGAACTTGTCTGCTTATAGTCTGTTCATTTAGAATAGGCGCCTGAAACAGGATCAAAAACGCTCAATAATGCTTAATAACGCTCATCAGACAACTCCAGTGATCGATTTTTTACAGTATTTTAACTACTTCTGCTTAGGCTGCCTTGTCATTGCAGATGAAAATTTTTTCGACGATAATTAGAATAATTTCTTCTAATACATTACGTCTCAGGTGCTAATTCTAAATGAACAGAGTATAGTTAATGATCATTTAATATCGAAACTTTTTATCTCTCAAACTTTTCAATAATTTAATTCGGATCATTACCTGGAAAATATCAAAATAAAACTATAACTGAAATATTCCTTTTTAAATTATCAATAATTTAATGGATAGGGGGCTACCGCCCCCAGCTCGCTTACGCTCACCAACCCCCGTAACTGCTATGCAGCTCTTTACAGATCGCTTCGCGATCTGTAATATCTGCAATCGATCTTTAGCAGAGTAAAACAAACTTCCCGAATATCCTCTTCCTTCCATCGGCACAAATTACACTCAAAAAAGCTAAATTATTTATTTCTCTAGTAGTTCAAAAAATATCGTAGTATCTTTAAAAGATTATAATTATTAACCAAGTCTATACTATATCGCTAGCAAAAAGTTAGAGCAAAAATGTGCACCTCAAAACTTTTAAATTTAAATATCCGTGCTCGCGACAATCTAGTGAACAGGCAAATATAAAATTTAAAAACATTAAACACGTCTGATAAAGACCTACTAAAACTATGAAAAAAATGAAACTTTGATGTTTAATAATTCCAAAACTAATTAGAATTTTTTAAAGAATTTAACGTCAATCTCTTTCTAAAAAATAAGAATATAAGTGTTTAAAAAATCATATTGATACCGTGATTAGTTTTCATTTTAGATAGAAAAAAACGAAAAAGTGTCAAAAATTTCGAAAATTAAAAAATTAATTACTCTAAACCTAATTCGAAATTCGAAAAAAGGGCGACGTAGTGCACATCTTCATACTTCAGAGTATTAGGCTGCAAAAAAACATAGTTCTGCTACTAATAGATTTCGCTGAACTGGATTACGCGGCTAAAAAAGAAAAACTTCAACTTTGACCTTAAAAATACCCCAGTAATAATTATCACATCAGTTAGTTTTTTGTTCGAGAATGTGCCCCAAATATTCCTCTACAAACATTTCAAATTTCATAAATTTCTATCAATTAGTTTTTGCGATATGAGAGTTCAAAGAGTTGAAAAATTAAATTTTCTGAAACAGCGGCAGCGGCGGCAGCGGCGGCGGCAGCGGTGACAGTAACTTTTTTTTAATATAGAGAGAAACATGAAAAATCAAACGCTATTTAAAAGCTCTTTTTTTTAACCCGATGTAAATTTTTTTCATGTTATTTCCTCACCAAATGACTTTAAACAATCTTGATGAGTAACCGTGAGATTGAAATTCGATTAATTTATAATTTTTCAAATCTTCTTATCACAAATTTGATAGAGCAGTACTACTTTGATTTGAAAAATTCAAGGACACAAAACATTCTTTAAGGCGGTCCTTATCAGATGAATTAATTCTAACAGCAGTAGCCTAGTTGCTGACAAAATCACACTTTTGTCTTATCTCTTCAAACACGAGAAAATTCGAATTAATGGCTAGCTCCAGAAGATATTCAATGTAATTTCAATAATATTTTAAAGGTGATTATCATTTTGAAAACTATTCCCTTGGGACTCATTTAAAAGTATTTTGGGTATTTATCAATGGGAATGCCTACCACAACAACTTAGTATCTTTAACTTAGAAATCTGATGTTTCGACCGGCGAAACTAGGCACATAAAAAAAACTTTACCTCTACAACACATGCTTTTTAAAAGAGAAATATGAATTCCTATCCTATTGAAAACTATTATTTCATTTTAAGGAGAGTGAGTGCATGTGTAATGAATCTTTAAATAACGAATAATGCTTGTGCAATTGATAATTGAAGGGCTTGGAGGATGAAGGGGTTATGTTACAAGGCCTGTCCCAAAAATAACGAGACTGAATTCCAGGGAATTCAGTCTCGTTACTTCCGGGATAGGCCTTGTAACATAGCCCCTTCATCCACCAAGCCCTTAAATTAATTTATTATATTTAAAGAACATTTATACATTTAAGAACACAGGGAAACGAATCTTTGATATACAATTCTCACAAATCTCCGATACGAGTACAGCAGGAAAACATCACCATAGGCAGGCAGAAGTAGCTGGGTCCCCAACAGGACGGGGCGTAGCAACAAGATCGTAGGACTTCGCTTCATCGAGGCACGTTTATCTCTTTACAGGTCATAGAGAATTCATTCACTCAATCAAAAATCTAAACGAATAAAATTAAATTCAGTAAAAAAGTATTTTACATTTATACAGTTTTAAGGTAATCAACAAGTTTAAAACTGCACCCTCACAATTTTAAATTCTTCTGCATAAATTGTGAAAAGAGATCTGTTTCTTTTTAATTATAACCCCTTGAAAAAACCATGTTTAACGGCCAGGTAATTTCAATTTTAATTAATTTTACACAGATACTAAATTCAAAAAGAGATTAAAAGCTATATTTTCAGTTATTTTACTTACCAGATTATGCATTCAAATTCCATACATCTTTTGGCTGTTTTTCCTTGTTGCACTGATCACCTCTTCTACTGGAACGTTTTTCAATTTTGCGATTTCCTCGGCAACATAAAGCGCCATGCCAGGATTTGAAAACCTCGTATTTTTGGCAACCTAAAAGTAAAATATATTCAAGGTAAGTTTGTGTAATGTAGCTAAAATAGTACACATTGACAAACAAAAGAGAAGCCATTTAAAACTAGAGTTTCCAAACTTTTTTAGTGTTATTTCCGACTGCTTATAGGATGAATACATAACAACTTAAGCATTCAATTAAGGTAAAATTGAAAACTTTTATCCTCATGAGGAAAAGTTTTTATTTATAGATATATTAGTTTCAAAAATACTTACAGAATCCACCCTTGGTATAAAGTAAGGAGCATCAGTCTCCAGCAACAACCTGGACAGTGGGATTTTCATCGCCACCTCCTGAACATCTTTTGCACTTTCAAAGGTAACGACATTTGTGATACCGATAAAGAGGTTTGGGAATTCATTCATCCACAGTTGTGCCCATCTCCATTTGTCTGTGAAGCAATGCAGATGGATTCTATGGTTCACAGGTAGGATCTGAAACATTATAAAAGTTAAGAATAATGAAAGAAAATATCCCTCTGAAGAGAGTGATTTTTCACTTTATTATATAAAGTGTTAACTTTTAAGAAGTTTTTGTTTGTAAAAATAATTATAAGAAGTTCATTTTTAACTCCCTAAATACCAGACTGTACAAGATTAAAATTGAATCTTATAAAATTGTCTAGAAAGTGTGAATTCTATAATCGAAGCTCTTCCTTGCAACTATTGTTGTAATATAGTATACTACACATAATAGGTTTCATATAACTATTTCCATAGAGTTTCTTTTTAAGACATTATTCGAATTTTCACTAAAATAAACCAGTTAATATGAACCGAAACCTATCAGAAAAACCTCACTTTAAACTACCTAAATCTATCAAAATAAGCTTTTTATCCTCAAAGGTTTTTTTAAAAATCAGATGAATATAAACTATTAAAACATTTAAAAAACCATTCAATTGTTTCTAATGAAAGTTAGTAACATCTTAAGTTAAAGCATCTTGTATTTTTGACATGATAGGTTTAAAGAGAAAAAGATGAAGTGATTTACTTACCTCTTTGATTATTCTAATTGCATCCTCATGTGCCTTCCTACAGTGAACAACAATGTTCAGTTTCATGCATTTGGCAATTCGGAGTTGACGCCGAAGAACATCAAACTGGACTAGTTTATTGCAACCGTTCCTGAAATTCCAATCTATATTCAGTAAAAGTACAAAAAATGCACAAAACATAATAAATTAAAATTAAAATGGATTTTATTTTATGTATAATTGTTGCAAATATAACCTTTGATAAACAGAAATAAAAGCCCATGTTAAAATGGCTGAATAGACGAAGGTGGGAATTGGCATGGCTAGTATGGTTTGGCATGCTAGTATGTTTTTTCGAAATTAAATGTAAACAACATTGATTATCTTAATTTTTTTCAAAAAACTATTTAAGTGATAACATTTTTTTCTAAACTCACTATTTTAGGCAAGGTCTGGAAAGGTAAAATCTAAAAACTAAAATTTAAATGAATTCGTACTTATACCACCATTGTTTCTTAAGAAGGATGCATGAAAACAGTGAAAATAATTTAAACATACCTATTGGAGTAGTCCAGTCCGATTTCTCCCAAAGCTCTGACTTTGGGGTGCTCGAGAGCCAAACACAACTCTTCTTCAATGTCATTATCGTATTCCGAAGCATTGTGAGGGTGGCATCCAAATGCCCCCCAGACGTTGGGTTCGTCAAGGAAGGTTTCCCAATAACTTTTCTGAAATATTCATGCAAAATGTTACTAACTGCTATTTATATAATAAGTTTTATTTAATAATAAATTAAAATGTAAAACATGCATAACTTAAGCTATGTTCAACTACATGTAACTTTCCATATAAAATGGGGGTCTTATGGGGCAAACGAATGTTTTCCATAATATAAATATTTAAATTAAGATTTACACACCACTGATTGGTTACAGGTCTAGTATGTAATATTTGTTATAGAAAGTCCAGGAATACTTTCATAAACTTAAATTTAACCCTTCACTGCACAATTTTTTTGTTTTTTTTTGAAAAAAATAATTTAATATCTTCTAACAGCCACGAATACAGGAAAAATATTAAAAAAATTCCAGACTTAATTTTTCATTAAGATATATGGTTTTTTATGGTATGGCACAAACCTAAAAACATTATTTACAGCTGGTGTAATAATTTTTTTTACGAAAAATCAATTTAAATAAGAAGTATATGTTGTGTATAAATGTCACTTAATTTACCAAGCGGTATTTTCAAGATTTACTGGTAAAAAAAGATCAATCAAAATCATTGATTGCATACAAAATGGATGCAACTGTTTTGGAGACATAAAAACCTAATAATTAGTGAGAATCTGCCATCTAGTTCCAGACTGAGTATATATATGAATGTTAAGATGTGGCACAAAACTCAGATAACTTACAGTTAACACATGTGGGAAAATAGAGGAGTTTTATTGGTTTGTGCCGAATTCGGCACGCCGTGCAGTGAAGGGTTAAAATAGTTTTGAATTTATACAAATTATAATAATAACTGCATTTATATGCTTTTATACAAGAATTTTTTTTTAAAAATGTCCCATTAACCCCCCTTTCCCCTACCTAATGAATCGAGAGATTAATTGAAAACTTATGATAGTAAAACCCAACAAAAAGAACAAATAGCTAGATGCTAAATGATATTTCAAATATTGAGGTTTAAATCTATCTATCTATCTATCTATATCTATCTCTGTATAAATAAAAGGCTAACGGGCGATGTGTGTATGTGTGTATGTATGTCCGGGGTAATCTCTTGAAATAGGCCACGGACCGAAACCAAACTCGACGTATAGACGTATTCCGAGTCGGGGAGTAACTTAAGATAGTTTTCAAATCTTTAAAATCGAATAATTACGAGTAATTAACGAATTTATAGCCCGAAACGCTTATTTCTCCATTTCTCTACTAGAGTAGACTGCTCGACTCACTATTGTTAACTAGATTAAAACCTTCAAAAATTAAATATTTTAACAGAAAAAACTCGATAATTGTCCATTTAAAAACTATATCAGTTGTAAAAACATCAAAATAAATTCAAAAAATTTATTTTGAAACGTTACTTTCCCCTATTTTAAGATATTTTCCTTTAAAATTTAAATATTTATGGAAAATTGTAAATTTTATTTTCATGGAAGAGGACTTGAAAACAAAACATTGTTTCAAATGAAGCGGTTCACTAGACTTTTAAATTTACTAGATCTTTTATTATTGTTTCAAATTTGTTATTTTTGTTCACTAGACTCATTAATTTACTAGGAAACATTGCCGAGAACACCGGGAAAAGAAAAATTACCGGGAATATCGGGATAGGAAAAAAAAGTACCGGGATTACCGGGACATAAAAATTACCTCGATCAGCGGGATAGGAAAATTATCGGGAACATCGGGATAAGGAAAATAACCGGGAACATCGGGATAGGAAAATTATCGGGAACATCGGGATAGGAAAATTATCGGGAACATCGGGATAGGAAAATTATCGGGAACATGGGGATAAGGAAAATGATCGGGATCATCGGGATAAGGAAAATAACGGGGAACATCGGGATATGAAAAATTACCGGGAACACCGGGATAGGAAAAAGGCGTCTGGGATACCGGGATGATTGGTAATTGCTGCTTTAAAAATTATAAATATATTTTGAGAAAACTTAATTTAAAAAAAATTTATACACTCCACCCGTGCAAGGCCGGGCATATCAGCTAGTATATTACTAAAAACGTTTGTGGCTATGTGTGTGGGTATGTATGTAACGCATCTCCTCCCAAGCCACGCCGCAGGCGTGGCCAAAATTCGGTATATAGACGTATCTCGAGGCGAGAACGATCACTGTCAACTTTTCCAAGCTCGAAAATCGAACAATTACGCGTAATTAGCGAATTTATAGCCGAAAACGCTTATTTCTCCATTTCTCTACTAGAGTGGATCTGCTCGACTCACTATTGTTCACGAGATGGAAACCTTCAAATATTAAATATTTTAACAGGAAAAACTCGATAATTGTCCATTTAAAAACTATATCAGTAGTAAAAACATCAAAATAAATTCAAATAATTAATTTTGAAACCTTATTTTCCTTTATTTCAATATTTTTTTCTTTAAAATTTAAATAATTATGTGAAAGTTTAAAATTTTTTACATGGAAAACGACTTGAAAATAAAACATTGTTTTAAATGAAGCGGTTCACTAGACTTTTCAATTTACTAGATGTTTTATTTTCTTTTCAATTTGTCTACTAGAGTAAATCTGCTTGGCTCAGTATTGTAAATCAGAGGAAAATCTCAAAATTCAACATGTTTATTAGAAAAAAACTCAATAATTGTCCATTTAAAAGTTTCTACAGTTCTGAAAACACCAAAATAAGTTCAAATAATTAATTTTAAAAAAAATATTTTTCTTTACTGTAAGTATTTTTCTCTAAAATAAAATATTCATGAAAACATGTAAATTCTTTTCATAGAAACAGAGTGGAAAATAAGGCATTTTTTATGAAATACGCTTCACTACACTTAGAGAAATTACCGGGATCTCCGGGATAGAGAAAAATTACCGGGAACACGGGAAAAGAGGAAAATTACCGGGAACACCGGGACAGTGGAAAAATATCGGGATCATCGGGATAGAGAAAAATTACCGGGAACACCGGGATAGAGGACAATTACCAGGAACACCGGGATAGAGGACAATTACCGGGAACACTGGAAAAATGGGAAAATATCGGGAACACTGGGAGAGAGAGAAACTACCATGAACATCGGGATAGGAAAAATCACCGGGAGCAAAAGAGTATGAAAAAGGCGCCTTGGATACCGGGATGATTGTGGTAATTGCCGATATACAAAATTAGAAATATATTATCAGAAAACTTAAAAAATTAATTTATATACACTCAACCCGTGCAAGGCCGGGCATATCCGCTAGTAAATAACTAAAAACGTTTGTGGCTATGTGTGTGTGTATGTATGTAACGCATCTCCTCCCAAGCCACGCCGCAGGCGTGGCCAAAACTCGGTGTATAGGCGTATCTCGAGGCGAGGACGATCACTGTCAAGTTTTCCAAGCTCGAAAATCGAATAATTACGAGTAATTGGCGAATTTATAGCCGAAAACGCTTATTTCTCCATTTCTCTACTAGAGTAGATCTGCTCGACTCACTATTGTAAACGAGATGGAAACCTCCAAAAATAAAATTTTTTAACAAGAAAAACTCTATAATTGTCCATTTAAAAACTATATCAGTTGTAAAAACACCAAAATAAATTCAAGTAATTAATTTTGAAACGTTAGTTTCCCCTATTTTAGGATATTTTCCTTTAAAATAAAAATATTTATGGAAATTTGAAAATTATTTTTTCATGGAACCAGAGTTTTAAAAATAAAACATTGTTTCAAATGAGACGGTTCACTAGACTTTTCAATTTACAAGATTTTTTATTGTAGTTTCAAATTTGATATTTTGTTCACTAGGCTTATCAATTAACTAGACTTTTTATAATCCTTTAAATTTGTTACTTAATAAAAGCACCAAGTTAGAAAAATAAACAGGAAAACCGGGATTGTAAAAAGTATCGGGAACACAAGGATTATAAAAATAGCGGCAACATCGGAATAGGAAAATTACTGGGTTATAAAAATATACCGAGAACGCCGGGATAGGAAAATTACCATAAAGACACCGGGAATACCGGAATATAAAAAATTGCCGGTAACATCAGGATTTGAAAATACCGGGAACACCGGGAAAGGAAAAATTACCGGGAACATCGAGAGGGGAAAAATTACAGGGAACACCGGGATTTTAAAATTACCGGGAAGATCGGGATTTGAAAATTACCGAGAACACCGGGATTTGAAAATTACCGGGAACACTGGGATAGGAAAAAGGGACCTGGGGTACCAGGATGATTGATAATATTGCTTATTTACAAATTTACAGATATACTTTAAGAAAACTTAAAAAAAAAATTAATTTATACACTCCACCCGTGCAAGGCCGGGCATATCCGCTAGTATATAACTAAAAACGTTTGTGGCTGTGTGACTGGGTATGTGACGCATCTCCTCCCAAACCACGCCGAAGGCGTGGTCAAAACTCGGTACATAGACGTATCTCGAGGTGTCGATTGTCACTGTCAAGTTTTCCAAGCTCGAAAATCGAACAATTACGAGTAATTAACGAATTTATAGCCGAAAACGCTTATTTCTCCATTTCTCTACCAGAGTAGATCTGCTCGACTCACTATTGTAAGCGAGATGAAAACCTTCAAAAATTAAATATTTTAACAGGAAAAACTCGATAATTGTCCATTTAAAAACTATATCAGTAGTAAAAACACCGAAATAAATTCAAATATTTAATTTTGAAACGTTAGTTTCCCCTATTTTAAGATATTTTCCTTTAAAATTTAAATATTTATGGAAAAGTGTAATTTTTTTTTCATGGAAAACGACTTAAAAATAAAACATTGTTTCAAATGAAGCGGTTCACTAGACGTTTAAATTTACTAGATCTCTTTTATTATTGTTTCAAATTTTTTATTTTTGTTCACTAGACTCATTTATTTACTAGGAAACATTGCCGTGAATACCGGGAAAAGAAAAATTACGGGAACATCGGGATAGGAAAAAGTACCGGGATTACTGGGCCATAAAAATTACCTCCATCATCGGGATAGGAAAATTACCGGGAACATCGGGATAGAAAAAACTACCGGGAAAAAAATTTACCGGGAACACTGGGATAGGAAAAATTACCAAGAACACCGGGATTTGAAAATTACTGGGAACACTGGGATAGGAAAGAGGCGCCTGGGATACCGGGAAGATTGGTTATTGTTAATTTACATAATTATAAATGTATTTTAAGAAAACTCAAAATTAAAATATTTATACACTCCACCCGTGCAAGGCCGGGCATATCCGCTAGTATATAACTAAAAACGTTTGTGGCTGTGTGACTGGGTATGTGACGCATCTCCTCCCAAACCACGCCGAAGGCGTGGTCAAAACTCGGTACATAGACGTATCTCGAGGTGTCGATTGTCACTGTCAAGTTTTCCAAGCTCGAAAATCGAACAATTACGAGTAATTAGTGAATTTATAGCCGAAAACGCTTATTTCTCCATTTCTCTACTAGAGTAGATCTGCTTGACTCACTATTGTAAACGAGATTAAAACCTCAAAAATTAAATATTTTAACCGGAAAAACTCGATAATTGTCCATTTCAAAACTATATCAGTTGTAAAAACACCAAAATAAATTCAAATATTTAATTTTGAAACGTTAGTTTCCCCTATTTTAAGATATTTTCCTTTAAAATTTAAATATTTATGGAAAAGTGTAAATTTTTTTTCATGGAAAACGACTTAAAAATAAAACATTGTTTCAAAGAAGCGGTTCACTAGACGTTTAAATTTACTAGATCTTTTATTATTGTTTCAAATTTTTTATTTTTGTTCACTAGACTCATTTATTTACTAGGAAACATTGCCGTGAATACCGGGAAAAGAAAAATTACGGGAACATCGGGGTAGGAAAAAGTACCGGGATTACTGGGCCATAAAAATTACCTCCATCATCGGGATAGGAAAACTATCGGGAACATCGGGATAGGAAAAATACCGAGAACATCGGGATCTGAAAAATTATCGGGAACACCGGGATATGAAAAATTACCGGGGACACCGGGATAGGGAAAAGGCGTCTGGGATACCGGGATGATTGGTAATTGCTGATTTAAAAATTATAAATATATTTTGAGAAAATTTAATTTAAAAAAAATTATACACTTCACCCGTGCAAGGCCGGGCATATCCGCTAGTGTTTATATAAAATCATTCACAAGACACATTTAGCTTACCTTTCTAAAGGTGTGTGGCTTGCAGAACACTGCAACACATCCCTCAAAGTTTGAAGGGAAATTCTTTTCTGCCATGTATTCCTGAAAGCTTCCTTTATACCCGGTCCTGTCGAACAGGAAGTCCAAATGACAATGGGTATCTATAAAGCCCGTATTTTGGCAAAGTGAACTGTTTCCACCTAAAAAGCAACAAGATATTAAATAAATTTCCAGAATTTATTAACAAATTATTTTAATTCTACTTTTATGTGAAAAGGCCACGATAAGGCATTTCTAAGGTTAAAACATGAAAGTAATTCCTTTTTGAAAAGTTGACACTAAGTTCTTGGGATCTCAATTTTAAATGCGACAAAATAACAGAAGAATATGCGCATGTATTACGTGTTAATATTTGTCTCTCACCAATATTGATATACATTACAAAATTTGAACAATAATAGTTAAGATTTTTAATGATGTGACATAGCTCTCAAGTAGAGATATTTTCTTGGAAATGTAAAAATAGTATAAATCAAACGGATAACTTACTTGAACTGGATGAATCCATTTCAACCAAAGATCGCCCGTTTAAAATGGCCTCCCTTTCGCGTATATATTCATCTGAATACATTGGAAGGGCATATTCGTCTTTGATGGGGGAGCAAAAATCTGAAAGGAAAAAACTTCAGTAAAAAGAAACAATAGCATTAAAAATATCTCAATTAATTGAATTTGAAAACTAACTAGACTATTTCAATTTTCCGAATAACGACTTTTATGTTTTTAAAAGTAAGATATAAAAATATAAGAAATATCACTCTAAGTTTTCATTTTCTAAAAAGAACACTGAACGCCTTCTCATCCATTTTAGCCCATCCTTGAACTCACTTAATTCTTACGATATAAAAATTAGGCTTAACTCATTGTTGTATAGGAAATGCTACTGTAAAATATAAAAACTGCACTTAAATATATTTTAGAAGGCACGTAAGGACACACACATGTTTCAAGGTATCCCACACTCCCTGAACAAAAACATTTACGTATTATTAAAGAAGATAGATAATTTAAAGGAGAATAAATTTTAGATATTGGGACGAAAAAGTAACTTTAAATATAAAAAGGGATTTTTTGTCATAAACAGAGAAATCAGTAAAGAACTATAAGCGTTATTTATATCACCAAAGCATTTTCATAAATAAATGTGTTATTATGGTATTTTCAAAATAATATATCCTTTAAGAAGGCTTTTAAAAATTGTCAAAAATTCCCTTAAAAATTTTTTTTGATGCACAAATTCTTGAATAAATACTGTGTGTGTGGTGGTGCTTCCCCAAATTCATTAATAAATTTTTTTTGCAAAATTTAATGGTAAGAATAACATCAATGTAATTAAGTACTGAATATATTTTTCATGTTCATACTATAGTAATTAGTGTATCTCAATACATATTAATTAACCCAATTGCGAAAATGAATATGATTTAAAATTTAATTTTTAGCTGTCAAGTAAATTTAATTGACAGCTAAAAATTTAATTTTTAAGTAAACCCGTAAAATATTAAACACTGATTTAGGATATTTAAATTACATATTTATCCCACTTAAAATTGATCAAACTATTTTCCCGGATTATAAAAGATTGGTAACAAACGGGATACATAATGTTATTTTTTAGCCATCTTAAGAAGCATTAAAACTATTGTTTATCCTATCCACCATTGGAATATGTTTTAATCGTATCACACGTAACATGATAAATTTCATATCTTGTATCACAAAGAGTAACATTTTGATTAATTTCCAATGTGATTATATTTCGAAATAGATAACTTCTATAAAATTAATTTTTTATGAACGCTTTGAAGTAATTGTTAGATTACACAGGTCTGCAAAAAAAAAAACTTTTTTCGAGCTGTTTTGGATATTTCACCTAAACTTTATTATTTTTGGTGCGCTGAATCCAAATATGACCTCCATTTTGTCTTGGGACGTCACATTTTTTGACAATTCAGGTTTTCGGGTTTTATTGGGAAATGCCTTAAAATTTTGTAAAATTAACTCTTTATACTAAATTTTTTATTTAAATATTTTCCACCAAATCTTTTTTTATGTTTTTTGATGTGCTGAATCTAAAACTGACCTCCGTTTTATCATAGGACTTCACCTTTCTTCACAATTTAAGTAAAAATGTCAATTTTTTAAGAAAATAAAAGTAAATATTTTTAAAAATTATTTTTCGACTTAAACTTTATTTGAAAATAATTTTTTATGTTTTTTGGTGTGCTGAATCCAAAAAATACCTCTTTTGATTTTTAAGACACCACAATTTGTAACAAATTGGGCAAATATAGCAACATTTTACAAAAAATGTAAGTACACTTAAGAAGTAGATTTTTTAATCCTAATTTATTTTTAAGGTTATTAGTTTTAAGGTTTTTTGGTGCCCTGAGTTCAAAAATGGTCTCTGTTTTGCTATAGAATGTCATGTTTCCTGACAATTTAGGTAAAATTGTAAAATAAGTCATTATTTCAATTTTCATGAAAATAGGTTCATAAAATAAAATTATTATTATACATTCTTCATGAAAATCATTATATAACTAAAATAAGCTTATTTACACACTCTAAAGCCAATTTTTCCTCCTCATGAAGCTCCCCTTGGTACACTTACCCATGTGAGTAGCAAAAAGAACGTTTCTTAGAACTATACAACAAAAATCCTTCATTATTGCCCGATTAAATCTTCCCTAATATTTTCTTTCCATCTCTATCATGTCCTGATGAGATAGTTTACTATGTGCACCGTTCACAGCTCCTAATTTTGAAAATAAAGGAGCTAGAAATGTACAAAAACTATGAAAAATGAGCAAATTCGAATATAATTTTGCAATTTGTGAAAAATCCTGACGTATAGGATTTTTTCAATATTTTTTTCGTTATCAGCACACCCAAATACATAGGAAATCGCTTAAATAATTCAAACAGCTTTTTCATTGCAGACCTGTGTTATTAACGAATTTTTAAAGAAATTCTATGATTTTCGTGAGTAATTCAATTTTTTAATGCCGGATAAACTATTTGTGAACAAAATTTAGAAACATCCAAAAAACATAAATTACAAAAGGGTGTTAAAAACGTACAAATAAAAATTTAAAGGAAATAATCTAAAAGGGCTTACATAAAACATATACCCAAAATCTAATATTTAATCGTCAGTTTAAAAAAGAAAAAGTAAAATAATTAGGTTTCGAGAAATTTGATTCAGTTTTTTTTCTAAAACCATAAAAAAATTACTGAAAAATTAAAAACCCTATTTACTGAATAGAAACAATCATCGGAAAAATATGAAAAATTCAAAAATATTTCTCATTTGAAGGAGTTATATAAGCCTTTTTAAAATTATGAAATTGCAACTGAAAAAATCTTTAAAACCTCTTTAATCTATTAATTAAAAACCAAATTCCTAGGAAGTTTGAGACTATGACTATGAAATATTAAGGATGTATTAATGGAAAAGTGAATATCATTAGTTTAAAAACACACCTTTTAATTTTGGCTTTAAAAGCCCGCACTCTAAGAAAAGAGAGTAAAATTTATATTTACTTCTAATAAAAAAAATATTACAATGAATGTACATCAATTTCATCAAATTAAAGAAAAGCATTCAGCATTCAGCTTGGGGCACAAAAAGTCGATTTACTATTACTTGGCCTTATTTCCTTTTTCAAACTATCGTTTAAATTGCACATCGTTAGTTTACGTTACACCGCGAAAAAATAAGGAAATTGGAATTAAATGATAATTGTAGCAATACTTAGATAAAAAATTGTAGTAATTTACTTTAAAAATAATACGATTTAAACAATTATTTTAAAAATAAAAACTTTTAATAATTGTGAAATGTAATGCCCCAAAGAAAAAAACTGTTTTTAAAATGCATTACATCGTACTATGCTTGTTTATTTATGTTCCGAAGATACAATCAGGTTTGATAAAATATGATAGTTTAGCTTGATAATTTTACAATTCTGTAGGTGTTAAGTTTTAATTACAGTATCGTAAAACGGGGTGAATCGGATCACTTTTGTACTTTGAACTGCTGCCAAAAGTTTAATAATGAAGATTTTGGAATGCTTTGAAAAGAATATTTCGAGTCCCAATTAATACTTTAAGAACCCGTTGAAAAAATTTATCTATCTTGAACGGTTTGTTTTATATAAATTTTTAAGTGCCGTGATCCGATTCACCCTCAATGCGGGGTGAATCGGATCACTGCCAGTTTTTCTGGAAAAAACGTAATTTTTACGTCTTAAAGTGATACAGGATCCTAAAATTAGCCTTGAAATAGTCTAATAAGGTAAAATGAATACATTTTACTAAAATAATGAACATTTTTAAAAATAAAATATAAGGTTTTCAAAAAAATTATGATTACTTTTTACCAAAGTTTCAAGTTTGAAATTTTTTTTGAAAAACTGGTAATAGGTGGAGATTTCAAACGAAAATTATTTTGGTTTATGTATATTTAAGAATATGTGATGTATGGTTTTGGAAGTTCTGGTGGTATTATTTCTTTTCAAAATGGCGGTTAGAAAAGAAGACCGCAAACTACAATTTTCGTAAATTTTTTTTCGGCCGCTTTAAAAACTGTGAAGAATACATTATTCATGGCTAATAAAAGTTTTGCTGTACATTTTCAATGTTTAAAATAAGATGTCAAAGATTTGAGATGCTTTGATAAGTTTAAGATAGCAATTTTTGGCTTTAAAACTGCATGTAACTGGGAATTTTCCATAGTTCTGTAGTATTTCACTCCAAGCTTGGAGTGAAATACTACAGAACTCAGATGTTTTTCTGAAATAAATTTATTTTTAAAGCATTGAAAGTCTTTCCATAACATTATGTTTCGAACAAACAGTGTTGCTTTTTATAGTGTTTTCATAAGAAGAAAAGAATCGCTTCGTTCGCTTTACCGTAAGTTTAGCGAGTGCAATTCTTAAACGCTAAAAAATAATGCGCTCTGAAATATCGAACTGATTTCTGCACCTTGCAAAGATAATTTAATATACGGCATACTACTAATTAACTGGGTCCATATGTAAGTTTCCTTGTTGATTTTGATGTCGTTTTAGTGAAAATTTCTTTCGAATGACCAACAAATACAGAGAGAGATTTTTCGCAATAGACTTTATGTTTGAGATCAAAATTTCCCATCTAAAACTTATCGGTTAACATTAATACTTTGACACATTAATGTAAACATACAGCAAAACTTTTATTAGCCATGAATCATGCATTTTTTCCAGTTTTTGAAGCGGCCGAAAAAATTTAACTAAAATCGTCATTTGCGGTATTCTTTTCCAACCGCTATTTTGAAAAGAAATAATACCACCAGAACTACCAAAACCATACATTATATTCTTAAATATGCATAAACCAAAATCCCCTTTGTTTGAAATCTCTACCTATTACCAGTTTTTCAAAAAAAAATTTCAAACACGCATTTTTATGACTGATCCGATTCACCCCTAATCAGTAGTCGGAATGGACTTGTTTTACTAAGAAATTCAGCAAAAATCGAAATTACCATTTATTTAAAATTTGACTGCATAAAAATCTTTGGAGGAATCGGGACCACACGGGGGATACCGAAAATTGAGAAAAGAAAGTTATTTTTTAGGTTCAATTAGCAAAGTTTTGACATACACGTTTTTGTGACCTTTTTTGTATTCAACTTCAAAGCCGTGGTAGACCTAAGATATTATCGCAAAATAATTTTTGATGGCTGAAACATCATCTGAACAATGCGTAAAATAAGTCAGAATTTATCCTGATTTTATAACTCTGACACAACCGGAGCTATGATGGTTTAAAAAAACTTTTTTCAAAAGTGATCCGATTCACCCCGTTTTACGGTATTTAAAATTTAGTATAACTTAATAATCATTCTAAAAATGTACAACAAATTATTTTGTGCGATTTAGAACATTTTTTGTTGACTTTGTTAACGGAAAAAACATGATATATATCCCGTTAACAAAATACAGAGCAATCAAATAGCTTGATCTCATAAAATTAAGTAAAAAATATTAAGATAAAGAATTATTATGCATAAATTATTATCTTAAAGATTAAGAAAGAAGTTCAAAATTAAGTTAAGATTGTAAAATAAAGTTTGTTTACATTAGGTTTTAAAGATAGAAAAGTTTGGGGTTATGCATAATGCGAAAACCGTACATAGTGTTTTAATTGTTTCCTATGTTTTGAAATAACAATTACGGAATAATTGGGATAAAAATTTACTACTAGAGTGTAACATAAATGTAATAAAAGTGTGTTTTAGAATTTGGAAGATAGATGTTCATTGAGTTGTGTATTATATCTCAGTAGGGATTAGTGTTATTTACTAATGGAACATTTTAAAAAATGTTTTAAATGATTTTTCTATAGTTGTCATTTTATGGATAAAAACAAATATTAGAAGCAAATAATAAAAACAATGTCCTTTGAAGCATGTTTTTCTTAATAAAAACTTTCATGAATTTCAGATCATAACTGCTCATTAAATGACAACTAAAGAAAAAAAATTTAAAAAAATTAAACTTTTAAAATGTTCAATTGGTAAGTATCACTTATCCCTTCTCAAGATAATACACATAAACAATTCAATGAACATCTATCTTTTGAACAAGCTATATCCTAAGCAGCACAAACGTTCAAGATTCGTCCAGTTTTTGTCATTTAAATCTTAGTTTCGTTTAATTCTAGTACCAGTTACGTAAAATTGACATATTTGGTATGAGCTATGCTACAAGGGATACAACTATTGAATAAACATCAAAGCCGACAGTAAAAATAATTCGAAAATGATACACACAGAGAAAAAATTCTAATACAGTGAAACTTGGATACATCATTTTTAAGGAAGTAAAATTAATTACAAATGATGTAAAATCAATTTGAATTTATGACTTTCAAATTATATCCAAGTTACACATTGACATAAAATATACAAAAAGAGGATATTGAACATAAAATAAAAAAATGCTTATTTGACTTACCAAAAGCTGATTCACAGCAATTCATGTTGACTCAGGCAGCACAAAACAGGCACAAAGAACAACAGAAAACGGGAAAAAATAATCTAGAGACAGTTGAATATCACGATGGCACAATTGAAAATAAATGTTAAATGATGGCACAAGGAAAATCTCTAGCACATCCGATTGTGGTCAGAGAGCAACTGAGCGAAATCCATCATACACGAGAATTTAAACGAGTTGAGACCGGTATCTTGGCCAATAGGAAGAGAGCAAATAAAACCCCCCATTTTCACATGAGGTGGCAATACCCCTTTCACAAGACCCCACAACATGTCTAGACAAGTCGAAAAGGAAACAGGTGGACAGTCCAGTCACATAGCTAGCCAGGTTTCATCCGAGGGAGAAGATCTCGGTGCCAGCCCTTTTAAATTCGGTTATATAAAAAAATTAAATTTGCAATACCAGTCTAGAACTGAGGGTTTCTGGTGTGGCATCTCAGTTTAAATTTGTATTATAATGGTGTACAATTTTTAATTTAAAAATTACTATTTCAAAATTGAACGAGTTTTAATTTACCATTCCCTTTCATTTTCTAACTTTGCAACAACAATTTATGATGCAAGTTATTCTATATCTCAAAACTTTCGGATAATTCAATTCATTGGCATACCCCTTACTGAAAACATTTATACATTAAGTTTTAGATAATTTAAGAAAAAAGTCACGCATGAATCAATCCATATTCAAAATCAGTAAGACCCTACATAAATACTTCTACTAATGTGAACCATTAGATCCCAAATCACTGTAAGTGAAACAAAATTTACTACCATTAAAATAATATTATTAAACATTATTTTCCTTTTATAATATTTAACTAAAATCTGATGATTCAAAGCTCAATTTTTTCTTTGTTAAATTGTTTTTAAAAGTATAGATAGAACTTACTTAAATATTAAGTACTTAAGAAGAGAACTTTAAGTTATTAACTTAAATAAACTAAAAATATTTTAAAGATATCTTGGATAGTTAATAGTAAAAACGTATATAATAGTTTTACTAGTAGTTTTGTTTTAAAGTTAATATATTTAAGAGAAATATTTGAATTAATTGCTAAATTAAAGTAATTAGAATGATTTTCCAAGTGAATAAGACCAAATAAATTTCTTTGTTAAATTAATTTTTAAGGCACCTATTGTACTTAAATTAAATAATGACTTTTCAAGAAAAGAAATTTGTATAATACACATACAAATATACTATGTATACATGTATAATAACATGTAATAATTAATAATTATTATTTACCAAATTAATTTCAAAAATAAATTTATTTGTTTAAATTACTTTTTAAGGTACAGTACTTAAATAACATTATGAGTTCATGAGAAAAGAACTTGAGGTTATTAACTTAAATAAACTAAAGCACTTTTAACGCATATTGAATAATTTTGAATAATAAGAACCTTTAATATAGTTTACCTGGTAGCTTTGTTTAAAAATTATCTATTTAAGAAAATGATTTGCATTAATAATTTTAATTAATATAGAGTAATTTCCTAAGTGAATTTTTGATGCAAAAGTAGGTCTACCTTCAATGGATAATTAATAGTAATCACACTGATCACAGTGATATTTTGTACCATAAATTCACTATAAATGAAAGGAAATTAATAAATGATTTTATTAATAGTTCTTAGATGTTTCGTATTTTATTTGTATACTTTCGTTTTAGTGTGTTTTTCTTTTGTATTATCCCGTGTAAATGAGCGTTGTTAACAAATTAAGTTACTATCAACCAGAAGAAGGGAAAATCAATTACTACAGCTGATACTGTAAGTTATTGGACACAGAATTATTTCAGGATTTTAAATCTCAATAAAAATGATCCAGCATGTGGCGTAGTGGGTATGTATCAGACTATAAATATATACTATTCTAATCTCTTATCTGCTCCGGGCGGTTTCAGGGGTTTAACATAATATGCATACTACATAAAAGGATAATTTTCTACCATAACATAAAGAATTAAAATTAACAAAAAGTAACATTCTATTAATCAATAATTCATCTTAATATCAATTAATTATTAATTAAATAAATTTTTAAATCTTTACTTTGTTATTAAATAATGAATTTTAGCTCTCATTTGTTATTTACTACTTTATTTGAAATTCATTAATTTTAATTAACGGGAATATTTAAGTCGGAGAAAGGAGTTTTTGATATTGTATTTTTAAGATGAGATGGAAAACTCAGAAGTCTAAACTCTCCGCCCCCCCTCGGCGGATGAAAAAGGGGTCAGGTTTTGTAAACTATCCCATTGACTGTGAAGATACAATTGTCCAGAGGATATGCCCATGCCTAAGAACCTTGAAGTTTATACTGGGGTTGTTAAAAATCTTCACTAATCTCTGTCAGAAATCTCCTCCCATTTTGATAAGTAGACACTGTAAAAACTTCAACAAAATTCAAACCTTTGTACACAAGGTGATTGTACCTCTTGCCGAAAGTCTTGAAACGCCCCACAGGTGAATAGAGAATTACATTGCAATACACTGCTTCAGTAAAGCTCCCCTTTATAATAGGACCGTTCCCCTCAAGTTACCTTTCCTCCATACAGATGTAGGTAAAGGCACGATTGCCCATTGTTGGTTGCTCAACAGTGTGAATACCTTCTTTTTTGTTGGGGTAAAGGTCAACAATCAACATATATGCGAATTGTAGTTGAAATTTCGTTTTCATGATTCCAAATCTGAAAATAAATATCTGTGAATGTGGAACACGTGCTGAAATAAAAAAATGTTTTACGGCATTCAAAAAATTATAGAATTTGAATTTATATGCCTATTTAATTTAATGTTTAGATTTTTTTATATTACATATTTGCTTTTGAATTGAAATTAAATTAACTGCATTTAATAATTATACCGAAGGAATTGAGGAATTTTCCCGAATTTTCCCTTGTTTTATTATATAAGAAGTTGCCAATAGAAGAATGGGGTACAACGTAAAACAACTATTTTTTTTACTGAAATTTAACTGTACAATTTAAATTTATCAAAGCAGCTTAGATATTAAGTAAAATTATTTGTGTATTTACAAGAAATTTTTAAGGACCAATTATCTTTGTTAAGGAAGTAATTAGAGGTTTATAGTTTGAGGGACATCATTAGTATTTGATAATACAGTCGAATCCGCTTAATGTGATCACGGTTAATGTTATCAATCGGATAATGTTATCGAAATCGACAGGTCCCGATCATTCCTATTTAATTTAATGTAAAATACTTCGTTTAATATGATCAACTATGAATCATCACTCCGCTTAATATTATCAAAATTTGTCCAAATCCCCTTTAAAACGACCGCTTTTGAGTTTAAATTTCATATTGAAGATCAATTTTTACAAGTAAACATGTGCCCCATGAGAGCATCTGGCGCTTCTCTTTTCTGAAACTCAGTATGAGTAAGAAAAAGAAAACATTCCGCATATATTGAAAGATAACAGTTTTAGGTGGGGTCCGAATTCATGATTGTGATTGGTTAAAGAAACCACCAAGATCGAAGCTTTGCAGATTTGAATTTGAACTTTCCCTTGTTCACTGGAACTCAGATTGTGTTATAAATAAGTGGTTATTAGAGTGGAAGGATATAATGGAGTGGAAAAAAGAGATATCTTTCAAATAAAAATACAAAGTGAGCGATTATTTTACTTTTATTAATTGAACTACTCTTATATTTACCCCTTAAAATTTTACCTAGTTTAAAAATAGTGTTTTGAATACATTTATTACGATTGCATGATTTTGATTTTAAAGCAAATAATCTAGTTATACTGTTTCCTGGTTTTTGATATGAGATCGCTTATTGTTATCGATCGGATAAAGTTATCAGTTTAGTCTCGGATAATTAAGATCACATTAAGCAGACTCGACTGTATCCCGAGGGCAAGACTGAAACTCAACTCTAAAATTTAAAGGCCAAACATTTGGTTTTGGAGTTATTAGAAGTGTATAGATTTCAGATGAGTTGAATTAAATAACAATTATCATAAATATTTTTCAAAAATAATTCGATTTCATATTGGAAAACGATGGGTTTCATGGGAAATAATGGGTTTCATACATTGCATCCTTTGCTCCACAAAGAGGGAACAAAGACGTGGTGTGGTATCAATATTTAAATCAAAAATCAAATCACGTGACTCTTGATTTAAACCTTATAAGCAGTTAAGAACGGGTGGATTTCGGATTGGAATGCATAGTTGTAGCTACTTCGCGTAATATTATTTATGCTAACACTAACACTTCAAAAGCACGTGTTTTCATGAAGTATCTTGGTACGAAAAGTAAGGAGAACTTTACAGTTCCTAAAATCTCATAGATGTTTGGTATGTCCTTACATAGCCATTGAATCCTAAACCAATCAAAAAATGCAAATTTCATGGACAGAAGTTTTTTTTTAAATTTTAAAATTTAAGGGATGAGTTAAAAAAATGGAAATTTCATAATTTATTTGAGTAATGAAATCTTGTTAGCAGAAAGATAAATTTTAATATTTTATAAAGATATATTTCATTGATTTAATTTGAAAATTCATGCACATTTAATTAAGAAAGAGAGCAATATATTGATGATATTTTGGCCAATAAAAATACTAATAAATTTCAATTACAAACATTTCATGCTCTCCAATTTTGAATACACAACGCAATATTTCATTAACTCAAGTCAAACAGGATAAACTAAGCTCTTAGATCTTCACTTAAAAATGTAATTAACACCCTATATAATTGGGAAAGACAGAATTTAAACACACACACTCTTATTTTTAAATAAATATGGAACTCCTCTCAAATTTAACAGCCTTAAAATCTTTTTCGAAGTATACGTGTTAATTAAGTATAAATTCTATTTAATGTAGCGAAACTAATTTCTATTCAATTACAGTACTTTTAGTTTGAAGTAATTGAATTCCATCCTCTATAAGTGTTCAAAGCAAAACGTATTCAACGAAATATTCCGCTTTAACCGAAAAGGAAGAAAAATTCGAAGGAGGTCTGTGCCCGGCCCAATTAGACGATCACATTTTTGCATTTCTTTTGAAAACCTAGAACACGTAGATTGGAATTCAGCCTCTAGTTGGAACGTAAATTCAGTAAAGATCTAAACTTCAAATGAGTTATAAGCGCTTGGTATTTTTTTTTATTTTGACCTCGTCAAATCGGCACTTTTGAGGAGAAGTTACCAATGAGATTTTTAGCTTAAACAGTCTATTTTGTAATTGAATTTCCTTTTTTTCTTTTTTAAGTGGCTGAGAGAAAACATTAGCTTTACCTCGATATTAACTGTAAGTAAATTGAATGAATTTTCATGTACTTTGTTGGATTTCTATTTACCTTTTAACACTTTTTCGTAAAATTAATTCATTTCTGAAAAACTAATTTTTTAGAATGGAGTTATTCATAACTATAATTTAAATTTAAAACTTTGTTGAACTCTTGATAGAAAAAACTTTGCTTTGTCAAGACCCCTATTTCTCGAAAACTCTAAAATTGTTGTTGTCATGTGCTGTTTGAAATCCCCGAACTCCATTAAGGATTCCAAGGCAGAGGTAGCGCGGTTCCTGAGAAAGTGAGGCCAATAAATGGTATATTTTTTTACCTTTTCTCAAACTTTCGTGTGATTCCAGACTTGTATAGATGAGTGTCGTAAAAATGCAAGTGTACAGATCAGGGGCTGTCAAGAGCTTGCGATCACCCACCCATTGACCTGGGATACCAAGATGTGCAATATGAATGGTAAGTAGTTTACCACACCAGCTTTTTATTTCAGAATGTGGATGGGTATTGAGGCCACTTTGAAAATTAGTTTTCAATAAATATTAATAGATTTGCTTGGAATCTAATTTTTAGGTTAGCTGCATCTTCTTCTTTCGATTTTATAAAAAAAAATCCTAATTAGCAGTGGCGGATAGCCCCCCCCAGGGGACATAAGTTCAAACTAGATAAAATTAAAGTTTTTCGAAATTTTTTTTTGAAAAATTTAAAAGCTTTTCAAAATTTTTTTGGTAGCTGTTTTACATTTCAAACGGCCCAAAGAGCTTTATTTCCTAATCATTAGCCCCTTCTAAGATCTTAAGCCCCTGAAAATTTGTAGAATCAATGCACAATTAGGGAAAAGTGGGTTTTTGCTCTTTACATTTTTGTAGACTGTTAATTCACTAATATTTAAGGAGTTAAATAGTTTTATACCCTTGTATGTTTGTAGAATTAATTTGCAATTTAAAGGATTCAGTGAGCTTTAGCCCCCTACAAAACATTAGTCTATTTCATGATCTTTAGCCCCTGCAAAACTTTTAAAACCTGTGTATTTGTATATTAAATTGAGAATTTAGAGGCCAATGAGCTTTAGCCCCTACAAAGCATTAGTCCCCTTGCATTTTTATATATTTGGTTCACATCAACTTGACGAACTTTTAGCCCATTAAAACATAGAGCCCTCTCTGCTCTTTTATAAAGATGGAATTCATAACTTCAAAAAAAAGTTGTAATGAGCTTTAACCACTTCACAATCTTTAGCCCCCCTATATTTTATAGATTCGATTCACAAATTAAATAGAACAATGAGCTTTAGCCTTCTTGCGTTTTTAATTTAAAAAGCTGTAGCTCGTTAGCGATTTATTATAGCCCCTACTTTAGTATTTGCAGATTTGATTCACAATTTAAAGGGGCCTCTGAGTTTTAGCCCCTATAAAGAATTAGCCCGTTCACAATTTAATGATCTTTATCCTAAAATCAGCATTAGCCCCCTCCACTAGCAGATCCAGGGGGCTAGGCTCAAGCCCTCCCCCAGAATGAAAAGTTTTACTCCATGTAATATGACATTTTATGCACCAAAATGAGTAAAAACCCTGTTTTTTTAAGGTCAAATTTTAAAAAAAATTTATGGGGGAGAACCCCCAGACCCCCTTGGCACTTGTTCTTAAAACTATATTTTACTAAGTTTGTCAAAACGCAAAAAATCGATGTCCGAAATTCGGATGAGGCGTACCAAAACGAGTTGAAAAAGTGGGTTTTTTTTGTCATAAATTTCCAAAAATTCACGTGATGTGAAAATCTCTTTTGGGATCCTTCTTTTCCTCTGTGATTCTGAATAGTGTATAAGGTGTGCCCTACCTATCTTAGTAGTTCGGAAGCATTTATCTGAAATACCTCAGTCGATATAGCGTGGCACATCTCTGCTGTTTGTCTTATTGACATTCATGCAAGTCTGTACTTGCACCAGAAAATTTCATTCCGCATCTCCTCTGTATTATCTACTGGTTACAATGACCAACCAGACCTGCACCATTGAGATTTTGCAGCCGGTGCTCTGTCCTTATACCTGCAGGTCTGGCATGCAGACAAGTTTCAAGATAGGTATGCAACGTCCACTGGTGGACCAGATAAAATTTGGCTATGTTGGGCGAGACAAGACAGCATGGTTCTCCAATCCCCAACATCCCGTTTCCCATGCCCCTTTCACTCAATGTCCTACTTTTGCGTCATGATATATGACAGATGCTGCCACTATCTATCGCCATCTGCACAATTTTGCCATGTCTATGAAGGGGAGGGAAATAATTCTAACGTTAATTACCTTTTTTATGTCGAAGACTTTTTGCTAACAAACATTAACTCTTCTGTGTTTGTGGTCAGGTAATAATTTTGTTGCTATACAGATAGACTAATTGACTTTCAAACTCTATCAATGAATCTGGTGGCTATACGAAGGTTTGTAGTTAAAAATCTGCCTAAGATCTGTTTTGTTAGCCGAATTTTTTTTTCATTTGTAATAAGCAATTATTTTCCTTCTGTTCATTGCTCTGTAACTGTATTGATTAATTTAACTGCATTTCTGAAAGAATTATGTAGAAAATTATGACTTCCCTATCAGAAAAAAATTTCTGGTATTCCATAAACCAGTAAAAATGATACTGGAACCAGTATAAACGATACTGGTACCAGTATAAACGATACTGGAACCAGTATAAGTGATACTGGAACCAGTATAAATGATACTGGATCTTGTATAATTTGATACTGGTTTATGGAACACCAGAACATTTTTTCCAATAGGGTTTTATCCTAATTTTCGCATTAGTATGGTTTAGAAAACTGAATGCTCTAAATTTTAAATGAATCAAATAATCTGAAGTTTAAAATTCATTTGTGAAATACATTCCATCTTTTTCTGTTTACTCATACTCAGTTTCTTTCGGAGTCCAAAACTAAATCAAGCTAGTTCATTCCTTCCAAGTACTACCTACCATCACCAACACCATAAAAAAAGACAAAATAAAAATTTTTTCTCTTGTCATATCAGAGCCCTAATTTGCCGAGAAAAAAGCCAAGTCATTTGAAAAGAATTGTGTCACTCGAAATGCCTCAATAGGAAGGAAAGCCAACCTTCGGACAAATCGCAAGGGACTGTTAAAAAAAGATGCCTGATAACCACGGGCGGGCTTTGCTGGAAAATCAAGCTGACATTCGAAGATAAATGACACCGCGAAGAAATGGGCAAAAAAGTGTCACGAGAATACGGAATTAACTACCGGAGTTGTGTGTGTGCTGGTTTTCTTTTATTAACAGTGTGGCCATTTCTCTGCGTTTAACTCGCTTTTGGAGGTGGTTTATCTGCCGTTAAGAGAATAGTGTTAGTTGTAGTGGATATCACGTTTCTGTTAACTTTTTTCTTTTGGAGATTTATGAGTAGGTTCGAAGAATTTGCTCTAAACTTCCTTAAAAGTTTTTTAATATTGTAGGTGGAAGCTGCGGTGTTTTCGGTGGAAGATATTAATTGACTGATAGTTTCTAGAAAACATGATGGGCATAAAATATTAAATATTTATTTAAAAGAAAAATCTAATGATATTTATTAGGGATATATATCTCTCTATTCTAAAAAAAAGTTTTTGGTGAACGGTTTCCAGAGAAAGGATTTTTAATTACTGAACCAAATGACACATAGTATATGGTATCAAAATGTCTGGATTCTTTCCGGATTTCCGAGTAGGCCCTTCGATTTTTCAAAAAAATTCTCAATTTTAAAATATTTCCATTTTTTTAGATAACGGATAAGATCGCAGTTACAAAGCAAGTACTGCCAATCAAATTATTATGCAACCAATCACAACGACCGATTGACGCTATATTTTAAGATGAAACATGTTTTTTCACCCTTTAAAAAAGTACTTTCTTGATGAAATATCACTCAGACTAATAAAAACATATTCTAAAAATTTACATGTACGCCATTTTATACTAAAATTTCACACTTTTTGTCCAATATTTATAATTTTTAGTCTGATTTTATCGAAATTAATTGTAAACATAGAGTGATGTTTTCTCTCTTATTATTTTCAATTGCTTAAACGGTATTGTTTAACAAGTCTGGGTTAAAAAAATATGAATGATAAACACTAGGCATATTAATTATACTAACGAGTTTATAATAATGGTTTTTGTTTGGTCCGAATGGTCCGAATATTGATAAACAATTAGAATTAGCTATTTTTATAATCATAGATTAAAAATAATTAAGATGAATATTTTTAAAAACATTTCGTTTAAATTTTTGATAAGTTGTGGTTAATATATATTCAAACTTTTAAGGGAGATTTATTCATGGAGGGGATTTTTGGAAAGTTGGTTGACGTTTTTTCTGTAAATTGTTTATAAAGTGTATTAAGTTCAGTGAGTTGGAATTTGGGGGAATTGCGAAGCAATTCCAAATGGTCCTGCGTCAGCAGTTAAAGGGGGTTGGTGAGCGATAGCGAGCAGGGGGCAGTAGCTCCCTAGTTTTTAAAATGTAAATTTTGCTGAAAGTAGGAAAGGAATATTGCTCGACCGACGCATCGACGCCGATTGTTTGAAAAGTAGCCATCGGCATCAACGGCCATGTAAAAATTTGGAAAAAAAAATTGGCCCATCGACCTAAAAAAACCATCTAGATGCCGATGTTTGGCCGATGTGTTTTGTGGACAAACCGTAACACATCAAACAAATAACTCAAAGACAAAAAATAAGCTAGATTTTCCTCCATTAACTCAACATTTAGTTTTAATTTGAAATTTCTCTTCATGGATAGGATCGGACTGATCATACGGACAGTTGGGAAAATGCTTATTATATTATTATTTAGGTCATTCTCAAGTGAAAGCCGTTGAAAACGAAATGTTGCAATGTTTACTGGTTTTATCCCTTTATACCCCCTTTTTTTTCGTTTGATTCACTCAACTAAATTGGTTTAATGCAATTTTTACCATCGGCCTCGTAAAGACCCATCGGCCATATGGAAATTTTTGAAAATCGACATCGGCCAAAAAAGTGCTATCGGTTGAGCCCCAGAAAGGAAGTAAAAGAGTCACTAATTGGCCATTTGTTATGAAAATGAATATAATTAGGGTTGAAAATACACTGCAATAGTTTATGATTTGATAAAGCGGTTTTTTTGGGGGGGGGAAATGAATTCTACCACCAAGGAAAAAAATTATCCTTAACCGACGCAGCAGATAAGAGTTTACGCAGGACGTTCAGAAAGCGCCTTGAAAATTTGCAGCAATAGCATACAAATACTACTCCCCTTCTACTATCCCCTACGTAGCTGGGATATTTCTTACAACCCCAAAAATTGAAAAATCCACACTACGAGTAGATTCAAACTTCTTAAAACATCCATGAAGTTTTAAATTGCAAATTTAATTTCGATTTCGAAAAGTCATAAGAACAGTTTTTCCATGAACGGACTATCCTTCTGGAGAATTAAACATTTAAACCTTTCACTCAGACAAAAAGCCGAGAGTATAAGAAGAGCTGAGGAAAATCTCAACATTGGGTGAAATTTTTTTTCATCTCTATTCGAATCCAGACACTTGACAGAATCTACACTCTAATACAGGTATAGTTTTCGATTTTTCTTTCCCTCTCTTTATACACAGGGATTTGCTAAAACGAATGTTTGGGATACCTTTCATACGAATTTTTCTCACCATCACTTTTTTGTGTTCATCGTCTCATATCCGCAACTTCAAATTATTTACAATAAATCCTATTAACAGCATCAAAATACAAATAGATAATACAAATAATAAAGGTAACTATGAAAATCCTGATTTTGTGTTCGGTTAAAAAATAACTAGCCACAGAATATGGGTTTTTAAGCATAAAATTGACCAAAAAAGTTGTTGGAACGCTTCGATTTTAAACTATTTTTATTCAGAAACCTTCCTTGGAGCGAGTAGATCAACGTGGTATAGTTTAATAGTTGATGTAGGTTCAAAAACACATTCGACATACATACATACAGACAGACAGACAATATATAGATTATTATTATTATTATTATTATTATTATTATTATTATTATTATTATTATTATTATACGCGCTAGACCCGGGCTTCGCCCGGGTTTCAGTTTTTTAATAAATATCATCTGGTGCGTTACAGATGGGCTTCGCCAGTCTACAGGGTGATTCAGAAATAATCATCAATAATTGGGGCGGAGGTAGAGGGGTCCTAGACAAGCATATTTCGAACAGGGATGGTGGGGCGCAGTCTTACCGTTAAAGAGCTAGGACCTAATGTAGTGCGAGCGCGTTTCAAAAGGCCGTTTTTAGAACGATAAGGCTTAACGATAAGCTATTAAGGCTTAACGATAAGAACGATAAGCTCTTTAACGATAAGGCTGCACACCACCATCCCTATTCGAAATATGCTTGTCTAGGGCCCTTCTACCTCCCCCCCCAATTATTGATGATTATTTCTGAATCACCCTGTATATTAAAAAATTATTCTGGTGTGTTACAGATGGGCTTCGCCAGTCCAAATGCAGATATAGTTAAAAAGGAGCCACTTTTATGTTTATGCTACAACAATGGATTTTATACCACAACAATCGATTTCAATCTGCAACAATCGAGAATACGCCTACAACAATTAATGTTAAATCTTCTGTTGTTATATTTACAACAATGCGGTTTTGCCCTGAAGTTAGGCACGAAATATGGGCTTTTAAGCATAAAATTGACCAAAAAAGTTATAAGGATGCTTCGATTTTAAATTATTTTTATTCAGAAACCTTCCCTGGAGCGAGTAGATCAACGTGGTATAGTTTAATAGTTAATGTAGGTTCGAAAAGTTTAAAACTATAAAGGACATACATACATACATACAGACAGACAGACAGACAGACAGACATTGATTTTTATATATATAGACTAGCGCTAAAGCGCTATACCCGGCTTTGCCCGGGCGCAGTAGCGCTGACGCGCTAGACCCGGGCTTCGCCCGGGTTTCCGTTTTTTAGTAAATATCATCAGGTGCGTTACAGATGGGCTTCGCTAATCCATTTTTAAAGAAAATTATTCTGGTGTGTTACAGAGGGGCTTCGCCAGTCCATTAAAAAAACTATTCTGGTGTGTTACAGATGGACTTCGCCAGTACAAATAAGGAAATAGTTAAATAAAGGATCTATTTTAATTTTTATGTTACAACAATGGATTTTAAACTTCAAAAATCGATTTCAATCTGCAACAATCGAGAATATGACTGCAACAATTAAAATTACATCTTTTTTACAACAATGTGGTTTTGCCCTGAAGTCAGGCATCAAAAATTCGTTTTTGAGCATAAAATTGACCAAAAAAGTTATTAGGATGCATCGATTTTAAATTATTATTCTTCAGAAACCTTCCTTGGAGGGAGTAGATCAACGTGGTATAGTTTAATAGTTAATGTAGGTTCGAAAAGTTTAAAACTATAAAGGACATACATACATACATACATACAAACATACAGACAGACAGACATTGATTTTTATATATATATATAGATATAGATGATGTAAAGAAAACGGAATGATTGGCAGAGGATGTCAAAATAATCGATGCTTTTACAGTACTACTTGTTTATCGTTGAATGTGCATAAAATCCTTAAAATTGAAATTTCTCCTAGAAATTCCCATTGATATAATATAATATTGATGTGCCAGATTTCAAACTAATCTACAGATGTACAATTCTTATTTCAAGCAATGGGAAATTCAAAGAAACTTCAAAAATTTTTACACAAGAATTAGATTAGTTTCTTTTTAAAAAGTATTACCCGCAGATATGTAGCGGAAAGACTCGAAGTAAAAGAAAAACTATTAAAGCATATTTCCCAAAAAAATTTTATTTTTAGAAATGTCCAATAATTAGTGATTACACTAAAGTGATTTAGTGATTAGTGTCAAAAGATTTAGATTTTATTAAAAAAGCTGTTTTATTTATGCTATACCAAGGATGTCAACCTGAGACAACGCTTATCCGTAATCGCCCCCGCCCGCAAAAAAAAATCCGGCTTGACGCGTGGCTTGCCGACCGACGCGACGCCACGCCTTCTGCACGTAGGGAAATGACCCTATCTTTTGATAAGTTTTAGAAAAGTCTTGGAAAGGCAAATATTGAGAAAAGGCCTTTTTCTCCCATGAATCAATCATCCATGCAGATTAGAATATTCCGAATTCCGATTGATTCCCCCTTCTTATTGCCCATCTCAAAAGTTACTATTATTATTAGTCGGGTGGCTTATTACAAAAAAACTGCAAATTGTGATACTTTTATGAAACTTTCAGGGATGAAATATTAACATATAAGAACTAAAAAATCGATGGGACCCCAAAATTTTAGCGCGTGGTTTGACCGCTATGACGTCATAACCAAATGGTGCCCCTAGAGGTCCCAAAACGATGTCGTGGAAAATTTTTTAACACTAAACACGTTTTAAGCTTTAAATATCTATGAACATATTTTAAAAATAAAATATTTTCTAATATTTACTTACTCTAGGAATAATAGGGGGGTGGTTTCATTAGAATGACGTCATTATCACTTTGGTTCATTCGGCGTCCAATATCCATGGTGATGATAGTTTTCTTGGTTATATTTACCTTCCAGAACCTATTTACTTATTATTAAGCTTCTAAGGAAATGTATTTTCTAAATCTAAAAAGAATATATGAGTTTTTGAGGGCGTGGTTTAATTAATTGCGCACATTTATAAAGGCGTCCGTAACGCAACTTTAAAACAGTACTGAAATAAACTTCTAATTGTGACACCAACACCAAACTTTTAGGGATGATAAATTATCATATAAGAACTGTAAAATCGATGGGACCGCAAAATTTTAGAGCGTGGAATGACCGCTATGACGTCATAACAAATTGACGTCCCTAGCGGTCCCAAAACGATGCCGTGGTAATTTTTTTTAAGGCTAAACACGTTTTAAGCTCTAAATATACATGAACATATCCTAAAAAGTGAAATATTTTCTAATACTTAATAGGGGGTGGAATAATGGGGGGGTTTCATCAGAATGACGTCATTAGCACTTTGTTACTCTGCGTTCAATATCAATGGTGACAATAGTTTTCCTGATAATATTTACCTTCTAAATCCTATTTATTTGTTATTAAGTCTCTATGGAAATGTATTTTCTAAATATAAAAAGAATATTTGAGTTCTTTGGGGCGTTGTTCACCTATTTGCGTATTTTTACAAAGGCGTCAGTGATGCAACTTTTAAACAGCACTGAAATCAACTTCTAATTGTGATACCAACTTCAAACTTTCAATGATGATAGATAATCATATGAGAATTGAAAATCGATGAGACCCCAACATTTTAGAGCGTGGTTTGACCTCTATGACGTCATAAAAATTGTGCTCGTAGCTATGAGTTGTTTTAAGGGTGTAGTTTTGTTTAGTATGGTGATATAACAATACCACCTTAACAACGTCCACCTTAAGAAAAATCTATCTTTTCACGAGTCTAATACATTTTTATTTTATATTATTTTATACAGGGTGTTTCAAAATTGCGTTGCACGGCTTTTATTCGAAACCTACGCCTCCTAGGGTCATGGAAGTAAGGTCTACCCCTAGGTAAGTGACCCTGGAGAATCCATTGAGATGACTTACAGCGCCCCTAGAGGCGAAATTAAAAAGTTACAAAAATTAATTTAAAAACTAAAGGAGATAGAGCAAAAACCTCAGTGAGAGTATTGTTGCCAACGTCCAGAAGAACTCATTGAAAAAAATTTGATCAAAATATCTTGAATATTCGCGGAGATATTAGCATGTGAAAATAGCACTTTTTCGGGGGTCAAAAAGTAAAAAGTTCGCATATTTGCAAATTCTTCAGTGTTATTCTAGTTTTGTGTTTTTTTAGTTGAAAGAACACAAAATTTAATCAAAAAATCAAAAAAATTTGCAAATATGCGAACTTTTTACTTTTTGACCCCCGAAAAAGTGCTATTTTCACATGCTAATATCTCCGCGAATATTCAAGATATTTTTATGAAATTTTTTTCAATGAGTTTTTCTGGACGTTGGCAACAATACTCTCACTGAGGTTTTTGCTCTATCTCCTTTAGTTTTTAAATTAATTTTTTTAAGTTTTTAATTTTGCCGCTAGAGGCGCTGTAAGTCATCTCAATGGATTCTCCAGGGTCACTTACCTAGGGGTAGACCTTACTTCCATGACCCTAGGAGGCGCTGGTTCCGAATAAAAGCCGTGCAACGCAATTTTGAAACACCCTGTATACTTATACTTAATTAAAAAAAACCTTTAACATTTTAATTAAGTTTTAAACGCAAAACAGAATACCTTTAAAAAAATTACCACGACATCGTTTTCTGACACTATGGACTCCATTTTGTTATGACGTCATAGCGGAAAAACCGCGGGCTAAAATTTTGGGGTCCCATCGATTTTTTAGTTTTTATATGATGATTTATCATCGCTGTAAGTTTGACGTTGGTATCACAAGTAGAAGTTGATTTCAGTGCTGTTTAAAAGTTGCATCACTGACGCCTTTGTAAAAATACGCAAATAGGTGAACAACGCCCCAAAGAACTCAAATATTCTTTTTATATTTAGAAAATACATTTCCATAGAGACTTAATAACAAATAAATAGGATTTAGAAGGTAAATATTATCAGGAAAACTATTGTCACCATTGATATTGAACGCAGAGTAACAAAGTGCTAATGACGTCATTCTGATGAAACCCCCCCATTATTCCACCCCCTATTAAGTATTAGAAAATATTTCACTTTTTAGGATATGTTCATGTATATTTAGAGCTTAAAACGTGTTTAGCCTTAAAAAAAATTACCACGGCATCGTTTTGGGACCGCTAGGGACGTCAATTTGTTATGACGTCATAGCGGTCATTCCACGCTCTAAAATTTTGCGGTCCCATCGATTTTACAGTTCTTATATGATAATGTATCATCCCTGAAAGTTTGGTGTTGGTATCCCAATTAGAAGTTTATTTTTTTCAGTATTGTTTAAAAGTTGCGTTACTGCGCCTTTGTAAATATGCGCAATTAAGTAAACCACACCCCCAAAAACTCAAATATTCTTTTTTATATTTAGAAAATACATTTTCTTACACACTTAATAATAAGTAAATAGGATCTGGAAGGTAAATAAAACGAAGAAAAACTATCATCACCATAGATATTGGACGCCGAGTCAACCAAAGTGATAATGACGTCATTCTAATGAAACCCCCCCCCTATTATTTCTAGAGTAAGTAAATATTAGAAAATATTTTATTTTTAGGATATGTTCAAGGATATTTAAAGCTCAAAACGTGTTTAGGGTTAAAAAAATTTACCACGACATCGTTTTGGGACCGCTAGGGGCGCCATTTTGTTATGACGTCATAGCGGTCAAACCACGCCCTAAAATTTTGGGGTCCCATCGATTTTTTACTTCTTATATGTTGATATAACATCCCTGAAAGTTTCATAAAAGTATCAAAATTTGCAGTTTTCGGTCATTTTTATATACTAAACCACCCGACTATATCGTTGATATTCGTTTTTATCGTATTATTATTATTTAAAGGATTGAAGCTAAAAACAGAGAATTGAGAAGAAAAATTTAATACTACATTGTTTATAATATGATTAACGTAGTTTCCGTAGTTTTTCTAACTTTATCCGTAATTGCGGAATTCGAAGCCGAAATGCGGAATGATTCCACAAAATCCGGAATGGTTGGCATCCCTGCTATACCATGAAATTCGATTTTAAAATTATTTATTATAACCATGGTAACTTAAGAGGTGTTTTTTAATGACTAAACTATTTTTCATCTGTAGGTTTTACCTACATCTTTCAGGTTTAAAATATTTCAATATCAATACTGTCATTATTGAGGGCATTCATAAAAGTCGTCCCCATTCCAAGAGGGAAATAATTCGACATATATATCAAATTCTGACATGATTTATTTAATAAGGTATTACTAAAAGACAAATGACACCAACGTGTTACCTCATGCTGTTGAACAAGCTGTTTATGGCATTTTAATCATTACACTCTTTGTCGGTGATCGTACGAAACATGTCTGTTACAGTCTTGCTTCAATCAATAACATCATCACCACCTGGTACTGGGCACGTTTTGATATTTATACATCACTTACATTTAACTCCTAAAAATAAAAAAAAATTGCTGCTTTACATTTATATTATAATGTTCTTAAATTATTTAAAGAAATGGCTTAAATCACGTCTGTTTTGCAAATAACTAGGAACAATTGATTTCTTTGTAAATGTTTTAGATGTTAAACAGAACAGAAAAAAATTTTAGTGTAATGGGCGGGTGACCATTTACTCAATTGTAGAAAACAGTACAAAAAAAGAAGAAAAGTAATAATTTAGCATAATTTAACTTAACTTAACATGTAAGGGGTCATCCATAAATTACGTGAGGCGTTTTTTCCAAAATCTGGACCCCCCTCCCCCCTTGGTGAGATTTAGTGAGATTTTGCTGGACCCTCCCTCCCCCAAGTGAGATTTACCTATAACTTTTTAAAAATAATTTGCAGTATCTTATCTGTTTCTCATACTTAAAAAAAGAAAATCGTATAATTTCTAACTTAAAAAGTTGACGTGAGATTTTAATCGACCCCTCCTCCCCCCTTGGTGAGATTTTTCCAAACCCCTCCCCCCTTTTTGACCTCACGTAATTTATGGATGACCCCTAATAATAATAATAATAATAATAATAATAATAATAATAATAATAATAATAATAATAATAATAATAATAATAATAATAATAATAATAATAATAATAATAATAATAATAATAATAATAATAATAATAATAATAATAATAATAATAATAATAATAATAATAATAATAATAATAATAATAATAATAATAATAATAATAATAATAATAATAATAATAATAATAATAATAATAATAATAATAATAATAATAATAATAATAATAATAATAATAATAATCTCTCTATTCTAAAAAAAAGTTTTTGGTGAACGGTTTCCAGGGAAAGGCTTTTTAATTACTGATCCGTATAACACATATTTGGTATCAAACTGTCCGGATTCTTTTGAGGATGTGCAAAGTGCCTTTAGAATTTCTAAAAAAAATCTCAATTTTAAAATATTTCCATTTTTTAGATTACGGATAAGGTTGCAGTTATAAAGCAAGAAACTATGAATTTAAAAAAAAATTGAAAACGTATTTCACTGGTTTTTAATATTCAAATAAATTAAATAATCATCTTTCTATTTATAACACGAATTTAAAAAATATATTTTGGGTTATTTTTAACAATATTTATATTTCTGTTGTTTAAACGGTTTTAATTATATTTAAAACTTATGTATAAATAATTTATCTTTTAGTTTTTAAATAACAAATTAATATTTTTACATTTATCTTCGTCGTTGTGGCAACCTAATCATTACCATATTTACAACAAAATATAAACTCGCTTTCGGAAATTTTGTACTTCTGCATTTATTTTTTACAATTATTATTATTTTTATATTCTTTTGCAAGTATGTTTTTTAAGGTAGTAAAATGTGACACCTTATTTCATAATGCCAAAACGCAAACAACTAGATAACACGGGGGACTGTTTTAGAAATTAAGATAAAAATCGGAAATGTTTGAAGTCTAAACATTCGTGTCATTGCTATGAAACTGACACAACTTCGACGTTTGTTTGTTCTCATGAAGATAAAATTCTAAATTTTCGTGATGTTTACGGTAATTACTACATTTTTCACAGCCATCGATGAAAATAGTTACAAATTTTAAGAACGTTTAATTTATTCCTGAGATGTTTCAGTGCTTCTTAATGGATCTGTGAAAAAAACATTACCTTGGGGAAATGGTAAAGGAATGTTACATTGCTCTGTTGTTAATTTTCTTGGAATTATAAGGCGACCCGCCAATTAATGTTACCATAAAGGAACTGTTAAATTTCCGCTACTGAATGTATATCCACCATTTTCGAAAGAATACCCCGGAGAAGTACTAACCCTGTTTTAAGAATGTTTTATAAAGTAAGTAAGTGCAGTGAGCAGGGTTTTGTGAGGAATTGCGAAGCGGTTCAAACGTGTCTGCGTCAGCAGTTAACGGGGGTTGGCGAGCGGTAGCTCCCTAATAATAATAATAATAATAATAATAATAATAATAATAATAATAATAATAATAATAATAATAATAATAATAATAATAATAATAATAATAATAATAATAATAATAATAATAATAATAATAATAATAATAATAATAATAATAATAATAATAATAATAATAATAATAATAATAATAATAATAATAATAATAATAATAATAATAATAATAATAATAATAATAATAATAATAATAATAATAATAATAATAATAATAATAATAATAATAATAATAATAATAATAATAATAATAATAATAATAATAATAATAATAATAATAATAATAATAATAATAATAATAATAATAATAATAATAATAATAATAATAATAATAATAATAATAATAATAATAATAATAATAATAATAATAATAATAATAATAATAATAATAATAATAATAATAATAATAATAATAATAATAATAATAATAATAATAATAATAATAATAATAATAATAATAATAATAATAATAATAATAATAATAATAATAATAATAATAATAATAATAATAATAATAATAATAATAATAATAATAATAATAATAATAATAATAATAATAATAATAATAATAATAATAATAATAATAATAATAATAATAATAATAATATTATCTGAAACATTTACAAAGTACATTGACATTAACGGGAAGCAATCAAAAGAAAAAAAACAACATATTGCTCACTAAGAATTGGCCTTTCCAAGTGAAACAAAAATTTTACTTTGAACATATATAAATAAAGAAGAAAAAGAGAAAAAAGTTAAGAACATAAATATAAGAATACAAATAATAAGAAATTTGGCCAGAGGACAGCACAAAAAATTACATTATTCATATGGCTCCACACAAAATACAACTCAATTTAAATGAAAGATAAAAACACACTAACACACATACTAGAAAAAATATACTATACAGCAGTGGTCTCCAACCCTCGGTCCGCGGACCGGTGCCGGTCCGTGGATCAAATGGTACCGGGCCGCGAGCCGACCATTTCATTGAAAATTAATTTAAATTCCTAGTTTTTTACTCCAAATTAATGAATGAAATGAATTATAATTATAAATCACTTTATACTTATTTTTGGTGTAACTGTATTTTATTTTGAAAGCATGTTTAAATACAATTAAATTAAAATTAATTAATCAAACTAATCTAGAATGTAAACAATCAACGCCCCCCCAGCCCAGCGGGCCGTGGTAAAATTATCAAACGTTGACCGGTCCGTGGTGGTAAAAAGGTTGGGGACCACTGCTATACAGGGTGTTTCAAAATTGCGTTGCACGGCTTTTATTTGGAACCAACGCCTCCTAGGGGCACTGAAGTAAGGTCTACCCCTAGGTAAATGAGCCTGGAGAATCCATTGAGAGGACTTGCAGTGCCCCTAGCGGCGAAATTATAAAGTTAAGAAAATTAATTTTAAAACTACAGGAGATAGAGCAAAAACTTCAGGGAGAGTATTGTTGCCAACGTCATGAAGAACTCACTGAAAAAAATTTGATCAAAATATCTTGAATATTCGCGGAGATATTAGCATGTGAAAATCAATAAGAAGGGGTCAAATAAGAATAAGGGTTCAGATAAGAATAAGTTCAGGGGTCAAATAAGTCTTTTTCAGGGGTCAAATAAGAACAAGCTTGCATATTTGCAAGTTTTTCAGTGTTATTTTGTAGTTTTGTGTTTTTTAGTTTAAAGAACACAAAATTTAATCAAAAAATCAAAAAAATTTGCAAATATGCGATTATATTATTATGGTATTATGGAATAGTCGGGTAATATGGAACACCTGAGTTTCTGCTCCCCCTCGTGCTGCTATCACGTGGCAATGCCACGAAAGTCTTAAGAGAAAGTCTCCATGATGCAGTGCGCAAATAGTTTAGCTTCTTGTTGTTGTCTGATCAGTCGCCGCAAAGCAAAGTGTGTTTTAGGATTTTCGAAAGTTTTTTACGGTAAATGTTCAAACCTTTTAACCTACCAGTAACAATGAGACTTTGATTTTGTTGTTAAGCATAATGTACACTAAAAGATCAGTAGTTTCTTATACTGCAGTCGTTTTTTAGCTATCCATGTTTTATCGGTAAGTAAAACGGTTCATAGTACAAGCTGGTGTGTCGGGTATTATGGAACACTAGGTTCAACATCCTGCCATCAACTAAAGGACAGGAAAACAAAGATGCTGAAGCATCTTAAACTAAGATCTTTTGTAATGAAAAATTTTCCGAAGGTCAACGAGAAGAAATTTGGATCCAGTTGTATTAGCTGTTGTCTATGGGCCCATCTTGAATGTACTGGAGCAGAAAAAGACGATTATGTTTGTGACTATTGCAAATCGACTCATGAAAAAAACTATTTGAACGTAAATTGTTAAATATATTTTTATAGTTAAGATTAACCATGTTCTCTAAGGTTTAATTAGTTTTCAATAGCTGTAAATCCAACTGTTCCATATTACCCGACTGTTCCATATTACCCTCCATTTGTAACTTTTTCTTAAAGTACATTTTTTGATTAAAAAATAAGTGCTGATTTATTTGACCATCGGCTCTTCATTGTCATTAGTTATAGTATGTACTTAAAATGATTCGGTGGATTTTTATTCAAAACCAATAGAGTTATTCTTAAATATATAAAGGGTGTTCCATAATACCCTCCTCTCCTCTATAAACAAAGACACTGGACAAAGATCTTGGGCGGAGAAATAAATCGGTAAAAGGTGAATGTTTATCACGAAAAAATAAATTCATCTGAGTTTCTCTCTATTCTAAAAAAAAGTTTTTGGTGAACGGTTTCCAGAGAAAGGCTTTTTAATTACTGATCCGTATAACACATATTTGGTATCAAACTGTCCGGATTCTTTTGAGGATGTGCAAAGTGCCTTTAGAATTTCTAAAAAAAATCTCAATTTTACAATATTTCCATTTTTTTATATTTCGGATAAGGTCGCAGTTACAAAGCAAGAAACTATGAATTTTAAAACAATTGAAAACATATTTCACTGGTTTTTTAATATTCAAATAGATTAAATAATCATCTTTCTATTTATAACACGAATTTAAAAAATATATTTTGTGTTATTTTTGAAACAGAGAACCTTCAAAATGTATAAACTTACAGGTAAAGACAGTGACAGGGAGGCTTATTTAAAGGCTAGAAAAGATTTTAAACATATCAGCAGGAGGCAGAAGAGGGCTTTGGAAGAAAAACTTGCAAAGGAAATCAATCAAAATCCAAAGGAATTTTATGCTTATGCGGGAGAGAAAAAAAGGCTAAGTACTACCTTAGGACCTTTGAAAACATGTCAGGGCATACTTGTTCAGGATGATGTGGGCATGGCGAATGTATTAAATGACTTTTTCATGGGGGTTTTTAATAAGAACTATAAATTAACTTACGATTCTACGGCTTGTGAATATGGAAGTGGGGTGATTCAGGATTGTACCTTTAGTAGGGAGGAAATAATACATCTATTAAAAAGCATCAAGTCAACTAAAGCGCCAGGACCAGACGGCATCTATCCAAAAGTACTGGTTGAATGTGCAGAGGAATTAGGGGATGTAATTCTCGAAATCTTTACTACAACTTACAATACTGGTTTGGTACCAAGGGATTGGAAATTGGCTAATGTGACTCCATTATATAAGAAGGGACCAAAATGGGATCCGGGAAATTATAGACCTGTAAGTTTAACATCAGTAGTAGGGAAGATATTCGAAACCATACTCAAGAACCACATAATGTTATACTTGGAGGGGGGGAACCTGCTTTCAGATAATCAATTTGGTTTCAGAAAGGGTAAATCTTGCTCATTAAATCTGCTGAAATTTTATGACAAGGTAACGAGGTAGTTAGATAGGAAAAACAGTGTTGATATAATATATATAGATTTCCAGAAGGCTTTTGATAAAGTTCCCCATGAGGCATTACTATACAAATTGGATTATTTAGGTATTAGGGGTAAAGTGTTGCTATGGGTAAAAAATTGGTTAATAGGGAGAAGGCAGAGAGTGCAGGTCAAGGGTAACTATTCACAGTGGGCAGAGGTGGGAAGTGGGGTACCACAGGGGTCAGTATTGGGTCCAATACTATTTATAATATTCATTGATGATATAAGTCAGAATATAAGAAACGAAATCAGTATATTTGCTGATGATTTGAAGATTTGGGGGAGAGTAGACACTGTTGAGCAGATACAAATTTTACAAAGTGATCTAATTAATATATCGGGATGGGCTAACAAGTGGGGTATGTCCTTTAATATAGATAAATGTCAAGTGCTGCATATGGGATCTAGGAATAGTAAAGCTGAATTATATCTGCAAGGGGTTAAATTAAAGGAGGGGAATATGACCAGAGACCTGGGGGTAATAGTAAATGAGGATTTTAAAATGGAACACCAATGCTCATCTGTTAGCAAAAAGGCTAATAGGATATTGGGATATATTAGGAAAACTATCTCTTCAAGGACAGGGAACATAATCTTGCCTCTGTACAGAGGTTTGGTGAGGCCTCATCTTGAGTATGCAGTACAATTCTGGTCTCCATATTTGAGGAAAGACATAGATTTAATTGAGAGAGTACAGCATAGGGCTACAAAAATGATCAAGGGTATATCCAGTTTAAATTATGATGAGTGCTTAAAGAAGTTAAATATGTTCACTTTAGAGAAAAGAAGGGATAGGGGGGATATGATTCAACTATTCAAAATAATAAAGCAAGGGGATACAGAGGGTCTAGACTTAAGTACAGATAATAGAACAAGGGGACACAGTTTCAAATTAAACAAGGGACATGTAAACAGGGAAAGCAGAAAGCATTATTTTTACAACAGGGTTGTGGATAGATGGAATGGGTTGCCGGAATCGATAGTGAGTTCCAATGGAGTAAAGGAGTTTAAGGATAAATTAGACACATACTGGGAATCGGAAGTTTGAGTTGGTGAACCAACCTAGTTGGGCTTCACGCCTGTTGTTGGTTGTCAATATTTGTATATTTGTATTTGTATTAACAATATTTATATTTTTGTTGTTCAAACGGTTTTCATTATATTTTAAACTTATATATAATTAATTAATTTTTTATTTTTTAAATAACAAATTAATATTTTTATATTTATCTTTGTAGTTGTGGCAACCTAATCATTACTATATTTACAATAAAATATACACTCGCTTTCGGAAATTTTGAATTTTGCATTTATTTTTTATATCCTTTTGCAAGTATGTTTTTTAAGGTAGTAAAATGTAACTCTTTATTTCATAATGACAAAACGCAAACAACTAAATAACACAGGTGAATGTTTTAGATATAAGGATAAAAATGTTGGTCTTGACATTCGGCGTCGTTGCTATGAAAATGACACAACTTCGAAGTTTGTTTCTCATGAAGATAAAATTCTAAATTTTCGCGATGTTTAAGATAATTACTACATTTTTAACAGTCAATCATTACAAATTTTAAGAAAGTTAAATTTATTCCTGAGATATTTCAATGCTTCCCTTAATGTATCTGTGAAAAAACCTAACCTTAGGGAAATGGGTAAAAGAATGTTTACATTGCTTTGTTGTTAATTTTCTTGGGGTTCAATTCCGTTATAGTTCCCGCTAAATATCGCCAATCTCTTTCGAACGCTCAATATTCGAATGCAAACCAATTTTTCTAATTTTTAATGATAAACTGAATAGTTATAGATCTAATTAAACACTTTAATCTATGAATTTGAAACAATTTAGCAATATTTATACTTTATAGTGTCAGTGATATTTAGCGGGAACTATAACGGAATTCAACCCCAAGAAAATTAACAACAGAGCAATGTAAACATTTTTAACCCATTTCCCTAAGGTAATGTGTTTTTCACAGATACTTAAGGGAAGCACTGAAATATCTCAGGAATAAATTTAACTTTCTTAAAATTTGTAATGATTGACGGTTCATATTTAGCGGGAACTATATATGAACCTTTCTTGGAATTATAAAGCGATCCGCCAATTCATGTCACCATAAAGGAAATGATAAAATTCCACCACTGAATAAATATTCGCCATTTTTGAAAGAATACCACGGAGAAGTACTACCCCTGTGTTAAGAATGTTTTATAAAGTGAGTAAGTGCAGTGAGCTGGGTTTTGTGGGGAATTGTGAAGCGGTCCAAAAGTTACTGCGTCAGCAGTTAAAGGGGGTTGGCGAGCGATAGCGAGCAGGGGGCGGTAGCCCCCTAGTAATAAAAAAATTAATAATTCCCTTTTAAAAGAAAATTTATTGGAGTTTGTAGTTAAGTGTGTGGGTAATTTGTTATACGTAGTAGAAAGGACCCTGGTAGATAAAACTTTTTATGTAGAATATCTTCGTTCGGTTTTGGAATATTAAGAAGAGGTGGTTTTTCTACGATTATAATGGGTATTAAATAAAATTAATAAACAAAAGTACTATATGATTTAAACACAATTACAAAAGGTTTTTAAATTTAGATTTACAGTACCAACCATCGAACCAAAATCACGTAAGTATCAAGCAAAATAACCAAAATTACACCCTTTAGACGTTAGAAAAAAGCTAATATCTATAATTTTATTTAAATAAAATATGTTGATTTAGATTAGAACGAGATTTTTTTATGAAACTCTTAATTTATGAGTATAAGTTTTTTTCTCAAATTTTAGACCATGCAGTCTCCATACTTCATAATATCAATGTCATATTGGGGTCACAGGTAAAGAATAAAATTTGAAAAGACATGTAGAACTAAAGAGAAAAAAGAACAAAAGAAGCATCAATCAGAAAGTTCAAGAAGTTTTAGAATTTTCCATTTAACTTCTTCTGACGGGAGTTTATGATTCTTTTAAGCGATTCATTGCATTTAAGATAAAAGTTTGAAGCCCTAACTTGTTCTACTCTATTGTTGTTTTATCAATCTAAAACTTTAAAAGATATCTTAGGTTTCGCATGCTTTGAAATAGAATAGATTTTGAACCCTTATTCTAGTCGATTAAAAGGATTTGTTTAAGTTGTTTTCTTAGCAACTCCCACTTAACATTTAAAGATCACGTGTTTTAGAAACCTTTTCTCTTACTTAGTAACTTAAAATTATTTTTTTATAAACTAGGGAGCTACCGCCCCCTGCTCGCTATCGCTCGCCAACCCCCGTAAACTGCTGACGCAGGACCTTTTGGAATTGCTTCGCAATTCCCACAAATTCCAACTCGTTGAACTTAACACATTTTATAAAACAATTAAACAATTTACAGAAAAAAACGTCAACAACTTATTAAAAATGCTTCAAATCCCCTCCATGAATAAATCTCCCTTAAAAGTTTGAGTATATATTAACTCGAACTTATCAAAAATTTAAACGAAATGTTTTTAAAAATATTCATCTTAATTATTTTTAATATATGATTATAAAAATAACTTATTCTAATTGTTTATCAATATTCGGACCAAACAAAAAATATTATTTTAAAGTAACTCGATAGTATAATATGCCTAGTGTTTATCATTCATATTTTTTTTAAACCCAGACTTGTTAAACAATACCGTATAAGCAATTGAAAACAATAAGAGACAAAACATCACTATGTTTACAATTAATTTCGATAAAATCAGAATAAAAATTATAAATATTGGACAAAAAGTGTGAAATTTTAGCATAAAATGGCGTTCATGTAAGTTTTTAGAATATGTTTTTATCAGTCTTTGAGTGATATTTCATCAAGAAAGTACTTTTTTTAAAAGGTGAAAAAACATGTTTCATCTTAAAATAAAGCGTCAATCGGACGTTGTGATTGGATGCATAATAATTTGATTGACAGTACTTGCTTTATAACTGCGACCTTATCCGTTATCTAAAAAAATGGAAATATTTTAAAATTGAGAATTTTTTTGAAAAATCGAAGGGCTTACTCGGAAATCCGGAAAGAATCCGGACATTTTGATACCATATATGTGTCATTCGGTTCAGTAATTAAAAAGCCTTTCTCTGGAAACCGTTCACTAAAAACTTTTTTTTAGAATAGAGAGATATTAAAGAAACAAACACAATATTAACCAGAAATTTAAACTACAAATTTGTTTAAATTTATGGTTTAAATTACTTTTTGGTCTATTTTGGGTAGTATTTCTGAAACTCGAGTTTACAATATATTAGAAAGCAAGCGCTTGAATGAGAAATGTTTGTTTTCAAAATTTCTGAATTGCACAAAATTGAAAAAGAAATATTTAATTAAATTTAAACTGTGTGCAGCAAGTAAAAGTTAGTTGCCTAGATAAATATCCTTTGAGTAACCTTCATAAATTTTCGTAAGAAGGGTATGGAAGAGTATAAATTATACTTATATGCTTAAGATTTGTTTTAAATGATTTTGTAAATCTACTCTAGGATTTATACAACGTTAGATAGAACGAATAATATAGGTATTTATAAATAATTTAGAGTTTAAAATTCCTAAACATCTTTGTGATGCTATTTCATTCCTGATTTACATTCAAGTAAACTAATGTAGTGTTTTTTGGTATAGTTTTAAAGTGCATTATTCAAAATAGTTTACTTATAAATTAGCAGCTATTAACTTAATATTTTTAAAAGTTTAAGTCTATGAATGAAATGAATAAATCCTTTTTGATTCTTATTCTTATTGATAAAAACCATGAAAATTTGCAGACTTTTTTAGGTCTAGTTCAGGGGTGGCCAACCCAAATGATCTTGAGGGCCGGGCCACTTTAGAAAACTTCAATACTCCCAAGGGCCGCATATAAAGTTTCAAGTTATTAAGTAGCTGCTTATAATGACAGTGAAGTAAGTTGAATAAACTAGGTATAGTTTGGGGAGTTTTTTAGATCCTTTTCTGACTTTTACACTTTCCTAAATAAAATATTTATTTAAAATTAAATTGACCTTTAGGAGCAACCCTAAGAATGCCTTTCTCTATAGAAACTAAACAGGTACAGTTAAAAAACACTATGAATTACTTGAAACTATGTTAGGTTACCCCTTATGGCGAATAGAAATTGGTATAGAAATTTAGTTTTCGGAAATTTTATTTTAATTAACAGGTTTTCAACTCGTTTTGGTACAGTTAGTCCGAATTTTGGGGGCCCTAACTTAACCTAAAACTTTAACTTATGACTTAAAAAAATATCGAGGGTCGCAAAATTATTTCAAGCAGGCCGCGGGTTGCCCACTCGTGGTCTAGTTTTAAGGAAAGTATGTAAAAGTACCAGTTTATTTTGCGGGGAAGACATCCAGACGGATAGATATATCTCGATGTAAATAAGAGCCTGTTATAAATTCAATTTAACTAATCTCCACAGTTAAATGAATTAATCTGTTATATTCTTTAAATTCACTTCAATATTTACATATTTCTACAAAAGTAAAATATTTGTTTAAAAAATTATTCGTTTACGGTTTTCAGTAAAATTATAATTTTACTTTCGTATTTGCATAAAGTATTATCGCATTTTCTTGTATTAAATCTAATTGTAATTATTCTAATAAACTTTAATAATTCTTTGTAAGCACACAAATATTTGATGGAAAAAATACTTTTTATGAACACAAACATAATTCAGACAGTTAAAAAATTAAGAACGTTCATAATAAAAGCACTTTAAACTTTACTTTTTTGAAATTAAAAATAGTGTTTAAAATTGCTTGAAACTTAAAAATGAACAACTATTTAAAGATCAAAACATTCTTTAAAAATCTAGCCGTCAATTACACATAGTAAAATATATTGAAACAGGTCCAAAACGTTTGTATTGGTTTTTCAAGAGACAACGAATAATAAATGATCATGAAATTGAATAGAATTCGAAAAGCAGAACACAAATCATTGTGAGAAAACTCCAGCTCTCAAGCGTCGCCTCCAACCGTGGACCGGTTTCGCCCTTGTTAGGGCTCATCAGCACGGTATAGGAAGGTAACGCAAGAGAGCGGAGGAAGAGCCTTTAGTCTAGCCGACTATAACGGAAAAAGTGGTGACTATTGATTAGTCCTCCACTATCTGCCGGAATGAACTGCGCATTCCATAGAACAGATTTAATTTCCGAAAGGACAGGTATGAAAACGGAGTGCTTCACCACTACCTCTGGTTCGAGGAATATGTGAGAAAACTCCAGCTCTCAAGCGTCGCCTCCAACCGTGGACCGGTTTCGCCCTTGTTAGGGCTCATCAGCACGGTATAGGAAGGTAACGCAAGAGAGCGGAGGAAGAGCCTTTAGTCTAGCCGACTATAACGGAAAAAGTGGTGACTATTGATTAGTCCTCCACTATCTGCCGGAATGAACTGCGCATTCCATAGAACAGATTTAATTTCCGAAAGGACAGGTATGAAAACGGAGTGCTTCACCACTACCTCTGGTTCGAGGAATATGTGAGAAAACTCCAGCTCTCAAGCGTCGCCTCCAACCGTGGACCGGTTTCGCCCTTGTTAGGGCTCATCAGCACGGTATAGGAAGGTAACGCAAGAGAGCGGAGGAAGAGCCTTTAGTCTAGCCGACTATAACGGAAAAAGTGGTGACTATTGATTAGTCCTCCACTATCTGCCGGAATGAACTGCGCATTCCATAGAACAGATTTAATTTCCGAAAGGACAGGTATGAAAACGGAGTGCTTCACCACTACCTCTGGTTCGAGGAATATGTGAGAAAACTCCAGCTCTCAAGCGTCGCCTCCAACCGTGGACCGGTTTCGCAATGGAATGCGCAGTTCATTCCGGCAGATAGTGGAGGACTAATCAATAGTCACCACTTTTTCCGTTATAGTCGGCTAGACTAAAGGCTCTTCCTCCGCTCTCTTGCGTTACCTTCCTATACCGTGCTGATGAGCCCTAACAAGGGCGAAACCGGTCCACGGTTGGAGGCGACGCTTGAGAGCTGGAGTTTTCTCACATATTCCTCGAACCAGAGGTAGTGGTGAAGCACTCCGTTTTCACAAATCATTGTATTTATTTAATGTGAATCTTGACAAAGGAATAATCCCATTTAAAACTATTCAAGCAAAAGTAACTCGGTAGCATCTTAAAATACTCTGTAGTTATTTCGAAAATCCATTGATTGTGTAACTTTTCCAAACATCCCTCTTTTCCATTTGTTACATTAGTACGTTATTCTACATCATTGTGATCGTAATTTCATTGCGCAAACAAAGATATTAAATAATAGTTGAAGCACAATGAAACTCTTCATTTTTCATCAAATCTCGACTTTCACGTTTTCACCAAAAATGCTTCGTACAATGACGAAACGACAGAACAAAAGCATTTTTGGCACTTTCAACACTGTGGAAGAATTCCAATATCCTAATTGGATCATCTGTCCCAAAATACTCCAAGAATATCGTCTTCAGTTGTGCAACTTATTTCTAATTGAAGTGACTGTTCTTTATTTATTTAGTCCTTTGAATACGAATTGGAGTTAGGGGAAAAATAACTTGAAGGAACTGTAATCTTGGAACGTTTGTACTAGTAATAGAATATTCTTCTACCATAGAGACATTAGCTTTGACAATTTTAATTTCTAAATGCTCTGTTCTAATAGATTTTGTCAAAAGGATTTTGTTGTTAAAACGAATTGGCAATGATGCCTGGAAGTTATTACTCGCAGTGCAATTTATTTTATATTTATCTAATAAAATTTTAATGCATCCTAATTAATAGTTATTAAATGGTATTAATTTTAAGATGACTATGATGAATTTTTTAATACCAATAAGGAAGTTGCATGTTGCATGTGTCAGAATTTCAAAAACAAACAAGTGTTCCGTATGGTTTTTTGTATGGTAAAATGAAATATCTAGTCAATTTTTCAAAAAAAAATGTACAGGTAATTAAAAATTTTAATTTAAAAGTCGAGAAAAAACACGTGACTAAAAACGCTTATTGTTTAAAGATGTCAACAATCATACCATCAACTCCATTGCTTTCCAACAATGTTTATCGTATGATGACGTCAACATACGATGATTCCAAACTCTTGGCGTTTTCGCGCTTATAAAAAGTGGATTTTTATTACTTTTTTTTGCAATCAAAAAATTTCTCAATCGGCCTCAAATTTTGGGTAGTTGCTTATATTTGCAAGAAGAATCGATTAAAAAATATAAAAAAATCATGCATTTTCCTCATTATCTCCAGTTTAACATTTAGTATTGATTTTTGCATAACAGTGTCTTAAATTAAAAGAAACTGGTATTGGGATTTAAAATTTACTACTCATAGTTCTTTTTATTGAAATGTTAAATCAATGCAATTTGTTTGGTTCTTTATTAAAATTATTCAGTGATTCTTGTAATACTTTAAAAAGAGGATGATATACCTTTAGTAGGCGTACTAAATATGTATATTTCCCGCAACAACTCTATGAAAAAGAAATGAATGTTACACCTTTTATTTTGGGTTTAATATATTTCAGTTTTAATCCCCATAATTAATAAATGAATAAAACTTTAATAAACATTAACTTCAGTGTGATTGAGATCCATCACATATCCGTTCTCAATCTCTAACTTCTTTTTGCAATTCAGCTCAGTCCCCCTGTTCAAAGTCAAAATTCCCCTACTCATAACACCATCTGCAAGCTTTATGGATGTCAGTTCCCATAAATTCGTGGTGACCTGGCGCATAACCTTTTCCAAGTAATTAACGAAACCACACACTCCTAATCCGATAGTCCCAGGCATTGCTGACAACTTTTTAGTTTTTTGTTTACCTTCACCCCTCAAAAACAGGCCTCCTGTAAACCAAGCCAGACAAATTTATTAAGCAAATCACACGTGTTCAATCCATACCATCTTCTACCAGACAATATTCGTCCGTACCCTGCTCCAACGGTAAAATTCAAAGATACTGATACGCACTTCAGGTCAGAGGTCATTTTTTAAAGATTCCATACCAACAAGAGACCCCAGAAATATTACCCACAAAGACGAGAAATTCCGACTCACGTCTCATGTGTGTCAACAACACCACACAACGTTACCCATAAACCTATCCTTCTCCTCGTCGTGTACCCCACAAAACTATGGCGCACTTTTTAAACCCGGCCGCGAATCAGATTTAAATCTGACTTCGGAGGCATTTGGCGGGTATTAACGTGATTTCTGGCACATCCTATAGTACAAAAACCCGTAGAACAAAAAGGCGGGACACTTAATTTTTAGGCATGATCCCCCCTCAATCATCTGCACTAGGACTCCGTGCTGCGGTGCTCCCGTCCAGCCAACGCGGGACACCATGCGATACTCGTCCCCATCACCATAGCCCAGGGGTCGGCAACCTGCAGCTAGCGAGCCTCATGCGGCTCTTTCGATGTAAAGTAGCGGCTCTCTAGTTCCATACGAAAAAATTGATAATTTATTATCAAAACCCTTAAGAAATCAATATTTTTAAGTGCCTAATCAAATCAATGGTGTAACCCAAAGTTCTCAAGATGAGTCAAAACTCGACTTTTGAGGGTAAAAACTCCAAACAATTTCTGGGGGAGAACTCCCAAACACTCCTCAAAATTTTGGGAATATGTGCTGTTTTCCCTTGAAAATTTTGTGACTCATGAGGAGTGATCCTCATTTGGCTATTATAGAAGTTCTAAAAAACGAATTAAAACACTACTTTTAGGGCCAAATTTCCCAAAATTTTTCTGAAGTGGAACCCCCCTCGAAAGTTTGCTCTTTATTATAACTAGAGTATTTTTCCTTGAAAATTCTTCCTCTTAAAAAATGAGAAGTGCTTTTTGGGTGCTATCCACCCAAATCCCCATCCACCCCATCCATTGTGCTCTTCATCTTCAATCAAATTTAATCGGTTCATGCTCTCGTACGAATTTTTTTGTGGTGCGCGTTTTTTTCTTTTAGGCTGCATTCCCTATCTGTGCTACATCGCTTCCGTTTTCGTCTATAGTGATCAACTATTCCTGTGCTCACCATTTTAATCAAATTGAATCGTTTTTTGCATCGATCTCGTTCTCAGTTCGGACAACCATGAGAATAGTGTAAGAAGACATGCCTCGACAATAAATTACAGTGTGCTTTATAGTCCGAGAGCTGGCTACATGAGAGTTTAACCGGAAAAACATAGTTTCGAAAACCATATAATTAGATTGGTCACTTCTTAATAAAGCAAATTCGCTCGGTCAGCCTGTGCAAAGCGGTTGCCTTTATTAATCCCTCGTAAGGGGCTAAGGGGGTAATCGAAATAGCCAAAAATTTCACAGAATTCAACCGGAAAAACGTAGTCATGGTTTTTACATCATTCGATAGCTTGCGACCCCTTGAATGCAAATGTGCTGGTCAGCCGGCCGAAAGCGGTTGCTTTCGAGTGGTCAGATCGGGTCAAAAGAGCCAAAAATTGCATCGAATTTAACCGGAAAAACGTAGCCATGGTTTTTACGTCATTCGAAAGCTTGTGACCCCTTGAATACAAATATGCTGGTCAGCCGGCCGAAAGCGGTTGCTTTCGAGTGGTCGGATCGGGTCAAAGTTGCAAAACCAGTTTTCATGCCATTTGGTCCCCAAATGAAGCCAGGAGTGGGGGTTGAAGTTCGTCGAATTTACGTTGAAATCTCGTTTTTTACGTTGAATTCTCGACTTTGATCCTGCGGGGTTGATGGTTGAAAGGATCAAAATCGAGAATTCAACGTAAAAAACGAGATTTCAACGTAAATTCGACGAACTTCAACCCCCACTCCTGGCTTCATTTGGGGACCAAATGGCATGAAAACTGGTTTTGGGGGGTTTTAGAGGGTGCTCTTTCAGAATCTGGAATAATCTTTGATGGTTTCCATAGGAATAACGAAAGTTGGTGCTTCGTTTAATATGAAGACGACCCCCTAAGAACTTGAAAAATTTTCTGTATATAGAATACTTCAAATCATGAAAAATGATACCTTATTTGTCTTTATATCAAAAGCCGTTTCGGAGATATAGGGTCTGAGTCGATTTTTTTTGCCAGTATTGTACCTTAGTAGAGTAAGAGTACATCAAGTCGAACAAGAACTGGTATAGAAAGGGGGGTCGCAGTTACACCTTTAAAGAGCTAGGACCTAATGTAGTGCAAGAGCGTTACAAAAGGACGTTTTGCCAAGGCCCGTTTTATGAAAAAAAAAACATAATTAAATGAAAAAATTTATTGCTTGAGGTACAGCAGTATCCGTACTACTTACATCATAAATTTGATAGAAATTGGACCACTTTCTAAACCGTAGAGTGAGTTTTAAAACATGCAATATTAATCTTTTAGCCAAAGAATGGAGTTCCTTTAAATTAGTGTAATGGTATTTATAAAAATGATGATCGGGGAAGGAATTTTCAATGATCATACAGTTTCAATGATCAATGTATGATCATTGAAAATTCCTTCCCCGATCATCATTTTTCTAAACACCATTAAGGGAACTCCATTCTTTGGCTAGAAGATTAATACTGCGCGTTTTAAAACTCACCCCACGGTTTATCAAGAGGTCCAATTTCTATCAAATTTATGGTGTAAGTAGTACGGATACTGCTGTACCTCATGCAATAAATTTTTTCATTTAATTATGTTTTTTTCGTTAAACGGGCCTTGGCAAAACGTCCTTTTGTAACGCTCTCGCACTACATTAGGTCCTAGCTCTTTAACGGTGTAACTGCGACCCCCCTTTCTATACCAATTCTTGTTCGTCTTGATGTACTCTACCTACCCTACCCAGTTTGGTGCACCATTTCAGAATCACCCTGTATACAGGGTGTTTCAAAATTGCGTTGCACTGCTTTTATTCGGAACCAACCCCTCCTAAGATCATGGAAGCAAGGTCTACTCCTAGGTAAGTGAGCCTGGAGAATCCATTGAGAGGACTTGCAGCGCACCTAGCGGCGAAATTAAAAAGTTAAAAAAATAATTTAAAAACGAAAGGAGATAGAGTAAAAACTCCATTGAGAGTATTGTTGTCAACGGCATGAAAGTTGTCTCTGAAAAAAATTTGATTAAAATATCTTGAATATTCGCGGAGATATTAGCATGTGAAAATAGCACTTTTTCTGGGGTCAAAAAAGAAAAAGCTCATATATTTGCAAATTTTTTTGATTTTTTATTAAATATTGTGTTCTTTAAACTAAAAAACACAAAACTACAAAATAACACTGAAAAAATTGCAAATATGCGAACTTTTTCTTTTTTGACCCCTGAAAAAGTGCTATTTTCACATGCTAATATCTCCGCGAATATTCAAGATATTTTAATAAAATTTTTTTCAGTGAGTTCTTCATGACGTTGGCAACAATACTCTCACTGAGGTTTTTGCTCTATCTCCTTTAGTTTTTAAATTAAGTTTTTAACTTTTTAATTTCGCCGCTAGGGGCGCTGTAAGTCCTCTCAATGGATTCTCCAGGCTCACTTACTTAGGTGTAGACCTTACTTCCGTGACCCTAGGAGGCGTTGGTTCCGAATAAAAGCCGTGCAACGCAATTTTAAAACACCCTGTATATTAGCAGCAATATATTTTTCTATGAAAAAGAGTTCTTTTTTTACTCATTTTTGATGTAAATAGAAGCCATCATTGAATATGAAATATTTCTGGATATGAAAATAACTTTTTAACTTTTGAATATTTCACTAAAAAGTTCGAGTCAAGTGTAACGACCTTTCTAATTTTTAACATTCTGAAAACTGATAAACAAAAGTAATAACGTTACTGTAGGAAACTGTGTTAAAATATTTATCTAATTTCATATATACTAACAAGGTTCAGAGTGAAAGTGTAACTCATCCTTTTAAGCATCACTTCCCCCACAGTAAATAACACTTACCCTTGTTGGTTCCGCAAATTATGTTCAGCAAAATCAGCTTAGAAAAGCAATTTTCCGTAAACGCTGGTCTCAGCACTCAACCAAGCCCTGAAATATTTTAAATCGAAGTAAAGGACCGAATTTTTTTTCTCCGATATCCTCGAAAACCTTTATCACCTAATTTTCAATTTTGAACATCAGCAGATTTCGATGAAGCCTTGTTTCCTAAAAAAACCTTGACAACAGGAAGTCGCCTTGTATATTTATGATCGTAACACTTGGAATGGTACCAGGAATTAATGAGATATTGATGTCGTGTATTAGCAATTTGTTAGGGAGCGAAATTCTTTTGTTAAATGAGGTTTTCCTGAAAAAAAAATTGCAAGCCACCCAAGCTTTAGATATGGTTACGGAACTGTTATTTTCCTGAAAGGAACCGTTGATATCTTCTTTTTTTTAACAACAATAGTTCGTTTTTATGCTTAACTACAATATCTTTATGTTTTATTACACATAATTTTGGTGTTTGTCTGAAATTAGGATTTAGTTCCTGTGTGTCTTAAGAATATTGCGTTGGTTATATATTTTGGTACAAATGAAGAAGTCTAATGAATGTTGAAAATACAACGAGTGTATAACTGAAAAAGTATAAGTTACTGAAAGAAAGAGATATGTAAGTATAAGGAAAAATAATGAATGCTGTTGAATGAAAAGACATTAATATCCACGCCTGTTGAGGTGATTGTGATACGTAGTTTTTATATTGCAGATCTGTATTATTTTTTTCAATTTTATTCATTTTGTATCATACAAATACAAAGAACATTGGTTAGTATTTTAAGCGGGTTAAGCAATTCACAAACTTATACCTTTTATATAATTGATTGCTTTCAAATTTTGCAATAAAACTATGACGTAAAATTGAATGTTGTCGTTCAAAAAAAAGTTTAACATTACAGTCGCAAGTGAAAAATGAAATGGTTTTCAAATGATAAAATAAGTGAGAAAATGTTAAAAGACGAATTTCATAGTAAAAAATCGGAAACATATCAGAGTATTTTTTGGATCCTGAAGCATAAAAGGAAAGAAGTTTGGAAAACCGGTTCTTGACAGGATGATCATAATTTGGGGGACCCCTAATTGCAATTCAAACGCATATAAAATCATTTTTTATTTTCTACTAAGTATCATAACTAATTTGACAAATAACGTTTTAGAGTAGTTTTTAGGTACTACAGTCGACTCCGGTTAATGTTATCGAAATCAACAAGTCCCAATCATTCCTATTTAATTCAATGTAAAATGCATCGTTAAATGTGATCAACAAGCCGCTTTGGAGGAACCGCTTGAACTTTTAGAGGTCAGATTTTACAAGAAAACATCAGGCGATTCTTTTTCTGGAACCTCGTAGAGACACAGTTGCATCGTTCTTTGCTTTGATTGTAGGAAAAATAAAATATTCAATTCTTCCATAGATTCTCTGAATACATTGGAAGAAAACTGTAAAAGAAGGTGGCGAATCCTAGAGAGCCTGTATACGAGAGAGAGGTGACAACCCGGTATAGCGCGCTGATTGGTCAACAGCGTTTTCTGTTTACCGCAGGTTTCCCTTCATAGGATTAGCATGGGAGCGAGACAAGCGGCATGATACAGTTTGGACAGAATTGGAGATTAGGACAGTTTTAACTGCGCGCAAGGATGCGAAGAGACGCTTTTAAGCGAGTTGTCATCTCTTTCTCGTATACAGGCTCTCTAGCGAATCCATGCTTGTGATCGGCGCCTTGCAGGTATTTCTGATTTGGGATTTTAGGATTTTCCTTTTTGTTTATTAAAGTGGAAGGATGGGAAGGATGTAAATTTATGGACAGTAAACGGAATCACAGAGGGATGTGTGATGCTCAATAAACAAAAATACAAAGTATAAGCTATTTTTTTATATTTATTAATTGGAATACTCTTATATTTTCCCCTAAAAATTTCAAGATCAGTACCTAGTATAAAATTATTTTAAAGACATTAAATATGAATATATAAATATATTAAGACAAAATATATTAATTTTAGCTTAATCTATAATAACAGTTTAGATCTTAACATAAAATATCACGATTGCTTGATTTACGTTACCTGCAATTGTCTTAACCTTGAAAGAGGTCCAAAATATTTGGGATTAAATCTCGACCGGAATCTAAAATATACTTATCAATTATCTAAAATCTAAACTCCGATACTACCTATTTATTTTTTATCATTTAAAAAATCATGTAGACGGATCCTTTTTGAAAACCTTATACTTCTCCTGGATTCAATCTATTTTACAGTATGGCATAATTTTTTGGGGAGGGGATTACACATCAAACCTTATACCGTTAATAAATTTGCAAAAAAGAATTTTTAAGCATGTAAATAGTGACCAGTTTTTAACTATAAAGAAACTTTATTATTTTAGATTATCACTTTTTATTTATAATAACATTAGCTCATTTAGTAGTACTAATATTCATTATAATCTCTGACAACCACCTATATTCAATATCCCACAGTAGGGTGGTTACAAAAAATCAACTTTTGAAATCCTGAGGTCTCACCCCCCTAAAATGTGCCAATAGGCTAAAAAAAGAGATTGGCCAAGTTTCAGCTCAATCCGATAATATTAACCCGTGCCTCATCGAGGTCAAAGTTCAGAAAAACAGCGATTTTTAATAAAAATTGGTAGTTATCGCCCCATAAAACTAGAACCGTTTTTCCCAGAAACCCGGCTAGGGTGTCATTTAATAGGTAATTTTATACACTTTAAATTTGATATAGTCAGATTTTATTTACTCTAACGGATAGTGCGCTATTTAGCATTTTCATAGTGAAGGTCCTCGAAAGCGAATTCCTTGCAAGAACCCTAGAACATTACGAAGTCACAAAAAACTATATATCCGGTCTTTCCCTGTTCATTTTGGCTCCAAAAGATAGTATATGAGTTTTTAGACCCCCTAAGAGAATACTAGGGTATAATTTCAACCCCCCCTAGGTTTCGGAAAAAGAGAAAAAAAATACAAAATTACAAATTTTTTTGACTGTTAATGTGTTAAAGTTGGTTCAAATACATTATTAAAAGTTTAATTAGGTAGAAGATCAATTAAAAAGGAGATTAACCTTTCGTTATAACCCCTATAATCTAAGTAAAAGAAGCGCGACTGTGAGAGGTTTTGCTAAAACCCATTAATACCCATTCAATTGATAAAAATAGCTAAATTACAAATTTTTTCATAAAAACATCTAGAAAGATATCATTTGGTGGTAAAAATGATGTTTGAGATTATTTATATGTGTTATAAAATTATAATATTAGCGCCCTTCTGGATTCTAATTTTTTAAAAAGCTTTTCTACCAAAGTTACTCGCTTCCAGCTAATTAAACTGAAAGTATGATCTTAGAAAAATGTATATAAATCAATTTATTTGTAATATAAACTTCAGTTTTCATTTGCCTATCGTTCCAGAAAATTCACTTTTAAAAGCATAACATAATTTAGTATATAAATTATCATCAAAAGTTTTCTTTCTGTACATCACACATGTTTTCATATTTCTACTTCAATGCGTAGTGTTAATAAAGAAAATTAATTTTCTTTAAAAAAGTAATTTTCAAAAAAATATTCTCAAAATTGTTTGATAATTACAATAAACTAAGCAGGGGTAGATCCAGGTTTTATATTTTGGGACCCATTTCATTATTTTTTGCGAAAAAGAAATTGTTTTTGTGAAAAATTGAAGCAGTGATAGTTAGCAGATGAGTGCGTAAGAGTAAAATTGACTCACAAACCAAGAAAATCATGAAAAATTCAAATATTTTGTGAATGTTTTCTTGCAAATTATCCCTAAAGCTAATTTGAATTTCATGAAAGGGGCGTTTTTATGAATTTATTTTTGTGAAGGAGCAGATTTAAAGAGGGTGAATTTTAGTGAAGGGGCAGCAAAAGGGCCCCATTTTTTGTCTGGATCAAGCCCTTCTAAGCTTATACATTTTTACGATTAGGACTATAACTTAGATGTTACTTACAGTAATCCAGCGAAAGCTTAAATGTGATATACTGTTGGAGTTTCTCAACCATAGTATTTTTCAGAGAAATCTTGTTTCCAATTTAAATCAAATATTTATCATGGGAAACAATAACTTTTACTGAATATATGAAAATATTTTGAACATTTCCTATTTTACGCGCTATTTTTGTCTCCATCAACACAGGTGTGAATAATTGGCGACTAAAGAATAAAATATTAAGTAATTCGATTATAGATCAAAACATATGTAATGAAACCTTTTTATACCTATTAAAAATTAATTTTCTTCGAATGGTATTCAAATGAAACCCCTGAGGTATATTTATAAAAAATAAATCAATTTATACATTTTTCTAATATCATACTTTTAGGTTAATTAGCTGAAAACGAGCAACTTTGGTAGAAATAGGGTTTCTTAAAATTTAAAGTTGGTAAGGGTGCTGTTATTATAATATCATAGACATAAATCACCAAATGTCATCTCTTTATAGGTTTTTGCTGAAAAAATTCGCATATTAGACCTTTTTATCACTTTAATGGATATTAAAGCCTTTTTTAGCAAACCCTCTCACAGTCGCGCTTCTTTCGCTTAGATTATAGGGGTTATAACGAAAGGTTAATCCCCTACATCATTGATCTTCTACCTAATTAAACCTTTAATAATGTATTTGAACCAACTTTAACACATTAACAGTCAAAAAAATTTGTAAAAAATATATATTTTTTCTCTTTATTTTCGAAACCTAGGGGGGGTTGAAATTATACCCTAGAATTCTCTTAGGGGTCTAAAAACTCATATACTATCTTTTGGAGCCAAAATGAATAGGGAAAGACCGGAAATATAGTTTTTTGTGACTTCGTAATGTTCTAGGGTTCTTGCAAGGAATTCGCTTTCGAGGACCTTCACTATGAAAATGCTAAATAGCGCACTATCCGTTAGAGTAAATAAAATCTGAATACATCAAATTTAAAGTGTATAAAATTACCTATTAAATGACACCCTAACCAGGTTTCTGGGACAAACGGTTCTAGTTTTATGGGGCGATAACTACCAATTTTTGTTAAAAATCGCTGTTTTTCTGAACTTTGACCTCGATGAGGCACGGGTTAATATTATCGGATTGAGCTGAAACTTGGCCAATCTCATTTTTTAGCCTATTGGCACATTTTAGGGGGGTGAGACCTGAAGAAAGTCGAAAAAAAAATTTCCCCATGTTACTTGTGACCACCCTAATCCCACAGCCATACAAAGATATCTTGCGTAAAAGTTTTATTTATCAGGGTCCGTTCTTTTATAACAAATTACCAACTTATCTAACCTCTAACTCAAATAAATTTTCTTTTAAAAAGAGTCTGTCTACATATTTATTGAATTTAAAAGACGCAAATTTATAAAGGTCTTGTAAATGAAGATGAGCCTGATATTTGACTATATTTTGTGCACTGTGTTAGCCAAATTATTATTTTTTTAGTTAGTATTTTTTCTGGTGTGCAATTAGTGTGTATTATTTTGTATGTATATTTTGTATTTTGTTCATGATTGTGTGTGTATTTCGATTATTTGTTTTATTTTGTTCTTAGTATAAATATTTATTTATAAATTTAGTGCTTCACTTGGAAGGGCTTGGGCCCCTTAGTGAACAACATATGTATTTTTTTACTGTAAATAAATTTATTATTATTATTATTGTTATTATTATAATTTTGATTTTAAAGCAAACAATCTTGTTACACTATTTGCTGCTTTTTGATTTAAAGTCGCTTATTGTTATCTATCGGATAATGTTATCAGTTTAATCTCTGACAATTACTATATCAAATCAAGTGGAGTCGACTGTATTATTCATTAGAAATGCTATTTGAAACACATTTCCATGAAGTTAACCCCATCAATCCGAAAAGCTCCGGTTTAATAAATTATTTATTCTAACATATTTCAAGATCCTTTGTTATGTCATCTCAAAATTATCCCTTTCATAAAAAGGATGTTCATTTCCTTTTCTTTGCGTTCTGTAGGCATTCGCAAATCGTAAAATCTCAAACCAAAGAAATTTTTTTTACTGTAACAAGAAACAAATTGAAAGAAATTTTTAAAAACTAATGAAAGGGTTTATTCAAGAAACGTTCTTTCTTGCTTTCACTTTGCAGAAACGCAGCTTTTCACTTTGTATAGAACGATATTCTTTACAAATTGAATAGCGCTTGAATAGTTTTTCCATCCTTGTGAAATTCCCTGTGCATTAAATTTGCTCGTTATCATGTACTTATAAACAAACTTTTAAGTTTTTAAGTGCTATTCCTAACCGTGTTATGTTTTGTTACAGTTATAAAAATGATAAATTCTAAATTTTTTGGAGCATTTATAATTTAATGGATAAATTCTTGAATGATGGTTTTGAATGAGTGCCTGGATTGATATTTTCTTGTAAAAATTAAAAAGAAGATTTTTAATCAAAGTAAAATTTTAAAAGATAACATTTTTTCATCATCTAACATTATTTATGAATGTTTACAACGTAAAATTTAAACCAGAATTCTACCCTTAAAATTGTTATTCGTTCTAAAATACTATGTGATCGACACCTTTATAAGTTATATGTAGTAAAATAATTAAAGTTTGAGATAAAAATCTATCGTTAAACAGGATATCAGTTTAAAAGAAATTAAATGGTGTTTTTTTAATTCTTTGACCATTAGAATTAAAAATTTTGAGTTAAATGAACAAACGTGAAAGACCTAAAATTCTTAACATAAAATTTATTTGCGTAACTATTTAAAGTGTTATCCCCTATTATGTAAAAAAGAGTAAACCTATCTTGATTTGCGTACCTTAATCTACACACAAATCGCTTTTTTATATCTGTAGCTATAATAGACAAACCAATAACAGAATAAACAAAATGTATGTGAGAGTACATTAAGTCATAAGTAATGTAATGTTAAGTAAGCAATGCAAATAAATAATGTAATCTTAAGTAAGCAATGTGAAAATGTAATGTAAGTAAGTATGTAAGCACTTAATAAGTGTAAACATATTCATGCATTTATGTACAAACTAGAGCTACATAGAAAAACAATTTTTCTCGTAATCCCTTACTCCAATATCAAAGGTTAACTAACCTCGCAACTCGATTTCTCAAGCGCGCCAATTTTTCCACCCACAGATTGGGACACTTGATCCCCGTAATGGCGAGCTGCTATTATCGGATTTCCTCCCCAAGTCACCCCCAAAATCCCCTTAAGAGTCAGCTGAGATCATCGCACGCCTTTGCTCTACAGATTGAGGCGTAAATATCCGAGCCTGCGAGATTGCCTTTTGTTGTGGGTTATGGATTAACTGATTCGCTGGAGGAAAGTGTTGAGTCAAGTTTGGCAATTCGGCTGGCTTGCACATGTATGGAAAACTCACACAATGAAGTGATAAGGCGATTGTGGGATTGAGTAACATGGACTAGTTTTTGAACTTTATAGTCTGTAACACAACTGCTAGATTAGCAGTCTAGAAGATTTAAATATTTTACTAACAAATCGTTTACCTTTTGTTTTGTATTCATATACAGGGTGTATCTGAAATGGTGCAAAAAACTTTCAGGGATGATAGTACTCATCAAGACAAACAAGAATTGGTATAGAAAGGGGGGTCACAAATGAGTTCTAAGGGGTGAAAATCAGCAATAAAACTTGGAGATTTGTGCAGAAACAGATACAATTGTTCGATTCCGGCATTTATTACATCCAATACTTAGTATAAAAGTATTAAGAAAATATTAATTTCATTAAAAACAGACCAATAAATGCAACAGGCATGCGTTATGGGTAGATTAAAGTTAAAATTGTTCCTTGGTCAGACTCTTGTTCCTTGTGCCATAAAACTAAAAACAACCCACCAACTAATTAGACTCTAGTATTAAGAAGTTTTCGTCGTAACATTTTCTTTTGCAGTTTTTGAAATTTATTTGGTAGATTAAATCAGAAATTAATTTGAAAAGGATAACGTCTCACTTATAGAGTATAGAATATACCTTAAAGTTAGTTAAGTTATCACCAAAGGGATATAGCTTGATTTAAGGGGCACACCTAGTGTGACAGCCTAAAAAAAGGCAATTTTTGGGAATTAAAAAACAAGAAAACTAGTGAATCAATCGTTTTAAAATTTTGAGGGTATATTTATACAAGTTTTGAGAATACACAGTTAAGTTTTTGAAATAAAATACTAAATATTTTTGAAATGACACGCGATCTCCGGCGGCGCCAAAAAAAAAGGTCCTCCACTGCTTGCGTGATTGCGGTCTTCTCCGTTGATAAAACCTTAAAAAAAAATCTCGTGAAACTAAAACATATTGTCTGTACAATGACCCTCGGGCGAACAAAAAAATCAAAAATTGACAAAATGGCGGCATGTTGAAAAAAAAGTTAAATTTTACCCAAAATTTTGGTCGTTTTTGGCCTGCCAAAATTCGATTTTTGATCAGATCAAAAAACTGGAGGGTCATCGTATGGAGAACTATATAGAGAAGATGCAAAAAAAATTGATAGCGATCAGATCATTTGTCTCCGAGTAATCACTCCAGCAAATTCGAAAATGCTGTTTCGAGAAACACGCGTTTAAAGATAAAATGTTCACTGCCGAGCGGCTACTCTTTTAAATGGCTGTAACTCAAAAACTATTTAAGATATCGATTTAAAATTTTAGTATGTTATTTTTAAAGGTATAACCTATCGAAATAAAAAAAATAAAAAAATCGATTTTTTGAAAATTTCACACTAGGTGTGCCCCTTAAAACATTTCCTATTCAGTGAAATGATGAGGTTAGTCAGAGATGCAGTAAAATATCTTCTCCATGCATCCGAACAGATTGGAAAACATGGAACAGATTGTAATCTTACAAATATTATTATAAATAATGGATGCATTTCTCAAAGTTGATTATAACTACGAATCTCATCAGACTGATGCGACAATTACAAGTGTTAAACATTATAACACCAGTCGATCAATAGTTATTTGGTCACCTCCTTTCTTCCACTAGGGAAATAACACGTATATCAGTTAAATTAATAATTAGACAAAATTGAGAAACGAACATCGTTTTCTCGTGTTTACAAAATGAAAGAGATGAAAGTAATATAAATAGCAATTATCAAATGCACTCATAATTAAATTTTAAAGTATGTGACACAAATGATAAAACTACTGTTATTTGTAGTACTTAAATTAGTTTCCTTAATTACTGGAAAAGTATTAAGATAGTTGTTCCAAAAAGTATTCGTACTGATTGATTAGTGAAAAATATTATGACGAATTTTTTTAAACGTTTCCATGTAGAAAACCTTTACAAAATATTGGTCCTGATTTTATGAAGTAAATATCAATTTCTAAGTTCAATTTTCAAGAATAAATATCTGTTTAAGGATTATTTAAATAGTGACCTTTATGTAAAGTTAGAATTCAAAACTTAAAAAAAAGTGTTTTCCTAATAAGACAGTGTTTCACAACCTTCTTCGGTCTACGCCCCACCAAGGCCTTTATAAATTTCCCATGCCCCCATGTAAGATTACACATTAATTTTTACACTCAAATTGTAAAATTCAATTTAAAACTTATATTTGGTTGATTTTTGAAAAAAAAATATGATAAACTTGTTAAAAAAACTAGTGAGCTAATTTTTCCAACACAAAATAGAGAAATAAATTTGAAATACCAAATAACTTTAATGAAATAATTTTTAATTTAAAGATTTATTAATAAATTATTACAGTGTTATCATGACAACGTTAATGAGATCCTTGCAGAACCTTAAACACTTAAGTTTTTTTCTTGGGTGGGATGCCTCAAAACGTAGGGAAACACTGTGAAACACTGATGAAGAACATGAGAAATTAACTAAGCCTACATCTGTACTCGTTTAATTAAAGAAGTTATTGATAATAATAATAATAATAATAATAATAATAATAATAATAATAATAATAATAATAATAATAATAATAATAATAATAATAATAATAATAATAATAATAATAATAATAGTTTATTTTATTAAGAATATAACGTAACACAAACAATTTGAGGAAAAATATGAATATTTGTGTTGTTGTTTTTTGCCACTTGGAATATCCAAGCTCCACCGCAAAGCGTACAGGATTTAAGGCAAAGAGGGTGCGGCTCCTGAGAAAGTGAGGGCCATGAAAAGCAGGAGTCCGACTTAAGGCTTGGATGATAGATGCCGCCACAATCTATCTCCACAATTTTGCCATGCATCTGAAGGGGAGGGAAATAGTCTCCAGACACCTGGAGCCAAGGTAAAGTGCGCCATGACCGACCTCAGGACTTTCAGACCCACATATTTATCAAGCACGTACTCCGCATATACTTTATGGGTCTTCAGCGGTGTCGGGAATCGAACCCGGGACCCTCCGATCCCAAGGCCGATGCCTTAACCACTAGGCTCCCCACGGCCTTATGCATATTTGTCAACTGGAGTAAAAGAAAACCCATTTAGTTGACAGAAAAAAAATTTCAAGTGTTAGTAACCAAAAACAATTAAATTGAATATAATAAGGAAGTTGCATGTGTCAGATTTTCAAAAACAAAGAAGTGTTCCGTATGGTTTTTTGTATGGTAAAATGAAATATCTAGTCAATTTTTCAAAAAAAATGTACAGGTAATTAAATATTTTAATTTAAAAGTCGAGAAAAAAACACGTGACTGAAAACTTTTATTCAAAAAGTAACGATGACGTCAACAATCATACCATCAACTCCATTGCTTTCCAACAATGTTTATCGTACGATGAAGTCACATCCCAAACTCTTGGCATTTTCGCGCGCTTTTAAAAAGGGGATTTTTGTTAATTTTTTTGGCAATCAAAAAATTTCTCGATCGGCCTCAAATTTTGGGTAGTTTGGGTAGTTACTTCATTTAAAAATTTTCTAATAAACGGGAAAATAACTTGAAGTGAATTTTTACCTTTATTACTTTAGAATTATACAGGGTGTCCCACGAGAAGTGGCCCAACCCTTTAACTTTTGAACCCCTACAGATATAGTCATGAAAGTGGGGTCTAGGTATAGTAAAGTGACCATGCCCTATCCGATGAGATAACTTTCAACGCCCTCTAGCGGAAAATTTAGGAGTTATAATTTTTATTTTAAAAACTGTGTGAGGTATGTGAAAAAAGTCAATGACTAAGTTGTAGAGCATCATCGATTTAGTAGGAAAAGACACCTTAAGCAGAAAAATATCTTGAATAAAATCCCTAAAACGCACGCTCAAATAGGTTGAATTTACGTAGATTTTACGTCTTAAAACGCTCCTCATGAGGCGAAAATGAGAAATTTTCAATTTAATGAACTAAGAATGCTTTTAGTCATTTACTTAAATCATAAAAATAAAAATTTCTCATTTTCACCTCGTGAGGGGCGTCTTAAGACGTAAAAACTACGTGAATTCAACCTAATTGAGCTTGCGTTTTAGGGGTTTTATTCAAGATATTTTTCTGCTTAAGGTGTCTTTTCCTACTAAATCGATGATGCTCTACAACTTAGTCATTGACTTTTTTCACATACCTCACACAGTTTTTAAAATAAAAATTATAACTCCTAAATTTTCCGCTAGAGGGTGTTGAAATTTATCTCATCGGATAGGGCATGGTCACTTTACTGTACCTAGACCCCACTTTCATGACTATATCTGTAGGGGTTCAAAAGTTAAAGGGTTGGGCCACTTCTCGTGGGACACCCTGTATAGGGTAGCGAAAAAATCTTGTGCAATTGTTGACAACTCAATTGAAAAAATAACGTTTATTTTGCACAATTTAAAAGTTTAAAAGCAGTAAAGCACAATTTTAAACTTTTAAATTGTGTAAATAAACTTGTTTTTTTTTCTATTGAGTTAATTATATAAGATGTTTCTAAAAGTCAGACCAAACTCTGCATAGTCAGATTCTTTGCGCAGTCTATGAACTATACCTCTATGACCTTTAGTTTTTGAAAAAATCTTGACAGAAAAAAGTATGACGTCACATCCGGTTTCCATAAAAAAGGTTTATGGAAAACGTAAACGGAAATGTTGGTTTTTTAGATATATTTAATATTTCTATACTGAAATGTTAAAAACCTCCGCTGCACAGTTGAGGATTTCTGGCGAACCACTTGGGTTAGGAAGACAAAAGAGGGGTCGTTTTTCATTAATTAAAGTATTCTTTTACCAAAAAAAATTTTAAAGTCCTTAGGGGGTCGTCTTCATATTAAACGAAACGCTAACTTTTTTTTCAATGGGGACCCCCAATTATTATTAGTTTTTCTGAAAGGCCATCCCCCAAACCCTTAAATACCCAGTTTCATCCAGATTGATTAAAAAAATTATTTTTTAAAAAATAAACTTAAATTTTTTTTTGAAATCGTGAAATTTTTTAATGGTTATCGATTCTGGTAGTAATTTTATGTAGGAAACCAAAATTTCAATCGATTTTATCCAATAGTTTTTGATAAAAACGAATTAATATCTTAAAGGGCCGTATACCGTTGCCGAATGCATACCGCAAATGCTCTTTCTCGTTCGTTTTATCAAAAACTATTAGATAAAATCGATTGAAATTTTGGTTTCCTACATAAAAATTACTACCAGAATCGATAACCAAAAAAAATTTCATGATTTAAAAAAAATTAAGTTTGTTTTTAAAAATAAATTTTTTTAATAAATCTTTATGAAACTGGGTATTTAAGGGTTTGGGGGGATGGCCTTTCAGAAAAACTAATAATAAAAGTTAGTGTTTCGTTTAATATGAAGACGACCCCCTAAGGAATCGAAAATTATTTTGGTAAAAGAATACTTTAATTAATGGGGATATTACTGGTAAGCGGGGGAAAATCGCCAACTTCTCGATATTTCGCCAAAACATGAGATTTTAAAGTTTGATCATCAAAATCGCCAAAAAACATTTTTAACAAAAAATAATGTTTTTAGGGAATAAATTTGATGGTAATGAGTGGGGGAGACCCCCACACCCTATCTATTTTTAACACCCATCGATTTGGGTTAAACCGCCCTCGCATGGTATGTCGCAATCACGAATCTCGCTATCAAGATCAGCCGACAGACACATCCTATGACCGAAACATTTTAAAATCAAGAAAAGACCATGTAGAAAGTATTGAAAACCAACAGAAAATGCTAATATTTACAAGCAAATTGTGCCCAAACACGATACTTTAAAGTTTGGTCATCAGAATCGCCAAAAAACAAATTTTTTTACAAATAATGTTTTTAGGGAATAAACTTGATGGTAGTGAGTGGGGGGAGACCCCCCACCCCCTATCTATTTTTAACACCCATCGATTTGGGTTAAACCACCCTCGTAAGGCATCAAGCAAACACGAATTTCACTATCAAAGACCCGCCGACTGGCGAATCCTACCATTGAGACAATATCAAAATCAAGTAAAGACCACAAAAAGTATTAAAAATCAAAAGAAACTGTTCATATTTACAAGCAATAACTACAAAAAAGACAGAAAAACGACCTACCTCAGGAACGGTGTTTCGTACGCTGCACGTTTATTGTAGTACAGTGGCTAGAAGGGGATAGTGTGTCGTTCGCCAATACCAGCAATGCTAAAATTTTTCTCCTCGTTTCACTCCTCCTCTTGGTGTCGCTGCTGTTAGACGTGCATATAGGCGCCTGCGCATTGCGACTTTCAGCACCAAGCCGGCCAAACGTAAACATTATCGTTTACACGGCGTAAACAATAACACAGCCGCTGAGAATGAGGGCCGGATGCAGCTACGTTCTGCGGCGATTTTGGGACCGGTCAAATCCTACTTCCAAACAACTCAACTATCGTTGTCCTGAGTCATTTTTCCAGCATGCCGCTGATTGGTTTTCAAGAACGTCACGAACTACGTCATTGAACCACGTGCATTTGATTGTACCCTGCCTTTCCCGCGCTTTGCGCGTTCAACCAATCAGGAGGATAACGATACCCCGATCGTCGAAGAACGCCACCTCGGGAGCAGGCGTTCTTGGGCGATCATTATTAGGTGAAATACGGTTCTTTAGCACGTCGCAGAACGTTGCTGCATTCGGCCCTGAGAGTCGCAATGCGCAGGCGCGTATATGCACGTCTAACAGCAGCGACACCAAGCGGAGGAGTAATTTTTTTTTTCAGTTTTCATCTTCGAACGACACACTATCCCCTTCTAGCCACTGTAATTGTAGGAATCATAACAAACATCTAATCCAAAAGTGTTGCCACTAACTTTCTACTATATACTTGTAAATAATATTATGACATGCAACAAACGGCAACTACCATCTCGCCTCCCATTGGTTTAACGCTTGCATCGTCATCATTGCACGCAAGCATCCAGCAATGCGCCTGAGTCACGGTGGCGCGGCGTCGGTATTGTATCATCAACCCTAACTACAACCATGGAAACAAGACGGGGGCAAAGCTGGCACACTTATCGCCAGATTGGCAAATTTCCCCCCGCTTAACCGTGAATCCCCAATTAATGAAAAACGACCTCTATTTTGTCTTCCTATCCCAAGTGGTTCGCCAGAAATCACAACTGAGTCATTTTTTCATCAACTGTACAATACTGGCAAAATTAATCGACTCAGACCCTATATCTCCGGAACGGCTTGTGATATAAAGACAAATGAGGTATCATTTTTCATGATTTGAAATATTCTATATACAGATAATTTTTCAAGTTCTTAGGGGGTCGTCTTCATATTAAACGAAGCACCAACTTTCGTTTTTCCTATAGAAACCATCAAAGATTATTCCAGATTCTGAAAGAGCACCCTCTAAAACCCCCCAAAATCAGTTTTCATGCCATTTGGTCCCCAAATGAAGCCAGGAGTGGGGGTTGAAGTTCGTCGAATTTACGTTGAAATCTCGTTTTTTACGTTGAATTCTCGATTTTGATCCTGCGGGGTTGATGGTTGAAAGGATCAAAATCGAGAATTCAACGTAAAAAACGAGATTTCAACGTAAATTCGACGAACTTCAACCCCCACTCCTGGCTTCATTTGGGGACCAAATGGCATGAAAACTGATTTTGGGGGGTTTTAGAGGGTGCTCTTTCAGAATCTGGAATAATCTTTGATGGTTTCTATAGGAAAAACGAAAGTTGGTGCTTCGTTTAATATGAAGACGACCCCCTAAGAACTTGAAAAATTATCTGTATATAGAATATTTCAAATCATGAAAAATGATACCTCATTTGTCTTTATATCACAAGCCGTTCCGGAGATATAGGGTCTGAGTCGATTTTTTTTGCCAGTATTGTACATGTAAGCGCACACCGTGGAATGAAATGACTTAGGTTTTCTCGGATATGACTTAATATTTTTTGAAAAGTAAAAGTCTTAGTGGAGGTACAGTACTTAGAACATTTCTTATGTAAGGCAAGGATGGGTAATTGGGAAAAAAATTTCGCAATTTTAACTTTTCAATATCACTGCAACCAAGAAAAAGCACTTAAAAAACTTTTTCTTTGCTTACACTTGTTATTTCAGATCTCATTCAACTTCCCAACGTACCAAATAAAAAAATCGAGTTTTTTAAAGGCCTAAATTTTCATGTTCACAATTACCCCATAGATTATTAATTAAAATCTTCAAAGAAGTTAAACTATCTTTCAAAGATGTTAAACAATTTCTTTCAAGGAAAATGGATCCAATATTCTTATAAATCAGGAAAAAAGTTTAAAATTCCGTTCCTAATTTATTCTGAGTTAAAAATTTCAGGGGTTATTGAGAACAGACGTACTGAGGGTAGTAAAAAAAGTATTGGGCAAAAAACACAACAAATTCTATTGATTGGACTAAAGAATAACAATTATTAACAGCGAAAGTATCTTACTTGTGAAATCTGTAGTAACCAGCAGCTCTTGTATGATTGATGTTTACTTTGATTATCAGAATTTGTTATCCTTATCATAGAACTTTCTGCCTGTGATCAGAAAATGCGCTAATACTTTCAACCACTTCTTAGTGATAGTAACCTTAAAGTTCCATGCCACTTATGTCTACCAAGCCCCTACACTAATATTACACTGTAAAAAACTGTAGAAAAACAGAAAGTTTCAATAAAAATGACTTAATGTTTACAGGGATATTCTGTCTAGTAACATTCCCACTGCACTTCTATTTATTTTATGTAAAAAACAGCTTTTTTCTAGTTTTTAAGCTTATCTGTACTTAAACAGAAACTTTCTGCAGCGAAAACAAATACAGTTATTGGCAACACCCAACACGCTTTGGAGCCAAATACAAGTTTCAGTTCGTGGAGAAAGAAACATCTTTGGATAATTTCTAACTTTACTGGATCCTCGTTGGAGCAGCGGTAGCGTGCGTTCTTAGCATGCGGTAGGTCGTGGGTTCTATCCCCAGTTATTATTTTATTAAAATTTCAAAAAAACCAGCTCAGAAAGCTTCTGTTTACAGTATTTACCTGTAGGTTACAGCTTTTTCTGTTTACAGGATTTTTCTGCTTACAAAACTTTTCTGGCAACTTTTGCTGCCAGAAATTTTCTGTTTTTTACAGGATTATTTTTTACAGTGTACAAGGGGTTCTTCCCATTTAACCCTGATTCCTGATTCCCAATTACTCCTGATTCCCAATTACCCCACCTGACCCTACTAAACGTAAGAAATCTTTCTATGAAGTGGTTGGGCTGACTTGTTTAAACACTCTGTTTATAACTGATTCCCATAGAACTACTCAATTTATAGTGTTAAAACATATACCAACATTATAAACTATCCAACTCTAGAAAATAACTAGATACGTATATTTATAACCTCAAAAATTAACCTAGAGTGACATCTCTTTCTTCTTTGGAAAAGGACTTATATGTAACTGTCTTCAAATATTAGTTAATATTCCCGGCATCCTAAATATTTGCGAATTAATCCTTTTTCAAGGTTTTAGGATTGACAAAAGGGGTAATGAAATATTTATTCACTTGCGTAACCGGAAGAGTATATTTGTCGAAATTCCGGTCCGGGAACCGTGAAAGTTTACATTACAAACAAGGCTCGAGTTAACAAGGGGAGAAGGATACTTTTTACCACTAGGGGCTAAGTTCATTGTTACTCACACGAAAATTGTCTTACTCTCTAAGAAAGTTTGCGTAAGGTGGGTAAATGTTAACAATAGGTGAGCCGCTTCAGATCACTCGGGCGATGTTTGATAAGATGTAGGCTCGTCTTCATTGTTTTCTTAAAAGAATTAGTTTAATCAGTAGCTTACATTCCCCCATCTATTTAAGGCTATGATATCGTCATAGGCTCAACGTCAGAGTGAATTTGGGTAGGAGTTGAGTTTTGACCACCAATTACATACACATAGGATTGCTTATTTTACAAAGAAGGATAAATGAAATCTGATAAAGGAAACCTGGATAAATGGGATTTTATTACTTTTAGGAGGGTAAGAATTTTCAAATGATCAGGAACTTAATTTTACCCGACAACATTTTTGAATAGCATGCATAAGCAATTTATTATCCCAAACCGACTGAAATTCTAACAGATCTGTTAATCTGCACAAATGTACAGTCGAAGAAAAAAAAAGTGAGACAGTTAGCATTGTGAGCGAACTACTGGGGTTAGGATGATAATTTTTGTGTCATTTTTCATGATTTAACTTCTTCTTGAAAATAAAATATAGTTTATGTCCTTAGGGGGTCGTCTACATATTAAACGAGGCACCAACTTTCGTTTTTCCTATGGGTGATATCAAAGATTATTCCCGATTCTGAAAGAGCACCCCCTAAAACCCCCCAAAACCAATTTTCATATCATTTGGTCCCCAAATAAAGCCAGCAGTGGGGGTTGAAGTTCGTCGAATTTACGTTGTTATCTCGTTTTTGGCGTTGAATTCTCGATTTTGATCCTTACAACCATCATCCCCACACAAGAATTCAACGTGAAAAACGAGATTTCAACGTAAATTCGACGAACTTCAACCCCAACTCCTGGCTTTATTTGGGGACCAAATGACATGAAAATTGGTTTTGGGGGGTTTTAGGGGGTGCTCTTTCAGAATCTGGAATAATCTTTGCTGTCGCCCATAGGAAAAACAAAAGTTGGTGCTTTGTTTAATATGTAGACGGCCCCCTAAGGACATAAACTATAGCATTTTTTAAAGTAGACGTTAAATAATGAAAATTGGCGTTTACAGTATCTTTCTAACCCCAGTAGTTCGCTCACAATGCAAACTGTCTCACTTTTTTTTTCTGCGACTGTACAATACTGGCAAAAAAAATCGACTCAGACCCTATATCTCCGGAACGGCTTGTGATATAAAGACAAATAAGGTATCATGTTTCATGATTTGAAGTATTCTATATACCGAAAATTTTTCAAGTTCTTAGGGGGTCGTCTTCATATTAAACGAAGCACCAACTTTCGTTTTTCCTATGGAAACCATCAAAGATTATTCCAGATTCTGAAAGAGCACCCTCTAAAACCCCCCAAAACCATTTTTCATGCCATTTGGTCCAAATGAAGCCAGGAGTGGGGGGTTGAAGTTCGTCGAATTTACGTTGAAATCTCGTTTTTTACGTTGAATTCTCGATTTTGATCCTGCGGGGTTGATGGTTGAAAGGATCAAAATCGAGTATTCAATCGAGTATTAATTAAAATAAATTAAATATTTAGCTATTTTAAACGTACAATATGAAAATGAACATTTTCTCATGAAGTTTACATTTATAAAGCTTTAAAATTATAGAAGTAGAATAATGATAACAGCACCAAAGCAGCATATCAGTGAAAATTCCATGCCGTAAAATAAAGAACATTAAATAGTAAACCATCAGGGAATCAAGAAGAAAATTTTTTAAAAAATCCATCCCTCACATCTTTCTTTTTAGAAACACCACTCTGTCTGTGCCCAGGTCCCCTGATAAGGAGGTACACATGTTTTGAATTTGTTTTTCTCTAATAATTGTTTTATTCTATACTAATTTTATTTTATTTATTCTCTAGTGATTTATTATTTAATATAGGAACTTTATTTTATATAAGTATATTATTAAAACGGGTTATTTCATTCAATTTTGGGCGGCGAAGTAATTCATAGACGCTGAAAAACTTTTTGTGCCGAATCTGTGTGACTATAACTTTGAGATTTAAACTTCTTTTACATTTTTTTAATTTCAAAGTTTTTCTTGTGTCGGTCGGACAATACATTCGACATTTAATTTTTTAAAGCATTCACTTTCTTTGACCACTCTCTTTCGAAAACCAGCTGTTGAACTTAACGAGTTTTAAACTACTTACCCTATTTATTCTAAAACGATTTATTCTCGGGTCACAACAATAATAGTCCAGTCGCCATGCCATGTGACCTGGAAATAGAGTCCAACTAATATTTTATGATTGATTCTAGTACTTTTTGATGTACTGAAACATAATACGGCGGGTGCCAGAGTGGCACCTTTGAGCAATTCCAAATATCGAACGGCAAAGTTCTCGGGGTGAAAAAGGTAGAAATCGTGTGTTATTTTCAGGAAAAAAATAAAGTAGTCGTTTTTTCAACGGATTTTTATGTTTTTGAGGTTGCTTAATCCGAATTAGGCTTTTTCAGCCAAATATTCGAACGGCTTCTTTGAGAATTTTCGAGATTTTGTCAAAATTTCAGCCCTTTCTACGGTTTTATGCTTATGAAACAAAAGTTATGGGTTTTACAAAAAAAATTTCAATTAACAAATTAAAGTTTAATAAACAAGCTACAAAAAAGTCAATTAAAACATTTTTGTCAGACAAATAGTTTTGCCGCTACAGCCCGCCAAAAGAAGATACAATTTTGGACGGATTGGGAAAAATTCAGGATGTAGTACCTGCATCTCGTGATTGAATGGAAGTTTGGGAACCTACAAATGAGTGTTTTTTTAATTCGTATGATTGATACTAGTACAATTTTATATACTGAATTATAATATGAAGGGTGCCAGAGTGGCACCTTTGTCAACTTTAAGTATCGAAGGTCAAAATTCACTGGATGATAAAAAAAACACCTATTTTATTGCTAGTGAAAGGGAGTCGGCTGACCAAAATTAAATATCAGTAAATGTTTATTATGGGGATACTTTGTGATATAACGGTAAACTATACTTTTTCAACATGATGAAAAAGAAATTCAATATAAAATATGTTTAGAAATAGGTAGTAAATAGGAATTGTAGTTTACTTTAACTTTAATTCAAAATTATAGAATATTTTACACAGTGGACATTTCACTGTCACTATCTTTAAATTGGGCTTCATTAGTTTTCAAATTGCCACACAATTGGCCACCTTCGCACGTGCAAAATTCTGTACAAGGCACACGTACTTGTGCACAACTGCACCTTGCTGTTGAACATGGGTTCTCACTTGAACAGCTGCACCTTAAACTTTTCAGCAATTCAGGTGGTGCCAACCCTTTGTTATCTGGAAGTTGAACGGGTACCAAAGAGTGCTTTGCTTCATTCTTTGCCCATCCAAAATCAGTGGGATTCAAAGGTGGAGGGAACGAAGATGCTGCTGCGTTCCAGGTGCAAGCTTGCAAATGGCATCGTTTTATATGGAGTTCAAATGCCTCTGTTGTCGGAGGGAGGTGCTTAGTTCTAGGAAGAATTTTCTTTGATGCCCACACTTTTTATCGAACATCTGACATGTCGTGAGCCTCCTTCTTGTAGCCGTAGAAATGTGCGATGAAGCTTGTGCACTCTGTTATGCATTGTTGCATTGAAGATTCTACACAACCTAAATGCTTAATTTAAATACCAGATCTCAGAATATGTATAGCTTTAGATTTTCCAATTCCAAAAAGTTGAGAAGTGGTATCACAACCAGTGAGACAATGCACTGCTAACAATGAGTTTGCTAGGGTTCCTAGGTTGTAAACTGTTGTTGCTATATTTGTGACCTTGACCTTGTCAAATGACTCCATCCACATTGCGCATTTAAAATTGAGCTTTCTGTAAAAGTGTACCAGAAGAAAAAAAACATCAGGGTCATCAGACAAAATTTTGATCCTGTTCGTTGCACACCTTGACAGAAAAATAACTTGCTGTACAATTATGACATCTGCTTCTTCATGGTGAGTTTCCAAATCTGGGCGAGGAATTACAACACCAGGAGTTTGTAATTCAGTTGGGATTGTATCAGTGCCAGTAATGACCAATTTATGTGGAAGAAAATTTTTATGTTTTAGTAGTTGCTGCCAAATTAGGGTTATTAGTTGCACTTTATTGCATGAGTTGGTCAATATACTATTGCGACTTGGGAGAGGTGTGTCGGCTGTTAGTTTCATGAAGGTACTGTCTACTCCTCTTTTTGATCGTGTTGCACTTTTAAGACTATTAGAAATACCTATCAAATACAAGGTATGTGTCCTGTTCTGCAACATGCTTCATTATAACCACAATTAAATTGTGGATGTAAGTTTCTACTGTACCAAATTTTGGCCAATGAGCATGCCACAAAAGAGCACTAGCATCTATAATTAATGCATTAACAAATTCCTCCTTCGGTGACACCTGAACTCTTAATAAACTCATTAATTTTGATTTCTGGGAGGAGGGATTCATGTCCCCTAATTCATTGAATAAAGCTGACGGGACTGGAGACAATTCATAACCAAACAAATTTGGAAGGCTGCATATTTCAACATTACGTGTCATCAGTTGTAGGACTCGTGCGTAGATAGTCTCCGTGTTATAAACTCTCATATGTTGTATCGCCATATGTTTCTTGTCATTTGACAAAGTGACAACTTCCTTTTTAAAAGGAACATAAAATCCTTTTGGCAGTGATTCCTCAAATTTTTGTCGTTGCTTTTCTCCAAGGCATACGGCATCATCCACATTTACTTTCGTGTTTCCAATACGGCCAGAACCAGGACGTCCAAAACCTTCAAAAATTCGTCTTTTTAATTTTTATTTGATAAAATAGTAGGTTTCATGACGATTCCAAAAATGTATAATACATATACCTTTAGGACCGACATCCCCCAAAAATTGGGGGTATACAAGATGTAAACAATCACCACCACTAATGTTCAATTTTAAGTTCTTTTGCATTTTTCTCAAAACCTGTTTTTTTGAACTTAAGGTTAGCTCTTACAAAATTCTAATCAATGAAATTACATGAAACTTGGTAAAAATATTCGTTTTATATAAGTGCATTCAGTGAATATCATTTTATACAGTTTATGTTGCAATAATTTTTTTAATTAAGCAAAAATATGAGAAAAATCTGCTGTTTTTTGCTGCGTTTTAAAATTTTAAGTTCAGCATTTTTTTTTAAATATTCATTAAATTGTTTTAAAAATTAGTTCACTAAATTGAATATACATTTCTCTACATGGAAAACTATTTATTTGGCTAAAAAACAACATAGAATTTTCTATATGCTAACCTTTCTAACCCTATCCATCGGAAGACTCGTATGATAATATACTTTTTCGACTTCCTATTTTAAAAAATAATATGATAATATATAATTAATTTTTGTCATTTTAGGATAACAAAAGACTGTTAGTTAACACAACCAATTTTTATTGTATTTGAATAACTTTTACTATATAATTTCGGGTCTCGAAATATTGTAAAATTAGCGTATTTTGCATGGCTGAGAACGTCCTGGTTCCCTTAACAATACCATCAGGGTGGTCTTCAATGACAAAAGGGTTTAGACATGTTTTAAGTTTTTTTCTTATTTTCTGCCTATCTTCTTCATGAGATTTAATTCTTGCTGCACCTTCCTCTTTGTGAAACGTATGCACCTTCTTTGATTCTTCGCCATCTATCATATCTTGTACATCTTTAGATAGTAAGATCTTCAGATAGACAAAAGGTGCCACCCTGGCACCCTTCATATTATGATTCAGTATATAAAATTGTACTAGTATCAATCATACGAATTAAAAAAACACTCATTTGTAGGTTCCCAAACTTCCATTCAATCACGAGATGCAGGTACTACATCCTGAATTTTTCCCAATCCGTCCAAAATTGAATCTTCTTTTGGCAGGCTGTAGCGGCAAAACTATTTGTCTGACAAAAATGTTTCAATTGACTTTATTGTAGCCTGTTTATTAAACTTTAATTTGTTAATTGAAATGTTTTTGTAAAACCCATAACTTTTGTTTTATAAGCATAAAACCGTAGAAAGGGCTGAAATTTTGACAAAATCTCGAAAATTCTCAAAGAAGCCGTTCGAATATTTGGCTGAAAAAGTCTAATTCGGATTAAGCACCCTCAAAAACATAAAAATCCGTTGAAAAAAAGACTACTTTATTTTTTTCCTGAAAATAACACACGATTTCTACCTTTTTCACCCCGAGAACTTTGCCGTTCGATATTTGGAATTGCTCAAAGGTGCCACTCTGGCACCCGCCGTATTATGTTTCAGTACATCAAGAAGTACTAGAATCAATCATAAAATATTAGTTGGACTCCATTTCCAGGTTCAAGCCTATTTTCTCATTTGGCGACCGGACTATAACTCTAAATTCATTATAAAGGGGTCTGAAACACAAAAATCGACAGATTTTCAAAATAAATTTTTTGATTTTAAAATGACGTTTGAATTATGTTTCTATTATAAATAGAACCGGAAATATACAATCATTTGTTGCTGACTGCTTTGGTATCCTAGCATTTTATGTACAACATTCAAATCCATTTTTCTCTATGATCCGTTTCTCATCTTAAATTGATATAAGTCAAAAACCATTCAAAATAGAGTTGAAATTTGAAAAACATACTTTTTAAACAATTTTCTTTAAGACTCGACAAATTTAAAAATTTTATTTGCTTTTTAAAATATGAATTTAAAAAAAGTTGCATAAAAATTTCAAGAATTTTTTACTTAATTGTTTATAATTTTTCAAAATATTAATATTTCTTAAAATGCCGAGTCTAAAACAAATATGTTTATGTTTGATTTAGTGAAAAAACTTTGAAAATTGATTAATAATATTTTGAGTTATATCAATTTTAAACTGCCCCTCTTTTTTTGACAAAAATTTAATTTAAAACTTTTCAAAAGCTTTCTAAAAAGATATGTATGCGAACAAAAAATCTTGAAAAAGAAATAGCTAATATCGGTTTAACATAAATACGCATTTTTCTAAATTAAAAATTTTTCACAACTATTGTCGTAATTAAAATAAATTTTCGAAATTAAATAGTATGTGATCTTTTAATAAAGGGTTTTATACTTTTTTTGCATAAGATTTTGCATTACACTAAAAATTTCCCCCCACACAAAAATCATTTTATTTTTTTCACACTTACGATAAATGCATATAGTGTACAATACGGAATGGTAATTAAAAGAAACAAGCAAGAAGTATGGGAAATTTTAATTAGGTACTTAATTAATTATAAACCACATCACGTTATATACGAGTTTTTAACATGTAATTTACTATTTTCATGACAAGAAAAAAACTGATAGCTTACAGGAAAGTATACGTTAAGTATGGTTCTTTAATTAATTTCTTCTCTTAAACTGTGAAGTTTAAAGTTCTTTAGTAAAACAAAATAACCGGCTTTACTAAAATTTTTTCAGAGACAAAAAATTGTTTCAAAAACTATCTTAACAAGATTAATGCTAACTTTTTGAAACTAATTTAATGATACTATCTAGTTTGCAGAATAAATCTTTCCCAGCACTATTTTCTTTCAAACATTTTCCATTGGGTTAAATTTAATGTGAAACTATTATTACTACAACATACATATAGTACACGCATTAATTTCTCATTTACTTTCATGACTTTCTCATGCAAATGAATTTCAAAGGGTAATAAAAAGTACTTGTTAATCAATGAAAAAGTATATTCTTAAAGAAGTTTATTTCTTTTTGTTAGAGTATAACTTGTACATTTATTTGCATGTCTGTTGATAAAAATTCATCTAGTGTTCAACTGAATTGAAAAAGAAGTACTATTCAGAAAAAAATACTGAAAAATACATAAACCTTTTCTTTAAAAAGAGGAATCCAAACAAATTGGTTACGCATTTTTATCCATTTAAAATTTTCTCGGCCTTACCTTCCTCATGAAATAAAGCTCCTACTTCTTGGAAAATGATATGGGAAATGCTAAATTCACCGCCGTTTTCACCTGTTCTTCACATGTAACTGAAGAATATACTTAAACTTTTCGCAAATGAAGTCATTGTTTTATACAATGGAGGTTTTAATCTCAAATAAAATCAACATTTTAGTTGCAAAAATTAGGGTCAAATCTGTTAAAGTTTAGTATAGTGAATTCAATCGTTATATTTAATTTAAATTATTCGCAATAAAGAATAGTAGCCTATGAGCATTCAGTTTGATCACCAATCTTATATAGAAAAGCAGTCAACCCAGTTTATATTAAAACGTTGTGTTTTCTGTATAACTCCTTATAAAGAAGGAAAAGGTAGTTCTTCAGATCTCAATAGCTGCAGGGCTATAAAAAGTAAGTAAAAGTAAAGTAAGAATAGGCCTTGAGAGAAATGCAAACTTTATAATAAAACTTTTGAATTTTCTTTTTATAAGATAGGAAGGGGTCCGATGCTATTAGGTACTAGTGACACTGCGGGATAGCTTATTCAGAGTGGGTTGTCAAGCTTGACGAGTTTTCTGTATCATGTGTTGTGTATTCCTTGTTAAAAAAATTTCCCTAGGATTTTAACCCTTTCCAGTTCTAGCTCCCCAAATTTTATATAGGATTCAATAGTAATCTCGGGGGGCTTAACCCTGAAAATCAAACAACTTGTTGGTTAAGTTTAACTTATTTTTCAGTATTTACAGTACAGTAGCTTTTTGTTAATGATGAACACGTTTACATTTCCCCTCCACACAACCACTAAAATTACAAATCCAATTCCCCCCACATCACCCTTTCTCTCTCTCTCTCTACTCAAGACAAATTCCCAGCGAGTGATCATCAGCCGAGTGTCTACACCTGTCGTCAGCACGCGCCGGGCACATTACGTCCGGGCCTTCGGTTTCATTAAGAAGGGGCCACGTAACGGCAAAGTCACGTAGACGCCAGAGGTCGTCTTAATGGTCAATCGCTTTGTTTGGTATTTTTTTTGTTAATATGAAAGTGTGTTTGCTTTTCGCTCTTACGGGTGGATTCTACTATTTTTTTTGGGGGGGGGGGAAACGGACTGTTTGTGGACTTGGAAGGTTGGTCCATTGGATTTTGAAATTTGATTAAGGGGCTTAGTTTGAGGAGTTTTAGGATTTGTTTAAATTTCTGTAGAATGTGAGGATCTCTATTGGAAAGGGTAAGAGAGGTTGTGAGAAAGGTATGTATGGAATTGGAATTATTCCCAGATAGCATCAAAACAAGATTTGATTTTCTGCTATAAGAAGTCGTTTCGGTTTGATGTCGATATCATAAAAATAAAATGACATATTTATTATTATTCACGAAAAAACAATCCGTCTTGAGGATTATTCGCGGAAATACTGGTATACAAGAACCATATAGAAAGAAGTGAGGAAGAAGAAGAGTATGTATTTTAAAATATGGAAATATTGTGGGAAAATGGGAACTGGTATGAGAGAGAATAAAAAAGAACAGAACAGAAAAGAGGAGAGTGGACCTGAAGACCTTCAGAAAAACAATTTATAAAACAGTTATAGAAATATGCAATATGATAACACTTTTAATAAATTAGGATTACTTAACTTCATCTTTTCAAAATAACTTAAGAAAAGTATTAAGGTATGAAGTGATCTTCGAGTGTTTTTGTCAGCTTATTCGTCAATTATTTATTTTTGGCTCAAGTAGAGCCAAATTAAATTTAATTTAAATTTAATGAAGAAAATAAAAACTCTTTTTGAGCATTTAGCAATCGTGTCTCTTTTATATGTTTTTAAACAGAAGAAAAATATCCTCCTTTAAGGCCTGAAGGAGAGTTAAAAATTAAAGAAAGTCTTAAAGTAGACTAGATTAAACCTTCTTAATTATGAATTTTTAATTTAAAAAAAAATAAGAAAATCATTAGAACTTTAATTTTTTCTGATTAATAAGCTAAGTGATACAAAAACCGCAATATTTCCTCAGCTTGTTTTTATTCCCCAACTATATTGTAGAAAGCGCATTTTTAACTTGAGCTTCATCACCGCACACTAAAAAACGGGTAAAAAAACTCAAATAACACACATCTGCTTTTAATTAAAGTCTTATGCGATGTTTTTACATAGCAGTTACGAGTATAATTAACAGTGAAGTAGGCAAAGCCCAGATGTGTTAGGCTTTGGCAATAGAAGCAATTTTTCGGGGAAAATTAAAGTTTAAAAAAGCAAATCCCACATAAGTATTGAGACCATTAATTTATTTTTAACTGTCAGTTATGTTCTGAAAAAGGACGCGGAGCTATGTTTGCGAATCTTAAAATTAAATACTCTGGTTGCTTTTCAGTGCCTTTTCGTTGTCTGTTTTTACCCAAGGCCATGCCGCCTCAGAAGGAGTTGAATTAGTCTTAATTAATCAGTAGAAAGATTGTTTTTTTTTTCACTTTTTAGGGCACTTGTGAGAATGTAGTTTTTATGCTGTGCAGTGACGGCAAAAATTTTCCTAATGAAGAATCGTAGTTTGTGTTTTTTTTCACACTGTATCCTTTAATCTTGATGTCCAGTTATTTCACTAGAGAAAAAACACCACAATGGAAAATTGACGACTTAACAGTTTTTTAAGGCCACTCTATTTTTAAGTGCTAATCTTTGAAAAATGAACGAATGAAGATGCTACTGTTCACCATGTGCTTAGTAAATAATTCTATGCTTAGGATATTTTTTAGCGTCTCTAAAGAAATGAGGTATTTATTTTTTGCCTACTTTTGAGACTTATTATCTTTTTAAAGTGGCCTTTGTGGATCACTAATGATCCATCTTGAAACATTATGTTTTATATATGATCCTCAGACTTCAAGTTCTTTATTTGTTCCGTATTGTTTAAGATTCATTGTAAGCAAAGTGTGAGATATATTTAGAATCTATCTGTCCTGGGAAGAGGTTTACCTTACCTTACCTTACCTTACCTTACCGTGTCAGAGACCATCAGAAAGGTGTATTGTGGTAACCCAGGCGAAAATACCAATTTTAGTGAATTAAAAAAACAAAGATATCTATTACCCAATCTGTTACGGGCAATGTGATAAATCCGGGCATTTTAATAATGCCCGTGTATTTCGGGCAAAGTGATAATTACTTATTGATAAATACCATTAAATTTATCACATTGCCGTCCTCACTTTGAGAATTACCTATTAATAATGCCCGCTTTATCACAAGTTCAAGTTCAAGTTGGAGTGTATTAAGACTTTTGCTTACTCCGAAGAGCCGCTTCGTCTTCTTTCTCATTTTCTTCTTTCTTGTTTTTTAGTTATTCTTCTTTCTTTAGTTGTTTACTTTTTCATATTTCTATGGAGTTTAGAAAGGAGGAAAGTGCTAAGGCTTTATCACTTTTCCCGTAACAAATGCATATTTATTTTAAGATAAAATGCATCGAAATCGGCAAATTAATTCTGGTTGCCAGAGATAGTATTTTAAGAGCCATATGTAAAACTTTACAAGCTTTATAGCATGATTTCAACCACTAACTATAGCTTTTACACTATAAAAGAAAATTATATTTTTAAGGGGAGCATTTTCAGTCACTCTTATTGATTACACAGTAGGGTGGGCCGAAAACACACTTTATTTTTTAATTATGTTCTAATAGCGCGGAAAGGGTGCCACTTGGGTCCAATAAGGACGGTGTAAAATATTTTTTCGATTGGATAATATCTTAGGCTCCCGCATCGCACTTAAAGTTCGAAAAAAATGGATGACTTTTTTACAAAACAACAAAAAAACCAAAGATTAAACTCTCAAATATTGTTCATGATTTTTTATGAGAAACTAATATAGTTATAGAAATAATGTTTCAGGTTCCATTCTTTTATCAGTCTTGCTTCGTTAGATATAATTTTTTAATGTTCAAAGAAATCTTGTAAAGTTGTTTTTCCTGCATTTTTAAACAGCTACTTATAACTCTTGAACTATACAACTTAAAAACCTGAAATTAGTCCCATTCGGTTCGTAAATTTTTTTTCTTTGATTTGATATCCATCATGACCATCATTTAAAAAAAGTTTTTTTTCAAAATTTAAAAAAAGTGAAAAAAAATTTAATAAAAAAATTTTTTATGAAAAATTTTTTGAAAACAATTTAAAAGCCTTTTGACTCATAAAATGAACATTACTACCAAATTTCAAGTTGAAAATAAAATATAATCATGTATAAAAAAATAAAACTTTCGAAATTTAGGCAAATTCCTAAACAATCCCTAAAATTATAAAGCAAGAGCGATTCACTCATGGAAAATTCATAAACTCGCTTGAGGGTGTTCATATGACTTAAAACATGTAAAAAAGTCACATAAATTTCTGAAAATACAACAATTAACAGATTCGGTACAAAACCTTACAGATCTAATTTTCAACTTTAAGTTTATTCAATTTGCATGAATTTTAACTGAAAATTCCAAAGAACTATGTTTATATCTAATTGTTTCTACTTTTAAAAAGTCAAATCAAAGTAAATTAAAAGTTTTAGAACATAAAAAATTGGATATAAACACATTTCTTAGGAATATTCAGTTAAAATTCATGCAAATTGAATTAACTTAAAGTTGAAAATTAGCTCTGTAAGGTTTTGTACCGAATCTGTTAATTGTTGTATTTTCAGAAATTTATGTGACATTTTTTACATGTTTTACACCCTCAATACACCCTCATACATGTTTACATGTTACAACACCCTCAAGCGAGTTTATGAATTTTCCATGAGTGAATCGCTCTTGCTTTATAATTTTGGGGATTGTTTAGGAATTTGCCTAAATTTCGAAATTTTTATTTTTTTATACATGATTATATTTTATTTTCAACTTGAAATTTGGTAGTAATGTTCATTTTATGAGTCAAAAGGCTTTTAAATTTTTTTCAAAACAATTTTCATAAAAAATGTTTTTATGAAATTTTTTTTCACTTTTTTTAAATTTTGAAAATTTTTTTTTTAAAATGATGGTCATGATGCACATCATATCAAAGACAAAAAATTTACGAACCGAATGGGACAAATTTCAGGTTTTCAAGTTGTATAGTTCTAGAGTTATTAGCTGTTTAAAAATGCAAGAAAAACAACTTTACAAGATTTCTTTGAACATTAAAAAATTATATCTAACGAAGAAAGAGTGATAAAAGAATGGAACCTGAAACATTATGTCTATAACTATATTAGTTTCTCATAAAAAATCATGAACATTATTTGAGAGTTTAATCTTTGGTTTTTTTGTTGTTTTGTAAAAAAGTCATCCATTTTTTCGAACTTTAAGTGCGATTCGGGAGCCTAAGATATTATCCAATCGAAAAAATATTTTACACCGTCCTTATTGGACCCAAGTGGCACCCTTTCCGCGCTATTAGAACATAATTAAAAAATAAAGTGTGTTTTCGGCCCACCCTATTACACAGGGTGTCCCAAGATAACTGTCCACCCCCCTTCAACTTCTCAACCCATACAGAATACAGATACCATGCCCTATCCAATGCAACAAATTTCAACGCCCTCTAGCGGAAATAATAAGAGTTATAATTTTTATTTTAAAAACTATTTGAGGTATGCGGAAAAAGTCAATGACTAAGTTGTAGAGCAGCATCGATTCAATAGAAAAATACACCTTAAGCAGAAAAATTTCTTGAAAAAAAACCCCTAAAACGCAAACTCAATTAGATGGAACTTACTTAGTTTTTACGTCCTAAAACACTCCTTTAACACGAAAATTAAAAATTTTCCTTTTTATGATCTGAGACTACTTTTACGGCCGTATTCACAGGTAACTTGACCGGCGGTTAAACGGCAGTCAATCTTCTGATTGGCAGTTTAAGAATGAAAACTATTTTCCCACCAATCAGAGGTTTGACTCCCGGTTAACCGCCAGTCACGTTACCGGTGAATACGGTCGTTAGTCATTTACCGAAAAACGAAAAATACTCATTTTCGCTTTATGAGGAGCCTTTAAGGACGTAAATATTACATATAAATTCTACCTAATTGAGTTTGCTTTTTAGGGGTTTTATTCAAAGAATTAATACCTAATAGTAAATAGTTTTTAAAATAAAAATTATAACTCCTAAAATTTCCTCTAAAGGGATAGAAATAAAGTTGTCGCATCGGATGGTCACTTTACTATACCTAGATCCCACTTGTAGTCCGATCGTCACGAGAAAAAATTTTACAGAAAAAAAAAATTTAAAAGAAGTTAGAATCTAAATGACAGTCACGTATATTTGAAAGAAAATAGTTTTTTAGCGTTTATGAATTACCTCATCCCCAAAATGGATTGGAATAATCCATTTCCATAACAATCCCCTACAATTCTAATTCGACATAAAACACGTTATAGTTTTTTTCCACTCATAAACCTAAGTTATCAAAAAAATTTCATTTAGTTCAATATTCTATATGATAAAGAAATAATATTATGAAGGATTAAAGATGGAAAAATTTATATGAGGAAATAAACAAAAAATGACAACTGTAAAATTTAACTGCTGAAAAACATTAAATTATGTCATCCCTAATATCCTAATTTAAAGAAAAATCTACAAAAAGCCTTAACAATTATGGAAATTTCTGGACTAGGGTCTTCTCAAGCAATAAATCGCAATGAATATTAAATACTGAGTTTAATATATTTATAAGAAGAATTACTGTTTAATCTTTAAAGTGCCTTAAAGAAACATTTGTTAAGAACACAAAATAAAAGAGAGGGGATAAATATTAACACAATAACAACATAACTCATCCCGAGCCGAGCATAATAGAACCTAATTAAAACCCCCTTTTTTCGAGATTAAAAGCTGTTATTACATTATGTTTCCGCAGAGAATGCATCTATTAGCGGAAAAGAAAACCTCAAATTAGAAGTACATAAAACAGAAAGGATGAATTATTATTCTATTAAATTAAGTAAGGGCACCACAACAGTTTTATCCGAAAAGGTTCAATAGAAAAGAAAGACCTTAAATCTCACCCAAGAAAGCGATGTGAGTCCATTTAGTTGAAAGGTTAAACGCGTTGAAATGTTAATTAACGTTTGCTGAACTTCATTTACCTTCCCATACCCTGGTTTAACAATAATTTTCATCCATTTTTTTTTTGCTATATTTCATTAGAATTAAATACATAAAAGCAGGGCGTACCGGGTGAAAATAAATAACTTTAAAATACTGCAAGGTATTCAAAGCAGGAACAAAAAAAAACCTTCAACTATCTAACAAAAAATTGCTAAAAAATTTTAATGCTTTATGTTCTAAAAAAATCACGTAATGGTCCTAATTGCTGCTTTATAGAATCATTAAATAATGATTTCTTTCCTGAATAGTCTTCAAATGAGATGTTATTATGGGCCGTCAATTCAAGCGCTCATCAGTAATTCTAAGGAAATGGGCATATCTTTTATTACGCTTTGGATACAAGTTATTTAAGAGATGTGAGCAATTATGGTTTTTTCCTCACATTTCTACTCAGGTAATGGTTGAAGTTTTACCTACTCAGTAATACGACTTATAATTTCATCGTTCAAAGATGGATTTTTTTATGAAACGACAATTTAATTTAATGAGTGCCTCATTTCGTTGTTTATATTTTCATGAATGTACAGAAAATAATAGGAAACCTCAAAATTCATGCTAAATTAAATAAAAAATTCTCATTAGGAGGTCGTTATGTCAGTTTTAATACTTATTTTTTGTAATAAATATTACCCACTATATTCTTAATTGTATTTACAAAATTTTATTTTTAGTCCAAGGCAGTTTATGTTTATAACGGACTTGACCTTTTACTAACTGACCAAAAATGCTACCATAAGTTCAGCTTTAATTTTCAGCCTAAAGCAGCTTTTGTCTGCAAGTTTTCAAGTTATTGCAGGAATAAATGCACGTTCAGGTGGTATAATTTATAAAAAGTAGGTTAAGCCCCCAATTTAAAAAAAGGTTTTTAAAAAAAATTTTAAGTATATTTTTTTGCATTTATACTTTATTTGGCCCCAATCTACATGAATTAGGCAAAATATAATTTATTTTCACAGTTATTTCTGGTAGTGGGCATTGTTAAGAATTGTATTTTCTTAAAAGCTATATTCAATCCATGAATGGAATTAATGACAGAAAAAATAGTTAGCCAAACATATAGCCAAACCCAGCCCCCATGAAGCATAAGATATGCCCCTGAATGTGGGGGCATGGAATCTTTAGATGCACTCTTAAAACGATAGTTTCAAAACTGAGTAAAAATTACTCAAACTGGCTCCTCAAAAATGAAACATCATGAGCTTATTCTTGAGTTAGTGGATGGAATTCTCATGAATCGGAATGCGACGATAGTCACTATTATTATAAAACTGGACTATCGTCGCACTCCGATTCATGAGAATGTCATGCACTAACTCAAGAATAAGCTCATGATGTTTCATTTTTGAGTATCCGCACATTTTCAGAAATGAGTATATTCAAGTTTTCGAATTTGAGTAAATTTGATTCGGAGCCAGTTTGAGTAATTTTTACTCAGTTTTGAAACTATCGTTTTAAGAGTGTGGACTCAGGGAAGGCATGGTTTGAAGAAAGTTGAGACATACTGTTCTAAACCAACGAGTACCAAACTATACATACTTTCTCCCATTCCAATAAGGATCAATCTCGGTTTGCGATTGAGTGGTCTACAGTACCTAGTTACGTTCTCCGCGACTAGGTATGCGATTCGGCAATCCGCTTGTCCAGCCGAGTCGGAAAGCGCGTGCCCGGATTAATTGCGACTGTCAGGTGAGTCCGGTGACACAGACAGATATCGACTCTCAGAAATTGAGCCAATGTTGACTCGGGTGATTAAGTACCGGCATTCCCGTTCTGTGCATGCTAACGGCCTTCCGTAGGTAACACTGAGCAATTATTGCTGTTTGGGATTAGTAAATTGAATAGAGAGATATGAGGATGTTTACAGTGACAAGCAGCAGTCTTTTTTGTGTACCTGTTGACCTAAACTTTCTTTCTATTCGACACGTCTTTATACAGGTGAACATGCTTTTATGAGATAGTGCGAGGCATTAAGAATGCAGGAAATGCATGTTATAAAGTTAATTTTGTAAAACACGCAATTTTTAAATTTTTTTTTCATATTATTCTTTTTTTAAGCCATCCCTATACAAACGAGTACCCAAATGTGTGTTAAATATTGCATACCATATGTACTTAAGAAGTTAATGGATATTTTAAACACGCATTCTGGTTTTTTTAATATTTAGCAAGCTTCTTAGGTAAGAGAAACTAGAAATTTTTTAAGAAAATATCTAGGACGATATTTAACTTTTTTAAAATTACACCAAGGAATGGGTCGTAGTGATCTTTCCATCCTTGCAGCCCAGTGAAAACTAGTCTTAGAATTGTAGTTGTCAAGAGATAAAAAGTTAAAAATTGTGTTGGCCAAACATGCACAATTTGTCAGGTGATTAAAATTCATAATATCTTCAGAGGAACACAGAGGGCATCCAGGATTGTGAAGGTGTCCTTAGATAGTTACGCCCGCTAATGATGGACGATATCTAACTAAGATCTGATGCATCTGTCATCATTCCATATTAACAACATATGTTTTCTCGTGTATGGTTAGATTTAATATTTTTATGCCTTTTGTCCTACCTAATTATGTCACAACGAACATTTAAGTGTGCCTTTAATATTGGTTGCATTGCATAAAGGGTATTATTAAATCTGAAAGAAATTCATCTGCTGTTATAGCTTTGTTCAGATTTTTAGGTATTTGTTTACCGAGATATAACTATATGAGTTAGAAAAACTTCAAAAAATAATTTTACATGTATTAGTTACCAGCAAAAATAAAAGGTAAGCAAAATAATAAAGTTATCACTTTTTTAAGGTACAAAAAGCGTCTGCATCAGAGTTGGATTGTTTTAAGCTGCATAGTTCAATTAATATGCAATTGGCAAGTTCCACACAGGAATTTCCCTTTCAGTGTGAATGCTTTATATTTTTTATAAACAGGAATTAATGATTGCTATCCTATTATTAATAGTTTTACTTTGATTCTTAATTTTCAGTTTAAACAAGAAAATTTGATAGATGCAGCCTAGATCATATTGAAGACTAATTTTAACGATAGTAAACTAATTATTTTTACATTGCATTGCTTTATTGAACTTTTACTAGCTTATAAACAAATGCACAACCTCATTCAACAAAATGGTACCACGTATATACCATATAGCGCAATGTTTCGATTCTATTATTACTTCTAAATAATTTACAATTAATTTTCATTCAGAGGAATAAATACATTACCTAAACTTCATACACTAACAACTTCAAAGCATTCAACAAAGAACACACAAATTAATAAACTACTATGCATAACCAAATTATTAATCAACATTGATAACTTATTGAGTAAATTAAACTACACAACTACGCCGTCTGAGAAAAAGGAAACAAATCTTATTGAAATTATAATTAAGCACCCCTAAACAGTTTCAAGATTAAGCCTTCAACATGAAAACTTTAATTACAACCAACTCAAATCCCATCCCACTAATTATTCTTCACAAAGAAAGTTACAGTTACATACATCACAATCTCTCGATAGAATCCATCTTCTCTAGATTATACGCTACTTTCAATTACTAGTCCCGCTCTGTTCAAAACTCAAATCCTCCGATACAAAGTTATTCATCATAACATCAGTCCCACAGTCGTATTTCTTTAAGGCTTTAAAGTCTGCATCCAATCGAAGTCCAGTGTTTATCGAGACTTAAAGACGGGTTTATACAAAGTCGTCAGCTGCCAGGCATCGAAGAATCGATCTTGGTTCCCTTTGGATTTCAATGCTCTCTGAATGTTCCCCTTGGAATTAGTGTGTTTGGGTAGGCGGACAATGTTCTCTGGCTATTCATGCGGTAAGGAAGGATTTAGTAGGTCGGATTGGGTTGACGGGGGATGTGGTAGGATTATGTTGGAGAGTCATTTTGAATGATGCATTTTCGATTTTTACATAATCGATGTAATGTTTTGAATTCATTGAAGGCTTTAATTTGTTATAAGGAAGTTTTGGGTAGAATGGCTATTATCATCAAAACCTGAAAATATTTTTTGTCATTAAAATTTGAAACTATTTTGCATTAAGTATTTTTTTATACTTTCTACCTCTATTTACTTTCTAAATATAAGTTTATTTTGAGTAAAATAATTTGAAATTTAATTTTATTTTTAAGTGAAATTGTGCTTAGGTGTTTAAAAAACCTGCCCTTAGTTTTAAACCCTGACAGCATTTAAGGGGGCACCTGAAATGTGAAAATTTGTGACATAAAGGTATAAAGGGGTAGAAATAGAAAAACCTTAACTAGGACTTTTAACTTACTCTTGAAATGAAAGATATGAATGAACAAAGAAAAGGAATGTTATTGTAGACTCATAGCTCAAGGAAGAAATAAAATTAAAATGTTATTTTATTATTTTACAATAGTATGTTTCAGCTTTTGGACTCGAAAACAGCTTTTGGAACTCGAAAACAGCTTATAAAACAGCTTTTGGATTCAAAGAGAAAGCATATTAAAATTGTTATTGTTGTTAGTCACATGACTTAAGTAAATTTAAATTGAAATTATTTAAAGATATTGTCTTGATATTTTAATTCCTTTTAAATTGTTTCACAAGTGATGAAATATAAAACAATTCCTTATTAAGATAGGTAATAGTTTAAACTTAAAACTCCAACCCTTCAGTCTTTATAGAAAACAACATTTTATAAATTTGGTTACTTAAAAAATATTAAATATTATTCTTGAATCGCACATTAAAGAAATTTGTTTCAACATTAGTATAAAATGACTGCTAATGATAATAAAAATAACATTTGAACGAAAAAGCACAGCCAACAAAAAAAAGTTACTACATCGAATAAACCCACTATTGGTTCATAAGTAATCCAAATTTGACAAATAATCCAGTAAGATGTTATGCAACGTTATTATTAATGGGGTTTTCCATCTAATCTAACGAAAATATTATGTTCGGGTTCATATAAAATCTCTTGAAGTCATTAACCAGTTCATTCTACATTTCGCAAAACAATTTCATTCAAACGAAACATAACTCGCAATCATGGAAAATACTAAGCACTCATTTCAACCTAGAGATAACGTCCATTTTAGTATGAATCCAAAGGTGGGCGGACTCCATTTACCTACCTAGTGGCAGCTCACCTTTAATTAATTTTCTCTACTTAATTTCTTGTCAACAGTCGCAAAGACGTAAAACACACAAAACCGCCGTTTTTGAGCGCGGCTCGGTCCATTAATTTGCGCTTTAATTTCCGTCGCGGAGACACCCAAAACCCTTCTTTAAGACCACCACCATCACTCTTGCCGTTCGAATGTGTGTTTTGTCCGCGATGTTCAACACATTTAATCTAGATAAAACTGATTAATGCTTATCAACCGCGCTTGATAATTACGCGTAATATGATGGGAGCCGCTGGCCTTTACGAGGGCTGTAAACCCCTACGTCTAGGTAAAGGGACTTGAGGAACCATCGAGGGTGACTATGGGTGGTCCATGTGGAAAGGAATCTGTGTCTAGGGATTACCTAGAAAGCCGGATGCACAGGTTGTTGCCAAATAGGAAAAGTTGTCAAGAAGGCTATGAATAGTAAAATATGACATTGCTTGGCACCATCTGATTTTTCGTTTATAAGAAACCATCCTATGTCTTTGGTAAAATTTTGCTTGGAGCGATTTCATTACGTGAACCCTGCTTAAAGCCTCATACACTGTAAAAAATACTGTAGAAAAACAGAAAGTTTCAATAAAAATGACTTTATGTTAACAGGGATATTCTGTCATGTAACATTCCCACCGCACTTCTATTTATTTTATGTAAAAAAACAGCTTTTTTCTAGTTTTTTTTTTAGCTTATCTGCACTTAAACAGAAACTTTCTGCAGCGAAAACGAATACAGCCATTGGCAACACCCAACACGCTTTGGAGCCAAATACAAGTTTCAGTTCGTGGAGAAAGAAACATCTTTGGATAATTTCTACTTTTACTGAATCCTCGTTGGAGCAGCGGTAGCGGGCGTGCTTAGCATGCGGTAGGTCGTGGGTTCTATCCCCAGATATTATTTTATTTAATTTAAAAAAAACTGCTCAGAAAGTTTCTGTTTACAGCATTTACCTGTAGGTTACGGCTTTTTTCTGTTAACATGATTTTTCTGCTTACAAAACTTTTCTGGCATTTTTTGCTGCCAGAAGTTTTCTATTTTTTACAGGATTATTTTTTACAGTGTAGAGGGAAAGTATTATGAGATCTCTTTTAGAAAAACAATTGAATTCTTTATGTTTGGGGAGCATATACTTTGTATTTCATCATACAGCATTTTTATTTAGTAGATTTTAATAGAGCTGTTATATAATTATTAAAGTGTGTCTGGTTCGTTTTTTATAAAGAAGCAACACACTTTTGCTTGCAACAATTTTTTAGGGATGATAGTGCTCATAGAAAGAAACGTTGAAATGGAACAAGGGTAACAATGCCGCTTAAGGTGTGAAAATGCTTATGTAAATGTAGGGAAACGAGAAAGATACACTCCATAAAGACAACAAAGAAAACATTTATCGTACAGAATAGATGTAAAACTCCTTATGATGCCCAGAGTAAAACTAAGTGCCGTTAGAGGACATCATTGCATAAAGTAAAGAAATGAAAATATTTTTTTTAATTACGTCGAGGAATGGGTCGCATTGACCATTTCCATTCGTGCAGCCCAATAAAAACTAGCCTTTGAAGTGTAGTTGTCAAGAGGTAAAAATAGAATGAAAATATGACTTGGCGGATAGTTTCGAAGGAGCCTCAAGCTTCTTGAATTTCCGTTATAACAGTCACAACTCTTCATTAAGAACTTTCTCTGGTGTCTCCACTGGCATCTCATGAGTGCCCCAACTTTTCTTTAGTTTTAAGCGATCTGGAGTTGTAGACTGGCCTCCAGACACTCCATTTCAATGACGTGGTATTCCGGACGTATATACACTGTAAAAATCTCGTAAAAGTTTTCGGTTTTGAACTGGTAGCTGGATTTGTTATGCAAACTGAAAACCCCATAAATATTACAAAATCTGTAATTTACTTTAGCGATTTTTATCGTTAAAAACAAAATCATGGACAAAAATGGTAAACACCGTTGTGGTTACGGATTTGTACTGTAAATCATTTTGTAAATTTGTTTGTAAACCAGACCCCAAATTATTAATCCCCTATTGGAAAATTTTTTCTGGTGTTTCATAAACCAGTATCAAATAATACTGGATCCAGTATCATTTATACTAGATCATGTATAATTTGATAATGGTTTATGAAACACCAGAAAAATTTTTCCGATATGGACGGCCTTTTCTATGGAAAGGATAGATCCTATGGGTTCTCTACTGCTTCTTACTCTATGCTTAAACCAGAGAAAAATGGCGCTGGTAAATAGGGCCATCACTGGAGAGAGTGCTAAATAGGATTAGACTGACTATTCTTCCGTCGTCATTTAACAAGCCTGGAGATTTAGCGCGCAGTCATATCGCTGTTTGACTAGAGTTTAAAACTGACAAGATCGATAACCTCGTTTGGTTGAATGACGAAGGACAAGTGTTGGGGAAGGTAAACAGCCGAGGTTTAGTGGGGTTGATGAAATTTAGTTACTTTGTGTTCGATTCTGATGATGTTACTTCTGCGGATAAGCAGAGAGATAAATCTTGCGTCGGTAGGGAAAGGGAGATTAGCCGCTGTCTTGAGTTCTGTTAAAAGTTTTGAGGATGCTTGATTTGATTTGGCTTTGGAAATGAATGGTTAGGGTGATTATTTCGAGTTTATGTGATGAGGTGGAAGATAGAGTCAAAAAATAATTGGAGGATTCTTTAATGAAGCAAATAGACTTAATGGTTTTGAAGGGATAAACTAGTTTTCTACACATCAGAAATCATATTTAAAAGTTTATTTAGATACTTATTAAAGTGATACATAATGGAAAATTTAAGTTTGACTGATATAGTGACATAATTACATGCGGTGAACGGTGAAGAATAAAAGGATAAGATAAGGATACGGTGAAGATACAAGGAGAAGACAGTAGACAAGATATAGAAATAGAATTAATTGTCATAAATACATACAGTAATGCAATTTCTAGAAGTTTAAAAGTCAATGAGTCAAGTTTCAAAAACTATTAATTTTTATTGCGTGTTTGAGCCCCGAAATGTAAAGCCTCTGTATATAAAGTTTTTTTCTGGGATTTTAAAAGGGAACTGAAGTATATTGATGTGTTAGGAATTGTATAAATACTCGAGTACAATATTGAGATAGTTAGTGTGTGTACAAAAGAGAATATTTTAATTGTGTCTTCAATAAAGGGTCTTATTTTATAACACTCTTTTATAACATTCTTCAATAAAGAGTGTTAGTGTCCGTCGTGTTTTTGTTGTCAAGGAATAGCGTTACGCAAATATTGAGTAAAAATAACGTAAATGGCGCAAATACTTAAATATTTCATCTGTAATAATTATTGATAATAATTGAAAACTATGAGTGAAGTTGAGCTAGTCTAGACTTGGTAAAATAGATAAAATTCTGAGAAATAGATTCTTACATTTGGAGGATAATTTTATGCTGAATACTGAACAAGTTTTACAAAAATTCAAAAGCATATTTTTTTAACCATTTGAGTTAAGAAAAAAATATAAATTGTCAGTAATGCATTTTTTAATTAAAACTAATTATATATATATTCTATAATAGTTTTTGGTGAAAGGTTTCCAGAGAAAAACTTCTTAATTATTAATTCGTATTACACATTTTAGTATCTAGTCAGATTCCTTTGAGAATTTCGAGAAAGCTTTTAGAATTTCTAAAAAATTCTCAATTTCAAATTATTTCCCTCTTTTGGATTACAGATAAGATTGCAGTTTTTGGGTTCGTTTTCAGAATGTTGATTAATAATAATTATTAATTGATTTGCTGGGTACCTTTAAGAAAAACCTTTTTATTAAATTATTCATCATTTAGAGTTAAAAAATTATTCTATGTAGTTGCATTAGTTTAGATTTCATTTGCTTTGACAATTCTTGAATACCAAGGCCGGACTTTTGATAAACTAGGAGTTTATATTGATAAAAATTATCTGATCTTTGAACACGGGCAACTAACCATAAGTCAATTAGGAAAGATATACTAGTTTGGTTTAAAAATCAAAAAATCTTCAGGGCCAGTTTCTCAATAAGGAACACTTTTATTGCATGTTTTATAAAGTAAGTACGTAGGGTGTATCGAAAAAAACCTTTTTTCGATTTTGATGACGTAATAGTGCGGAAAAGTTGTCTAAGGTGCCAGAGAGTACCTGTGAATTTTTTCAGAATTTTTGGATAATTTCTTAAGGTGCCACATTGGCCCTGAAGTTCCCCATGTTAATCCAATGGGGCCCGCCGCCAAAAAGGCCGAAAATCGGTTTTTCGCCCCTCATTTCTACCCTAATCACACGACGAATGTCTCGTCTCGAGTTATGGACTCTATATGATCTAGGCTATCCGACAAAACTTGAATAATAGCCTAAATATTTATATTACTTTTTTTGTATGCTCAAATTTCGTCGAAAATCGCGTATTTCCTCGTTCAAATCAGAGCCCACAATCAACATAATATGGAGATTTAAGTTATTATTCAAGTTTTTCCGGGTAGCATACATCATATAGAGTCCATAACTCGAGACGAGACATTCGTCGTGTGATTAGGGTAGAAATGAGGGGCGAAAAACCGATTTTCGGCCTTTTTGGCGGCGCGCCCCATTGGATTAACATGGGCAACTTCAGGGCCAATGTGGCACCTTAAGAAATTATCCAAAAATTCTGAAAAAATTCAAAAGTACTCTCTGGCCCCTTAGACAACTTTTCCGCACTATTACGTCATCAAAATCGAAATAAAGTTTTTTTCGATACACCCTAAAGTACAGTGAGCTAGGTTTTGTAAGGATGCGAAGCGATCCGAAAGGTTCTGCGTGAACAGTTTGGCAAACAGGGAGCGGTACAGCAAACAGGGCGTGGTAGCTCCCTATTTGATAAAAACGACGTTTTTCTTAAAAACTAGATTTTCAAAATATATAAGATAGAGTTTTCTATTTCCTTCAATTTCTATGTTTTTAAAGTACGAGAAACATGTTATTCGGTAAAAACAGTGTACACTTGACATTAAACATTGGTTTGAAATTTGGAAATACACAGGAACTTAATACAAAAACACAAACTCCCTCCTCGACTCAGAATCTTTGAAGTTTACTGTTTTGCAAAAGAACACAAAACATACCATATTTCTTTTGCATCTTTTATTTCTTTATTGTTTCTTACATCTACAAATTGTTAAACTCTAAATTTTAAACCATCCTCCTCCGGAGGATGGAATACAAATCTTTCTCCATCATTCCTTGAATTCAAAACAACTCAAAAGTTTCCATCTCCCAATTCAGCCTCTCAAAAATGGCTTCATTTAAAAACAAAACCATTCTAAAGACTTTGACATCTTTGGTTACATATGGACAGGAAAACATTTTCTCCACGATTTGGACCCGTCACACGCTTTGACAGTGTTTATAATATCTCAAGGGTATCAGATAACGCTGTAGCTGTGCTATTTTTTTAAACGCACCTCGCTCTCTTTCAATGAATGCATCATGGGAAAAAACTGAATGGCGGAGGCGTCAAAAATCATTTCGATAGAGAAGTTGGGTCACGTATTATTTATTTCTCTCTCTCTTCCGATAGAAATAATAAAAAGGGCAGTTCCTTCATTTTCAGAGGCGTTGAGATTTAGAGAAAAAGTGGGATAGTTTCAATAAGGGACTGGGTAAAGGGGCAAAAACCCGTGCTTTAAAATTGGGTACATTTTCAATTCCACATACTAGTCGAACTCTGTAATAGTAAGTCTTCCCAGAGCCCTGAAAATTGAACACTATAACGAGAAGCTCACAAACACCCATTTCTATATTGTGCTTCTTTTATAACTAGCAGAAACAGATCCCTTATATAACAGAAAGTTCACTATATCCTGTATTAACCCTAGCGGAGGAAGTATTTTTTTACATTCCTATACCCCACTGGATATATTTTTTTATTAAATATACTCGTATGTTGTAAAAGGGAAGTTTAAATACATATTCCTGTCTAGAATAAGTTTTAACAATGTAAGTTGTGTGTTATAAAATAACTAGGAGAAAAATCCAAAAATTACTTAAAATTTAGAATACTATTCAATGGTTGTATACGTTTAAATATAATATATTGCAATTTTATTTGATATAAAATAGCTATATTTTTTACATTAAGTTTGTCTTGTAACATGTTTATAGACTTCTTTCTTAGGTTTGGTATCACAGAAACTATTTTTATCATAGAGAGGATATTTTTTTAAAGTTGGAAAAAATCAAATGAATCTTTATTAGATATTATATTTCTTTCAGTAAAAATAATCTTTCATTATTTTGTTAAGAAAAAATAGATTGAAAGTTATTTTGCACAAATGCAACACCTTGTGTTCTAATACAATCCGCAAGCTTTAATTACCTAACTGTAAACCAAATTGATAGTTTTTTCAGAGAAGGATATTGCACTGAGCAAATATTAATACTAACACGTTTTAATATTTTTTCTAATCAGCACTATAAATAAAAATAATGTTTTGGGGAAAATCTTAAGTAAAGAAAAAATTGTTTTTTAAAATTGGAGAATGTGGAATTCCGAAATTTATTTCCTTTCAGACACGATTATCTATCTATATATATAAAAATCAATGTCTGTCTGTTTGTCTGTATGTATGTATGTCCTTTATAGCTTTAAACTTTTCGAACCCACATTAACTATGAAACAATACCACGTTGATCTGCTCGCTCCAGGGAAGGTTTCTGAATAAAAAAATTTAAAATCAATGCATCCTAATAACTTTTTTGTCCATTTTATGCTTAAAAACCCATATTTCATGCCTAACTTCATGGAAACCCCCCATTGTTGTAAATATAATAAGAGAAGATGTATCTTTAATTGTTGTAGGCATATTATCGATTGTTGTAGATTGAAATCGATTGTTGTAGTTTAAAATCCATTGTTGTAGCATAAACATAAAAATGGATCCTATATTTAACTATTTCCCTATTTGGACTGGCTAAGCCCATCTGTAACGCACCAGATGATATTTATAAAAAAACTGTCTAGCACGTCATCTCTAGTTCATTATACAAAATAAATCCCACCAGGTTAAACTAAATAAAAAGTAATACCGTCCCTATTGGGAGAAAATACCTTTCGTCATCGTCCTTGGCACACAAGTAACTCACTGTTCATATGAAACATCCAAAACGAGATCGCGCTAAACAAACTACCATAGACTTGACTCACTACTGCCCATATGTCTTTCTACGGGCTTCCTTTAACGCATGTTACCAGCCAGCGAACAGAAGAAATCAACCTTGGAAAATAAAAGTATCGAATTTGAAAAGAAAAAAAAAAGGGGGCAATGCGAGTCAGTTGGAAAATACACAATTTAGAGAACGAGCGCTCAGTTGATGGGGGATAGATTTAGGTAAGGCCTTTGCCTCAGGCTGCTCGAATCAATCGGCAGTCATTCAGAAAATCTGTTTTTCAGCAAAATAATACATCAGAGAAGTTAAGTATAAGCAAAGTTTCGCTGCAGAAATCGGTCAACTTTTCGCCGACAATGAAAAGCTATTTGGATCCCTGCCGGAAAAGCGAGTGCGCCTTCCACTTTTTGAAAACGTGAAAAATTCCCTTAGTTTAACTTTTCGGGGGGAATTTATCACGCTGAGGGAAAGAAAGGTCCACACGGTAATTGACTTCTGTGGGTACCGTCATTGCTCATACTCTGGTGATGTTTTCACTGTGGAGGGGATGGTTTTTTTAACCCTTTCAGTTCTGGCCGTTCTAATTTTTCTGTAGGATTCAATGGCTACTTCAGGCGGTCTAGGACTAAAAGGGTTGAAGGAGCTTGGGTATGATTATGTGTGATGTATTCTCTGTTACTTTAGGCTTGGAACTTGAGAGCTTAAACTAGGGTAATAACTGTAGTTATGAGAAAAGAAATTTTTTTTGAGTTATGCGAGGGAGTTAACAATTTTAAGGAGTCAGAATAATAGTTAGAAGAATAGTAAAAGTATGTGTGAGATAGTGTGAGTAGAAGGGAATAAGAAGATGATGATTGTGAAAAAAAATGGAGGGAATATGATGACTGTCGGGAAAATATTTCAGGTGAGATTAATACAGATTAAAATGTAAAGATGATTAATTTAACGAGGAGAACGAGGAAGAAGTAAGTGTAGTTAAGAATTTATGGAGAAGGATGATGTGTTATTGTGGATGAAGATTCGGGTGAGAATAATGAAGATATTAGGGATGATGAGGAAGAAGGTTAAAATAGTAAAAGATGAATTTTTAATACTAAAAGGATGATGATGAAAATTTCATGTAAACAAAAGGGTAATGGAAATTTTGAAGAGGATTGGTGAAAGATGAGCCAGATGTTAGTGATGATTATGTGGAGAAAGAAAGGGAGGTATTAAAGATATAAGATGGATAATTTGAGAAGGATGATGTGACATCATAACATGTAGGACGAGGATAAAAATTATTATGATGTAATAATGAGGAATGGTATTTAGTTTAGGATGACTCGGGTGATAGGAATGATAATGGGAAGGAAGAGGATAGCATTATACAGATTGTAAGATAGTTTGGAGGAGGATTTGGAGAATAAGGATGATGATAAGATTGATGATAATGGAAGCTATGATGAAAGTGCTTTATGGAGGTGAAGAGTAGGATTAATGGAAAGGTTTGATAAGAGGAGATTCTAAAGAAGATAGTATAAAAAGTGGATGAAGAGTATAGGGATCAGGAAGATGTGATAATGAAGAAGAGGCTAGTGATGAAGATTAAATGTTAGCAGTAATGAAATATTTTGACACATAAATTTTATTTCTTCTTTCTGCCGTCCACCTTCCAGTCTACCTTCTATACTATGTTCATTTAGAATAAGCGGCTAAAAAATAGTGCTTCCCCCTCCGTAAAAGCGTAAAAGCCTTCTTCGTTGCTTTGACGTTGATAGTTTCTATGATTCTAAGGTGGGAATGGAAATATTTTCAGCCGCCTATTCAAAATGAATAGAGTATAGCATCTGAAGAGTGCGTTACCACAGCTTCTTGTGTCTATTTAAGCTGTCACTTGGTAATTTACGCTTCCAAGAAGTGTCTTGTCATTAGATACCTACGAGAAATGATAAAAATCATCTGAAACACCTATATAGCAAGTAATTAAATTTTCGCTTAAAGAAATATTATTATTGTTGTTTAAAAAAACGGTGTAAATTTGAATTGTGTCGATTTGATCTGAACTCTCTCAAGAGGAAAACTACCTTACAACTTTAAAACATAAGCAGCTTTCAAAATCGATATATAGATTAAGCACTTGCAATTGGAACAAAACTTCAGAATATTTGAATCAATATTTAAAAGCTTGAGAAATAAGAAGAGCTGAGACGATTTTTTGAGCAGTGTAATCGATTTGAAGGTACTTCACTTAAACTCTACTTTCGTTTTTACATCAAACCATTATTTTGATTATAAAAAGCTTTTTAGAACAAAAAGGTATTTGAGGGTAAGAATAGCAGGCCTTTGGACAAGAAACACTAGACGCTATAGACTTTCTTTTCCTAGTTAATATAAGAAACATTCAACAGCTTTAAAGGATTGCTGCTTAGTTTTCCAAATATTTCTGAGAATAAAAAATTAAATAACAAGAAGTACTTTTAAAAATAAATTATCAAAATACAAGTAAACAGAAAAATCACTAATAATCATCACAAGATAACACTAACAAAGATATACTCCTAAAATAAAACTGAATTATATGAAATATATTTTTAAAACTTGAATGATTAAATTTTAAATTTCTAAATAGGGGGATTTTCAACAGTAGGAAAGTTGCAAATAGAAAATAGCATTTGCTGTCATAGTATTGAATGGGTTGAAAATCAAGTTTTATTGTATGAGATGAATGAATCGAAGAAAAGCACACAGCACATCTGATATAAGATTCTTGAGCAAAAGTCCAGAGATGTTATTATTATCTGATATCGTAGACATAAAATAATCCATAAATAGTCTGTCACGTAGTCCCAAAGTGGTTTCTTAACCAAAAGAAGAAATATAAAAAATCATGGATGACACTTGTAAGAAGACAGGACAGAAGGAAGAACTAAAATACTGTCTATCGACAAATACACCACATATTGCCCTAATCCATCCACTTGACTTTTTTTTATTAATGAATGTCATCCAGAAATTCTTTGATGACATGATTACTTCTCGTTATTATATTTAGACAGCAGGAAAAAAAATGAATCTTTTTGATTCGTACACAATAAACGCACAAAAACATGACCAATAAAAATGCATTGACCATACATAAAAGGACACAAAAAATGTTTATGAAAAAAAAAAACGTTACTTAGTACTCCCAGACGCATTAAACTAAATAATTTCTTAGAAATCCCATAGGAGGTTTTCAGAGTTCGGTATAACTATACGATAAAACCCGAAAATGCTTTACTTGTTTTTTGATACCCAAGTGGCAACAGGGCCGCAGAATTTTCTACGCGACTGAAACTATTTATTGCGCAATCTGTTGTGCTGGAAGTGTCAGGCGGTCCTGCTTCCATTTAGCCCTTAAAAGGATTTCGGTAACTTCAACAACGAAAGAATCTGATAATAGGATACAGACTGTAATAGGATTTATTCCCAATGAGCTTCTGGCTTGCACTGTACGGCAAATAAATAAAACCTGCTGGAGCTTTTCCTTGAAAAAAGAGACGTTTACCATTTAGATTGACGTTCCGGAACCCTCTAGAGACGTGGGTATAACTTTTCGCTTTTTCGCTTAACTCGCTTTTTTTTCTGTACGAACACTACCAACCAACCAACTCGGGTTAAATTACGACTGAAAAAAAAGGCGTTTTTATTATCTACCTCGGGGCCGAATATCTTCGAAGCGGGGTCATAAATGAAGCAGCTGCCATTGCGAATTGAGATTAAAAGAAGATTAGCTGGTCGAGTTTTTTCTGTGTTGCCACCGAGTCATCGTTATTGTAATCGCTTTCGCGAGTCCGAATGCTTTTTCCTGGTTCGGTTTTGTTTTCGGTGTAAAAAAGATCTCTTGGGAGGTTTGTTGGAAAGGAAAGATGTGGTTAATAAGGGGACTAACCGCTTTGAGGCCTGTGAAAAAGTTTTATCTTTAAATCTAATGAACGTAACGAAGGAGGTTTATTCATGGAAAACCAAGGTAAATAATAGTTAATATCGTACGAAATCAAAGGAAAACTATTATTATCGATATCCGAAATGGATCTGTGATGAAATAGATAGGTATAAGTAAAGAAAAGTATAGACCAAGAGCGATTATTAAGAAATTTGAATTCAAATTATTCTTATAGAGAAAGTAAAGTTTAACTGTGTATTAAGATCTCAAGTTTTCATTCTTAAATGTGGTGTGAAAAAGATTGTTTCAGAACAACGATAACCAAAGGTGTGTTTATGTTACGGGGAAAATGATTAATTGGGAATTATTAATAATGCCCAGTTTATCAATTTGCCCGTAACATTTTACACTCTGAATCATGAGTTACAGAGCCTAGTTCTGCAATTTGTTACAATGTGTAAAGCGCAGTTCTTAACTAGAGGAGATATCAGATTTTTAACTCCTAACTTTTACATTTTATGCTGAAGCTGAACTATTTTCTATATTATGAATTAAAATAAATCTACGAATGGGTGTATTTAGGAGTATAGCTAAATCTGTTGTTTTCATAAGCTACATTGATCCATAAAAAATAAAACAATAAGGAAGTTGCATCTGTCAGATTTTCAAAAACAAACAAGTGTTCCGTATGGTTTTTTGTATGGTAAAATGAAATATCTAGTCAGTTTTTCAAAAAAATGTACAGGTAATTCAATATTTTAATTTAAAAGTCGAGAAAAAAACACGTGACTGAAAACGTTTATTGTTTAAACTATAAGATGACGTCAACAATAATACCATCAACTCCATTGCTTTACAACAATGTTTAGTATAAGATGACGTCACATCCAAACTCTTGGCGTTTTCGCGCGCTTTTAAAAACGGGATTTTTGTTAATTTTTTTGACTATCAAAAAATTTCTCGATCGGCCTCAAATTTTGGGTAGTTGCTTATTTTTGCAAGAGGAATCGATTAAAAAAATTAAAAAAAATCATGCAACTTCCTCATTGTATTTGATAACACGACAATATTTGTAAAATTATAAAAAAATATATACATAAATTATACAGAATAACGTACTTAGAAAGAAGAGTTACTTTACTACTTCATTACGTAAGATAAATTGAGATTTTGAATAATATAAGTGATAAAATATTTATTTGATTAGAAAATAATGCAATATGTGTTTGCATTATACGTATGAATATTATGCATTAAAAGAATATATTTTTTGTTGAATTTTAATTAAAGATTTCCGAGGAAAATTTCCAAGCATTTGAAGCAGTCCTATAAAAGTATTTGAAAATTATTAGGCATAAACCATTTATTTTTCCTTTACTTTTGTGTAAAGTTTTTAGCATAAACAGTTCGATAGAAGCAGTGAACTAAATTATTAGCAATTTTTCAAAAAATACTTTTATAACGCGTCTTAAGAGTTAACTATTGGTTTTATTTGACAAAAAGAGTCCGACCGAAACAGGTTATACAGACAAATTCCGATTAACAATCTAAATTCTCAAATTAGAATTTTCTTAATTTAATTACAGAACAGAGCGATTAGAAGTTAACATCCTTAGAGAGAGTGGATCAGAATTACTTTCTTAACTATTGAAATCATTAGTTAAGTGATTAAGCATTTATTCGATCTTTTCACGAAAAGTGATTAAGTGAATTAAGAATAAGAGAGAGTGTTAGGGTTAAATGCCACTAGAGTTTAAGCTTCTAATTAATGTATTTGTCCTCAGATTTATTTAAGTTCAAAAAGACATTAGAAGTTTGGTTTAAAAATTTATTGAATTATTTCATCTTATGATGAATCCTTACAAACGGAGAGTAGGGTATACATTTCTGTTTTTTTAAATGAAGTGGTCAAAAGTATCCTAGTTTAAATTAATCCTTACTTGTTAATATCATAATGAGTACTTACATATATTAACAAAATATTATGGGTGTAAAAGTATTTTAATTAAAATCCTATAAAGCATTTGAAAGAAAACTTCGAACACTCTGAAATTAAATAAAAAGGTTGAACTAAATATAGAGGAGAGGAGGGTAAATGGGGCATACCAAAGTTTCAGACCTCTCTCGGCTAAATACCATAATACCATTAAAGACTCAAGGAAGACTCCCATGATGCAGTGCATAAAGAGTTAACTTCTTGTTATTGTCGTTACAGTCGCTGAAAAACAGAATGTGTTAATTCGCATAATTTACGTTAATGTGTTACTGTCGCATAATTTACACTAAAAGAATAATAGTTTCTTATGCTGTTGTCGTTTTTTAGTAATCTATTTTTTAAAAGTCAGTAAAATAGTTCATAATCCTAGAGTGTGTGTCGGGTATAATGGAATACTATGTCCATTCTTATGCATAATCTGAAATGGACTTCATGCCATCAACTAAAGGACCAAAAAACAAAGATGCTGAATGTATCTCTTGTAAATTAAAATCTTTCGAGGATCAACGAGAATAAATTTAGATTCAATGCACTAGAGCACTGTACTACATAGAAAGAAAATTATATTTGTGACTTTTATAAATACACTCAAAAACAAAACTATTTGAACATGATTTTTTAAATGTTGTTTTTATATTTAAAATTAAGTTAGACATCTTAAGTCTAATCAGTCTTTAAATAGTTGTAAACAACTATTCCATATTACCCTCCATTTTTAACTTTCTTTAAAAGTACCTTTTTTCAAAGCAACAAAATAAATAATGTTTTACTCCACCATTGACACTTCATTACCATTCACTATTGTAGGTACTCAAAATGATTTTGTGGATTTTTATTTAAAACCAACAGGGTTATTCTTAAATATATAAATGGTATTCCATATTACCCTCCTCTCCTGTATATATTTGCTGGTACTTTTATAAGAGTTTATTCTCATAATTTTGGTAGTAATATTTTTATTATGTACTTTTATAATTAGTGTTTTATGATTTTTATTACGGGAAGCACTTTACACAGTATTTAGTTTTTAGGTAACCATTAAAAGCATAAAACATTTCATCAAACAACATATAACGAGATACAAATTTAGTCAGGGTACAAAATACATACAAATATAAATGTATGCATAAACTAATAAAATATATATATATAATATTATGTACGAAAATTTATACAAGGATATGCAATATGCATTCCTATATAGAGTAATCAATACAGCAACTAGAATTATTTTGCTATGATAAATTCATACACATTACATTAATTAAGTTAAATTAAGACAAGAATACTACATTCGCCTCTATTACAACTATTTTAGTAGGAAACAATTGTTAATCTAAAAGGTGCCATTTGGGGATACAAATGTACTCTTCTTAGTATCATCTTCGAAGAACGTAAAGAAATAAAAGAATTAGTAACTATACCAATACTTATAACACTACTTTGTGCCAAAGCACCTAAAACGAATTTTATTTTCCATAATTTGTATGCAAACTATCACTTTGATTAACCATGGAAGTTTTTCAGCTAGTAATGTAATGGAAGTAAGAAAATGTCTGCATTGTATTGATATTAAGCTTTTATGCGTATTCTTTATGCATTTTACGATAGCGTAAAGCAGAGTAACTTATAAAATAATGTAACTCTTCGCATTTTTTGTAAATAAACTTTAATAATTTCCTTTTTAAACGTCTAATAAAACTACAATTAAGGCAATTCTGTCCCGGGAAAATACGTGGACTCTTGGCTAGCATCTGGTCATCATTCTGCATCAGCCGTCAAAAGCAAGGAGTGATCGCGAGAGATACAATACAATGAGGACTAAATGATATCTTGGACTATATTTTCGATGTTGACAATGATGACTTTCAGCCTAAATTAAAATTTAGATTAAGCTGAAAGTCACCATTGAAATGTCTTTTTTTTGTTTTATTAGGAAAAGTGGTGCAACTTTAAAAAACTTAAAATTTTGTTTTAACAAGATATATTAAAATTGGATTTAAATTTTTTTAAATACTTTTAATAGCATATTTCACTACAGTGTATTTTCGTTAAAGCTTAGTCCGTTTGAAAATGAAATATTGAGAGTCCTTTTACATCAAATTTGCCAAAATGTGTTGTAACCTTGCTGCATTTCAAATTCTACTATTTCATGACTTTTAACTACGCATTATCTTTTCCTTAAATTTGACAAAATATACATTACTAATGGTTCATAAAAAAAACCATCCCACCTCCTACAAGAGGTACCCTGATGGAAAAAAAATACAACTCACTGTACAAAAAAGGTGTTTTACAAAAAATTGTATAAAACGTTCTTCTTATACAATAATTAGGTTAGAACACTCCAGGGGTGCAGAAAATGTTCCAGGGCCCAATACTTCCCCAGAACACAATTTTCTCCGAAATTTTCCCCAAAAATGTCTCCAAATTTTCTTTAAATTTCCCCCAAAAATGACCCTATAAAGACAAAAATATCGTTATTATTAAACAAGAAAACTATTTTTAATGAAAATCCCCCCACCCATCATAGATACGTCGTTTTCTCTACATCTCAGTCAAAACGAAGAAAAAGGCAACTTCCAGGTATTCACCAGGGAAACTCGATTTTTAGCGATATCCGTAGATTTTCACTATACATCCGTAATTTTTACCGAATTACCGTATGATTTTGGAGAATATGATATTGTCCGTAGCGAAAATATTTTTTCTAATAAAAACTAGGAATATTAGAGTTTTTTACTTAGAACTTAGGCAAAAATTTCCCAACATCTGCCTGAATTTCCCCCGAATATTGTTCGGACCTATTTTGATGCACCCCCTGGAACACTCTTCCTAATCTAGTACAACACATTTGAGTTTATTTTGTGAATTTAAATTTAAAAATAGGTAAATGCTTAAGTTTTTGTATTAAAAAGTATTCGCTTTTTTAATTTTTAGACCAATTATTTTACCGTTCCGGTGCCTCTTTTTTTAGAAATCGAGCACTGGATATAGGTATTTAGACAGTGGGCTACGTACATTATTTATAGAGGAAGGATATTTGGAGAGGAATTTAATTGAAGTAGTTTGCGCCATATAAAGTGTAAATACTGAGAAGAAATGAACTGAATATTAAATAATGTATGGTTAAGTTAATTTGTTGACATTTGCATAAATAACGCAGGAGATGAATGCCTTTGATATAAAGCTTTGCTGTTGGTATGGTTAGCAGAAATTTATTTCATGTATTCCAATTAATTGTACTCAGATAAAGAGCAAACCACGCAAACCATAAAGCAAACCACGCTTTTAATGAATACAGTTGCTATATCACGAATTACTACCGGATGAAAATAATGGATCTCATTCATTACACAAGTACGATGAATGAATTTACTTCTCAGGAATAAATTAAAACGCACAAAAAGCATCACAGTCAAGATCACAGTTTTAAAAAAAGCAACAGCCTTCCTCGCATTAATTTTCGAGTTTAAAAATTTCACAGTTCACGCAACTTATGAAGATCCTTAATTGTATTTGGTTAAAAAGAGACAGAGAGAAACGAAAACTCGAGACAATTAGTAATTCGCAGAATGGGTTTATACGAAACAATTGAATTACTTTGTTATGTTTATACGAACGGGAGGACTTTATAATGGACGCAAAACAAAGCCCCCTGGAAAACCGTTTTACGGTTGTTTGCGTTTCCGACCTTTATAACGAATGTTGCGTTGTGGCTGTCGGTGTAATCTAATTTGTTTTAAAGTTGGGCCTACCGCAAAATTAATTCGTTCTCTGCCTGGGATTATTCTCGGGAGCTTTCGTCGTGAATGCATCTAGAACGACAGATTATGATCTGCGATAATAATTACTGTTGCGTGTTGATAAGGCTGTGTGTGTAAAGGGCGTCAGTTTTATTGTAAGAATATGCTGACTGAATGCGCATACTGGAGAATTTCGGTTTGTATATATTTTATAGTGTATGCAATATTTTAAAAAATAAAAAATAAATTTTTCAGACTTTTAAATGTTGATATTGTCTGTTAACATGACATTAACATACAAAAATGTCAAAAAATTACTCTATAAATTGTATGATTACAAAATAAAATTAATGACTTCTTTATATTGTTTGCAATATTTTAAAAAATAAAAATAAATTGTTCAGACTTTTAAATGCTGATATAATATGATTATACGAAACAAATACGGGGAAATTCCTCTTATACGTTCTTGGACTAAGGAGAGGATTGAGTGTTAAAAACACTTAAATTTCCTAGATTCTCTTAACATGGGAGAAAAGCATCCGGGATAGTGCTCCAATATTCAAATACATTAGGGGCCCTAGATCTTTGTACCCTAGACTTTTATAGTTTAAACACAAATATGTAGAAAAAGAATAACTTTTTTCAAAAACGTTGGAGAGTTTCTTTTAGTTATTTGTTCGCAAAATTGCCTGTTTGTTTGCCACACTCTCTTCTAGCGTAACCACACCTACTATTGCTACTGAGTTAAATTGATTTAAATGAGCATGAATGTAGGGGTCAAGAACATATTAGGCACTTGACTATTGGTAAAAATACTGCGCAATAAACGTTAAAATCATCTCGAATGCTTAACCTTCCTACCCTCTTGAAAAAATAGTCACATATTCCCCTCGTGGGGTCTAATAGTACCCCAAGCGTAAAACGTGCCTATGACTCTATTAAAGGTTAAAAATTTCTTAAATGGAAAAGAATTATCATTTTGTATTTCTAAAAATATGCTTCAGAATAATTTATTCATTTTTTTTGATACTTTTCTCATTTTTTTGTCCTATTACGGCGTAATTGGGTTTCTTTTGGTACACGTGTTTTTATAACACCTGGACCTTCCAACAAAAATTAAATTACAGAAATGAACCACAATGAAGTTGTTTTACTTAAAATATTTATAATCACACTGCTTAAAGTATACTACTTGATATATAGTCCACTGAAAATAGCGAAAAAAAGGGCCGAACCTCGGACAAATTGCAATAAAAGGTTTCTCAACGGTTTTCACTTAGGAATGACCTCAATAATAACATACTAAAAATCGGCCAAAATCGGCCGGGGGGAAGTTTAATTTTTTTTAAATTTTAAAAAAATGGCCGAAAAAATATTTCAAAAAATCAAATTATAAAAACAGAGACTTATGATACATGTTTATAGGCTATTTTTCAGTGCTGAATACGAATATACCATTTAAATTTTAAAAAATTTAAAATTTCAATTTTTAAAAATTAATTCAAAATTTGGAAAGTCGAAAAAATTAAAACATCGCTCAAAACCACAAAATAATTGCAAAAGAAATAATTTAAACGGTTTTCAATTAGAAATGACTTAAATAATAACATACTAAAAATGGAAGAAAATCGGACAATAAAAAGTTTAATTTTTTTCAAATTTTCAATTTTTTTGGCCTCAAAAATCGACCTTTTTAAAAGTTCTTGTTAAAAACGTTTGAGGCATTTACCAAGGTCATTTTTCCATGGATGTTGTAGGTATATACCTCTATAACATAACAAAACCACAATTGGTGATTAAATCATTAGTTAATTAATTAATATATAAAAATTAACGTTGAAAATACAGGTTAAATCTTTCAATCAAGTAATAAGGAAAATATTTAGACAATATTTGGTAATAAATCATTTTAAAAATAATTAAATTGAAAAAGGACAAAATATCTTTCAAAAAATTAAAATTTTAAATTAATTTAAAAAATTTAAATTTTTTAAAATTTTTAAATTTTGTAGTATATGCATGTGATACATGTCTCTAGGCTATATTTTAGTGCTGTTTACGAATATCACGCCAACTTTTCAATAAAATTTAAATTAACTGTGGAAAAATTGAAGCATTTTTCTCAATAATTTTGTTTTTTATGCTTCAATTTTTCCACAGTTTATTTAAATTTTATTGAAAAGTTGGCGTGATATTCGTAAACAGCACTAAAATATAGCCTAGAGACATGTATCACATGCATATACTACAAAATTTAAAAATTTTAAAAAATTTAAATTTTTTAAATTAATTTAAAATTTTAATTTTTTGAAAGATATTTTGTCCTTTTTCAATTTAATTATTTTTAAAATGATTTATTACCAAATATTGTTTAAATATTTTCCTTATTACTTGATTGAAAGATTTAACCTGTATTTTCAACGTTAATTTTTATATATTAATTAATTAACTAATGATTTAATCACCAATTGTGGTTTTGTTATGTTATAGAGGTATATACCTACAACATCCATGGAAAAATGACCTTGGTAAATGCCTCAAACGTTTTTAACAAGAATTTTTAAAAAGGTCGATTTTTGAGGCCAAAAAAATTGAAAATTTGAAAAAAATTAAACTTTTTATTGTCCGATTTTCTTCCATTTTTAGTATGTTATTATTTAAGTCATTTCTAATTGAAAACCGTTTAAATTATTTCTTTTGAAATTATTTTGTGGTTTTGAGCGATGTTTTAATTTTTTCGACTTTCCAATTTTGAATTAATTTTTAAAAATTGAAATTTTAAATTTTTTAAAATTTAAATGGTATATTCGTATTCAGCACTGAAAAATAGCCTATAAACATGTATCATAAGTCTCTGTTTTTATAATTTGATTTTTTGAAATATTTTTTCGGCCATTTTTTAAAAATTTAAAAAAAATTAAACTTCCCCCCGGCCGATTTTGGCCGATTTTTAGTATGTTATTACTGAGGTCATTCCTAAGTGAAAACCGTTGAGAAACCTTTTATTGCAATTTGTCCGAGGTTCAATTCTATTTTCAGTGGACTAATACCCGGCCTTGCACGGGTATAATTTAGTAGTTTATTTTAAACGATTTATTAAGTTGTATATCCTCTCTATTCTGCATTATCAGCTACCTGCCACCCCAGATTTATTTATTTAGTATTATAAAACATGTAAAATGTGTATTCTCCTTTTTAAAATTGAAATAATACAAAAAATGATCGGTTCAGATTTCTTAGTGGTGAAATCAGTATCTCGCTTGTTTTATGAAAGTTTTAATGCAAAATTGGTATTTTTTTCTTGATAATTCTTCGAAATCACATTCTGGGCATCCGTAAATACTCATAAATATTTGAAAGCATTCTTATTTTTCAAAAAAGACTGAATATAAAAACCTATTTACAAGCAGCCATGAATTTATATTGTTTTTGTAAAGAATGTGTTCAAAAAGGAAGTCATGGCGACAGTTGTCTGAGTTTTTTGCTGCAACTGTTAGAAACTCAAAAGATTTCTATAAATAGCATATTTTCTTAGAATGTGAATAAAAAATTTAAGAAATAGCGAATGATTCAATGTATTTAGCCGCAATCTTCTTTTTGTAAAAAAAAGACAATTTCTACGAAAATGTCTTTCTAATATTTCTCCAAACGTTCTAAACAAACATAAAAACCTTTTTTTTATCTATAATATGACAAAAAATAAAATACTAAATTTTATTTTATATTATTTTACCGTCATTCATGCCTGGGGTCTCAGCAGAACCCAGAGGGGGAATATGTGACTATTTCTCCCTAGACACTTAAAAATGGAATAATAACTCCAAAATTTTTACCCATTGTAAAACTTTGCGTTATTAAGGAATAGTAGCATTGGAAATTGTCAAAACAAAAATGCATGGGAGATATCAAGCGTCAAAGTGCGTCTGGGGGTCGAAATAGACCCCATGCGGGGTAGGAAGGTTAAGTAGAGAATAAAAAAGAATATAAGTAATTTAAGTAAGATAATTAATTTTCCTCCAATGCTAAATTTTTAAATACAAATCAAATCGACCAACTACAGGCGTTAGCCCAGCAAGGTTGGTCCAGTCTTTTTAACCCAAGTATCTGTCAATTTTCCTCTTGAATTCGTTTACCCCACTTGAATTTACTATTATTTCAGGCAACGCATTCCATCTATCCACTACCCTATTAAAAAAATAATGCTTTCTACAATCCGTCTTAAATTTGACTTTATTTAATTTGAAATTGGGACCCCTTGTTCTATTGCCCGTATTGAAATCTAGTCCATCTGTGTCCCCTTGCTTTATCATTTAAAAAGTTGAATCAAATCCCTTCTAATCCTTCTTTTCTATAAAGTGAACATATTTAGCTTCTTTAATCTTCCCTTATAACAGGATGAGGATAAAAGATGAGGATCCTTAAGGATATAATCCTTACTGTAAAGACACTGTTTTTGGGCTCGAAAATGAATACCGAAACTGCTTGAGTAAAATTATGAAGTGATTGCATGAGTAAATTACAAGTTTAAACTGGAGAAAAATAAGTTTCAATGATAACACTTTTAGTAATAAAACAACACTTTAAAATAAAAACAACCCCACAAAAATAAAGATCCAATAAAGAAAGATGTTATATTCACTAGCATTTTCATTAAGATTATGTAAAATAAATATTCAAAGTTAAGTATAGATAATGAAATAATATTCTTTTTAATCCAACGTTTGAGTATAGAATCACGAATGTAAGATTGAAATATAGCACTTTCTTATAAAACTTAAAGTGTATTTGTCGTCTTCTTAAGAAACCAGACTTCACTAAATAAATACTACTTTCAAAGTAAATATCGACTTCTTTTGAAATCTTCGACGAGATAGCTTCCATTTTCTTTCTACATAAAATGATGGTTTGCAAGTTAAAATAGAGCTATTTATGCAATTGCAAAACTTGGGCTGCAGACGTTTTATATTGTTTGAACTGAGTTAGGCAAACATACTTCGTGCAGAATTCTGCTTTTATATTGTTTGCTAACACTTAAAAGTTCGTATTGTAGTTCGAGGTAAATATAGAATTTGATAGAAGTATCTTACTCATTTTCTTGTAATAATCTAAAATTATAGTTTGAGTGTGAATCTTTATAGTTAAAAATTTATGTTTATTATCTTCTGGGGAAAAAATGACCACATTAAAAAATAGCACCATTTTGATACAAACTAAAAATAAAATATGTAACAAAAATTATTCTTCTTGGAAGGGAAAACAGACTAAAACATTCTTTGCAAAGAACATTTAAGTATTTTTATAACAAATCTTCTGAGATCATCAATTTTGATTTTTTTACTTATGAGTTCTCATGCAATAGTTAGTAGAGCTGTAAAACATCTAGAACTAAACATAACATAATTTTTCTATATTTTTTTGCTTTAATTTTACAAGACGTCAATGCAAAACTGAAAGCTTATTGTAACACTTTTCCTATTATGACAAGAACAGGTTAATATAGTTAGAAAACCCCTAGATCAGTAGATTGAAAGTAGTATTTGTTATTACAAAGGCATCCTTAAACATTGGAATTTAAAATTTAAAAGATTCACTTGTTTTTAACTCTAACAGCTCTAGCTGTACTAATTTTTTTATTGGATTCAATGGTAATCTCGGGAGGCTTAGGATTGAAAGGGTTAAGTATGCATTTTGCAGTATTTTTATTAAAGAAATAGATGTGTTTTAAGTTATTCAAACTAATAAAAGTACACTTTTCATGTATTACATCGTATACATTTATATATTTTGCGAGTGTTTATTTAAAAAAAATAAGTAGAACTTTCTACCCCGTTGGAATCCAATTTTTGGAATACGTGTTTAATTTATCAAAGGCAATCGTCCGGTCTCCAGTTATTTCAATAATTGCATTTATTTTTCTACTCAGAAACCATATGGGGAATACTAGGTCTAAAATATCCGTGTTAAGTTAGAGAAAAATGTAGTTGGATATAGAAAGAAACATACTGGAAGGTTCTGTCATGTTTGGATAAATGAGTACAAGTTGAAGAAATATGACGATAGTTGAAAAATGGAAGTTGGAAGAACATACTTTGTTCCTCTTTCTATTTCCGAACTATTTGTAAAACTTAGTTTTGCTTTGTACTTTTATTATTATTACCTTAAATAACGGTAAACAATGGGGTTTACTTAAAACTAAGTTATTTAGGATTAAGGAATAATATAAGTATTTTAAATATTGAAAAGAACTTTGTACAAGCTTTTATGAGGATGCTATACTGTCTCAGCATAATTAATGAAAAATAAAATGGAGGATATTTAGTTTTTGGCTTTGTGTAAGGGCTTTTTCAGCCTAAATGGTTTTATTTATCAAGAGTAATGGTTGAGATAATAACAGTAAAAAGGACCCCCTAACAAGTATGCAAATGCATTTTTTAATTAAAAAATAAGGTTTTAGAAAATAAAAAATAGTGTTTTTTGCACTTGATAGAATATTCTCAGTAAAGCCATAACGATATAGTAATTATTTAAGCTTATTCAGTTTAAAGTTATTTTCGTTACAATTGAAATTGAAATGTTACTTAGCGGAAAGTTTCAATATAGATATAATTTTGCAAGCTTTAAGCTTATGTGTTTCAAGAAAACAAATAATTTGTAAACTGCATATATATTAAACCAGAAATTTTGAAGTTTAAAAATAATTGCTCGCAGGTATTTTTAAAAAAAACTTCTCCCCCTGTACTTATAACAAACCCTAATGTTCAGAATACAATTTCACATTTTATAGGGGAGAGTGTTGTACCTACGGACGGTTGTACCTTCAGCCACCTCATTTTAAAATTCGGGAAAAAATTTAAATTTGAATTTGTGGTCGATTTTGAATATAAACAGATGCTATCTAGTTGCTAACGTGAAATCAGATCTTAAAAATATTATTTAAATTTTATATAATAAATTTACTCTTTTTAGGTGCTCAAAGTTTTTTTTAGTGCATCACTTCATTAACTCTTTTCTTCCCCTTTAATTATGACATGATAAAATGGGATACATGGGGGGAATCCTCGAAATTTTAACTTTTATTTTTGATATTAGAAATTGTCAGATCTCAATTCTTTTATCTTTTATAGAACTTTGAATGCAAAAACACCTCATGTTGTACCTTCGGACACCATAAGTGTTGTACCTACGGACACGTTCTTGTGGGTGTCTGTAGCTAATCGGCGTTTTAGAATCAGGTTTCATTTAACTGAATACATTTTAATAAATGTTCAATTAATTCTAAATGGTAATCTATTTGTCAGCGATTATTTTCAAGTGAATTTTAGATGAAAAATCAAATATTTTGTGATCTTAACTACTTTTTTAAATTTATGATTCTACTTGGAATTTAATGTAAAATATGGTGTAAAATCCTAAGAACCCTATCGCATTTAAGTATGATGATTAACAAAACTTGAAATTTCCACTGAAGAAGATTTACCACCAAATTATTATTGTTATTACCACCAAATGCTTGCACAACTAAGTGTTGATCGAATTGTTTTTTTGGGGGATCAGTGAAGTTGTCAGATCAATCAGCATGATTGATGAAACTATTATCTTAAATTCTGATCTGAAAATACCATGTGATTTTTGTGTTTTTGGTAAAAAATCAAGACTTTTATCATTCAACTTCATTTTAATGATCATTTACGATCTAAAACTACATTACTTTAAAAAATCTATTTTCAATTTTAAAAAGGCTTGAAATAGGTTATTAAAAGGTAATGCATCAATAAAAATATTAATTCTTAGCTTTTTTCAACTAAAATTTCCCTTTTTAAGGGTGTCCACAGGTACAACTGGGTCTGTCCATAGGTACTACAGGTTGTTGTACCTTTGGACACAAATTTTTCCATTCTATTATAAATGATTAAAAATCCAATTTTCAAGATTTTGGCTAGTAAAAAATATCTCTGTACTCACAAAGGTTAGGACTATAGGTTGGGCACTTTAAATGGTCAAAATGTGATTTTACCTGTCTTAGAAAAATCCAAACGTGATTTTTGTCCAGAGGTACAACACTCTCCCCTATACATACCTGAATGAAAAATATACAAATATAATCTACTTAAAAACTACGAAAATTTTAAATATTATAATTATCTAAAAACAAAAGCAAACAAAAACTGCATGAAATTAGATTCTGTGTAACTAAAACTCTTTTGAAATAGACCTTATACCTTAAATGTATTTTTCTCACCTTAACACTCTTTTTAATGGTAAAAAGTACGATTTTAAGTCTAAACATTATGCTTCAGAAAAAAATATTGATAGTTTAAAATACCACGTATGGTTAGATATCTTTTAGACGTTTTTGATATTACCTCCCAATTCACCCAACACCCAATTTATCTTTTGAAAACCCTATGTGAGAATTCTTTCTGTGAAATCCCCAGGAATAGTTTTCAGTTAATTGAGAAAGCAAACAGAACCTGCAGAATAAATCAAGAACTCCATTGATCTTGGTTAAGAATAAACCATCTTTCATTACTTTCTTTTCCGAGTATCATTCTATTCTTTCTTAGAGTTTTCCAACCAATATTTAACTCAGATTTTTCATTAATTCAGCCAAAGCAAAATGGCAGAAACTTTTTAAAATTTATAATGGTATGAGAAGTAACATACGCATAATATATTCTCCAGGGATTGAGACAAAATAAGGTTTGAAACAATAAAAAAAGGGAAGCACATTCATTCAGAATTTAATGAGATGAAACTGATACTGTTTGAAATAACTATGGAATATAATTTTAGACTTGATATCTTATGTAATTGGTTTGTGGTTAAGAGAAAAATAAGTTAGATTTATCTCTATTTCGAGGTAAGATATTTTAAATTGTGTTTCTATATGTTTATACTAAACATTATTCTAGCAAATAAAGTTTTCCTATATTTGAATTCTTATTTGAAAAAAAATCCTTTTTGATTGAGAAAGTATCAAAAATAAATTGTTAGTATTTAACAGTGCATTATTTAAGTGCCTTATAAATTCAAACAAAAAAGTGTTAAAATATCAAAATGAAACAAACTAAATTCTGTTATACTCTCATATTTTTCCCACTTCTAGCCAGTATTTATTTATTTTGAAGTTATTTTTATAAACAACTTCAAACTTTTAATGGGTTTACTTTCCAAAAAAATTTTAAGTTGTCTTTTATTTTATATTGTGTGATTTTTTTGTTGCAGTAGAATCTGGTTAAAAATAATTAATCAATTAGTGGATCATAAGTTAGGGTTTCTATCCCTAGAGGACAAAAATAATGTTTTAAGTAAATTAGAACGGTTAACCAAGTAAATTGATTTTTTACTTCTTTCCCATTCATACTGGTTTTATAAAATTGTCAAATTAAAGCGTTAGTTTTTTCCATTTATAAATTTTTTCACCATTTTCTTTTTATCTGTATAAGTAAAACGAATAACAACACCCTGATAAGTAGGATACTTGAAACAATTGGAATTAAAACCTCTGCCTCTAGAGATTCCACTTCTTCCGTTTTGCCTGATATTTTATTGATTTAAGAAAATTTCCTAGAAATTTTTCGTTCTGAAATACTAAATAAACAGCAAAAAGAATTACTTTTTATAATACCCTTTATTTGGCACCTCTTCAAAAATGTCCTCACCCCGAAATAATAAACGCATTCACGACTCACTTATTTCCTAAAACGACCCAACATCCAGGTGTATCCCCTCCCCAACCCTACTCCTCCAACAAGAAAAAAAAGCGAAATCCGATCAAATATTTTTTCGGAAGAAAAGAATCAAACGAAACGCGCAACGCACCCTGGTGACGGAGGCACCGAAAATGATATTTTCTCTCTACAACGCCATAAAAAAAGGATGCAGATAGCGCCGAGAAGAGAGAAACCACGCATAACAATAAAACTCCCGTTTTGATCCAGGCCCCGGGAAAACATTTCCGATGATAATCATATCCGGGAAGAAGAAAAAGATGAAGATCCGCCCTTCCCCATCTCCTGGTTATCATGGAAGATTAACCTCTGCTTCAAGCCATTACTTCCCGTTGGCCTTTCATGGAGATGTTGACGGCGGCTAATGATTCCAGGGATCTTCCCTACTGACCATTGAAGATCCCTGCTTTTATATATAGGACGCCTTATAATATTATTTTTTCCCCTGTGACTTTTATCACTGGACTGTTGCGTGTGAATGAATGAGGTTTTTTTTCCTGTGGGGTTTTAAAGGGTTAACTCGATGGTTTGTTCGAAGGGTTTTATAGGTCATTAGTGACCTAACGGGGTCTCGCTTCGTGGGAGGAAATAAGTAAGTTGGGGAAGGGGAAAGAAGTTGCGGGAAATGGCCGGAATGGGTGGTTCAGCGAGCGTGATATTTCGAGAGGGTTTCTGAGAGGGTAAGAGTTTTTTTACGGTGTTGGGTCAAATATTTTTTGAGATACGTTTCTTTCTGGATGTTTGTGGGGAAGACACGTTTCTCGAAGGAACTTCTTATCTATTCTTGTATAAAGTAGCTGACTCAAGGGAACACTGAAACTTTTCCTTATGTTGTTTAATAAATTAAGTCTTGAAATGCCAGGAATTAGAATTAAGAGTCGAATTTTAGTAATCTAGATTATGCTATTTGCTTAAACTTGTCTTTATTTGTTTGCGTCGCAAACAAAAATTGGGTTGTAGATTTAATTTTAAATAGGTTATGTTGGATGTGTGAAGGTTTTAATGATTTTAATAACTCTTGGATAGCTGTACTTCACTTCACCTGCTTCTAAAGGAATTTCAGGATAATACACTTTTAAAAAGGAGGTAGGGTTATGTTTGTAATATTTCAACCTTCTTCAAATAGACTAAAATTTACTCAAATGTTAATATTTATTTTTATTTAAAATTTTAATAAGCTTATATAGATTGGCCTTCCATTAAATGTTTAACTTCATTTAGTTTGACCCTTTCAATCCTAAGTCGCATGAGATTGCCAATGAATCCATCCTACAGAAAATTTGGGGTAGCTAATAGGCTAGGCCAGGGGTGGGCAATTGTTTTGTCTCGGGGGCCACTTCATTAAAGAAGAAGCTAACGGCGGGCCGCAGATTATGTAAAATGATTGCATTACCAAGTTAACTTTGCATTTTACAAGTATAATTAAGAAAAAAAAATGAAATAATAATGTGATGCTGTATCAAGCGCTAATCCAGCGTGGGTCCAAGAAGGGGGCACTTTGACCATCACCTTTCTTTTAACACAAAATTTAAAAATATTGGGAATTTTCAAAAAAAAGTATCACCCAATATACCCTTGTGGTACCACTGAGGGGGGTATGGGGGTCCTCCCCCAGAAATTTTTTGAAATTTGGCTTGTAAAAGTAGGGTTTTCACTCATTTTGAGAACATTTTTGGGTCCAAGGGGAAACACTGTCCCGAGTACCACCCCTCTGAATCCGCCCCTGTACTATGTACAGTACAAACTGGATAATTTGAACTTAATTTCAATGATTTCTCTTGGTTCCTTCAACTTCATATTAACTGTTTTTAATTTTTCATCATTAAAAAATTATAATGACTACTGAATATGTTGAAGAAATAAAATTTAAAGAGTTTTGCATAAAATGTAACCAATTTATCATGGTAATAAACACTGCACTAGTATCAAAGTAAATTAGAAATCTCAGAATCAAATCATCCATCTTACCCACAAAAAAAGGTAATCCATTCTGAAGAAAATATCTCCACAATCTTAAGCAAAAATTAAATAGAACACGGACAAGAAAGACAAGGAATTCACAGTGACAAGTACGCGGCGCGTTAATGAAGTGAATGACCCCTGAAAATCCCAGACGGTGGAATGGGGATGTACTTGTTGATGAGGTAGGGAGGATCTCTGTCATGACATCAATAAATCAGAAATTATTTATGTTTTGAACCCCCTCTCTGTCTTTTCACGCGCGGCCTTTTCTCCCCTTTTTCTTTCTGCACCCACTCTGTGCAAGTGATCCTTGACCCACCACCTGCATCTGGAGGATTAATTTTCGTGGGTGGCGAGGGAAGAGGGGCCGAGACGACGTTACAAGAAGTGAAAGCAAGACCGAAATTGAGCTGATTCAAATGTGAACGATGCATGATAGAAAAAAATGTAAAACATTGAACTATCAAATTCATAATTTTTCTTATATTTCCGTATGTCTTGGCGGGCCACCGAATATCCCTTCGAGGGCCGCATGCGGCCCGCGGGCCGCTATTTGCCCAGCCCTGGGCTAGGCTATATAGGGTTTGAAATGGAACAAATTGCAACAAAAGGTTTGTGATGTTTTTTAGGTTTGGGATGATGTGCATAATAACATATCAAAAGTCTACCAAAGTCTGACGGGCGGAACACCACCATTTTGGCCGCCATCTTGAATTTTCTCTAATAGTAGGAAAAATGCAAATATGGCTCTAAAAACTTCATATTAGTACCAAATTGAAACTTTTTAAGGTTTTTATACTTAAAACAATATTCCTAAAACTAAATTAAAGTATAATCATGGTAAAATCCGCAATCTTGGACGCCATCTTGGATTTTAAGATTCGTCATAAATGACACTAAAATTTTCAAATTGGCACCAAATTTTAAACTTTGACATCTTAGTTCATAGAAGGTAATAATAAATTCACTTGGTAAACACATTTCATTCAAAAAAGATTTTTAAAGCAGTGATAACTTAACCGTAAACATAAACAAATAAGTTGCAAATTATTTGAAGCTTTCTATAAGCATCATAATTGACTTAAATAGAAGTAAAGTAAGAATTTTCTGCGTTGGGAATATATGGATAACCTCATACTTTATGTCTATCTAGGTCTAATGGGTGAAAGAATGCCATTTTGGCCGCCATATTGGGGTTTCTCACAAAAGTATAAATGCGTAAATACTGCTGTAACATATTCAAATTTTCACAAAATTGAAAATTTTAAATTATTTTACACTAAAAATAATATTTTTATCGATATTAAATGTTTTTATAACAAATCTTCGACATTCACTCCGTTATCCACTTTTTTTACTTTTTAAACCAATATGAGAATGCTGTTTCTCCCTCTGGAAATTTAAAATAGGAGTGCTAAGAAAAATATTTAGAGGGGAAATCATACAATAACTTTCATTTTCTTTGATTATTATAAAATATTTACTTCAAAAGTTTAATAATATAGGGTTTTATTGTATGAGCATGAGCATTATAATGCTCATGCTATGCTCTTATAATATCATATATGTTCATATAATGACATGACATGTCCATATTAATTTCATTACACTCAAATCGTTAATCCTTACATTTTTAAATAACTACACAGACAGGTAAATTTCATAAATTATATTTACAATTTATCATTTATACAATTTATCTGTCGTCACACGTTTCTTGTACACTCGAATAACGACAAAGTATACCACTCTCAAGCTGATGAAAAAATTAAACCATATTTACTGAATGAACACTTGACATTATAGAACTCTGTTTTGCATGTACAATGTACATATTTTAATAACTCGTAGATTTGGGTGGGTTGGTTGAAGGTAAGTTAGAAGTTTACCAACTGTTACCAGTACTAAGTACCAACCCCAATCTTCAGGATGAAGAGATGTGTTCCTCCCCTTGAAGTCGGGCAGGAGCCGCACCTGTCAGAAGGTCAGCATCTCCACTTGAATATGAAGTCAGACACTCAATACACTCGAGGATATTTTCTAGCATAATTAAAAATCGTTGCTTATTTGATTTATTTTTTGAGAAAATTATCTTTTTATGGGGGTAAGCTTCAACTTCATATCCATGGTAAATAAAACTTTAGAAGAATGTTTTCCATAACTTTTTCTCGTATGACTTTCATAGACGAACCATTTGAATATCCATAATTAAAAAAACAATCATGCAACAGATGTACAATACATTCATGTTATGTATTTTGAATATGAATTGCATTTTTCTGATAACTGCATTCCGACAGTTCATGGTAGTTCATGCCGTAAAGGACCTCCTTCTAACACATAAAAAGAATTCGATAGAGGGGCAGCATCCAGATTCGTTATATTTCATCCCTTTGCTTCACATAGCATTTACCAAAGCTAATTTGTTTTTCTAAGAAGAACAGGATTTGCAAATAAAGAAGCTGAAAAGGCGCAGAGTGAAAATGCTCTTTTTGTCTATGTCAATGATATAAAAGCAAGTCTTTGAAACGGCAACTGTGGGTCAATATTAATATCTTTAATATTTTAATGCTGCTTGATCTCATGGTTAAAATATTTCCGTTTGAATAATTATTTCAAATGATACTGCTACGCATTGACTGGAGAATTAAACTGCCAGATTGTTTAGAACTTACTACCCTCACGTTCCAGTGTGAAACTGCACCATGGATAAATTGCTCAAGGATTCGTTATTTGTGAAAGGGCTTAAGTCAATCAAAAATACTTTCTTAGTACCTATGCAATCTAGTCTTCCTGCTATATACAATTTATTTGTTGCTTATTACTATCTAACAAGGTATTAATAAATTCTTGCATAGCTTTGTTATAACCTTTGTGGAAGAAATTGGGGATTGAAACCCATAACTGACGTATCAAATATGGGAAATTATATAATATGTTATTCATCTCCTCTTACCGAAGCATACATTTTGAGCCCTTTTATTAATTAAACATGCTTTAAAAATATTTATAATACCTGTATGGAAATTTAGGTATGAAAAGTTAGTTAAGAGCCATATTTGTTATTTTTTTACTTACTGATAAAATCCAATATGGCGTACAAAATAGCTGAATTTCCCATGAACACATTTTAATACATTGTTTGGTATGGAGTTTTATATAAAAAAAATTTGAATTCATCAATTTGAAGTTTTTACAGACATATTTGCATTTTTCTTACTAATGATCAAATCCAAGATGGAGAACAAAATGGCTGATTTTCCAATGAATACATTTTATTATAGAGTTTGGTGTGGTGTTTTATATAAAAACATTTTAAAATTTTGGTTTGGCATCAATTTGAAGTTTTTACAGACATATTTGCATTTTTCTTACTTATTTATAAAATCCAAGATGGCGGACAAAATGGCGGATTTACCCAAAATTACATTTTTTATGCATTATTTAAAGCATAAAAACTTTCAAAAGTTAAAATTCATTCTCAATTTGGAGATTTTATAACTATTGCACTTTCTTACTTTTTGGGAAAATTCAAGATGGCGGCCAAAATGGCGGTGTTCCGCCCTTCAGACTTTGGTAGACTTTTGATATATTGTTATAGACCTAATAATATGTCAGAAAATCCTCACTTTACTTCTTTTCCTTTTAGTTTGATGGTTAGAAAGCATATTGAAAATAATTTAAACACCTGTTACACATTTTTAAAGTGTATAACTCATTTACCTACACTTTTAAAATCTTTTACTGAAATAAATATGTTTAAAATATTTTTTTATAGTTCCGTCTAACGAATTTACGTCTTAGAAGTTAAAATTTGGAACGAATTTGAAGTTTTTAGGGCCATATCTTCATTTTACGACTTTTTGGGATATTTCAAGATGGCGGCCAAAATGGCGGTGTTCCGCCCGTCAGACTTTGGTAGACTTTTGATATGTTATTGTGCACATCATCCCAAACCTAAAAAACACCACAAACCTTTTGTTGCAATTTGTTCCATTTCGAGCCCATTTTTGCCTTAAATAGACTAGCCTATAAGACAGAAAGGGTTAGTCCATCGAGGAAAGGAAAAAAATGCAGCAAAATTTCAATACTTAACTAATTTAATAGGTATAGGATTGTACAACATTGGATTGAATAAAATTCTTTAAGGGCGATATTTTAGTTCAAATGTGAATAAATGTTGCCTATAATAAATCTGTATAATTTGTCACTTCATGAACTAGTAGTTAACATTATATGAGTTATGCTTTTGGAAAATTAACTGTTTATTGCTAAATGCACTCAGGGAAATGGGAAATATTTTAAACTTATGAAAGCTTTTACCATTATATTTTACTTTATTGTAGTTTAATAAGATCAATTAGGGAAATGGATAGTTAGAGTGCGTCTGCGGAGTCCGGTAAAAGTACGCATCGTTTTCTTTTTCGCTGTTGGGAAAAAGTGTGATTACATGGACTATGGACATGGACACGGATAATCTATCAACTAATTCGAATTTTTATTTTCTTTTTGATTTTCAACATACTTTCCTTAAACCTTATACTTTTTTAGGATGATTTGAGAAACAGTAAACTTACGTTCAGTGAAATTATGAGGATCTTGCTTTTAAATTCTCAGTTTTACAACCCAAAATAATTTTTGTGTGTACTTTCCCCTTCTTTTCCCCTTAGGATTTGTTCATCTAATATTTTTGAAAACTATTTAAACTTCCGAGGTTATAACATCTTACTAAATTTGTAAACTAACTTTAATAGCCTTTATTTTCAAAAGATGGTCTTTTAAAAGACTTAGAATAGCTAACTAAGGGCTATTATTTACATCAAAAGTCTTGATTAATGTATCCTTACTGGTATTTACTTTAAAAGTTTTGAAGTGTCAGTATTTTGTTTTCCATTTTATGCAACCAACAATGAATTTTGTCTTCCATTTTATGCAACCAACAATGAATTTTGTTTTCCATTTTATGCAACCAACAATGAATTTTGTTTTCCATTTTATGCAATCAACAATGAATTTTGTTTTCCATTTTATGCAACCAACAATGAATTTTGTTTTCCATTTTATGCAACCAACAATGAATTTTGTTTTCCATTTTATGCAACCAACAATGAATTTTATTTTCCATTTAATGCAACCAACAATGAATTTTGTTTTCCATTTTATGCAACCAACAATGAATTTTGTTTTCCATTTTATGCAACCAACAATGAATTTTGTTTTCCATTTTATGCAACCAACAATGAATTTTGTTTTCCATTTTATGCAACCAACAATGAATTTTGTTTTCCATTTTATGCAATCAACAATGAATTTTGTTTTCCATTTTATGCAACCAACAATGAATTTTGTTTTCCATTTTATGCAACCAACAATGAATTTTATTTTAAAGTTTATGCTAATGTAAGATTTTGAGGAGAGCTGATGCTATAAAAATATTTAAAGACAGTAATATGACTATATTTTTTGAAGTAATGGAAGGTGAATGAATTATCACTTTTTCAGGCCTCTAAAAAGAAAATGTTCTCAAATATGCAAGTATTTATGATTTTTTGATTAAATAATTTCTTTATTTAACTAAAATAACAAAAAAACTATATAGAAACACTGCAAAACTTGAGGCCTGAAAAAGTGCTATTTTCACATGCTAATATATCTTAGAATATTCATTATATTTTTATAATTATTATTTTTTTAACGTTCCCTTGGATTTATTACTGTATGCAAAGACTATTGTAGGTTTATATTACCTTTGTCTAAGTTAAATAATGCAAATAACAGACTATAGGGAAACATCTTCCTAAGTGCAGTGACAAACCAAATCTGTATGTAGGACATAATAAATCGAGATTCTAAACCTCTCGAAACATTTCCTACTTATTTTATCAGTGTAAACTATACTCTGATTCCATAGAAAAAAGAACCAGCAAGAATTTCTTCTGCAACTGCCTTTATCTATTTCTTTCATCACCCGAAAAGCATTGCGTATCGGTTGAAGGGGACCAGCGAGACCTTTCCAGTTTTAAAGGTCTATTTCGTTAACTCTTAGTGGTCGGCTGGAATCGTTTTATAGGTCATTAGTGACCTAACAGGGTTCTTCAAAAGGGGATAGTGAAGAGGGAGATAGAGATAAATAAATTCCCCGGAAGGGGAAATTGGAAGCAGTTGGCTTTGTGGTGTTCTTGCGAAGCATGACGCTACTGGGAAGTGCCTTTGAAGGAGTTTGGGTTTTGTCCCATCAAATGTCTCTTTTTGTACAACATGTATTGAAAGAGAAGTAAAAAGTTTGGAGGGCAAACTTTAGAAAATTAATGGTGCTGATGGCTTTTGATTTGCATATGAAATGGTTCGTTTAGTTTTTGATGTGGTTCGTTTAGTTCTATCGTTAGTTTTTTCATTAACCCATTAAAAGCCGCTATATGAACGGCATTGAAAAATTAAAACTTGTTTTATGTTTTGAGGTTCAATATACGTTAGGGTGTATCGAAAAAAACTTTTTTAAAATTTTGATTATGCCTTAGTGCGGAAAAGTTGTCTAAGGTGGCAGAGAGTACCTGTGAATTTTTTCGGAATTTTCGGATAATATCTTGAGGTGCCGCCAAGGCCCTGAACGTCCCCATGTTAATCCAATGGAGCGAGCAAGCCAAAAAGGCCGAAAATTGGTTTTTCGCCCCTCATTTCTACCCTAATTACACGACGAATGTCTTCACTCGAGTTATGGACCCTATATGATCTAGGCTATCCGACAAAACTTGAATAATAGCCTAAATCTCTATATTATGTGGATTGTGGGCTCTGATTTGAACGAGGAAATACGCGATTTTCGACGAAATTGGAGCATGCAAAAAAACGTAATATTGAGATTTAGGCTATTATTCAAGTTTTGTCGGATAGCCTAGATCATATAGGGTCCATAACTCGAGTGAAGACATTCGTCGTGTGATTAGGGTAGAAATGAGGGGCGAAAAACCAATTTTCGGCCTTTTTGGCTTGCTCGCTCCATTGGATTAACATGGGGACGTTCAGGGCCTTGGCGGCACCTCAAGATATTATCCGAAAAAATTCACAGGTACTCTCTGCCACCTTAGACAACTTTTCCGCACTAAGGCATAATCAAAATTAAAAAAAAGGTTTTTTCGATACACCCTAATATACGTCTCTAGTCATATTCCGTTTAAATTTTAATAAAATCTTTATTTAGACCGGAGATATGATATGCTCCCAAAATGGGAGCTTTGGCGCTTAATGGGGGTAACGCGGATTTCTCCATCCTTGTGATACTCGTTCAATGGCAAGTTTCTATAGCTTGCTAAATGAACTTAGAAACCATTACAAACATATTAATATGATTAATAAAGATAATTATAAGTCACTAAAATGCATATTAACTATATTTATACCATAAATAAAAAACTCGTGAATTTTCTAACCATTTTATTTTTTTCTTATTCTTCCATTCTTTTAATTTTTTATGGTTAGAGTATTGGTGAAAAAAGGCAATCAGCATTTCTTACCCCTTATTCTTGGTCAGTAAGAACTTAAAAACCGATCAAGAAGATCCACGCCACCCATATTTTTGTTATAAGATCCAACTATTCCCGGTTTGGTTAATCAATTTTCTTTTTAAATTTTGGGCACCAACGTTTTGCCTGTTCCATAGGATCCATAGCTTCAAAATTTGAAGCTAAACACACCACTTTGTTATCCTTCCATTTTACAACACTAATATCCTTTGTTATGTTGAGTCGGATGAAAATTTTATCGGCATTTTTACGCTAAAATTGAGGCAAGATTCTTCTTAAACACTCCTCACTAGCTGAACGTAAAATCTAGAATGCAGAGCTAACATTTCTCACACAAGGGAGCATTCCTCAAACATGTTTTCTCAGAAAAGGGACCTACCGAGACAAATTTTAGAGGTTACCGTGACTAATTTAAGTGGTTCCAGGGGCAATAAAACATCTGGATTTCGACAACACGAGATAAGAAATCGAAGGGGCCGGAGAAAAAAGCGTGGGACCCCACAAAAAGGCAATACGAAACAGGAAACAAGCGAATTCAATGGATACGTTCCGCGAACACCGGGGGGATTTTTGCTTAGTCACTTCAGGCCAAAGCTCCCAATTTGGGACATTTCTAAATGGACAACTGTAAAACCCTTTCAAACTATTTTTCTTGGACTCTGGCTGTTATGACTTAAAACCTTAATTATTTTTCTTCATAATTGGGGTTTCAGAACTTTCGGGGTCAAATATTTTATTTTTTATGAATTTTTTTCTCAAGAAGAAAAAGAGGACAACTTTCGTGAAGTTTGAGAATTGTTTAAACATATAATTTATATTCCAATCTTTCTGAAAAAAATCACAAATGAAGCTCAAAACTTCAATAATTAATGAAAAAAATTTCAAATATGTACCTAAATTACTTGTGGAGAAAAAAAATCCCGATCACATGTTCCCAAAATGGGAGCTTTGGCGCTTAAAGCACAAGGTCAGTAAAAGAAAAGAAGTTTTTCCATTTTTCTAGTTATTCCATTTTTCTAGTTGTTAAGTCCAATTTTCTAGTTATAGTGATCTTTGCAATATATCTTGGTTTAATAAACTTTTTTATTAATTCTACTTACTCAAACAAAAGATGTGAAAGTGTTTTTAATAAGAATACTTTTAAATCATGTAATCAAACCAAAAATAACAGAAATAACAAAAAATAACAGTTGTTAAAAATTGTGTTCAATTATATTTTAACAGTATACCCAGTAAATAGTTCAAAGGTGCATTATAATCTTCGATACTTTAAATCCCAACCATACCAAATAAATGCCCTAAAAACCAGTTTTTTTTCTTTCCGAATCCATTAGCACCTTAATGCTCACAAGGTGTACTACCTACCCTTTTTTTTCCACAAGGTTTCTCCCAAACCTCCCACGCCCAAACAGCATTTTCCAATTGTGTAGCCAGAAAATGGATACACCGGTTTTTACTAAAATATCCTGGAAAATCCTTTCAACCATTTTATCATGGAGACGTTAAAGTAAGCCTCTTACATTTACTTTTACCTATTACGTATTCAGCCGTTTCTTGAGAGGGAAAATGTAGCGAACACGTCTTTTCCGATATCCTGTATTTTTGATTCCGATAGGAATACTTTAATAAAAACTTGCTCAAAGGCTAAGCTAGGGCAACTCGTTTTTGGAAGTCAGGTTGACTTTTGATAATGTAAAAGTGTAGTCAAGGATATAGAAATAAACTGGAATACATGGAATGCTACAAAGTAAAGTTTGTATGCCTGTTACTGTAAATAAATGAAAGTTTCACAAGATGTATATCGGGTAATACCTGATTTTAAGACGTACATCATTTTTACTCTGTAGGGGAGAGTGTTGTACCTCTGGACAAAAATCACGTTTGGATTTTTCTAAGACAGGTAAAATCCCATTTTGACCATTTAAAGTGCCCAACCTTTAGTCCTAACGTTTGTGAGTACAGGGATATTTTTTACTAGCCAAAATCTTGAAAATTGGATTTTTAATCATTTATAATAACATGGAAAAATTTGTGTCCAAAGGTACAACAACCTGTTGTACCTATGGACAGACCCGGTTGTACCTGTGGACACCCTTAAAAAGGGAAATTTTAGTTGAAAAAAGCTAAGAATTAACATTTTTATTGATGAATTACCTTTTAATAACCTATTTCAAGCCTTTTTAAAATTGAAAATAGATTTTTTAAAGTAATGTAGTTTTAGATCGTAAATGATCATTAAAACGAAGTTGAATGATAAAAGTCTTGATTTTTTACCAAAAACACAAAATTCACATGGTATTTTCAGATCAGAATTTAAGATAATAGTTTCATCAATCATGCTGATTGATCTGACAACTTCACTGATCCCAAAAAAAAATTCGATCAACACTTAGTTGTGCAAGCATTTGGTGGTAATAACAATAATAATTTGGTGGTAAATCTTCTTCATTGGAAATTTCAAGTTTTTTAAATCATCATACTTAAATGCGATAGGGTGCTTAGGATTTTACACCATATTTTACATTAAATTCCAAGTAGAATCATAAATTTAAAAAAGTAGTTTACATCACAAAATATTTGATTTTTCATCTAAAATTCACTTGAAAATAATCGCTGACAAATAGATTACCATTTAGAATTAATTAAACATTTATTAAAATGTATTCAGTTAAATGAAACCTGATTCTAAAACGCCGATTAGCTACAGACACCCACAAGAACGTGTCCGTAGGTACAGCACTTATGGTGTCCGAAGGTACAACATCAGGTGTTTTTGCATTCAAAGTTCTATAAAAGATAAAGGAATTGAGATCTGACGATTTCTAATATCAAAACTAAAAAGTCAAAATCTCGGGGATTCCCCCCATGTATCCCATTTTATCATATCATAATCATAGGGGAAGAAAAGAGTTAATGTAGTGATGAACTAAAAAAAACTTTGAGCACCTAAAAACAGTATTTTTATTATATAAAATTTAAATAATATTTTAAAGAGCTGATTTCACGTTAGCAACTAGATAGCATCTGTTTACATTCAAGATCAACCACAAATTCAAATTTACATTTTTCCCGAATTTTAAAATGAGGTGGCTGAAGGTACAACCGTCCGTAGGTACAACACTCTCCCCTATGCTTGAAAAATTTCTGAAATATGAAACATACAATACATTAATCCTTTTTCAATATTCATGACGTAGTTAGAAATATTCACAATCCTAATTAAAAGCAATAATTGATGGAATTTTTTACTTCAGACTAATAATTTAAGTTCTGATACTTTGCATATCTCCTTAAACTGTGTTGATTTGAGAATATTTAATTCTTTCAGTATTAAATTGCCCAGGACAGCAATTAAAACATGTAGACTTCAGGCGGTTAGATCTGAGAGGTTTAAAATATTTTCTTCAAAGTTAACACTTTTAAAGAAATATACATAAAGAATGCCTATCAAAACACAGAACATCCTTAGCATCCTTAAATTTTCTACTTAAATAAAATTCTTTACGTATAGTTTATTATTCAGATTTTATTTTAAAATATCATTATTTGAAAGCAAATATTTATCCATTTAGTAAAGAATTTATGATAATTTCTACAATTGTTTTGCAATAATGGCATCTCAAAATATAAACGAATCAAGATCTAGTACTTATGTTAAATCTTAGAAATTAGTTTTTTTTCTTTTAATAAGCAATAGCTTTTAATGTTGGATAATACCTTTAAAACTTACCACAATTTCAATGAAACTTAATCATGACCATAAATAAAACGTTCGCGTCAGCTTGAAGTACTGTAATAATAATTCTTCATACGAAAGGTTCTGAGAAAATTATAAGTACAAACCACTTTTATATAACATTCAAAGATTCCAATAGCAATGCTTACAAAGTTACGTCTGTAATTTATAGTAGGTAACTTTTATTGAGATTTTATTTAGTCTGAAGTATAAGTTAAGCCAGCCTAAATGCAGTTTAGGCAAATAAGGCAAGAGTTTGGAATGGATCTGAAAGTAATGATCTGGAAAACTATTTACTATCACTGCACGTCTAAAAGATTTAAAGGAAAACTTTCATGCTTCACGTCTTTACCTATATTTGGATATAATCTGTATACCTACTTTTTAAAGTTTTACAGATAACACAGACCATTAAACAGGTTTAGATTGAAATTCTGTAGCATAATTCCTTTCCTATCTTTGAAAAAAAATTACTAAAATAAGTTTTCTCCAGGGGGGGAAAGTTGATTGTGAAATTTGCCATACATTTTAAGTGAAAACTTAATTTAAAATATTAAAATTACTTAAAATTTATTCTTATGATAACCTTTTTTACAGTTTGTCAGTTAATAAAAGTAAAACTAGAAAACTGGACTTTTAAACGAAATCATATAATTTCTCTTAAGTTCAATTCCCACGGGATGCAGTTTTAACCCATTAATGCCCAACTTTTTGTTTTTCTTAAATATTTGGTACAAACATAGTAAACAGCCCCAAAACAACTTGAAAAGTAGTGAAAAAAATTCCAGGTTAAAATTTTAATTTCTACACCAAAATTAAAAAACGTCCCTAAAAAGGGACGTCAGGCACGAATGCATGCCCCCGTGTTTTTTCCCTATAGTAAACGCATGGTAGAAAACTGTTTTAAAGCCTCAAAAACATCTTCTAGCTTTGTAGCAAAAGTGATCGGAACCATACAGTAACATGAATATGAACAATAAATATTACTAATTTATCCAATTAACTGTAAAATTAACCTTAATTAACGTAATTTGAGCATTTGTATGCTCTAAAACACGTTTTTTCCTCCCAAATCTATGTTAATTGCAAATTAATAAAGAATTTTAATTGAAAAAGGCATTCTTTGCTTAAATGTTACCTAATATTAGGTAATAATTTCTTTTACACACCTCAAATCCATCAGAATATCTCAATTTGTGAAGTTTGTCTTTCAAATGCCCATACTTTTTTCATTTAATTTAATTTTATTGTGCGGAACACAAATTTCTCCCCAAAAATCAAGCATTAGTGGGATGTGCATTAGCAAGCCAGATGATATAGATCAGTGGTCCCCAACCTTTTTACCACCACGGACCGGTCAACGCTTGATAATTTTACCTCGGCCCGCTGTCCCTTTTTAGGGACGCTTTTCGAGGGTCCAAAACAAGGTCAAGATAAAATATTTTGGAAAAATTAAAAAACACCCCAGCTGATTTAATGTATAAACAGTAATATACATCGGCATTGAACATTTTTTAAAATAACAACTAGGATTTTTAAGGTATCCGCCTACCCCTAAAAAGACGAGTTTCGACTTTTTCATCGAAAATTTGGTTCTTACATTTTCAAGTAGTTTAGACTTTTATCTTTCCAACACTGTTTTCATTTTACTTTTAGGTGAATTAGAAAGGAAATTACAGCATTATTAAAACAGATAGTCGCGTACGATCGTATACAAATATAAACTTTAAAGCTGATTTTCTCAGAACTAAGTTTTGCATAAAAACCCTCCACCAGTTTCGCTTAATTCTTCAATCACAAAAAAAACACCATCATGCTGCTTGGAATTAATTTATTGTGGACTAGAGCAGACGGACAGGAATACACACACATCACAGACAGAACAGGAGTCAATCACATAATAACAAAAAACAACAATAACCTTTTCTATTTGGGCGGCAGAGTCCGCTGCGCCACCTGGCGAATGCAAAGAGAAATTTCTCCACAACCAGTGTTAATTTTAACGCCTCTGGGAGCGTATTTCATGCATCGAAAATAGGAAATACGCTTTTAAAAACTAGCCAGGCGTATTTTCACGCTATGAATTTTTGACAAACGTTTTGCTTAAAAAATGCATGGCACCCCACCGAAATAAAAAAATTCTACTCTAATTTGTAATTGTAATATTAAATAAAAAATTCATTCATAATGTTTAATGCAAAATAAATTATTTTATTTACAATATTTAATATTTTCTACTTATATTAACAGATGCTATACTTGTTAAAAACCAAAATAGCATCCTCATTTTTTCCATTTCAGTTTGTCCATTAAAAAAACGTTTTTATAAAAAATTTGTCTCCACATATAGTTTATGCTATTTCCGTATTTCACTCCTCATAAATGAATTTCACGCCTCCTAAAAAAGTCAAGGAGTATTTTTACTCCTCCAAAAAAATCCTAAGAATAACACTGCCCTCCACTATTAACATGATTACTCAAAAACTATCCAAGATATTCACTCTAAATTTTAACAATATATTAATCATACTGTTATTAACCAGATGGACCATAGATTTTTATGTAAGTTTATTATTTTTGTTTTATTGATGTTTTTTTGTTAAAGGGTTGTAGAAATTTTGGAATTTTTCACTTACCTTTACATTTTATGCTGAAAAACAATTCATTTTCAAAATATGTCTTAGAAAATGGTCCAATCTGAAGAAAAGTGTTATACGATACTTGTGTCCAAAGGAAATTTATATAAGAGTAATAGTTTTTGGGCAAGAGTGAGAGGGATTTTATAAAAATACACTTAAATTATACACTAATTACCCCATATTTTAGAAAATAATATAATTAATTTCTTTTAGCATTGATCAATGTTTTGATGTACACTTAAACTAAAAATTAAAAAATAATTTTTGTAAATCAAGTATTTCAAAAAAATGGTCTCAAAGGTAGGCGGCACAGAGTAGAGAGCTTAACAGAGATACCAAACCGCCGTTTTACTCCTAAGATCTTTAATTTATTCAGCACGCATATTATAATTCAGTTCACTAGTAGCCAATCAGTGAACGCGAAATGTATTTGATTTGAATTTAACACTGATTATAGGCGATTTGGATTTGAGTGACAGCTTCAATGGGCGAATGACAGAATTAGCAGGAATAGCGTGGAGGCGGGACTTGAGGCCAGAGATTTTTCAATGGGAAAAGCCCTGTTAAAAAAGTTGCCATTAGCGTCTACGGAGATGAACACTCTGTTAAGCTCTATACTCTGTGGTAGGCGGATACCATAAGCTTTTTCTTTTAAAATTTTTAAAAAAAGCACTTTTCTGAAAAATTCTATCTTCCAACTTTAAAAAAGTTAAACAAATTTTAAATTCTGCTTTCTTCTTGTATTCTTTATGTTCTATGAAGATTAGAGATACATCAGTGTAAATTTTGATTAAAAGAAAAGTTTTTTGTAGAAATAGGAGGATTTTTAAATAACGTCCCTAAAAAGGGACGTCAGGCAGTAATGGGTCGCAAGCATAAAACGCTCCCCTACTTTCCCTACGTTTTCTGAAGAAGATCGATCTTTTCTTTTAAAAATAGATTAACAGGAGCACATGACTAGAAGAGGCCAATCACAGTTCTAGAAAGAAAACCGCTCGTAAATTCGCTGGTCCGAAATTTGCATGCGTTTTTTCTTTGTTTATATTCAAGAAGTCAGCAAATTAGCTTGCTGTTTTTGGTCACGTGATTCCCTTCGACCAATACGAAAGCATTATCAAACAAAAACAGCATCCTTTTTATTTTGATGCTTCGTACCAAATCATGATCGGCTATTTCACCGAATTTGAAAGAAACATTCTAATTAAGATGAGATAACTACTCGAAAAGTTAATAAAATTACAAAAGAATAGTCTTTTTACTATGAGCGGTTTCCAGATTACTGAGAATAATAAAAAAAATAATGCAGATGGCATGGGAAGGATTCTGGAGATAAGCGGTGAGTTGATGTCTTAAAACGAAATTCGTAAATAGAACTGAAGATTGAAATAACTTTTCATATGCTTTTCTGAATTAATAAACTCCTAGAGATGTAAAAAAATTAAATAGACTTTTGGTAAAATGCTTAATAGCTCATTTGTATAGAACTACTTTCCATGCCATTTGTGTTCTGCATTTTTTTCTTATTAAGTTGTATTTTCATCCAAATCAGAAAAATCCCCAATTAATTTGAATGTGTTGAGATCTACTGTAATTAAGAAAGAATATCAATACATTTTTTTATCATGATTTGGATATGAAGCTAATATTTTCATAAGAACACGTGAGATAATAAAAAAAACATAGAATCTCGGCCTGTGAAATAAGAAATTATTTATGTTCTTCCTGATTGATTTTAAGTGAAAAATATGATGTCTTTTTATGAATAAACTTTAAATTTTAGTAGGAATGCATTTAGTATTGATTTAATTTTAGTGGATACTATAGTCCAAGAAAGTTAGCTCAGAAAAGGGCTTCAAGTGGAACAAATTGTAAAAGAAAGTTTGATGGTTGATTCTTTTTGGAAATTTTCCGTAGAAAACGATGGTGAAACGTATACCAAAATTAACCGTGTCCTTTAGCCAATATGGCGGATTTTCCAAAATGAATTATGAATAAAATTATAATTTCTGCAGTAAATGATTAGAATTTAGTAGCGAAAACAATGTGGAACTGTTTTTTTCACTTAAGATTTGTCATTCATCCAATATGGAGGATTTTCCAAAATGGCGTCCACTAATGTTTATAATAAAAAAATTATGATGATAAAATCGTAATTTTTTCAGGATATGGTAAGAATTAAGTCATAATAATATTCATATCAGTTTCTTCCCCTCAATGTATCAAATATGGCGGATTTTTCAAAATGGCGGACAATCGTATTTTATTTTTTTGCTAAAAATTGTTAATAAAATAAAACTTTTGCAGTAAATTATTAGAATTCAGTAGCAAAAATAATGTGGAACTGTTTTTTTTTCTCTTACGATAAGTCATTTATCCAATATGGTTGATTTTCCAAAATGGCGTCCACCTAATGTTTATAATAAAAAAATATGGTAATAAATTCGTTATTTTTTCAGGATATGGTTGAAATTAAGTCATAATAATATTCATATCAATTTCCTGTCCTCAATGTATCAAATATGGCGGATTTTCCAAAATGGCGGCCACTTATTTACACCCTTTTTATTCTTAACGTTTTTACGTACAAATAAATTTTAATTTGGCATAATATAAATAATTATATATTAAATTATTTATAAAATGGTATATTAACCAAGATTTTGCGATACATTGAAATAATTTCCAAAAAGGCGGCCGCATATTTCAAACTAAGTGGTAAATAGTAATTTTTGAATTTCTACCTACCTTTAACATTATTTACCCGTAAATTTTAGTAAATTATAAGTATTCTGCTTATATTTTACCTAATTACATTTAATATTTCTAATTATTAAGAAAATAACAATTAAAAATAAAAAGGATCTTAATAAGTGACCGCCATTTTGGAAAACCCGCCATATTTGATACATTGAGGACAGGAAACTGATATGAATATTATTATGACTTAATTTCAACCATATCCTGAAAAAATAACGAATTTATTATCATATTTTTTTATTATAAACATTAGGTGGACGCCATTTTGGAAAATCAGCCATATTGGATAAATGACTTATCGTAAGAGAAAAAAAACAGTTCCAGATTATTTTTGCTACTGAATTCTAATAATTTACTGCAAAAGTTTTATTTTATTAACAATTTTTAGCAAAAAAGTAAAATACGATTGTCCGCCATATTTGATACATTGAGGGGAAGAAACTGATATGAATATTATTATGACTTAATTCTTACCATATCCTGAAAAAATTACGATTTTATCATCATAATTTTTTTTATTATAAACATTAGTGGATGCCATTTTGGAAAATCCGCCATATTGGATAAATGACAAATCGTAAGAGAAAAAAACAGTTCCACATTGTTTTCGCTACTAAATTCTAATCATTTACTGCAGAAATTATAATTTTATTAACATTTTTTAGGAAGTACTAATAAGTTAAAAACGATTGTCCGCCATTTTGGAAAATCCGCCATATTGGCTAAAGGACACTGTTAATTTTGGTATACGTTTCACCATCGTTTTCTACGGAAAATTTCCAAAAAGAATCAACCATCAAACTTTCTTTTACAATTTGTTCCACTTCAACCATTATCTTTCTTGGACTACTACTGATTTGATGAAAAATGCATGCTTATAAAACTTAACAAAGTTGTTAAAAGTTTAAAATTATACTGTAAATTTTGGCCCCAATACAATAAGCGGAAAAGCCAGCAACCTCTAGTGAGCGGTTTAAGAAACAGATCAGGCAAAAAATATAGATGAAAAAGTCCTTGAAAAACCGCGAGCGGTTTTCGCTGGCGAATTTACAAAACCCGCATCCCATGGGAATTCAGCTTTAATAGTTAGCTGTTTGCCGAGTGGGATTTCCATCAATAGAAATATTCTAAAAAGTTCACATGTATTCGAGTTTTCAGTTTAAGTCAAAGTGAAAAAAAGACAAAGAATTAAAACATGATCCATATGAGTAAAGTTTTTCAGATTAGTAGTTCTAAATAGAATAGAGCTAATTATTGCTACTTTTTAAACTAAAAGACAGCCAACTGAGGTGATGTTCAAATGCTTCCAAATACTTTTTATACCAAACAATTTTCCAAAAATTTAAAACCCATTCTCAGTGGAAAATTTTTTACTTCAGTACCTACCATACTGAAACATTTAATAACTTAACAAACTTGTAATGGTAATTAATTAACTTTTTGTTAGGGACATAATAAGACGTTTAAATTTTTAAATTTTTTGGTTTAACTTTAAAATTTAGCAACATGAATTTTCATATAGCATTTTAAAGTCATCATTATTTTAAAAAATCTTCAAGCTTTGATCTACACATGTGTGAAAAGAGGGAAAAAATAACTACCCCCTATAGGGAGATATAGCCCCTTGAAATCGATGTCCATTCAATATACTTTTTCAGTAAATTTGGAATTAAAGTTAATTTGTATTCTAATGATATAGCCCCTTAAAATCGATGTCCATTAGGGTGTCTAAAAAAACCTTTTTTCAAAGGACCAGGGCTTTTCCCATTCTTTTTGGTCCCAAAGGATAGTGTGTGAAGTTTTAGTCCCCTAGGTCAACTCTAGGGTTTGCCTGTAGAGCCCCAAAGTTTGAAAAAAGTGAAAAAAAGACCAATTTTCAGAATTTTTAAAATTATATTTTAAGATTGATACTGAGATAAAACTGGTTTAAATGTGTTATATAGGACTTAATTAGTGGTTTTATATTTATTTATGTGCATTAACTTCACCCTATAGCCCCTATAATTTAAGATTAAAAAGTACTAATTAGGGACGTTGCACTCACTAGAGCTTATAATGCACTACCGTTGGACGAAATGAATTAAATTTGAATTTCTACGAAGGAACTCCCTCAAATGATGCCCTTTGGTGCTAAATTGATGTTATAAATTATAAAAGCCACTGAAATAACAATAATGAGGCCTTTTACTGAGCTTTTAATGCAAAATGTGCTTTTCTTCAAAATTTCTCGTTTCCATCTGATCAAACCCAAAATTTATACTAAAAAAGGAGGTTGTTGTACTTTTTTAGGTACCATTTATAGGAGTTTCATTTTCAATAAGTAGAATTAAATTTTAAACCAGATCGGAAATGACATGGATATTTTCTATACCAGACGTGAAAATCAATTTTCTTTTTTTAAGTTAAGAAAATTAATTCCTTATAAAGTATTAGGGGAAAATTTTAATTAAAAACTGCTTTCTTTAACATTTCAACCTAGATTCACAAATATTAAAGTATTTTCCAAACTTTAAAAAAAGAAAATAGATTTTCACGTCTGGTATAGGAAACATCCATGTCATTTCCGATCTGTGCGGTTTAAAATTTAATTTTACTAATTAAAAATGAAACTCTTATAAAGGTTTCAAAGTTTGATACCTAAAAAAGTACAAAAACCCTTTTTTAGTATAAATTTTGGGTTTCATCAGCTGGAAACGAGAAATTTTCAAGAAAGGCACTTTTTACATTAAAAGCTCAGTGGAAGGCCTTATTATTGTTATTTCACTGACTTTTCTAATTTATAATATCAATTTAGTACTAAATGGTATCATTTGTGGGAGTTTCTTCGAATAAATTCGGATTTAATTCATTTCGTCCACCGGTTGTGCATTGTAAGCTTTAGCGAGGGCAACGTACAATACTGGAAAAAAAATGAACATGTACAGTCGGAGTCAAAAAAAACGTTCCAAGGACTGTTAAGAGGAATCTAGACATTATCCCCGTGTGCATGGTATAGGAAAATAGGTTTGAAAATATTTCGCCAACCCCGATCGCCAAAGGTTTGCCACTTGTTAAAATTACAATAACCCACAAAACTAAGCCAATCCTTTAGTTATTTGTTAATATTTGCGTCTCTCAATGTAAATCCCTTTGGCGTAACGGTTAGAGCGCTGGTGTTGTATGATTTAAGACGAATTTAAACGTTATCTGCAACTTTTTGTGCGGATTTTATAATTTTTAAGAGTTAGAAGTTATTAAAAAATAAGTGATTTTAAATTATATTCAGCTTTTTTATTGGGTATTTAAAAGCTTTTTTAAATCTTATTTTCTATTGGGATAACCTTTTTTCACAATTGTCCAACAAATGTTTTATATTTTTGACATTAGGGGATCTTTTATTCCTGTAGTTTTTTTTTTCAAACTTAGTAAACATGTATTTGCAAAAGCCATTCTTATATTAGCTTTGTTGTTTTTTAGAGTTTGATATTTGGATTCATTTGGCATAAGTTTTTAGAAATATTCTTTATTTTTCATCTAATTCGATCCCAAATTTTTATTTTTTCGTTGTTATAAATAAATTTTAAAAATTCCCCAGAAAATTCAACATGCCCGTAGGAGAATATTTTTTTACAATGAGTAAGTATCGTTAAACATATATGCACACTGCTACGCCGTTATTGTATAAAGATACAATTGCGGAGAAAACTATTCTGATGAACGCCTCATTTATAATAAAGAAAAATTAAATAAAGCAAATATATTTTATTTCAGTTTTCGAAATAGATTTAATTTCAAGTAGAATATCAAAACTCCCCTTATTTCCTTCAATCAAAAACAATTTGTCGTAAAGGAGACAGTTATACTTAAATATAGTTTTAGTATACAACCATGAAGGGATACAGAGTACAGAGAGTGAAATCTTGGGGTACACTGGAAATTTTCGGGATCGGGAATTTTCTGGGGGGAGCTTATTTCCCTCCAGTGATTCCACCCCAGGCGCGGATTCAGGGGGATGGCACTCTGGAAAGTGACCCCCCTTGGGAACCCAAAAAGGTTCTTAAAATGAGTAAAAACCCTACTTTTTACAGGTCTAAATTCAAAATGATATTCTGGTGGAGAACCCCCATACCCCTTTTCGAATCACAAGGGGATCTTCAGTGATTATTATTAGGAAATCTCCAATATTTTTACATTTGGGTAAAAAAAGTAAAGGTAATAGTGTTGAAAAGTGGCCCAAGAAGTTTTTCTGGGGGAGGACCCCCTACCCCGAATGGTACCACAAGGGGATCTTATATAGAAAAGTGCCCCCTTGGAGCCATGCTGGATCCGCGCCTGCTCCAACCATGTATACAGCATGGAAGTGTCTAAACGAGGATGTCTACCGCGAGATATAGAATGGAATCATTAAAATAATATTTAATAATTTAGTGGTGACCTTGTAACTAAAAATATTATTAAATCTTTCTCTCTTTATTAAATCTCTCACCAATCTTTAAATAAAACTTTCTTTAATAGGTAAAGCAATAAACCTACCCTGTCATTGGCTTAATCAATCCGTAGCTGTTCATTCATGATCATGAATGAGGGATGGCTTATCACTGCTGGATTGAACTAGCATGTGTTTGTGTAATACTTTTTAGGAATTTTAGAGTCCGAACTTTTTAACTGGAATTCGGGAAGAGGCAAAGCGGTATATGTAAAGCGAAGACACTCCAATGGGGAGAGCGCTCGCCACTGAGCGCAGCGCCATCTCTAATTTGTGAGCCCTACTATAAGTTATAGCTGTTTTTTTATTCCAGTTAGCGAGCTGACGCATGCGCTCCAATGCACCTGGCGGATCACGTGACAATCCGAAACGAAAACTCAAAGATCGGCTCCGGCGGTTGATTCAGCCGGCATAAGTTTAAATTTTAAATCGGTATTGTCGTTTTACTTAGAAATCCTTTCTTTTAGATTGTGGATGTTTGATTAAAGGAGAATTAATCTATTTTCTGAGATCTGATAGCTTAATTATTCCGATCAAAATAACTTCCAAAGCACCACAGCTAATTGTAAACAAACAACTAGGAGTCGAAAGCGCGTAAAGGAAAGGAGCAAGAGTGGCTTAAACACGCATGCGCGGCGGTGTCTCAGATTTTAGTTGGCCGCACACCGCTGGAGAGAATGGCGCTGCGGTCGCCCGCCTTAAAAAGGCGAGCGGTGTTACTATGGGAATGACGTCGCTTCTCGCTACCGCTTTGCTTCGCCCTGAGCAGAATTCTGGGTACACTTATGCAACTCACCCAAATATCTGTATATTAGAAATATAGCTTGTTCCCCGCCCCCGAGACTGCTTAGTACAATTTCAATAGTCTCCGAAGCAAATAATTTTTTAATTTCGTAACAAACTACCACTGCTAACTTTTACTATGTCCGTAGAGTTCACATTAATAAGTCATGCAATTAAAATTCCATTACCCCACGATTTTAAAGAATTTATAATTATTATTTATTTAAAAGAATTTTAAAAATAGTTAAAATAGAATTATTTTCTGAAATGCTACTAAGAATTATGTTTAAACTTGTATTCGCCTGAATAAGCTTGGTAAAAAAATTCTTAAGAAATTTCTCTGATTAAAAAATTTCTTTAAATAAAATATTTTTTCTTGTGTGAAGTTAAAAATACCTTTAAAAAATTACTTACTTATCGGAGTTGATTTTTTATGATCATAGTGGAAGATCCAGAGTTCCAAGTAAATTTTATAAATAATTGTTTTAATATTTAGAAAGAAACTTTAACGGCTACTAAGTAATACGATTGAGTGCTTTGAATGAAAAATCAGGTAAGAATACTCCTCCACAGAGATTGGATCATCCGTAAATGAATTTCAATATCAATCGTATTGACTTTGAGAATGATCCGCATTGAGGATTGAACCCGCGAACTTCCGATTACTAAGACGCTACTCTAACCACCATACTACACTGTAAAAACAAAAGAGTATTAAAACACCATTATTACACCTATTTCGAGAGTAGAGACATTAATTGTGATGTAATTGAACACTACATAAGGTGTCAACTACAAATATAGTGTAAGCATAGTATTAGAATGTTTTTGTAAGAATTAAAAGGTATTACGTCTCCCTTTTTGGGTTCAAAAAACACCCCAGAAACGCCATACACTGAGAAATGCTACTCTATCTCTGGTGTTGTCTGGCGTAGTATCCAAATCGACTAATCGAACACCACCAAACCAAACTGGCATCACAGCGTCAGTAGTCATCCACGTTAGGGTTAGCATCTATGCTTGATGCATCCCTTGTTATAAAAATATTATTGTCTGCTTTTTTTATAGTATGTACTGTTTCCGTTCTCAGTTTGATTCGATTCTGACCTCGCCCCTGTAGTACAGTCCCTGTCATAGGGTCCCGTAGGAATTTTCGACCTAATTTGTATGAGTGATGGAATTGAATAAAGGACCCATAGGAGAGTCAAAAAAACTTGGGTAGACATCTTGAATTTGCGGACGTTTTTTTTATGCGCCATTTTCCAAAATGGCGGACGCCGGCTCTATTTTGCTATATCTTTACTCCTAACACACTCACACTCCTCATTTTGGTGTCCAAATATATGTTTTTGAGGTCAAGGAATTGATTTAAATTGTTTCTGAAGTTATTAGACTTTTATTTTTTTATTTAGTTTGTTTTTTTCCAATTTTAATTAACAATGCTATAAAAATGAAAACAAAATTCAAGTTGCCAGTTTTTATTCGATAATTGATGTTTAAAATACAAAATATGAATATTTGAACAAATTTTATAGTTACATAAGCGAACTCTTGGGAGGTAAATTTAATTTGAGGCTAAAATTAGGGATAAAGAATCTACCGTTTACATTGATTCCCACATTTGCAATATTCTGTGCTTGTTATATACAGCTTTTTGCACTCATATCTGCTGGTTGCACATGCTGCACAACTACCTAGCATCAACAGTTCATCAGGCATTCTATTAAGGCACAAATCAGTCTTTAGAACACCAATAATGCTTTTGTACCATCATTCAAATTCCGTTACTCGAAGACTTTTATCCGGGAATCGTCTTTCGGAGAGGTTAATGGGTTCCCGATTAACTTAGAAACACCTTCGGATATGGCCTTTTCTTATTGAATAAGAGGTGGGAGGAATATATGAAAGATGTCTTATGTGCAATAGGTACCGAAGTTCATCAAAGGTTTCACACTTGGAAGAGAGATTGATTACTTGAACGAGGAATCACTCAGCTTCATTCCGGGAATTCTCTTCGGCAAATCCTTGTAACGATATTTCACTTAAAGCTTTTAAAATTGACGATTTCGTACCTAATGGTTACATTACAGCCAGTTAAGATATGGGCCTTAATTAATGTATTGCAAATTTCAGCTCCCAATTCTTTGAGAAGTGTGCGTTTTATACATAGCGAAACTCCCACGCCCACTTTGATCCACAATTCTTTCAACCCATGGCAGAATAGTTCAAATATGTATCGAAGGATGAGAACAAGGACATCAGTGTCACTTGATAGCACTATGAGGCATTTTATTCTCAACTGGACAGCATTGAACAAATGAATTATAATTCTGCTAAATCTGCTTCTTCAACAAAGGTTTATAGGGCCAAGCAAGGTTCAACTTCTGTGTCTTTATGATTATTGAATCTTTACAGTCATTATCCATCCTCTGTGATAACTCCACTAAGTACTGTAGTGAAGTTGTTCAATTTTGAATTTTTAATGAACTTGTTGCAGCAGCCGATTGGAGCATCTCTTTATTTTTAGTAGAACACCAGAATCTGTCCATCTGTATAGGAATGGGTGTATCTTCTTTGATTTGTATAAGTTCAATTGGGTGAATATTTCTCCATCCTTCTCTTTCCCCTTCCTTAAGTGACTCTTCAATATAGCTGTCGAACACAAAGTATACTCGTTAATTTTCTTTGCAGTTACTTGTATTTGTCCATAATTGATCAAATACATTTTTAAAAGTTAGCATATCTTAAGTTCTGAGTTGTCGAACTTGTGACATAAAATCAACTACGACAACTGTATCCATAACATCACGCTGCCGAAAACAATATTTTTTGTTTGATCCAATTTCTTCTCCAATTTAGTCAATAACACAATGCTTCACAGGTTTACTTGTGTAGCCAGGTATGATAGTTTTGTAAAATTTTAAAACTTTCAGACGTTATCATAAAAGTGAAACTGCCAACAATGGAAAGGAAATTAATATTTTCAACTTTGAAACCAAAGACAGTAGACTAACTTCCCAAAAAAAAACAGTATTGCTGCAGTTGGTAGAAGCATTCACATATAACAAAATACTTGAATAACGAGTAGACTTTATGTTTGACAGCTATATTGAAGAGTCACTTAGGGAAGGGGAAAGAGAAAGATGGAGAAATGTTCACCCAATTGAACTTATACAAATCAAAGAAGATACACCCATTCCTATACAGATGGACAGATTCTGGTGTTCTACTAAAAATAAAGAGATGCTCCAATCGGCTGCTGCAACAAGTTCATTAAAAATTCAAAATTTAACAACTTCACTACAGTACTTAGTGGAGTTATCACAGAGGATAATGACTGTAAAGATTCAATAATCGTAAAGAACACAGAAGTTGAACCTTGCTTGGCCCTCCAAACCTTTGTTGAAGAAGCAGATTTAGCAGAAAGCAGAATTATTTGTTCAATGCTGTCCAGTAGGGAATAAAATGCCTCATAGTGCTATCAAATGACACTGATGTCGTTGTTCTCATCCTTCGATACATATTTGAACTATTCTGCCATGGGTTGAAAGAATTGTGGATCAAAGTGGGAGTGGGAGTTTCGCTTTGTATAAAACGCACACATGGGAAAGAATTGGGAGCTGAAATTTGCAATACTTTAATTAAGGCCCATATCTTAACTGGCTGTAATGTAACCATTAGGTACGAAATCGTCAATTTTAAAAGCTTTAAGTGAAATATCGTTACAAGGATTTACCGAAGAGAATTCCCGGAATGAAGCTGAGTGATTCCTCGTTCAAGTAATCAATCTCTCTTCCAAGTGTGAAACCTTTGATGAACTTCGGTACATATTGCACATAAGACATCTTTCATATCTTCCTCCCACCTCTTATTTAATAAGAAAAGGCCATATCCGAAGGTGTTTATACGTTAATCGGGAATCCATTAACCTCTCCGAAAGACGATTCCCGGATAAAAGTCTTCGAGTAACGGAATTTGAATGATGGTACAAAAGCATGAATGGTGTTCTAAAGCCTGATTTATGCCTTATAATAGAATGCCTGATGAACTGTTGATGCAAGGTAGTAGTGCAGCATGTGCAACCAACAGATGAGAGTGCAAAAAGCTGTATATAAACTGCACAGAATATTGCAAATGTGGGAATCAATGTAAACGGTAGACTCTTTATCACTAATTTTAGCTTCAAATTAAATTTACCTCCCGAAAGTTCTCTTATGTAACGATAACATTTGTTCAAATATTCGTATTTTGTATTTTAAACATCAAATTATCGAATAAAAACTAGGAACTGGAATTTTGTTTTCATTTTTATAGCATTGTTAATTAAAATTGAAAAAAAAAACTAATTAAAAAAATAAAAGTCTAATAACTTCAGAAACCATTTTAATCAATTCCTTGACCTCAAAAACATATATTTGGACACCAAAATGAGGAGTGTGAGAGTGTTAGGAGTAAAGATATAGCAAAATAGAGCCGGCGTCCGCCATTTTGGAAAATGGCGCATAAAAAAAAACGTCCGCAAATTCAAGATGTCTACCCAAGTTTTTTTGACTCTCCTATGGGTCCTTTATTCAATTCCATCACTCATACAAATTAGGTCGAAAATTCCTACGGGACCCTATGGCAGGGACAGGACTACTGGGTGTATTTTCCTCCTCTGTGTCAGTTGTCAGTAAATATCCTATTTAGTCTGTCTTACTTGACGAAAGTTTATAAGCGGATCCTTGAGATCAAGTGCCAAACCGGAAAATATATGTAACTAAATCAACATCAACAAGATATTTAGTCAACCAACCGGTAAGTAATGTTATTTTATCTGAATTCATGACATTATTTTCCACGTATTAATATATTACCATTAGTTTAGAGCACGGCTAAACTTGATCGCGACCGTAGGTTATACGGCTTATCCACTTTCCAAAAGATCAAAAGAGCCGACGCACGGCCGACGGCGCCGGAAGTTTCCAGTTTTTACCGCTTGAGGGGGTACCGCGCGTAATGGCTCGTTAGGGTTGGTTGGTTGGTTTGCTTCGGCTCTTCAAAATACGCAGTACACAGAAAAATCCTAACACAGGTTCCAAAACGATATTTTCAAATTCTGGAAGGATTGGAGGGCGTATTATTTTTTTTATAATATATAATTATATTATATATATTTTTTGTCGTATAATTTTTGTTTTTACGTTCTAAGAACACTTTTAGTCATTTACCTAAGTCATAAAAATACAAATTTATGATTTTTCATGATTGTGATTCATTATCGTGATCATGAAATTTATGATTTTTTTTATTCTTCACCATACTACCAACCCTGTGAACTAGCCACGAAAAATAATCAACCCGGTTGATGACCAAGTTGCTCGTCTGTGACTCCTTTTAAGCATATTTATCTTTGAATCGTATGAAATCAACCAACCAATAATTATTTTCCAGTGGAATGCCATGAATGACAGATAGATGGCGCTAACATCGTACATCCCAGTTTCTTGAACCTACCTTTTCGCGTAATTGCGCAAGCCGTATATAAACACAGTTAATCCAGTCTAGCCGTGTTTAGAGACTTGGTTTGATCAAGTTCGTCAGGACAGTTTTAAACATTGTTTACATGATAGTATTGACATTGTAGAGTGATATGCATTTGTGCTAATGGTTTTAACCCATTACTGCCTGACGTCCCTTTTTAGGGACGTTTTTTAAAAATCCTCCTATTTCTACAAAATTTGTTCCTTTGAATCAAAATTTGCACTGATGTATCTCTGATCTTCATAAAACATAAAGAACACAAGAAGAAAGCAGAATTTAAAAATTTTTTCACTTTTTTTAAAGTTGGAAGATAGAATTTTTCAGAAAAGTGCTTTTTTTTAAAATTTTAAAAGCAAAAGCTTAAAAAACCTAGTTGTTATTTTTAAAAAATGTCAATGCCGATATATATTACTGTTTATACATTAAATCAGTTGGGGTGTTTTTTTATTTTTCCAAAATATTTTATCTTGACCTTATTTTGGACTCTCGAAAAGCGTCCCTAAAAAGGGACGTCAGGCACGAATGCCCCCGTGGTTTTCCCCATAGTGAAATGCTAGTGTTTCCTTTATTTTTTCATAAAAACGCGTTCGATTCTTATGAAATGAATTAAATAACTGATATTTATAAAATTACTTTAATTTTTGCTAATAAATTTATTATTTTTGTTTATTTTTTTTTTGGAAATACAGTTATTTCTGCTAAATTAATGGAATAAAAAGTCTTAAATTATAAGAAATTAATTAATTTGTATTAATTAAAAGGAATAAATTAATTATTTTACTATATTTATTACTTATGCAAATATATTCCGGTTATATTTTAATTAAAAGTTTAATAATTATTAGTTATAATGACTTTTTGTCATTAAAATTGCCAAAAAAGTCGCTTTTGTGATAAATTTTCGGCTTTTTTTCTAATTAGATGTCGCTAATCATTGTGTTCTATACAGCAGATCAATCTATATCATCTGGCTTGCTAATGCACATCCCACTAATGCTTGATTTTTGGGGAGAAATTCGTGTTCTGCACAATTAAATTAAATAAAATGAAAAAAGTATGGGCATTTGAAAGACTTAAACTTCACAAATTGAGATATTCTGATGGATTTGAGGTGTGTAAAAGTAATTAATACTTAATATTAGGTAACATATAAACAAAGAATGCCTTTTTCAATTAAAAACCTTAATTAATTTGCAATTAACACAGATTTGGAAGGAAAAAAACGTGTTTTAGAGCATAAAAAATGCTCAAATTACGTTATTTAGGGTTAATTTTACAGTTAATTGGATAAATAATTAATATTTTTTGTTCATATTCATTTTAGAGTATGGTTCCGATCACTTTTGCTGCACTTAAAACGGTAGAAGATGTTTTTGATGCTTTAAAAAGTTTTCTACTATGCCTTTACTATAGGGAAAAACAACGGGGGCATTCGTGCCTGACGTCCCTTTTTAGGGACGTTTTTTAATTTTGGTGTAGAAATTAAAATTTTAACCTGGAATTTTTTTCACTATTTTTCCGGTTGTTTTGGGGCTATTTACTATGTTTTTACCAAATATTTAAGAAAAATAAAAAGTTGGGCATTAATGGGTTAAGTTTTGTACTTTTATGCTTATCGTTTTGGTGGTAAAAATAAGAACACGAACATGATATTTTTGGCTATTTTTAAATAGGTAGAAGAACAGTTAAGGGTTAAATTCATCGGTCGCGACCGATCCGTCAGACTTAGTTTAGGTCGGATGTTTTCCTGCTCATATTTCGTCAAAAGATTAAGAACGTAAAAAGAGCTTTCCTATTTTAACAGGTCTTCTCATATATGTGAAGGGACCTGGTTTTTCGGAATTGAAAGAAAAACTTAATTTTGTAAATTCCAAATTTTTTTCAAATTTTGTTCTTTGGCTATAGAAGTCTAAGTGAAAACTATTTGAGCTAAAACTTAATGAAATTTCCTCAAAATAGGAATTAAAAAATATATATAAACTAATTATTAGGTATTAGTATAAAAATAACTTGTTACTGTGTGAACTATTGTTTACGGTTAATTTATTTCCCCAATCGATTCGACAGGCTAAGGTTTCGCGCTTATAGCTTGAATGGTTGGTAATATTTACCCTCGTTGTTGTTAGATTAGTTTTTTTCTCAGCTTCTGCTTTTATTAATGTCTTTTAGAATTGATGAGGAGAGTCTTTACCTATTGTGAAATGCCCTTGTTTTGCGAAATTGTAAAAATTCACATAATTTTGGAAATTTAAAATAAGCGTTAAATAGTGTTTGAGCAGATTCGTGTTTTTGAGTAAGTAGGGAAATATGGTCCTGCTGTGTTGAAATTGTAAAATATTTAATGGGTTGAATGGCTTTTTAATTATTTCAGAGAAATTCCAAAAAGTTTTTAAGATGTTGAAACATGGATCTGACTTTTGAATATTGCTTCCCACTTTTTATGAACAAATTCAATGCGACTCACAACCTCATCTTCAGTCAATTTCCCGGTAAATGAAGCGAATACAAGCTGAAGCTGAATATATGTCAACTTTTTTTTGTCGCCTAGTGGAAAAACGCTGGCATCCGAGCATTGAATTGTTATCCCCCAAATTTGTCGATGAAAATCTGCAGCCTGAATTCGCTTCATTGACCAATTTCCCCATATCCCCTTCAAGATTTTGAGCTATGTGCCTGTGGGGTTTCGTCACTATTTTGAATACATGTGATTCTTCCCCCAATTGGCGGAATCCACCAATTTGCTTGCAAAATTAAAAGTCCGACAATTCGATTTGCAAAACTCAAATTCCACTTTCTGATTTTCCAATTCTTTTTGTTACTGAAAACTCTGGCCACGAAGGTTACCTAGTAATAAATTTAAAATAAAATAAAAAAATTATCAAATTAAATGAAAAGCAGTTATTTTTTAAGCCAAAAAATATGACGCTAGCATCTCGAATCGTAGATCTCGGGAAGTAGAAGCCAATGGACCCCATCTATTTAAAATGAAGGAAAATCTAAGTGCCATCGAAATTTTTAAAAAATATTTTCACCCAATTTATTGTCAGAGTAGTCACATATATATGATTTTGGGTTCTTGTGTATTATCTCGTCAACTGTACGACTGAATCCGAAAACGGTAAACAACCCATTGACTTTTCTATGGCTGTGCCACTGAATTTGAGTCATGGAACGTCGACGGGATAATACGTAAGCACCCTATTTTGTTTGAATAATAAATTGCTTGTATGTATAACATGTTTAATTGACTCTTGAAAAATAAAATGAAGGATTTAAACCTGAGCATATCAAATTATTAAATTGTGGGGTTTAATTCCGTTAATGTTCCTGCTAAAGGTTAATGAAGCGAATCCGGCCTGCAGTTATTTACCGCTAAATTTGGCAATATCGATTCAATGCTCGGAAACCACCGATTTTGCACTTGACCAAAAAGTCGCCAAATTCAGTTGCAGACCGGATTCGCTTCGTTTATCCCGATAATTACCACCATGCAGGGATGCAGAATATGTCAGATCCGGCGATCTAGGATCGGGGGAAATTTTAGCCATCTGGGGAAATTTTGTGGAAAAGTATACTATTGAATTGAATTTTAGTACAGTAATAAAAATATACGTGGCGATTTGTGTCACTACTTTTTAACAGATTTCTGATACTGACGATAATTCAGAATTTTTGAAGGTCTTTATAATTTTTTTAAATTTTGGGGAAATTTTTGTATGGATTGGGGGAAATCTTGAAAGTAAACACATTTTCTGCATTCCTGCCACCATGTTGTATTGTAATGTAATGGACACAAAAAGTGGAAAACGTGCTAAATAATTTCAAATACATATAGATTAAAATGATTAATTAGAAGATCAATAACTGTTCAGTTTCATTAAAGATAAGAAAAGTTTGTCGATATTTGATTATATGGTGTTCTTAAGTGATAGGTGATATTTAGCAGGAACGTTAACGGAATTGAACCAATTGGGGGAGCAGCAATGAGCTCCGTAATATAAAGGAGGGGTTTTAAGGCTCACTTATTGAAATATTTGAATTTGACAGTAAGAAACAGGGTTTAAAAATGTTTTTTTTTTCAAATCTTATTGGAATAACTAATAATTTTTGAATAAGCACATTAAAATGACATGTTTAGTTTACTTTAATTGTCCATTACAGAATTCAATATTAGGGTATTTGGTACTTAAGGATTAGCTGGGTGCAAGCTTCAAGTACTATGATGCTATATTGCTCATAGTAATCAAGCATCAATATAAAACACAAATCAAATATCTCAACTTTTAAATTTTGCTATATATTTTTATGTATAAATAAAAAAACATTGCCTCCTGTAATATAATCAGGTTGGAAAGATTTGTACTCGTCTAATCCTAAAGCACCTGGCATTTTTTCTTATTATTATTTGCTCTTTTTGTTCCATTAGGTTTATGATGATTTGTAAAATATAATTTTCTTAATACTTTAAAATATACTTAATATACATATTATGGGCAAAGTAATTAATTTGGCATTATTAATAATGCCTGGGCATGTTAATGTGATAAATTCAACAAAATTTATGAATGAAATTTATCACTTTGCCCGCTTTCACTCTGGGCATTATTAAAAATGCCCAATTAATCACTTTGCCCGTAACATATATATACATATAATACTTTTCAGATGAATTCAAAATGCTGTGATCCTCCAAACACTGATCGGGGACCCACCAGTGGGGTTGTTGAGTTGACTTTGTGAAAAAAATTTTTCTCTCAAAATATTTTGTGGAAGGGCACCCAAAAAGAACCAAATTTCTGCTAAGTACACCCCTTTTGACCTAAATTTTGTGAAACTACTCGTGACCCAGTATTAAAAATTCTCAGCTGCATAAGTTTGCTAACATTATTAGTTATAATTCTGACAAACCTTTATTTTAAAGTCATGGTGCATAGGTTTTTGTCGCTCAAGAATATGGAGAATAAGAATATTCAAGACTATTACTTTTTTCATTTGTAAATAATTATAATTATGTTGAATAGTGTATTATTTTAACTGCCAAAACCTTAGAAATAAAATAAACTTTGATGTAATCTACCTTAAAAACTTCCTTTTTTTTGGGAAATATCCTCTTAATTTTAATTTCAACATATATTTTATTAGGGTCTACTAATTTCTATGCATGGAAAACACAAAAAAAATATTTTTAAGCTTGTATTAGCTTGTTGAAAACCTAAATCCCTGATTCTGAAAAAATATGAAAGCTCACTAATTGAGCTATAACTGTGCGACTGAATGGTCATAAAGCTTATATGTTTTTAATACGCAGACACAAAAACAAATTTTGGTACTTATACATATTATCCTTTTGACCATTCAGCGACCGTCAAATTCAGCCGCACAGGTATAGAACAGTCAATGGGCTTTGATAACATTTTCACTGCCTTTACTGTGTTTCAGGATTTTTAAATTAGTCAGTTTTGGCCATTTTTTCAGTCATCTTGTGGTTGGCGAAGACCTTAACATCTCTCCCTCCGAGTTGATCAAGGCACCGTGCCTTGACCGTGCTCTATGTCATATTAATAATCCTCTATTTACAGATAAGAATCGTGAACTTTTTCAAAGAATTGACTCCTCAGTTCCTGGAGGTGTCACGCCTGGTGCCTCTTTGCTTCCAGTTCCTGTCCGTGGAGGGGTCTCTGGTTCCTCTTCGCTTCTGGTTCCGGTCCCTGTAGGAGTCTTAGCTTCCTCTTCGCTCCTGGTTCCTGAAGGTGCTCCTAGTTCCCCTGCGCTCCCGGTTCCTGTGCTTGGTGAGATCCTTGGTTCCTCATAGACTTCAATTCAGGACACTTTCGTGGTTCTTGGAGTTTGAAAGTAGTTCTTGAACTGTACACTTAAACAAGTGCTGGCTGAACTGTGACTATGAAAACTTTTTTTTACTTTTAATTTACTTTGTTAAAAAAACTCAAGGAAGGAAGTGGAAAAACTGGCAATCCTATTGATCAAGTTTCTCATTTCCTATGGCAACGAATGATAGGTTTCCATTCTGATCTGGTGTGTGCTTTATTTTAATGTGAGTTCCTTGTTGCAGAAAAAGATTGACTGAATGTCACACGCTTCTCACCTAGTATTATCATATATCTGTACAAAATGTAAATATTAAGAAATTAAATTTTTGAGTATCGGTAACTAAGAAGTGTTTCCTTCCAACCCATAATACACTACCTTCCAGGTTTTGATGTAGACAAGCTTCCCCGTTGGACTTCTGAGAAAAGGTGAGTGCAATTTTTTGCTCCCATTGTATTTAAAGTAGAGATGGGTATGGCTGGAAAAAAACCGGAAACTTTTGGGGGGGAAACGTTTTTCCAGTTTTTTTCCCGAAGGGTTTATTTCTTTCCGGAAAAATTGAAAATGTTAATTTAAATACTTTATTTAGAATTTATATAACCGTGATATCAATTAAAAAATATTTAGATGATATTCTTATATAATAAAGTACTTATAAAGAATGAAATTTTAACCATGCAATCATTTTTTCCCCAAAAAGTTGGCTTCCACTCGTGAAAAATTGAAAATTTTTAAGTTCGTATGAAATTAAAAATTTTCTACATTCACATTCTGATGTTTTCTCATTTGATATTTTTTATACTCAATATTTCATTTGAAAACACAAATTTGGAAAAAGTAAGCTGCAAGATAAATTATTTTAACATCCAAATGTTATTTATTTTACTCTCTAAAAATAATAATAATGCCATGCAAATAAATATCAATAATAAAAATTAATTAGGATTAGAAGAAATTTAAATTTGATATTCTTATATATATATTAATTATAAAATGCAGCATCTTAAAAATATTTTAACCATTAAATCAGATTGTCTAAAATCATAAGCATATGAAATGACTTACTACTTCAAGTTTCTCTGCTTTATCTGAATTTTAAAAAAAACTTTAGATCAGAAGTTTGGGATTATTGGAGGCTTTTTACAGGGTTGCTTTTAAAAAATATTTATGGTGTATGAGTATTTATTGAACAATGAACACAATAATATCATGAAAATTAAATAATAAAAAAATAAGTTCCAAAAATATTTAAACAAAACAATGAATGATTTTTGAATTTTTTTTATGCAATGACTTCAACATTTTTTAGAATTGGCAGAATGTATTAAAACTTCTCAACCTTTCTAAGAAAACATAATTGCAATGATTATGTGGAAAAAGGTTAGGATCAATTATGTATATCGATGTTAAATATAGCAAACATCTGTTATTTGTTATTGGATCATGTTGTATACAAAATTAATTCATCAAAAGTACTTTATGTTAAGTAAATATTGTTATAGTTATAAAAACTAGTTTTTTGTTTTAAAATTACTCGTAAAATGCTCCATATATTTATTTCGGAAGAATAATTTTTAATTATTTAATAACTTATAATATATAGTGACTAATGATTTTTTTTACAACAAATGATTTAGTTTTTAAAAAATATGTTTTTAAAAACCGCAAGATAAGGTTTCAAACTCTTACTAAAGTGAAATTATTTTTTAAACTGTAAATGGTTTGGTAGTTACAATTATATAGTATTCATTCAAAAAGCACAAGAAATTTTCTTTTTCTTGCATTAAATTATTTTAAGAGGTGAATATTTTATTTCCATTTTGGGTAATTTCATGGGTAACTGAACTGACGTTTTCAAAGAAAACCAATAAGTATTTTCTAATTTACTTCCCAAAAATAAATTTTAAAAAGATTTTTCTACCAGTTTACTGCCTTTTTGTTAACTAAATCCAATGACACAATTAAATTTTCAAAATGGTAACTGACTGAAATAAAAGTTTCATTATTGTCAGTCAGTTACCATGTAAATTTATTTGTTCCATTAAATTTAGCTAACAAGAAAGCAATAAACTGGGTTGAAAAATTTTTTTTTTATTTATTTTGGGAAGTAAATTACAAAATACTCATTGTTTTTCTTTGAAAATGTCAGTCAGTTACCTGTGGAAATACCCTTTTATGAAAATTATAAAAATTTATTCAATTTACTAATTAATTAATTGCTCTTTATTTGAAAGATTTATTTTATTTGATTTATATAACTCACTGAAAGTTTAATATATTTTATTATGTACTAAAAATATAATTTTGTGCAATTTGAAATTGAAATTTCAAGTTATTACCCAGGCAAGTCAGAAATAAGATGATGAAACACCAAAAAAGGTGCCTAGTATTAAAACACCAGCATATTAAAACACCAAAGAGGGTGGCAACTGAGTTGCCACTCCTAGTGGTGTAAAAAAACACCAGTGTTTCATTACACCAAAACTATTCTACCAGTGGTAGGATAGTTTTGGTGTAATGAAAGAAAAAAGAATAGAAAAAAAATCGACTCAGACCCTATATCTCCGGAACGGCTTGTGATATGAAGACAAATAATATTATATTCATATTAAACGAAGAACCAACTTTCTATTTCCCTATGGGCGACATCAAAGATTATTCCCGATTCTGAAAGAGCACCCCCTAAAACCCCTCAAAACGAATTTTCATGTCATTTCGGCCCCAAATGAAGCCAGGAGTGGGAGTTGAAGTTCGTCGAATTTACGTTGAAATCTCGTTTTTTACGTTGAATTCTCGATTTTGATCCTTACAACCATCAACCCCGCTCGAGAACTCAACGTTATTACAAAAATTATTACATTTCTAATATTATATAATTACATTGCTATTATAAAATTATTATTATTGCTTTACAAAAATTATTTTTTAATTTTTAGTTTAAGTGTACATCAAAACATTGATCAATGCTAAAAAAATAGAATTAATTATATTATTTTCTAAAATATGGGGTAATTAGTGTAAAATTTAAGTGAATCTTTATAAAACCCCTCTCACTCTTGCCCAAAAACTATTACCCCTATATAAATTTCCTTTGGACACAAGTATCGTATAACACTTATCTTCAGATTGGATCATTTTCTAAGACATATTTTGAAAAGTAATTGTTTTACAGCATAAAATGTAAAGGTAAGTGAAAAATTTCTAAATTTCTACAACCCTTCAACAAAAAAAATCAATAAAAGCAAAAATAATAAACTTACATAAAAATCTGTGGTCCATCTGGTTATATAACAGTATGATTAATATACTGTTAAAATTTGGAGTGAATATCTTGGATAGTTTTTGAGTAATCATGTAAATAGTGGAGGGTTTTTATGCAAAACTTAGTTCTGAGAAAATCAGCGTTAAAGTTTATATTTGTGTACGATCGCACACGACTATCTGTTTTTTAAATAATGCTGTAATTTCTTTTCTAATTCACCTACAAGTAAAATAAAAACAGTTTTGGAAAGATAAAAGTATAAACTACTTGAAAGTGTAAGAACCAAATTTTCGACGAAAAATTCGAAACTCGTCTTTTTAGGGGTAGGCGGATACCTTAATATGAAGATGACCCCCTAAGAACTTGAAAAACTTTCTTTATATAGAATACTTCATATCCCCCCCATGAAAAATAATACCTTATTTGTCTTTATATCACAAGCCGTTCCGGAGATATAGGGTCTGAGTCGATTTTTTTTCCAGTATTGTACGCTTTAATCTTAAATTATAGGAGCTATAGGGTGAAGTTAATACATATAAATACATATAATACATCTAAATAAGTCCTAAATAACACATTTGAGGTAGTGGTAAAATACTCCCTTTTCATACCTGTGTCCTTTCGGGAATTAAATCTGTTCTATGGAATGCGCAGTTCATTCCGGCAGATAGTGGAGGACTAGTCAATAGTCACCACTTTTTGCGTTATAGTCGGCTAGACTAAAAGCTCTCCCTCCGCTCTCTTGCGTTATCTTCCTATACCGTGCTGATGAGCCCTAACAAGGGCGAAACCGGTCCACGGTTGGAGGCGACGCTTGAGAGCTGGAGTTTTCTCACATTTGAACCAGTTTTATCGCAGTATCAATCTTAAAATAAAATTTTTAAAATTTCTGAAAATTGGTCATTTTTTCCACTTTTTTAAAACTTTGGAGCTCTACAGGCAACCCTAGAGTTAACTTAGGGGGCTAAAACTTCAAAAGGAATGGGAAAAGCCCTGGGGAGCGAGGTTTTATGAAAACAAGTTTTTTTAGACACTCCCTTATGTCCATTCAATGTATTTTTTCAGTAAATTTGGAATTAAAAGTTTATTTCTCTTCCTGTTCTTATTCTTTGAGGCATAAACTAGGCAGAGTTGGCTGGATTGGACCCAATGAGTTTTTTCAAAAAAAACATGTGAAAAACCCACATTTTGGGCCCATTTTTGGGTTTTTTCAAGAAAAATCAAAATTTTGGCAGTTTTAATATTGAAGACAAACATTTAGCGAAATAGCATACTGCGGGGTTGATGGTTGAAAGGATCAAAATCGAGAATTCAATGTAAAAAACGAGATTTCAACGTAAATTCGACGAACTTCAACCCCCCTCCTGGCTTTATTTGGGGACCAAATTACATGAAAACTGGTTTTGGGGGGTTTTAGTAGGTGCTCTTTCAGAATCTGGTATAATCTTTGATGTCGCACATAGGGAAAAACGAAAGTTGATGCTTTGTTTAAAATGAAGACTACCCCCTACACTGTAAAAAATAATCCTGCAAAAAAACAGAAAATTTCTGGCAGCAAATCTGTAGGTTGAAAAATCCTGCAAACAGAAAAAAGCTGTAACCTACAGGTAAATGCTGTAAAAAGGAACTTTCTGTCAAGTGGGCTACAGATTTTTCTGTTGCCTCTCAGTAATTTTCTGCTTGTGCGCATGCACTTATTTTAGTAGAGTTTTTTAAATTTTAATTAATTGATATCCGGGGATAGAACCCGCGACCTACCGCATCCTAAGCACGCACGCTACCACTGAACCAAAGAAGATTCAGTATAACGTTGCCAATAGCTGTATTGGTTTTCAATGCAGTAAGTTTCTGTTTAAGTACAGATAGGCTAAAAAACTAGGTAAAAGCTGTTATTTTACATAAAATAAATAGAAGTGCGGTGGGAATGTTACATGACAGAATATCTCTGTAAACATAAAGTCACTGTTATTGAAATTTCTGTTTTTCTACAGGTTTTTTTACAGTGTAAGAACTTGAAAAATTTTCTGTATATAGAATACTTTAAATCCATGAAAAATGATACCTTATTTGTCTTTATATCACAAGCCGTTCCGGAGATATAGGGTCTGAGTCGATTTTTTTCCATGACTGTACATTAGGGTAATGATTCTGAGACTTTTTAAAAAATATTTAAAAGCCTGATGTTGCATTCGATGAACTTTTGCCCATATGTTAATTTTATAGCATTATTTTCTTTATATTGATGAAAAACCTTGCGCGCCTAACCTCATGTCACTTTCTAATATAGCAATCACTAGTGTGTCTCGGGAAAAAAATTACAAAAAACCCCGCTCCCCAGGGCTTTTCCCATTCCTTTTCCCATTCCTTTTGGTCCCAAAAGATAGTGTGAGAAGTTTCAGCCCCATAAGTTAACTCTAGGGTGTGCCTATAGAGCCCCACTATAATTTAACCCTGCTGTTCTGTTAGGGTCTATTTGACCCAAAAATTTTTTCGGTCGCGTATTAAAAAATATTGAATAGAGGTATTTTAATGAAACTTCATGACTTTGTTGGAAAGTCATATAAATATCTACATCTAAAAGGAATTTTAATTATTTTAATTTGCAAGGGATATTTTTCAACATAGTCTTAATGTACTGTTCGGGTCAATATGACCCGATTCTAAATTTTTTCATTTTACTCCAACCATTTCATATTTTTTTGTGAAATATTTCAGCAGAAAAGAATAAAAACTATTATAACATCCTTTTTTTGTATTTTGGTTTTCTTTTTTCTTGTTTTTTTTGTCATTTGACACTAAAGCACGTGGAAGGTCAAAAGGTTGATTCAGTTGAAAAAAAAGCAAAAATATTTCCAAATTTTATTTTTTCTTGTTGTATTTTTGTTTTATGAAGTATATTCTTTCAGTCAGAATGCTAAAAATAACTAATGAAGCGAAACTTGTGCTATTCGAATGAAAATATTACTCAAAATGAGAAATTAGTGGCGTTTTTCATTGCCACGGTCTTTTGACCAAGTTAACCATTAGGTAGGGGATAAATGTGAACTTCCTGTGATAGTAAAACTTTCTAATAAATGAAACATGAAATTTATAACAGGAAAAGAACAAAAATCATTGCTAAAGGAAATTTGAGGTATCGGAGTAATCAGTAATTTCGCAAATCCTGCAATGTGTTTTCAATGGGATTTAGTACAAATAGAATTAAAATAAGTGTTCAAATGAAGATTATTTTTGAGGATTTGGGGAAATAACTCTTATTTTCATACATTAGAGTAGATTAAAACCTGTAATGAAGGCGGGAATCAATTAAAAAATGTAAAAGAATAAAGAGAAAAAATTTAAATTTATATCGGTCCCTCAGGTGAAAAGAATTAAAAAAGTACTACTTTGTTGTGCCATACTTGTTTGAAACCCATTTTCATATATTTCAATTGTCAAAATAGTAAAAAATTACAAAATTCAATTACAAATATTTTTTAGTTAATTTTATTATTTTATACGTATTTCATAATTTTACTCAATGATTTCATAATAATTACATTTATTTACAGTTATTTTACTATTGTTTAACCTATTTCTTAAATTCCACCATTTATTTACCACTAGAAGTGATATTTTTTGTATCGGGTCATATTGACCCGAACACTACGTGCGTGGAGTAAGTCGGAGCAGAACAGCAGGGTTAAGATTAATAAGTGCTAGGGACGTTGCACTCCCCAAAGCTTATAATGCACTACCGGTAGACGAAATGAATTAAATCCGAATTTCTTCGAAGGAATCCCCTCAAATAACGCCATTTGTTGTTAAATTGATGTTTAAATTATAAAGACCAGTGAAATAACAGTAATTAGGCCTTCCACTGAACTTTTAATGCAAAAAGTGCTTTTCTGCAAAAATGCTTGTTTCTAGCTGATCCAATCCAAAATTTCCTCAAAAAGAGGGTTATAGTAATTTTTAAGATCAAAAACCTTGAAATATCTTTTTAAACCCTTATAGATTTTATTTTTATAAGTAGATTTTAACTTAAAACCATACAAATTGGAAACGACATGAACTTCTCCTATACCAGAAATAAAAATAAATTTTATCGTATGAAATTATGAAAATTATCTATTTTTAACGTATTAAGGGGAAAATTTAATTGAAATCTTCTTTCATCAAAATATGAACAAAAATTTACAAATATTAAAAAATTTCTTTACTTTAATAAAGAGATTTCTACTTTAATAAAGAGAGAAGACCCATTTCTCTTCTGGTAGAGAAATAACTCAAGTCAATTCCGATCTGTTTGATTTAAAATTAAGTTCTCAGTTAAAAAATGAAGCCTATAATGGTATTTGAAAGTTTTTGAACTAAAAAAAGTACAATAACCATCTTTTTTAGAATAAATTTTGGATTTGATCAGCTAGAAACAAGCATTTTCGAAGAAAAGCATTTTTTACATTAAAACTTCCGTATAAGGCCTAATTACTTGTATTACTTACTGGCTTTTATATTTTAAAATATCAATGTAACACCAAATGGCATCATTTGAGGGAGTTCTTTTGAAGAAAATTGGAATTTAATTACTTTCGACCACTGTAGTGTATTATAAGCTTTGATGAGCGCAACGTCCCTTAGTAGTACCTTTTACTCTTAAATTATAGACACTATAGGTACAGTTAATAACCTTAAATAAATATAAACCATCTTAAATGTCTTAAATAACACATTTGAACCAGTTTTATATCAATTTAAATATCAAAATACACTTTTTTTTAAAAATTCTGAAAATTGGTAATGTTTCCAATTTTTTCTTAATTTGGGGCTTTATAGGCAAACCCTAGAGTCAACTTAGGGGGCTGAAACTTCACACACTATCTTTTGGGTCCAAAAGGAATAGGAAAATCTCTTTTACAAATCTATGATTTAAGTAAAATCAGCTTCAAAAAAGATTTCATTAACTATACCTTTTAGTGCTTCAGCCATATAAAAATCTTATTAGGCGCGCAAGCTTTTTTTACAGTTTTCAAAAATAAAAAATATTTTTGAGAGTTATGGACCAATACTCATCATTTGCCACCACAGGCTTTTAAATCTGAAAAAATCATAACCCTACTGTACATGTTCATTGTACAATGATAACTTGCAATGATATAAAATTTAAACTTTGAAAGCTTTTGCAAATAGAGCTTTAGAGAGAAATGACTGCTTTAAATTTATTAAATTGAGTAAACATTGGAAAACTAATTTCATTAGTTCACTTTTTAAATATGCATGCACAAATGGCAAATTACATGTTTAGAAAGTAAACAGAAAAGTCAATTATATTCAATTACTGTATGAATACATTCTATTTAATTCACAGAAAGGAAATTCCAACAACATGTTCTACTTCAAATTTATGATTTTTTGAGATAGTAGCCTTGTAAATAGGTTATTTAATCAAAACATTATTGATTTTACATATCGCACCCTTGCTACAAAAGTGCCACAACTCAAAAATTGTAATTTTTGAGTTATGACCACCATTAGGCGTAGTTTTCACATCTCTACCAATCTTCAAAAGAGCCAGAAGTAGCATTGAAAAATCAGCCGCCAAATGGCAGTTATGGCGTTTTGTTGTAATCAAGATGGCTATGATTCCTTCTACTGAAATGCCACATCTTGAGTTGTCGTCCAGCCGTCGTTGAGTATGAACTACTAGAGCAATGGCTAACGATCATAGTTTGAGATGTATCGTTCTTCGTATTGACAAATTCAAAAATACTGAAATGTGCCTTGTCAGTTTTTTGCAATTCCTGGAAAACATAGTTCTTTGAGCTGTGGCACTTTTGTAGCAAGGGTGAGATATATCCATAAATACCCAAGAAAATATTAAAAAATGTACTTATATTTATTTTTATTTGGGATAATAAACTCAATTTATATGCAATCACTAATTTAACGGGACATTTATTCGGATATAAAAGCTTTAACTTCTAGGTCTTGAGTATTAAAATTTTGATACCTCAGTGAAAGCTATTAAAATTTTCGTATCAAATAAATTTTGGTAAGAATATTATATTTGAAAAAACTCCATCTCTCAAGCGTCGCCTCCAGCCATGGACCGGTTTCGTCCTTGTTAGGACTCATGAGCATAGGAAGGCATCTCAAGAGAGCGGAGGGACCCCTCCGCTCTCTTGCGTTGCCTTCCTATGCCGCCGTGCTGATAAGTCATAACAAGGACGAAACCGGTCCTTGGCTGGAGGCGACGCTTGAGAGTTAGAGTTTTCTCACACAATCCTCTAACCAGAGGTACTGGGGAACAACTCTTCTTTTCAATGTTATATTTGTTAAATTTACATAAATAAAAAAAGTGTAACTTAACATTGACCTAGTGATTACTTAATGACCTCCTATATACTGATCTTTAAAACTTTAAGTATCAATTTCTACAGAGAAATTAACGTCCATTGAGAAATTTCCTAATAAAAAGTTCTTTTACTGAACTTTTTTTCCCAGTGAAAATACTTTTTCGAGTTTGGTTTACTCCATTAACTTTGAACTTTTAATAGAAATACTTAAGGCCTCTGTTCGATACGGATAGAAATAATCGAATTGCAATCCAGGAAGAAAACAATTTCCTTTAGATTAGTTACAAACCATTATAAGATGAACAAAGAATTTTGGGATTCTCTCTATGCAGCCTTTAGGATGAACTTAACGTTTTAAAATAAGATTAACGGACATTTTACAGAGAGAACTTAATGATAAAATAATATTTTTATAAAATTATCTTCTTCTCATGTACTAACCAAAATAAAAATAATCCAAAAGTTAATTTCCTAGCACCTAGCCCAAGTGTCGAAAACTGGCAGACACGTGAAGTTATTTCCTGGACCGCCAAAATGTTTTGAAAATCATCGATATGCATTCCTGGACACAGTTATATCACAGAGAAAAATCCTAACAGAGGATACAAAGCGATATTTTCAAATTCTGGACGAGTTGAGAAAGTATAAATACAGAGAGATAGGCAGTACATTTTGGTAACCAAACCCTGTGATTGGCTGTGGCGAGTTCATTCAACCTGTCACTCAATCTGCTATTTTGGATTGAGAAGAAAATAAAGTTTTTCTCGCCCAATCAGGCTTTTTATCCCCGCCTCTCGTGACGTAGATCCAGCGCCGAAAGAGCCACCAACCCATCCATCTTTTCCATTTCTTTTAGCTCCTATGGCCATGGACTCTCTGTTCTGGTACTCTGTGAACCTTCTTTTCGAAGGTCAATTTTCCAAAAATTTCCTTGGGGAGGCCCCCAGACCCCCCTTTCTACATAAAGCTATTAAAAACTTAGGTACAACTTTTTAAAGACACATGTTAATTCAATAGTTTCGAATCTTATAATTTAGAAGATGTGCTGAAATGTCAGAAGTTTATTTTTTGTAGTTAATAAATTAAGGTTTTGCAAATCCTTCGGGGGAGGAATTCCAAATTCCTGAACCATCCCTTCTCAACATTCTCTAGCATACGACGCCCATTCGTTTGAGTGTTGAGTTTGAGTGTTTGAGGAATTATCAAAGCTTCTTTAATAATTTGTTGTAAGTAAATTTGAATATTTTTAAAAATAGCGTTTATGTAATATGAAAAGGTTTCAATGGCAATGAACAACAGTTTTGTTAATGTAACAATTTTATTAAGAAGATAGCGTACTATACTCAAAGTACATAAGAAAATATATGTGTATCTGATGACACTAGTCGAAAAAATTAAACTTTTTTCCCAAACAAAAATGAGATTAGGTATTTCCTACTAATTTCAGGGTGTAGAATTCAGAAATAGTTGTGAAAAATCTGCAGCACGTACAGTTTTTTTGTTACAAATATGGCACCAGTTCTGTAAGAAACGGAAAAAAGCGTTGAAAACACTTAATTTTAACAGTTAATCTCATTATTTTAGCATAAAATACTATCATAGTTAAGATTATATAATGTTTCAGACAATATAAAACTAAATAATAAACATTCATTAAATATACGATGCGATTTTATCATTTTTTGTCTCTGCGAACGCGGTACCTCTGTTTCGACAAAATTCCGAAAAATGTTTTTTTAATCCAAACTAATCTATTTGCATTTGTCTATCATCCTACAAACTTTCAAAACTTTTCGTTGAAAAATATTCAAGTTGTAGTTAATTTTATGTATGAAAGTATTAAGGTTTCTATGGGTTATGAAAACTTCAAAGTCCTTTTACTCAGAACCACCTTTTCATTGTTTAAAATGCTAAGGATTTTTATCTATTAGACCAAATCTCTTGAATTTCTTTCTGACTATTGTTGGAAGTGTGTATAACGAAAATTTGTATGGGTTTTTGGATATCCATGGTAGATGTTTTTTAAAAAATTACTGAGTTGTGAATTTTAGCATTTTAGGGCTTTTTTAAGAAGGGATTAAAGAAAGAAAATATTTTCAGTACTTAAAATGTACAACAAAACCTAAACCGATACAAATTGTTATTGTACATAGTTCAATGTATTTGACCACCAAATTTTGTGAGTGTAAGTCAGTAATTGTAGGAGGAGTAGCATTTTAAAAACACCTCTTAAGTTTTAAATTTTCTTTTAAAAAAATCATAAAATTTGAATTTTTCCAGAAATGTACCGCGTCCCCTTAAGTGGCGTTAAATCTTCTTTCAATAAACCCAGATCTGTAGCCCAAAATTGCTATTTCTTAGCGACCTAGGTATCGAGTTAATGTCTTAAGAGAATCTTTATCCTTGTTTATGATTGACTACAGTGAGATTTTTCGGAAATAAGTTCAAACGTGGATGTAAAGTATGAATTTTGGGTGATGCTCAACATTCAATGCCTTGGTAAGACTTAAGAGAACCTTCTATAGGTATTAAAACATTTTTATCGTCCTATTTTCTAAAAATCATCTTACCCCTCTCCTAAAAACACTTTCTTAGCTAATAATAAGTTTTTATTAAATTTTCCTTCATAAGCAGGGTCGTGAATTCTTTTTTAATCAGTTGTTCATACTGACTTTGCGTTTTTCTTCACTTAATGGCGAAAAGAGTCCTTTTAAATACTTTTTGAAATGTTTTTTCTGTATTTATCATTGATATTAAATAACCAAGATAATTTGAATGTCCTCCCCATATTATGGGGATACTAATTTGCATAGGACTACTGTTGACTCTTACGCACTTAAAAAGAGTCACATTCTAACTTCTTCAAAACACGTGAGGAGCCCAGATTTAATTTTAGTCACCTATTTGGACCCAAATCAGAGGGAAAAACATTTTCCCACCTTTTCTGTTAAATATTACCGTTGAATTGTTATTTAAACCGTACCCAAATTTAGCAAAACCTATTGTGCATTAATGTGCAAAATCTACACTGAAAACTCGTCAATTTTCAAAATGAACTGCAATACAAAAACATAGCCACACTTTTAAAAGAATGTCTACATACTGGGGTACTAGAAATAAATTAATTCGATGGGATTGCAGGGTTGCTATTGGACAAAAATGACGCTTAAAACTCAAAAAATTAGAAAAAAAGCAGAAAATCAAAAATTTTTGTTACACAAAAATGGGACATGGTGGAACTTTTTTACTTGCAGATATTCGAATAACTATATGAAATAGTTACAAAAATAGTAATTTGGTTAAGTGTAAACTCTCATATTGACACTCACTTATTGTCCGCTTAACCAGCAATAATTGGTGAGATTCTCCTTTCATGTACCTTGCCTTTCTGGAATTAAATCTGTCCTAGGAAAGCCATTGTCTTTCCAGCAGATGAGTGGAGGACTAATCAATAGTCACCACTTTTTCAGTTATAGTCGGCTAGACTAGTACTTGCCCTCCACTCTCTTGCGATACCATCCTATACCGTGCTGATGAGTCCTAACAAGGACGAAACCGGTCCACGGTTGGTGGTGACGCTTGATAGTTGTGAGTTTACACTTATTGTCCGCTTAACCAGCAATAATTGGTGAGATTCTCCTTTCAAGTAATTTGGTTGTTGTTAGGAAACCACTGTTGACTAGTGTGATTAGAATGTAAAAGTAATTAAATGCATTATTCTACAGATTTCGATGAAAATCCTCAAAATTATTTGTACCCCACTTGAAATTACTGGCCGACCCCTGACCCAGCCTTTCATGGATCACCAATTAAACTCCCAAAAAACACCCCAATAAAATATGAAATTTTTTAGAAATACTTTAAGAAACTAAAAGTAATCTCATTTTATGTTATAATTTTTTTTGAAAATATTTTTAGTAGCTTATATTTTATTTCTTCGAATTTATAAACTACTATGTCAATATTTTGTTGAATCAAGTTCAGTATCATGATTCTTTATCCTTGAATGTAAAATGTTTAAGAAATAATTTTTGAGTTTCTTTTTATAAAATACTAGCTAATATGCCCGGCCTTGCACGGGTGGAGTTATAGCTTCCATCTTTAAAATTTTCAATACATTTTATTACACCTTATTTTACCGGATGAAAGGTATTAAAATCCATCCACTTGTCAAGCATCATAATTTTTGAATGATTTCTACATTTAACCACATGATCCCCATAAGAAAATGAAAAATTAGAAATATTTTCCCAAAATTACTTAAAATAGGCCCATTTAGATGCCCGTGCTTAATTATACAGGATTTTAATTAATTTTTCTGTGAAATTATTTAATACACTCACTTCCAAAAGTTAAGCGCGGAACTGTTTTTTCAACCTAACACCTAGTAGAACTATTTTTCGTACTTGAAAATCATACCACAAGATGTTCTACTAGTGGGAATACAGGGCCCGAGAACAAATTTTCCCTACCAATAATTTAAGGGGGTAAATGGGCCCTCCATTGATAATGGAGTTCCATTACACATTTGGAGCAGTAGCAGAAACGTCTATGTGAGATGTTTTTAACGGAAAATTTAATGTTTTTTCTAAAGAATATTGTTATTCCTAAACTCAATGCATGTTTTCAAACGTGTGTGCTAACTTAAAATGGATTTTAAAAGGTTTTATTGGGATATATCGGTCTAATAATCATTTTTGGAAAGTTTTAGCCTCTGGGTCATTTTTGGCAATTGATATCAGACCATCAACCATGTTATTTGGTAGCTCTCACAAGTGCTTGAATGCGTTTAGGTCTGCGAACCCAGAAAGTACCCTTATTCTTTCAATATCGTTACTTATGAAAATCTTTAAGATAGTCAAATTGTTATTTTTTGCAGCTTTTTCACTCTTAAAGATAAATCCTCTACCTGATATGTGTTCTAAAAGGAGCAAATGGGACATGAGAACACTTGTAAACAATTGCAGACATCAGTGAAAAGCTCTGCGGCATATAGGGGGTGTTGAAACGGCAATAGTTTCAGAGAAGAAATTCGATCTCTTAAAAACTCCTTTAAAAAAAAAGAATCGAGATATTTTTAGAGATATTTATTTCTTTTCAGACATGCATGCGACCATAAACACTAAAAAAATTTTCCTTTTTTGAACGTTAATAACTGATGCCGTTCCTGTAAAACTATACAATTTTTAGCGCCGTTTCAACACCCCCTATATGCCACAGAGCAGTGGCGGATCCAGGATTTGGTTTTGGGGGGGGCTAAGAATTTTCATAACCCAATTTATTCTTCTTGTTAATGGTAATACGGAAAAGGTAGTGAATTATCCTACTCAAATCAATAAAAGAGGGGTCCTCCCCCAGAAAATTTTTGGAAATTATAGTCAAAAACCCCACTTTTTCAACTCATTTTGGTACGCCTCATCCGAATTTCGGATATAGATTTTTTGCGTTTTGACAAACTTAGTAAAATATTAGACGTTTGGGGGGGGGCTTCAGCCCGAAAGCCCCCCCCGTAGATCCGCCACTGCCACAGAGCTATTCACTAATGTCTACAATTATATACATGTGTTCTCATGTCCCATTTGCTCCTTTTAGAAGACATTTTGGGTCAAGGATTTATCTTTTAGAGTGAAAAAGCTGCAAAAAATCACAATTTGGATGTCTTAATGTTTTTCATAAGTAACGATATTGAAAGAATAAGGGTACTTTCTGGGTCCCCAGACCTAAACGCTTTCAAGCACATGTGAGAGCTACGAAATAACATAGTTGTCGGTCTGATACCACTTACCAAAAATGACCCAGAGACTAAAACCTGCCAAAAATGACGGCTAGACCAATATCTCTCAATAAAACCTTCAAAATGCCATTTAAATGTATCACACACGTTTAAAAACATGCGTTGAGTTTAGGAATAACAATATTCTTTAGAAAAAACATTAAATTTTCCGTTAAAAACATCTCATATAGACGTTTCTGTCACTGCTCCAAATGTGTAATGGAACTCCATTATCAATGGAGGGCCCATTTACCCCCTTAAGTTATTGGTAGGGAAATTTTTTTCTCGGGCACTCTATCCCCACTAGTTGAACATCTTGTGGTATGATTTTCATGTATGAAAAATAATTCTACTAGGTGTTAGGTTGAAAAAAAAATTCCGTGCTTAACTTTTGGAAGTGAGTGTAATTAAGCATATTGCAATTTAGGAAAAAATCAATCTTTCTAGTTGAAAGGGCTTTAACATTTTCAATCGGTGTTTTTTTGTAAACAAATATCTTATATACTTTTTTTACTCATCGTTTTTTAAAAAAACTTTAAAAGAGCTACAAATATGATCTTGATCATCTTTTGATTTACATTTTCGTTTCCATGGTTACTATTTTAACAACAATGCTATTCCATGAAACTTTTTATTTAAAAGTTAGATCAACTTTCAAATAAAAATATTTTAAAACATACTTAATTACAAGTTTTAAAATTTTAAATTTCATTTAATTATGTTTTTAGATTATAGTTATAATTTTTAATTATACTTATATCTAGTTATTCTTTTAAAAACTTGCTATTTTTCATTAAGTTATTTTTGTAACAATGGGGTGAGCAGATCTCTTCTGGAGGAGAAATAAAGCTATTTCAGCAAAATCACCATAAAAGGGTCAAAAGAGGGTCAAGGGGTCAATTAAAGTTTTCGAAACATAGCCTATGTTGTTTCTTGAGTTTTTTACGTAGGTATACCAAGTTTGGTGCAGGTCGGAAGAAAACTGTGGATTTGTATAGAAGACAAATATACACACATACGCAACCACATTGACTTTTATTATATTAGATTTCTCTACCCACCAATGTTCATCCCAGATTAATTTTGGTCTCCTAACGGTTAAGACAACGGAAACTCTGGAAATAGTGGAAAAGATCACAATACAATCAATATTCCCGTCTGAATGGTTTTAAACAACATGAATAAAAAAATAACCCCTCTTGTTTGATTTTTTTTAAATTTAAGAACAGTTTTAAAAGTTTTTTACTTTATTTTAGCAGCAAAAAAAACAACAACAACCAAAACCAAAGTTTCCGTTATTTTTCTTTCCTGAATTATGTTGTGAGAAATAAATATGAATTAATCATGACTGAAAATCCGCTACTGCGATATTTTAGGAACAATGGATTTACTGTCAAAAATAGTTGAGATTTCAACACGTTACCTTCATTCTTTGAAAGATTTAGCAAATGGTATCGCAATCAATTTCCCCCATGTGTTTCCTCCTTTATTTATTGAAGGGTGGAAATCGTACCCCTTACTTTTTGTTTAAATTAAATTATATATGAACATCCTTTAATAAAAAAGTAAATGGAAAACCAAGGTTTTAAAAAAATTTTAATATACAGGAGAAAATTCAGAATTGTCAGTATATGACCTTTGTTTTATACGGCAGAACCTTATGCAAATATGTTTTGAAAAATAAATCCTTCATCATTTAATTTTTCTTTCACAGTGTTCAAATTTTTACTCAGGATAGAATTCATGATAGCCTATATAAACTAGGTACTAGGTATACATGCTGATGTGATATTATTAATTTTACCATTCCTGGTACAAAAAACAAAAACATTTTTAATATTTTGAGCTACTCCACGAATTCTTGTTTTCTAAGGAATTATTCATTACTAGGGGGCTATCGCCCCCTGCTCGCTATCGCTCGCCAACCCCCGGGAACTGCTGACGCAGTTCCCCTAGGATTGCTTCGCAATCCTGTGCTCGCTACGCTCGCTTGCCATACGCTGGTACAGCCTAGATGTGTTTCATTACCAACTAAATTTATTGGTTAAAATAGAGTTTTATATATAGTAATATGCAGCAGGGAAACATTAAATATGTGTATGAAAAATATGTATACAGTGTTTATCAAATTCATGGGTACTGTTGCATTAGTCAAGAAAAGCCACCATATATCAGCCAACAAATACATCAGATGGAGTACTATTAACATGTATATGTTATACTTAAAAGTTGATATAGGTGCTTTTACTTACCCCATTATTTAATCACTCCTCTAAAACTTCTTTGTAAACACAATTGTAAATACTCTTGCTTGGAGATACAACCGTCAAAGATTGGAAAAATAATTTCTAGCTCTACTTAAATTCATCTTTAGATTGCTTTTAAATTTACGAAACTTAAACAAAACAAACCAACCGTTGCCAACGGTAGAAAACAAATACCGCCGAATTTGAGCGTCACGTTAGAGAAATATATATATAGATAATTGAATTTTTTTTTATAACAATTACTTATCAAATTTTCATAATTAAATTTTCCTAATTACTCTACCTTATAAGCTTTTTTTTCTGATAGTACATATCCCTTACATGAAATCGGGTAAATTTACAAAATTTCTTATAAGCAATCATTAGGTAAATTAAAAAATCAATAAAACGTGTATTATTTTTAAGTTGAATAAGCACTTTTTTAAAGGTTTTTTCTTAAAACAATCGTTTATAAATAGAAACTTGAGTGTCTACCAATGATTAATTGGATGCAAACTTTCTAATGGTGTTTAAAAAAAGTTTCTTTAATATGAATATCGACCAAAACAAAAAAATCTTTTAATTAAACTCGTGAAAATTAGAAATTCTTGCTTCAACAGATATCTTTTCCTGATAATCGCAAATGGAAAACAATTGAAAAAAAAAACTTTTTGTTTGAGTTTCGACATCATTTCTTTTTCCCATTCACTTTTGGTTCTTGTTAAAAAAAAAGCTATTCCGTGGTTGAGAGAAACCTTTAAAAAATGCTGTGATTTAAAATGTTTGATTTTTTATTTTGAAGCAGAAAAACTTACTTGTTACGCAACTTGTAAGAAAATGGAAAAACATTTTGGCTGCTTGATTTTGCACAAAAAAAAACCTTCTTCTCAGGGTAAAATCTGGAATTCACAATTAAAGATTATTCGCTACAGTGATTTTTATGATAAAACTCATTAAAATAAAACAAAATTAAGAGATTAAATATTGACTTAGTTTTTAACATAAAAGTAAAATGGTATTGTATTGAAAATGAAGCAGTGTACTTTTGATTTTAATTCTAAAGATTTAAATACATATTACATTATATTAAATACATATACATAATTTATTAGTTATACTCAGGTTTTTAAACAGATAAATGAAATAGTTTATAAAAACTAGTTTACCTAAAAATTTTTCCCTTGTTCCTTGTAGAAAGTGCTTACTTATACAAAGTGTGTAAGTAGAAAGAGTGTAGGTACTTATATAGTTCAAATAACAAGATGTTTTTTATAATCTTATTTATTTAAAAACCATAAAGAAAGATACTATGTAAAGCTTTTCAAACTGTTCGATATCTTAAAACAATCCTGCATTAATCATGAAAGAAGAATTTGATGATTATAATTTCTGTTAAAACCTTCATTATATTTATAAGGTGATTATTTTATTTCAATCTCTTTCTTTTCATACGCAAGATTAGCATACATATATTCATTATATTTTATACCTTAACATTTTGTATAGGCAAAGCTCAAACTGATAAGTTTGAATTCGACATTATATCTTGAGATTTTAAAAATTTTCTTCTAAAAAAGTAGCCTTAACTGAAAAAATACCCCACATCTCAGTTAACAGTGTAGTTTTCAGGACTTGAATATAATATGGTGGTTTGAGAAATCCACATTCATTTTTTAATAACATAAGACAACATTTATTTTATCCGATTTTTATATTAACCCTAAATTTTTACTTCAAAACCAATAAGATTTCAAGTGAAAAAAAATTATTGTTTTCATTATTTCACCAATATTTATCAATTACTCCCTTAATATTAACACACAATCCTCCAACCTTCTAACAAAATCAACCAATGCTTTAAATTGAATAAAGAGAATAAAACCCAACTCTTATTGGTTCACCAGAGGAACTTTTCCCACTTAGCGGCTTGTCATTCACGTAACCAATCCTTTTCAATTTCCGACTCATCTCCTCTCTTAGCTTTTCTTTCCACTCCTTTTCTAATTGGGTTTGTGTTCTTTCTGAAGTTCTTTTCCACGACAGAACACTTCTTACGGTCCTTGCATATGCTAACTAGATCAGACACTTTGTTAAAAAAAAGAAGTCGACTTTGCGTTATTCCGAGTGGCTGGTGGACCAGTTAATCAAAATTTTAAATTCTTTTATATTTCTTTTCCTTACTGTTGAGTATACATTCGTTGTGGTTAGTTATGGGGATCTTGTAATGTTTGTTCAAGCGTTTATGGGAATGAAATATGTTTTAATAAGGTGTTTTCTTTTTTTTATGGCGGTGTTTATTTTTGTTAAGAGGAATATTTTTTTTGTGATATCGTTATCTGTTCAGGGATGTTTACTGAAATGTTATGGTTTTATTGAGTTTAAGCAGTATTTTGATTTTGCATGACAGTATTTTCTAAAAAGAAAAAATATATTGATAAAATAATTAGGTTTGAGGTGGAAAAACTTTCCTTGGTTTATATCAAGCCGATATGTTATCATTAAAAAAAAATATTATGCATAAAAGCACATAGACACTTGCTTCATAAATTTTTTTATTTTGGTTTAAGGAAAATATAAACTGTTTTCTTTTTTTTATTAAAAAAGCAAAGCAATACAATCATATTCAGATACTTACATCCATTAGTGATACCTAAAGTCCTAAACAGGTTAATGTTTCAGTAAAATGTTTTGTTGTGAAAACAATACCCTGCAAATCAGACAACATTAAAAATTAAAAACTATACTACATTTAATAAATTACTATCTTTCACATATACAGCCAACCATTTTATATCTATTGAAAATTTATTTAAAAATGAGAGTCATCATTTTGGAGAAATACATCTGAACAATAAAATGAAAACCAAACCGTTTTATTTATATATTGTACTAATATAGGGTGATAAAAAAACGCTAACTATTGTGCAGTTGTACTATTTACTATTGTAGTTGTTTAATAGTATATTGTTGGAGTATTACAATATACTTATTATAACTTTTATAGCCGTTTTTTTTCGGAGGAATATTTACCTTTAGTAGTTCCAGGCCAGTAGATATTTTTAAAGAAAGCTTATTTTTGTGGGTAAAAACACCATAGAAAACAATTTTTATTTGATTGTAAATATTATTGAAGGTGTAAAGATTGTTACTTATACAGAGTGTTTCAAGAGTCTGTTTCGTGGATTTTATTTGGAACCAACGTGTCCTAGGGTCACGGAAGTAAGGTCTAATTTAAAAACTAATGGAGGTAGTTCAAAAATCTCAATGATAGTACTATTGTTGCCAACGTTATGAAGAACTCACTTAAAAAACTCTCATGAAAATGTGAATATTTGCGGAGATATTAGCATCTGAAAATTGCGCATTTTCGGAAAAGAAAAATTTCGTAAACTTGCAAATTTTTTTAGTTTTATTTTGTAACTTTGTGTTTTTTAGTTGAATGAAGACAAAATTTAATCAAAAAATAAAAAAAAACTTGCAAATTTGCGAACGTTTTATTTTTTGAGGCCTGAAAAAATGCCATTTTCTCATGCTAATATCTCCGCAAATAGTCACGATATTTTCATGAAGATTTTTTCAGTGAGTTCTTCATAACGTCGGAAACAAACTAAGCTAAGGTTTTTGCTCTATCTCCATTAGTTTTTAAATTTACGAGGGTTGTTTTTTAATTAACTTCCGTTTTTCTCCTGAAAAAAAAGTAGTAGGAATTTCGAAAGAATTTTGGTGCTGGTAGTTAGATACATCCTTTAGGTTCAATTTGCCACCTTACTGAATAAAATCTGACATTTTTTCAATTTTACAAGCGCGCTCCTCGAACTATTTTCCCGCCAACCCATAGAGAATTTCGCTTTTTTTTTCTTCCTTCGCTCCGTCCGCGATCACCTGCCCACCCATTGTTTAATGTTAATGCCTGCTCGCGGACGGAGCGAAGGGAGAAAAAAAAGCCGAATTCTCTATGAGTTGGCGGGAAAATAGTTCGAGGAGCGCGCTTGTAAAATCGATAAAAAATAGAAAAAATGTCCGATTTTATTCAGTAAAGTGGCAAAATGAACCTGAAGGATGTATCTAACTACCAGCACCAAAATTGTTTCGAAATTCCTACTACTTTTTTTTTCAAGCGAAAAACGGAAGTTAATTAAAAAACAACCCTCGTATATTTTTAACTTTTTTATTTCGCCGGTAGGGGCGCTGTAAGTCATCTAAATGGATTTTCCAGGGTCACTTACGTAGGGGAAGACCTTACTTCTGTGACCCTAAGGACATGTTGGTTCCAAATAGAAGTCGCGAAATGGATTTTTGAAATACCATGTAGTATAATGTAATAAAATCTATAATTCTTGAGTATGAAAAAATAATAAAAGAAAGAGAACAAAATAAGTTATGCATGAATTTGTTTTCGCTGAAAAATGCTCCTGAGATACTTAATGTCCCAGTAAACGCTTCGTCTACACTTCAAGGGACTATTCAATAAAAATCACACTATTTCTTTCGTATAAAACAGAACCCTTTGATTTTTCTCGTTCACCTTTCCTTCAAAGTGTGTTTAAGGCAATAGATCCAATTTTCTCTAGTCCTTGGAGACTGTATGTTTGTTCTCGGATCTTAACTTTAGGGATCCAGCGACCTTGTCAAAAACTCCCAAGACAAATATGATTTTTCAAGCTTCGAAGGCTCTACTGTCTGAAGCTATAAGGACGTATCCACTTTTTCGACACTGGAGCTCTGCAAACATTTGCTGGCAGTGACATGCAAGGTAAAGTCTGCCCAAATGAGGCAAATAAAGCTGTAGATAATTTTGTCTTATTCTCTGTGGAGTGTTAAGTTTTATGTACTTCGAGAGTAAGGTAATATTTTTTTCTCATTGTTTTGTATAAACAAATTTAATCGTTAATTTAAAAACATCCTTTTGAGTTTAGCACGGATGTTTACAGACAAACTTTTTTAAAATTAAGGATTAAAAATTGAATCTATTAATGGATTACCTTTTTTATCATGATATTTTAATATTGATAAATGCCTAAACATTATTGACTTCGTAGATTTTATAATTTTGTTGTTGTTACTCTATTTTATAAACTTGATTTTTTTTTTCATTTCTTTAAAAACGAAAGAAATTATGTAAGACTAATTCAAAAGAAGTATAACAAAAAATGTTATGTAATGCTTCGCAACATCAAACAAATTGAAGATGAAATAGACTATCTAAAAAAGTAACACATCTATCTGCCTGTTTTTCAAACTAAGAATATTATCTCCTGTTCTAGAATAAGACTCATATTGAAACGTTTCTTTGATTGGTTTAGAACACAATTGAAGTTTAAAACACAAAAGTTATTATCAATTCAACAATTTTGAAAGATCAAAAGGAGTTTTTGACGAATAAAAAAAGCGAAATGCTTTTATGTTTTTTTCTAAAAAAATAATACTAAGCAATTCATTCCATGAAAAATTACTTGAATCAATAAACTATTTGCAGGTTTTAACCTTAGGCTTTTCAGACAACATTTCTTTAGTTAACTTCTTGTTTTATTTGATGTTATCTGATTATCGATTTTCTTTTATTTTCATCTTTTTAACTCGATTTTTTAGATCCATTCTTTAAGATGGGTAACCAAATTTTAGGCGGGAGGTAAAATTCTTTAATAATTTTATTTGAATTGTTTAATGCTTTAGGTGATGTTGACCTAGAGGGAATGCTAGAGGCATTTGGTGCATAATGCTCCGGATGACAATTGAAATATTCTTTATCGAAGGGAAAATAAAAAGTATATTGAATTTACAAAAATAACTTTTAGCCGGTTTATTTCCATTTACTTCACAGGTATCTTCTATGATTTTTAACAGACTTTCTATTTTTAATACTGTATGTCAGTGTTTCAAAAATTTAACGGTTTTTTCAACAGCTCAACAGATAAAATATTTTCATGAAAGGTATAAACCTATTAAATCATTTTCTTTAATAATCTTCAATCTATAACCTGAGGTTAACGAATTCTCTGAAGTTACAAATCTTAAATTAATTTTATTTAATTCCGGAATCGAATGATTTTACTGGTTAAAGTCTGATCTTAAAGGTTTAAGTGTAAATTTCCAAATAGGATTATTTAGCCCCTAACTTTTCCTATAGTCCATTTACGACCTTGCATTCCAATGTGCATTCCAGTTGTCTAATTGTACCCACTGAACTATAAAAATGGAGTGCTAACTTCCTATACTTTAACATTATGAAAAACCGGACATTGCGTAGGGTTACAAATCTGCTCTAAGGGGCAAACCATTATGGTTAACATAACAACATGGCTGTCATCATATGAGAACTGATGCAATATTTAATATTATTGTCTTCTTTTTCAGCATTTCTTATAAGTGAACTTTAAACTAGCCCCTTCATTCATTTTTTATCGCTAAACAGAGCAAGCAATGCCAAAATAAGGTAAGTGGGTATCGAAAGTTATCTTCAATCTCTAGTATTAACTCAAATATGTATTTCTCCCGGTTGATTTTTCGTTGTTTTTCAAAAGACAATTTTGAAATTTTGGAATAAAAAAACCTGTTTTGGTACTATGTGCACTAGACGAAATTTTTTCAAACCAATGAATAACTGTAAGCAAAAGCTATCTTGACACTTTAGTATGTGATGTTAGTATTTCGGGTGGCAACCAGACAGTAAGCTCGAATCAAAGCAAATTTTAGTCAGTGACATTACTGATGAAGATGAAGGACACCGCTGTGTTGAAAACATGTCACTCAAGTTCCATATTAGCGTGGTGTTTGTTCCTAGGTAAGTTTTCATGATATTTACCTCTTCATGTTACTTTATTTACAGTTTTGATGACGTGTAAGGATTGATGAATAAGTGGATTTACTTATGATCTTCTTGGGTTATTTTATTGTAATCTATCAAATATTGCCTAATTAGCTTCCGGCCTGGACTTCTTCCATTGAGATAAGTATTGAGTAGTAAGACTCAGCAGCTTCTATTAACTAGAAGTTTATTAGTCTTGTACTGTTTGTGTTCATAGTAAGCAGCCTATACTACTTCTTATTATATTGGTGAAGTCCAACAAGTAGAAAACTTATCATGGGCTAGCATTACAAGACTTAATAGCTTTTACTTAATAAAGTCTGCTAAGTTATATCCCTCATTATTTAGTTTACCCAGGTACAGACTGGAATCATCACTAGGGGACAATCTGTAAACAAACATTTTGTTTGTTTACATAGGCTTATAGTAGAAATAGTTTGGTGTGTTAGTGTCCCCGTTTGGTGACCAACTGAAGCGTTCCTATCCTACCATCCTACCCTGTAGTTACCAAACTTACCTATTGCTGGAAATAAAGTCATACATTTTCAAACGAATTAGTTTTTATTTAAATTCAATCACACAATAAGACTTATTGACACAGCTGACACAAAATAAAAATGATGGTAACTCCCTGAAAATAACTATAAACATGATCAAAATTTCTAGGACCACTTTTTATTTTGTAGAATATTTTTATATTTTGTTTCAAATAAAATAAAAATGTTCTGCACAATAAAAATATTTATTATTTCCCTTGTACATCATAAGAAATAGAAATACACAAGAAAAAAAATATTTTCCCACGTCTAGGCTATAAGGACGATCTGTTCAAGAGGTAGAGAAAGTATAACATGCTAATTAAAAATAACCAAAATACAAGAACTGATAAAAAAGATACAGTGAAATTCCGTTACAACGAAAAATCCTGTTATTACGAAAGTCCAGATAGTCCCCAACCGTTTTATTTGAATTAACTATAGTACGGTTACAATGAAATTTCCGTTACAACGAAGAAATTTTACGGTCCCGTTAAGTTCGTTATAACGGGATTTTACTGTAATATAAACTGATAAATAGAAAGAAAAACAAAATTTTGCGGAAAATACAAAAAAAGAAGGAAAATGCAAAAAATTTGCGGAAAATGTAATGAATGATAGGGGTTGGTTTTAAACTGGACATCATTCTGTTCAGATAAAATAAATTGACAAAAATCATAACTGTCAGTTGTCTTGAATGTGTATTAGGGTGGGTCAAAAATATTTTTTTTACATTTTCCCAGGGGCTCAGCGACAAAAAGGTGCCAAATGGTCTCATACTAACATGTGTGAAACATTATTCCATGTAAAAATGGACGAATGAAAATCGGGCTTTTACCTCGATTGGACGAATCTGTCATGAATGTAAAAGTGCAAAATGGTATATGAATCATCAATGAAGACAATATAATAATTAAAAAGGAAAACAGAGTTGAAAAATACGTGAGTTGTAATACAACATATTTTGAAATATCTCAATGATTAGACCTGGCAATAAAAGATTTCTTTTTGAAATCCTGAAAATGTGCGAAACCTTTATTCCCGGTTGAGTAGGATGGTAAAAACATTAAATTTAATAAAAATGGATATGTCAAAAGGTGGGTACCTTTTGTTTGTTATAAGATATCAACCCCCGGAGGATATTTGGATAATATTTAAAGGTTGAGGTTTTCATTGAAATTTCAGTAGCATATTAGGAATATTCCATCCAAAGTGTCCCCATAGGAGTCCTTAATGTTAAAAAAATGAATTGAAAACATATTTTAAGAGTCAAATTTTGAAATATTTTGTTAAGAAGAGCGGTAGATCAGCGTTTTCAACTCAAAGTTCAGTATTATCCTCAAAATATTTAAATTAGCTACATTAATATTTAGAACTTAATTGTGTTTATTTTAGACAGTTAAATTTGCTATATTTAAACTTTTATGAACGCTTAAGTGAATACTAAAAAGCTATTTTGAGTCAATCCTCCCTCTAAAGAAGTATAATTTAAGGGACTGGGTTTTAGTCTATTGCTATAGTATAGAAAAAATTAGGTAAATCCTAACTGAGGCGTATCTCATCATGATATTGATATTGCCTATAAACAAACTATCCATTAGACACTTGTTTCAACATATTTTATGTGATCACATTTGGTTCCCAAGACAAACCAATGAAATAACTGTCCGCTGAATTTTGGCGTGATATTTATGAAAAATACAACTATTTCTACTTTTAAAATTTAAAAATATCGTTTTACAATGGCCATAAATGAGGGAGAATGTATCTGATCTACCTATATTTAAAATCTACCACTGACAATCCACTGTTTGTTGGCAAAAATGATCCTCCTATTCTACGCCTGTTTTGTTAATATATGGTAATGCATTATATTGCCACTTTGGAAGTTGTTTTTTGTATTAAAAATGCATAAATGTGACTAATATGATTAAAATTGCTTTTAAATACCCTTATTTATGAACTTTAAATAACTATCGACAAAAAAAAATTAATTTATAAAATTTTTTTAAAATATGAAGAATTACATATTTTTGTTTCATTTGAGGCCAATTCGGAGGCCAAAAGAGTTATTATAATGGAATAATATTTCACACATGTTAGTTTGAGACCATTTGGTACCTTTTTCTTGCTGTGCCCGATAGAATTTGTAAAAATTTTTTTCGCCATAGGAAAATGACCCACCCTAATCTAATATAATAAAATTGAATGTGTGTGTGTTTGTGTGTGTGTTTGTCTTCTATACAAATCCACAGTTTACTTCCCATCGGGACCAAACTTGGTATACCTACGTAAAAGAATCCCAAAAAAAACATAGGCTATGTTTCGAAAACTTTAAATGACCCCTTGACCCCTTTTTTGTTCTTTTATGGTCATTTTGCTGAAATAGCTTTATTTCTCCTCCAGAAGAGATCTGTTCACCCCATTGTTACAAAAAAAACATAATGCAAAATAACAAGTTTTCAAAAGAAAAGCTATATCTGAAGCTGTTTAAAAATTATATTTATTAAAAATTATTATTATAAATTTTAAAACTGGTAAGTATAGTGCAGAATATTTTTATTTGATAGTTTAATTTTTAAATAAAAAGTTTCATGGAATAGCATTGTTGTTGTTAAAATAGTCTCCTTGGAAACGAGGATGAAAAATCAAATGAACATCATATTGTTGCTTTTAATTAAGTTGGTTAACAGACCAAAAAACTAGAGTAATATTCAAAACCTTTTAAGTGGAAATATTGTATTTTTTCTTAAATTGCAGGAATGTTTTATTGAATTTTATACCAAAGATATAATAAAATCATGAAAATACGATTAATTAAGGGATCTAATTGAGCATTTTAAGTGATTTTTGGAAGAATACTTTTCTAATATTTTTTTTTATGGGAATCATGTGGTAAATGCAGAAATCGTTCAGAATATAAAATGCTTGATTCGACACCTTTCACTCATTAAAATATAGGCGCGGATCCAGCACGGCTCCAACAGGGGGGCACTTTTCCACACAAAATCCCCGTTGGTACCATTGGGTATGGGGGTCCTCCCCCAGAAAACGTGTAAAAGTAGGGTTTAAACTCATTTTTAGAAACGTTTTGAGTCTAAGGGGGGCACTTTTTAACACTATTACCTTTACTTTTTCACCCAAAATGTCAAAATATTGGGTATTTCCTAAAAATAATATCTGAAGATCCCCTGGTGGTACTAATGGGAGTAATGGGGGTCCTCCCCCAGAAAAAAAATTGGAAAGTAGACCGGTAAAAGGTTTTACTCATTTGGACAACCTTTTTGGGTTCCGAAGGGGGGGGGCGCTGTCCAGAGTGCTACCCCTTGGATTCGGTAGAAGGTAGAAATTGAATTTAAAATTTTAAGGAAAAAAATCTCCATCTCCACCCGTGCAAGGCCGGGCATACCAGCTAGTGTGTATCAATAAAATTCAGTAACAGTTTAATTTTTAAAAACAATAATTTTGATTATTGAGTGCGATACTTTGCATACCCTTTCCCTCAAATGAGAGGAATGTTCCACAGTTAAAAGAATACATTTTAAAGAATAAAATTTATTTTTCCTGCGATACATCAAAACTTAGTTAACATTTATCAATTTATTACGTGCATGGCATAATAAGTATTCAGAGTGGAAAAAGAGGAAATAAAATAAAATCTTTTCACGGTTAGCAAAAAAGAGCCTTCCCTACTTTAGAAACCAAAATTTTGTATACAAAGAAACAGCAACAATCTTCAGAAAATTTTCCGACTAGCTTAAAAACCTCCTTACCCAGAAAGGGTTTTTAACATCCACCCTCTTGATTCAAAGCCACAGAACTTTGCAGGCCACACACACACTCCTGGGTAACGAATAAATTTTTCCTTCTTCGTTAATGCTTGGAAGTAGCTTTCTGTTTAATGACTTCCCCATGCCCTGCTGAACCCCGGTCGCTGTCTTTCCTGGAGAGCTTATTTAGCCAGAATAATTGACGTTCTCTACGCTAGACGGCATGGAAAAGAGAGCTCTTAGAAGAGCGCTCTCTCTACAAAAAATACTATCTTTCTTTTTTTTGGGCAGAGTTTTGTTTTTGGTGCGTGGCATCGGTAGGGTTGCATTTGAGGAAATTGAATTTCGGAAACGGGTGGTTTGACGCGTTTAGTGGGGCGTCGTAGTTTTGACAGGTTGGACGAACTCTGATGGAGTTCCGGTTTTGAAGTTTTTAATATGGAGTGATGGGTTGGAAAGCTGACGGTTGGTTTCGAGGGTTAAGGAATTTTAAAAATTAAATGACAAATTGATTTTTTTAAAAGAATATAGGAATGATTTTGATGTCAATTGTCTTTATCTATACAGTAGATAGGTTTTTAAATTTCTATTTCTGTCACACACTTTTGGATGATAACAGGAATTTTAGTAAGGGCTTTAGTTAAATTTAAATTTTTTATTCATAATAGAGCATGCGCTTCTGGGTAAAATTAAATTTTGTCCACAATTAAAATGCTTTATGTTTACTATACTTTTAAATTATAGATTATATTTATAGCTTTACTATACTATAGTATATAGTAAATGCTATATGTTACTATAGTTTAAATGGATGTATATCTACTGGAAAAATTCCTCTTCTCTTCCACTTAAAAAATAATAGAAAAAAACATGTTTGCCGTATTCTGCAGATGGATGCTGCTTGAGGTATTTTAAAGACTCTTTTACATGTTTTCGAAGTTGGAATGGCCACTGAAAAGTAGAATGTTGTAAATCTGGAAGGGATATACACAGCCTTCAATGAGACTGAGCCATTGTTTTCAATACAGAACAAATAGCGCCCATTATTTACGTTAAAGTTTGAAAGTTTGAAACTATCACAGCAGTAGGGGAGGGTCTGGAGCATTTAGATCTCTCGGTCTTATTGACAGGTTTGTAGAAATCATTATTAACGTTTAAAGCACCAGTTTACCAAGTTGAAATTTATGTAAAACTGTTACACTCCTAGTTCTTAAAGAGAAAATGACGAAAGAAAGTATACTATTAATCTGGTAAAAAGAAAGAAATATTTAACTAAAATCTATTATAACTTAATCTTTAAAAACTAAAACTTCAAGATGTTAGATTAGCGTGTAAAAAAGATTGATTTTTTATTAGTTTCAGAATAATTAGTATTTAGTATCATAGATATGCATTAAAATACTTAATTGTTTACCGAAACTTCTAAAGAAACATGTTTTTTCCAACTCTTCCTCTTTATTTTTATCATTAATTATAGTTAAGTAGAGTTAACATAAATATGTTCTTGATTCCATACTATAACAGAAATAACCTGAAAAAATGTTTCTTTAAGATTAAGATAAAAGTTGATGGAAATTAAATATGTTGGAAAGAAAATCAGCTAAAAAATAATGAACCATTAGTAATATTCCGGATAAATTAAAGAGGCTTTCAGTGATGAACTTACGATAAGAACATTTTAAAGCTATGATTACCTCTACCTAAAGGAAGTGCAAATAGCTTTTTCAGACGTTAAACTAACAATATTTTAAGAAAAATAATCAAAACTATCAGAAACCATAAGTATGTAAACAATATTTTTATGACTAATTTACATTTTAATTCCAGCAGAAAATTTTCCACACTTTGTAAAAAATAAACTGCGCGACTAAATACACAATAAATTAAACGAAATAATCAGTTATTTATAAAAAACAGGAACTTGGGAATTTTTTTTCCTTTCTTGATCAAACGTTTTTAGGAGGCACGTTAATTAGGTGTCAAAATCGGATGACAGTTTACTATTTAATACTTTCTTGTTTATTTCCGAGTTATTTCAAAAGGCTTAAGTTGTTTTGAATAAAAAAGCTTTGTTTAGCACTTTGTAGAGCTCAAAGAAAACAAAAAGATTTTCAATCAAACGAAAAAAAACCTGCTACTATGCAATTTAACTTTTAAAAAATAAAAACACACCTAAGGAACTGTCAGGTTCTTATTGAAACTTCAGAAATTTAGATAAAAAATACATAACATACATATTTTTTTGAAATTCAAGCACTTAAGTTAGTTTGGCTTTAAGTTTTAAGTGTCCATCCTACTTGAAATTAAATACTGTAAAATTTGGATCCCATCTACCAAGTACTAGCATACCTTGTACCTTTAAATTTTAAACTTTTCAAACCTAAATTAACTATTAAACTTTACCACGTTGATCTACCTTCTCCCTGGAAGGTTTCTGAAAAGAAATAATTTAAAACCGAAGCATCCTAATAACTTTTTTGGTCCATTTTATGCTTAAAAACCCATATTTCTTACCTATACGGCCGTAAATGTTTTAAAAAGAAGGATCGCTTTAACACTAGAACCACCGGCAAGTACCGCATACCTAGAACCGCCGGATGCAGTCATTTTGACTGTTAATCTTTTCTCCCGGGAAAAATAATCTTTTGAGCTCGAAATTGCTTCTAATACTTGAAGAAAAGATAAATAACACTCATTCTATTTAAAAAAACACATCTATTTAATTTTATATCTTAAATTTCGTTTTAAATAATAAGAAATGGGTTACTTATACAACGTTCTTGGGCCAAAAAATTAAAATTATCAACAAAATATTTCTTGAATAATTATGTATTTCTTTCATAAAACTATTTCTCCCAACATTGAAAACTAAATAATTAAGTCATAACTCCTTTTAGCGCGTTTCAATAAATCAATTGTCTGCATTGCTATGTAAAGCAGTATTTTGCCTGAATCATTGCATAAACACACTTTTTCCACATAAAAAGTAAGAACAGCTCAGTAAAATGAACTTTGTTTCTTTTATCATGAAGGAAATAATAAATCCTTCATAGAAAATTATAAAAAAGGCGTGGGAAATCAAAAACTTCTAGCAAGTGTATATACATGAATTTCTGGGATTTATAATGATATATTGACCATTTGCAGCTGTCAAAACCGTAAAATATAATAAATTTGTTTGAATAACTCTTTGATATTTCTTAGAAAGCATTAACTGTTGGAATTTAAGCGGTAATACAAGAAATAAATGCGATAAACATCCACCAGTCAAATTGACTGTTTTGGCGGTTCTAGGTAGACCAATAAATATCTCCGGAACGGCTTTTCAAAAATAAATAAATTTGGATGACGTATATAGAAGCATAAATTAGGAAAAGTCATGAAATCACAAGTGTGTAACTCAAATATCTTTGAAAATATTTAGAATCAAAAACGCAAAACAGTCAAAATGACTGCTCCGGCGGTTCTAGTGTTAAAGTACCCTTGATAGAGCCTAAACTAGAATAAGGTATCTGTACCTAATATGGACACCCTGAAGAAAATGTATTTTTTCAACCCCTTGTACACGTCATAGGACTCCAAAAATGTATGACAACTATCCCTGGACTGTTGACTACCATTATTAAAATTAGCGACCTTGTAATTGAATCGTCAGTTGGAAGAAGGGAATAAGTCCAAAAACCAAGTTTTGAGAAAATCGAAAAAAACTGTATAAGTAATAGAATTTTCATTGTATAATCACCAAATTTTTACTGGAATTAGTTCACAACCCTATTTAGAAAACAGAGCAACCATCAAAACAAATATAAGTATATTCAAAAATATTTAACAGTCAAAATAAGTTGATGGACTTATTCCCTTCTTCAACCTTATAAAATTTTTCTGATGAAAAAATCTTAAAAAACCCTTAAATTCACATTTAAATTATATTTCTCCTTAGTTTACACCACAAAAGGGTGAAATAAAAGGAATAAGACAAATAAAATTCAAAATTATAGTGAAACTGAGATATTAGAGCAGTATCAATGGAGTGAATATGAAGGGAGTTAAACATTCCCTACATAAAAAAAGTTTGAAAAAATTTTAAATTAAAAGAAAATTTCATTTTAACTTCGTTTACAGCTCAAAGAATAGGAAAAGAAAGACAAATTAACTTTGATTGACTAAATTGAAAAATACAATAAATGGACATCAATTTCACAACTTCAAGGGGCGATATCTCCCTATAGGGATTAATTATTTCCCCCCTCTTTTCACCCATGTGTAGAGCAAAGCTTGGAGATTGTTTTGAGCACAAAAAGTCAATTTGTCATTTTTAGGACTTATTCCCTTCTTCAAACTGACGATTCAATTATTCTAGTTTAATTTCAATGATAGAAACAAAAAATGTTTGCAAATGTCCATAGTAGGAACCACTATTATGGACAGGTGGGTACTTATTGACCTTCTACACGGGGTGTAAAGAAGAACAACTCTTCCAAGGAATTTTAGAGGAGAGGGGACAAAAACATATTTTTTAAAGTATTGCGGGGGAGGGGGGGCAGTAAATATCTTCAGAAGATGCACTTCGTAATGTTATGTACGAATACTATAATTAAAATTAAAAATACATATAAACATTAATTTATTATGAATTAGCTAAATAAAATAACACATAAAACAGATAATTATTTTCAAATTTCTGAATCTGAAGATTAACTTGCTGTTCTTCCAATGAGGACATAAGGTGTCCATAATGGGAACAGGGCGTAGTTTTACTTAATCTTGTAGTAAATAAACAAAGAAAACATTTTCAAGCAATATACGCAATAGCAAACGAAAATATGTTTTATCCGCTTTCTAAAACACTCCACTTTTTAATATTTAAAGTAACTTTACCATATTTAACAAGAATTTAAACTTAACCTCTGTAATTACGATCAGCACACCATGAAAACACAAATTTCCTTCAAAATGGCGAACAACGCGCTTTTTTGCACTTTCCAGACTAAATTATCTTTTAAACTGCTCTTCTTCAAGAACATGTAGTACCAACTCTTGATCAAGTTTCTTACTTTTTAAAATATTAGGGGTGTCCATATTGAAAGCCCTGTCCATATTGGGTACAAGAACCTTATTCATAGTGAAATTTCGAAAAAAAAACACGGCATACCCTAAATTAAATCATCTCTAGCAATTCTCATTTCACAAGTTGAAAAACCGAAAGTTGAATAAATACCCACAAAGCGATGTAATCCTTTCTCCGCGGTTTCATCACAAGAAAGATTTTCGATTCGAAAGTTCTTCTGCATCCATCACCGACAGTCCATTCATCACTTCTTTATGCAAAGATGGAGATTGATCTTCCAGATCCCTTCGAATTAAGAACGTACGACAGCCTTCAAAGGTAAACTTCTCTCCGCTCAACCCCCATACTTTTCTTTTTCAGGGGATGATTTGAATTCGGAGGAAAATTCGATTCTATGTTCGAAAATGGATCGCGTTTGATCTAGTGTTTGCTCTTCTGCAAAGAAAGATGCTTTTCATAAGGGTCTTTTGTTGTTACCCCAGAACATGTGTACATAGGATCAAAGAGTTGCTGAAAGTGAGAAACGCGATTTCTTTAATGCAACTATAAGACAGCTAACGGTCAAACTTTTGGAGGATCAGGTGAAGGAAGAACCAAGAAAATTTTCTGTTGATTAAAGTTTAAATGAATTGTTTTGTTTAAAATTTTAATGAAAAGTAATTTGCTTGAAACTGTGTAGCAAACATCTTGAAACGTTGGATGTGGGTTCGAAGTTTTTAGAAAATGTTTTAAATTACTTAATTTTGAGAAGAGAGCAAATGCGTGAATTCAAATTATCCAACTATCTTAACTTCGTTTGAAACTGTGCTTTAAAGAGCTCGATACCTTGAATGTGGTATTGGAGTTTTAGAAAACCTTGGAATTACGTAATCTTGAGCAGTTCAAGGGGAAATCCCGTATTGGGAAATTGGGAATGATATCCTTTTAGTAAAACAATCAAGACACTTGACATCATCTTACGGAGTAGGATCTGTAAGTTTCCGAGAAAGAGGTTTGTTTTATGTTACATCATGATGGAGAAACACTAAAAATTCACAGGAAAGATTTCGGAAATTTATCAAAATCCAAATGACTGAAATGTTAGCTTCACAAATTTCACGATTTTTAAAAAGTAATTTTTAATTTAATTAAACAGCCTCTTTATCGCTCTGTAAAATACAAAAAATTATTTTAATTTTTTTAAGTGTGTGATAGAAGAAATATGAAAAAAAAACTATTAAAAAAGTTGAAGGGTGGTATTACTACGGGATGGATGGTGGATGAAAAAAGATGGATGAACTAATAAAAATCCAAAACTTAGGAGAAGAAAACGTACTGAAATATTAAGTACGAATTAAAGAGCTATGCTATAAGAAAAATGGAAACAATTTTAATTATGGAGAAAATACAAAGTATAAAAATAGAAAGAATGAAAGGGAATAGACATACTACTTTATACGACGCTTAGTGAGGACTTTAAAAAACGTATTGATTGATCATAAATGTGTAGTAAATTCAAATTATATTTCATAAGAGTTAATATTAAATAGTAGAAATATTAATGTTAGCGGAAAAGGTTAGAAATAGTTACTGTACTGAAAAAATTCAACCACAATTTTATTCACTGACTCAAACACAAAGGTGTTTACAAAATCAGAGAATTACATAAATATAGGCAAACATCAAAACATATAAAAACATCTTCACTCCTTCTCCGCCTGTTCCGAGAAAAGTACAAAACAATGCTTTCTCATCTGTTTACACATAAAACATTGTTCTTTTCTTTAGTTGTATCCACCCTCTTCCTTCCGTAGAGTGTCGAATGTCCCACTTTTCGAAGGAATTCCCTTGGTCAATGGACGTTTTTCATAGTTGTAGCCAGTTTTTTGTTTCTTACTAGCTCTGGACCTCTCTGTCGTCCCTTAAACATTTTTATACAATTTAAATATTTTTACCAAAATATGACAGGGAACATGAAAATTTGTTTCGTATAATCTTAATTTCAAGAAAATAAGTTTTTACCCTAATAAAGACTTAAAGCGCCGTGGAATAAAAACTACGTGGATGTAAGACTATGCATAAATTTGAATAAAGACCCAGTTGTTTTTATGCTGTAACATAAAATACTGATTACGTGACATAAATGTAATAAGTAGGGATATATTCTCTGAGGGATCTTAAACTAAAAAAAAAATATATTTTCTTAATAGCATCTAAAAAAACATCAGCTGAGGATAAAATTATTTTATCGTAATATGTGTGTTTATGTATTGAGATTCGGATATAGACTAGCATATTTCAGTTTAATGATGTCAACATATCTTTCGCTACTTTCATAGAAACCATTTTAGATTGCAATTGGGTAAATAGAAAATGCCCATTAACCTTACCTCTTGAATTTGCAGTATGAAAAATGAGTAAAAGTCAAGTAAAACAAAAATGATTATTTAAGTTTTGAGCCTCCTCTCTTCTCAGTAGGTATAAAAAAATAATTTTTTTTTTCACAGGAAAGATGAAACACGTGAAGAGGATTATCAGGGAAATATTTGGAAAATCAATCCATTTTTCTAGATTGTCTATATGTTTATTATTTTTAAAGAAAATTTATTGGAATAGTACAAAACAGATAGCTTAGTTAATACTAAAATAATTTACCAGGAAAAACCCTTCAAAAAAGAAAAGGTACAGAAAGTAAAATGTTAAGAAAACCTGTCACAGAAAAACTTATTGAAAAGTTAAAAAGTATATTTATCCATCAAGAAAAGCTGCAAATGAAGTTCTTTAGTTTGATTAAAAAAGTTATTACATTGCGTATGAAGTATTTCAAGCACTTAACCCATTTTTCTTCCACAGTTGTTTAAAAATGAGATACTGATTAAAAATATCTATAGAAAGATTGCTGTCTCCTACGGACCAAGCAATTAAATAAACATGATTAAATACAAGAACAGAATGAATATTACAAGCAATGTGTGACAAATTTGGATCAATAGATCCTTTTTTAAAATATCTATAAAGTAAAACAGTGGTGCCCAACCTACGGCCCGCGGGCCAAATGTTGTTTAAATTAAATTTAAAAAATTAAAATTTTTTAAATTTTGAAGTATATTATGATACATGTATCTAGGCTATATTTTAGTGCTGTTTACGAATATCATGCCAACTTTTCAATAAAATTTAAATTAACTGGAAAAATTGAAGCATAAGAAATAAAATTATTGAGAAAAACGCTTCAATTTTTCCACACTTATACTAAATTTTATTGAAAAGTTGGCGTGATATTCGTAAACAGCACTAAAATATAGCCTAGAGACATGTATCACATGCATATACTACAAAATTTAAAAATTTTAAAAAATTTAAATTTTTTAAATTAATTTAAAATTTAAATTTTTTGAAAGATATTTTACCTTTTTTCAATTTAATTATTTTTAAAATGATTTATTACCTAATATTGTCTAAATATCTTCCTTATTACTTGATTGAAAGATTTTACCTGTATTTTCAACGTTAGTTTTTATAAATTAATTAATTAACCTTTTAAACGCCGCAATTCAAATTTCGAATTAAAGGTTCTGATTTTTGGCCTAAATGACTTATTTCATCATTACTAAAACCATTCTAGTCATTTTTTGCCAGAAAAAAATTCCTATGTGTGATTTTGAGGATGTTCCCATTTGGGAACATCGGCGTTTGGGGTGAAGTTTTTAGGGGGATATCCAAAAGGCACATATTTTACAATTAATTAAAATAAATGATTGAAATAGGTTCTACTCAATAATTATGAGCATTTTATGATAGTGGACGGTTTTTTCATTTTTATTATCCATACTTGGACGATTTAGTAACATTTTATAGATTTTCATAAGAAAAAAAATTACATGTTTATTATGTACGCGAAGCTTTTCCGTACATTTTTCTTGCACTATGGGTAATATTTTGGTATAAAAAATACACAAGAGTGTTCCCATGCGCTTCGAAGCTAAAGAGTTACGTTACTGTGACAAAAATTTGTTTTAATTACGGTTCTATACGGATATTTAGCATAAAATCCACTAATTGTATCAAATTAATTAGCTTTCAAAAGTGATAATCATAATTATCTCCATTGATTCATTAAAGCTGTGTTTCTCATGGAAGATTCCGAACTGAACCCCATATCTCTTACTTCCAACTTACGTGAGAAGAGTGTTTTAGATGTACACACTTTTCCTTATTTTCAAAATTCTTCAATTTTATTCCAAAAATTTTTATGTAAAATAATTTTTAGGTATGTATTATGTACGCAAATCCTCAGAAGCATTTCAAATATACTCTTTGCATACCCTCTAAAGATAATTACTGAAAATTAATCGATCAGGGTGTTAGAAAAATATACAAGTGTAAGAATCTGCTATAAAGATTAGGCATTTATTTCTCCATTAATTAGGTAAAAAATAAAAATTACAGATTTTTGAATTTAAAACATTATTCTTAACCTGTTTAGATCCTTTGAGACAAAAAAGTTCAAAAAATTAAAGAAAATGGGAAACAACTTGAATTTTTGCAACTTATAAAAATCCCCTCAATTACTATACCCCAAACGCCGATGTTCCCATTTGGGAACATATAAGTTGTATTGGTTATTACTCTCCAAAATTGGAATATGAAGCTATTCTGTCAAGCCAAATGGGAAGATGTGTACTTAAGCTACCTAAAAACAGCAACATTATTTAAAACTAAATTTATTTAAAATTTTCACAAGTTGAAACTTGTGAAATTTTTGGAAGAGCCAAAAATCTCTAATTTTGATGTAAATTCTACAAAAAGGATTTTATTGCACATGAAAAAATTTTGCATGTAAAATAACTTCATATCTTTGAGATTCTTTCTACCAAGTATCAAATTCCTGCATGAAAATTTAAGTGGTGAAAAAATTCCTTAAAATGATGTTCCCATTTGGGAACATCGGCAGGTAAAAGGTTAACTAAATATTTAATCACCAATTGTGTTTTTTTAGGTTATAGAGGTATATACCTACAATTTGAAAAAAAATTTTATAGTCCGATTTTCTTCCATTTTAAGTATGTTATTATTTTAGTCATTTCTAATTGAAAACCGTTTAAATTATTTCTTTTCTTCATGGAAGATTCCGAACTGAACCCCATATCTCTTACTTCCAACTTACGTGAGAAGAGTGTTTTAGATGTACACACTTTTCCTTATTTTCAAAATTCTTCAATTTTATTCCAAAAATTTTTATGTAAAATAATTTTTAGGTATGTATTATGTACGCAAATCCTCAGAAGCATTTCAAATATACTCTTTGCATACCCTCTAAAGATAATTACTGAAAATTAATCGATCAGGGTGTTAGAAAAATATACAAGTGTAAGAATCTGCTATAAAGATTAGGCATTTATTTCTCCATTAATTAGGTAAAAAATAAAAATTACAGATTTTTGAATTTAAAACATTATTCTTAACCTGTTTAGATCCTTTGAGACAAAAAAGTTCAAAAAATTAAAGAAAATGGGAAACAACTTGAATTTTTGCAACTTATAAAAATCCCCTCAATTACTATACCCCAAACGCCGATGTTCCCATTTGGGAACATATAAGTTGTATTGGTTATTACTCTCCAAAATTGGAATATGAAGCTATTCTGTCAAGCCAAATGGGAAGATGTGTACTTAAGCTACCTAAAAACAGCAACATTATTTAAAACTAAATTTATTTAAAATTTTCACAAGTTGAAACTTGTGAAATTTTTGGAAGAGCCAAAAATCTCTAATTTTGATGTAAATTCTACAAAAAGGATTTTATTGCACATGAAAAAATTTTGCATGTAAAATAACTTCATATCTTTGAGATTCTTTCTACCAAGTATCAAATTCCTGCATGAAAATTTAAGTGGTGAAAAAATTCCTTAAAATGATGTTCCCATTTGGGAACATCGGCAGGTAAAAGGTTAACTAAATATTTAATCACCAATTGTGTTTTTTTAGGTTATAGAGGTATATACCTACAATTTGAAAAAAAATTTTATAGTCCGATTTTCTTCCATTTTAAGTATGTTATTATTTTAGTCATTTCTAATTGAAAACCGTTTAAATTATTTCTTTTGCAATTATTTTGTGGTTTTGAGCGATGTTTTAATTTTTTCGACTTTCCAAATTTTGAATTAATTTTTAAAAATTGAAATTTAAAATTTTTCAAAATTTAAATGGTATATTCGTATTCACCACTGAAAAATAGCCTATAAACATGTATCATAAGTCTCTATTTTTATAACTTAATTTTTTAAAATTTTTTTCGGCCATTTTTTAAAAATAAAAAAAAAATTTCAGCCCGTCCGATTTTGGCCGATTTTTAGTATGTTATTATTGAGGTCATTCCTAAGTGAAAACCGTTGAAAAACCTTTTATTGCAATTTGTTCGAGGTTCAACTCTATTTTCAGTGGACTATAAAAGTGTTTTTTATGTGGCCCGCGAGATAAATCTTCAAAAGCAAATTGGCCCTCGGGAAAAAAAGGTTGGGCACCACTAAAATAAAAAATGTGGATCAATAGATCCTAAGTGTAAAATAAATACCTTTTTAGAGCAAAAGACTTTTCAAACAAAATTTATGGAACCACATTTCTTTTAAAACTTTTTCGGGATTTGAATTATTTTTAGATTGCAATTTTTATGAAAATAATATTTTTCAAAACACTTTTCAATAGACTGTATTATAGAATAAAAAAAACAATTACTTAAACTGTTTAAGATCGTAGTTTTTTCAAATGAACTAATAAAACAGATCCTAAACTCATTGAAAAGTGTGTTCAACATTTTAAAATACAGCCTGCGCGACACCTCACAAGACATAAAATATCTTTGAACTACCAACTCTAGTGCAACTAATTCCCAATAATTAATAATCGTTATGATGTTATTAGGACCAGCTTTAAAGTTCGGTATCAACCCAATATTCCTTTTTATTCTAAGTATACAAGTTATTCAGTTGTAAAGACGCAAAGAGTAAAAAACAACATAGAAACGCCTCCGCGCTCCAGCTATTAACATGGGAATTTTAAGAAGTTTCAAGAGGAGGGGAAAAAACTGGAAGAAATAATTAATTCCGAAAAAGCAATTAACACTGTCTTGTGAGTCACATCTGATAGAGTATCTGGAATATTAAATCGAGCCCGCAATTAATAATAACTCTGATCATTAACGGATTTAAGAATAAACAAAGTTATTCTTGCACGTAACCTTTGCTTTTTCTTAACTCGGCAACATTGGTTTAATTCGGTAGAAAAAACAACATGCACAGCTTGCTCTGGAATAGTTTTTCTCTTACTTTGAGTAATGAGAAAGTCATTTTTTACGAGACTTGAAACTTATCCGTGTTGGTTATTTGTTTTCGTTATATCTAGGTTATTAGAATGCAGTTGTTTTTTAACGTTATGCTTCTGCAAATTAAATAACTAAATTTCCAGAGCTTTGCCTCTTGAGTCTTGCTGCTCTTTAGAATGGAAACAAAGAGCTTAAAATTAGAGTCAATTTTGTTTATGTTTAATTGGATGATGGGATCATTAGGTTTTTTCCTCTCAAGAGATAACTTTGTTTTCTAAATTAAGCGAAAAGGTTTTCGTATTTGTTTCTGTCAAAGGAGAATATATATGCATATATTTTTATGGATAGCATAATGACAAATCAGAAAAAGTATCAAGGGGAGTACATCCAAGTTTTGAATTCTTCATGTTTCAAATAAGCTTGAAACGGATGAAAAGTTGTTAGCTCTCAGTTTTTGCAGAAATTTACTTAAGTAAAACATTTACAAGGTGATTTTCAAGTCCATACAATGCCTTTAAATTTGAGCCACCATCTACCAGAGTTATCAACACTATAAACGTTAATCTATTAAAAACGGTACGGGTGGTGAATCAGTAAGCTTAGAGCAGCACTCAAGTGGCTAAATAAGAAAATTAAAGAAATATTTTAGAAATAAAAGAATATGTACAATATCATAATCAGAAGAGAAAATTTCAAAACATTCTGTAAAACTCTTGGAAATATTGGCGATCGAATTTTGAACTATTTTTTTGCCTTGTCCATAAAATAAAAAAAGTCACTTGTATTATGATGCAGTTTTTTCTTCAGTTGATGAGGAGGAATTTGAGTTCGGTCAATCAAAAAAAAAATTAACTTCCCCTAATTTGGTTTGCGCAGACAGTATCCTTATTCATCAAATGACATTATTACTGTCACGGCTTCCTATTTCAAGCCGTCGGAAGTCTAGAGTGGTAAGACGGTAAACTAGAAAGTCGGATCGAAACCGTTAGTCCCACTCCCATTTTAAGGTCTTTTCCTTCAGCTCTCTACACACTTACGCTGTTTAGAATTGGACTTACTGTGGTCGATTCTGGGAATGGCCGTTTTGGGAAGGCAATCGGACCCCTATCAGAGATATTTCCCAAAAAAGTCACTTGTAAAAACCCTACTCCTTGTAGTCTTAAGTCCGTATACGGCATCTCAAGGCCGGCTTAGATAGAAGTTGATCTTATGAGAAGAGCTTTGGATCAAAAGCACTCGTTATGTGAAGTGTAAGCTCGTTTAACTCCTCTACTCCCCATGGTATCAAATATGCTACCATAAATGAAAGGAGAATATCACTATTATCGTTGGTTAAGCGGACAATAAGTGTAAACTCACAACTATCAAGCGTCGCCTCCAACCGTGGACCGGTTTCGTCCTTGTTAGGACTCATCAGCACGGTATAGGAAGGCAACAAAAGAGAGCAAAAACCTTACCTTTTTTACCTTGCCTTTCTGGAATTAAATATGTTCTAGAAATGCCATGTCATTCCAGCAGCTGAGTGGAGGACTAATCAATGGTCATCACTTTTTCAGTTATAGTCGGCTAAACTAGTACTTGCCTTTCGCTCTCTTGCGTTGTCTTCCTATACCGTGCTGATGAGTCTTAACAAGGACGAAGCCGGTCCACGGTTGGAGGCGACGCTTGAGAGTTGTGAGTTTACACTTATGCTACCATAAGTTCAGCTTCAATTTTCAGCATGTGTTTTTAAAGTTATTGCAGCAATATTTGCACCTTCAGGTTCTATTACTTATAAGTCCAGTCTCCATTTTCAAAAATTTGCTAATTTTTTTTTCATTTAATTTATTAGGTGTTAAATTATATGAACAAGGCAACAAAAAAAATTGTTCCATAGTTTTTTCTGGCATTAGAGGGTTGAGGCTGCGAGGGGCAAAGTGTGTGGCAGAAGGCGAGTAATATCCATCCCAAGCGCAAGATTCCCAACACTCAACAGAAAAGCCCGAACTCTTACTCTGTGTTCGCCGTCGCCGAGTGCAGGACGTCAACACAGACGGCCTCGCAGAGGATGGTGGGTGCCTCGACGAAGGTCACCGTCTTCACCTTGTGGTGCCTAGCGGCGGATGTTGTAAGCTCGGTGGTAGAGAGCTGCCGCTTCAGCTCGCTGCTCTCCACCAAGTCGAAGATCTGCTCCTTGCCCCCGAAGCCCGCCTCGAAGTCGTGCAGGATGAGCGAGGAGGGGGCGTCCTTCAGCAGGTATGGCTTCTTGAAGGAGTCATCTTCCTCTTCGCTGCTGTGCTTCACCTTTTTGAAGGGGAAGGAAAGGTGGGTTAGTTCATTGGCATAGTATGCATTGAACAAAATCTTACTAATTAGTTCTCAGATAGCATGTGATCTTTCGGATAACTTTCTCTTTTCATTGTTATTGGGATTCTCAAAACAAGGTTTACCGAAAAAGCATTTCCAAGATTAGGATTTGCGTGATAAAGGTGCAGAAAAAGATGATAAAAACCCTGGGAAAACCTTCTCTAGTTCCTCATTTTCTAACCTTGTTTTTAAGGTTTTTCTGTAAGGTTTACAGGTTGTCAATGACCTTATATAGGTGTCAACTGAGGAAGGTTGTTTTTGACTTTTCATAAGGTTACAGGTTGTCAAAGACCTTACATGGTGTTACGCTATAAGGTTGAACAATATTTTGAAAATTTTACATTGTGTGCTATCTGGGTTAATTCCCTTTTGAGTGAACCTTTTTTATTATTGTGACAAGCGATCCAAAGAAAGTTTTCGTTCTTGTCCCAATCCAAAGAAAGTTTTCGCTCTTGTCCCAATTAACTGATGGTTATAGTTCATGTTAACCTTTTCTGTACTTATAAGGGTAGAAAACGTTTTTAAGGTATTGAAACAGTTTTCTACAATACTTTTATTTTAAGGAACAAACCTGGGGGCGTACTCAGCGCATCTTTTTAGAGATTTTTTAAAATTTTTGTGCAGTTAATTTTCAAATTTGACAAGCAATTTTTTTTATTATTTTCCACTTGTTTTGAGGCATTTACTATGCGTACCAAATGTAAAAACAAAAATTAATGCATTAACAAGTTAAACGAATATCGATAAAACAAACCTCATAAAACGCTTTCTGCACATTCTTCGCCACGTTGATCTTATCCTTCTGATAAAATATCGCTCCAAACACCACCGCATTCAGCATGAGCAGCGAGCACCCCACCGCAATGGTCACTCCCAGCGCCGAAAAGTGCGCCCCCTTGTCCAGTCCGAACACCTGCACCTCCGTCGTTGCGTTGCTCTGTCCAACCCTGTCCACTTCACTGCCACCACCACCTGTAGTCGCGTTCTCCTCCTTGCCACCACTCGAATGCTGGACAACGTCCGAGTAGATGTCCCGGACGCAGCCGTCGTAGCTGGATGCGTTGTGGTGGTCATCCAGCATGTGGTGGTGGTCAGATGTGGTGTTGTCCGCCGCGTCCAGTCGAGGGATCAGGTTCAGCCAGTAGGAGAGCTTGTGTGCGTTGTAGTGGTCCTTCACTTTAGGTTTGAGAGCTGTTGGAGGAGAAAGGAATGGTTAGGAGAGGAGGTTGTATGTGTGTTTGTGTGTGTGGTTTTACGGTCTAAGAATGGTTCCCTTGGGTCTTCAAATTTGGTGATGAAAAAATAAGTTTTCATATAGTCGAACCAACGATAGTAAAAGGGTCATGTGACTTTGACATACTCGGAGGGGAGAAAGGAAGAAGCTGAGGGGCTGTTGATTGAAAGAGGAATATACATTTACTCCCTCTAACCTTAGTTATACCCTCTATATACATAAAAAATCAGTATATTTTAAATAAAATAAAAAATACTGAAGCAAAAAATCACGTGACCCTTTTACTATCGTTGGTTCAACAGTATTAGGATATAATGAAAAATTAAAATTAAGAGAAACGCAAATTTTGTAGTGAAAACGAACTATTATGGCCTAAAATCAGTACTATCTAAAAAATTGACTTCTGATAAGATTTAAGTCAAAATTTAAAAAATATTAACAATATGTGAGGTTAAAGCTGCGGAGCGCAAAGAAAAACACAGGGTAGTAAAAACCCCAAATAAGCGCAAACTGAGCGCTCTGTGCAGTTTATAACATGCCTCGCCTAAAACTTTTTCGTGCTTGCATAATATAGTATATGCTAAGGTAGCTGACAGTGCAATGACAGCAATGACAGTGATAATGATCATATTTTTTATCTTAAACAGCAATTGAATATCCTTAAATTCAAGTTCAAGTTGGTTTTTTAGAAGCCTCTGATTGCTCCCTTGGAGCCGCTTGCACCTTCTTTTCGAAATTATATTTTTAAATATCCTTACTGGTAATTATTCTTAGTAAATTTCAAATACCTTGAAAACCCCATGCATTATTTTTAAATGAAAATATGCTATATCTCAAGAAAACACAGATGTAAAATTTTTCGATACAAAAATTTTGAAATATTAAGATAACATAATTACTTTTTTAATACATTTTACTGTATTTTTAAAGTATCAAAACAATTGCACAACTTTTAATAGTACACTTTTTAAAAATGTGTTTTTAAACAGAATTTGGTGAACAATAAAGTAAGATTATTTTGTTTGATAGTAAGAAGACATTTTGTTGAATCACAGAATATTCTAAACAAAGGATAAAAAATTACATCAAAGATGATGGATTCAGATCTAAATCCGGGATCTTCGAATAACTTAGCATTTTTCAAACTAAATATAATCTTACCGGATGATATTTTGACATAAATGCAAACTAGTTTCACGTATTGCACTCGGGTTATTTACCGAACCGTATTCTTGATTTACTTATATCTATAGCGAGAAATTCAAATATTAGGAAATACCGTTCTTTCGAGTCCCTAAGTGCACATAGGTTGTTATTTACGATCTATATCTATGCAAACAATCAGAATTTCAAAGAGCACACGGCTCGTAAATTACAGCCTTCTGTTACCAAAATGTTATCCGATATTTCACCCCCTTGTAAATGAAATTGGCAGAACAAAGAAATAAGGTTAAAGCGTGATTTAACTCAGACGGCCTATCGAGTTTGTGTATTTAGCGAACATTTTAGCTAGAAGAGGATTTATAGCTATCAAGCACGAAATGTTACTTAAATCTAAAGCTTAAAACACAGAGGGATGAAGGAACACGGGCCTATTTACTTTGTCACTTTAACGTTTGAAATGGTTGTAAAAAAGTTTGATTTATTTTATGTGTACTTATTCAAGGTGTAGTTATTTACATGAAAAGGTAAATAAAAAAGCAGGAATGTGCTGAGATTTAACTTGATTAATGTTTTTATTAGTAATGAATTGAATAAGATGTAAGAAAAACAAGCGACTGAAGTCAGTTTTTTTTCGCAAAAAGACAAAAATTGCGTTTTTAACACAGGGACTATAAATCAAGTAACAAGAGTAAATATTTCACTAAAAAAGTTATATTCATTAGGTATAAATTTTTTCCTTTTGATGTATTTGTAACACACAAGCAACAAGGCGTTTAATTTTATACAGTTGTGATCCCAGATCTAGTAACTAATAGTATTATATTTTTTAGAGTAGTTTGAAAGATTAAATAAGGAAGTAAAAATAAAGTGTAAAAAGTTTTTAAGTGCAAAATTGTGTAAAGAAGTGAAAGGGATTAAAAAGTATTAAGAATTTACAAATAAAATTTAAGTATTAGAAGTATATAGAAATTTTAGTATTACGTAATAATTTAAAGTATGTTTTTTTTGTTGCTAAGATACATCTTGACGAACGACTTATAAATAGTAAATGTGAAAAGCTTTATTTACTTGTAAAATTTTCAGTTGCCTCACACGGTTGTTTAAGAAGAAGATTATAAATGCTATTTTGGTTTAGTTTTCACGAAAAAGATTACATAATGAATAGTAAAATGAAAAGAGTAAAAAATTATTATTTGACTAATTTTTTTCATCTACGAAAGCTATTGTTAACAATACAACTAGAACAGTAACCGACATACCATTTAGTAAGATTCTTATGTATGATTTCATTAAAAAAACCATGGAAAACAGATAGTCACGAATAAAAACAAAACACTAATTTTAATTTTTAGAAATAATCGTCATTAATCGTGTCCAAAAACCAATAAGTCGAGTGCTCACCTATTTGTGACTACTAAGTGGAGTTAAAAAACTGTCTAGACCAGTTTTTTGAAAGCGAGGTAATATATCTATGTCAGGGTTCACAGGCAAATAAGATCAACCCATAAACAAACACGCACATTGAGCTAACGAGCCAACTTAAAGATAGTAAAAAGTTCATATGAAATAATTAATGAAATCTATTCAATTAAATTACTTGCCTCTAGGGAACAAATGCTTTAAAGCATAAAGGAATTTTTAATGGTCTCGCCAGTGTCTAATAAAGATAACATTCATCAAATACATGTAGACATAGAAAGTGGATGAGGTCAAATTATATATGACGTGAGCGATAAGAAGTACTACTATGTATGAATGACGGGACACAAATTTGACCAAATACGTAGAATTTCAATATTTTACAAAAATATTTAAAGAATAAGATTATATAAATAGATTGAATCTTCGGATAGGGGTGTTAATTATAAAACTGTCAAGGAGTGAAATAGTTTAATATTTAAAGAATTCAATTGCATTTAATTTTCAATAAATTGTATGATGGCCCTTTATATACTAATTTATATGAAATTGGGTTCAGATATAAAGAAGGAGTGGGAGGAAATACCTCATATTAAATCAAATATTATTTCCTGGAATCTAATACAACTACCAATCAAGTACATATTTAGGAGAAAATTGTTTTCGTACATACAGAAATAGTTTGTTGCTTAATTTAAATGTTATATAATCTTATGAAGTAAATAAAACCTTCCTACCCCGCATGGGGTGCGTGAGAACTCAAACGCCCTTTGACGCTTGATATCTTCTATGTATTTTTGTTTCGACATTTCCAATGCTCCTATTCCTTAAATACGAAAACTTCTACAATGGGTAAAAATATTGGGGTTATTATTCAATATTAGAGTTATCGTAAAATGAACCTTTTTTTAGATATTTTTAAAACAAATTTTACGATAAATAGCATAGCTCCTTTAATTTTCAAAATTTTGTTTAGCTTTTAGGTCAATGCACAGGTATTTATCTAAGGAACATGTTATTTCAAGAATTTTCAAAAAAAACTTTTATATATTTTCCTATAGAGGTGTTGGCGTAATTTTAAATTTCCGCCAAATTTTAGTATAAATTGCTATTTTTAAAAATATTTTTTATAAAATTAGGGTATTTTTTACTTATATTAGTTATTTAAACTACATTGGTTAAGAAAAATATGTAAACAATGTTAATGTTTTTTAATGTTATGTGTTATGTTGTTAATGTATAATGTTTTTTAAAAACCTTCTCCCAACGTAGGCAGTTGCCTTAAAAGGAATTGAATGGTGAAATTGTTTTTTTATAACTAATTGAAGCCCCTTTATTACTTTTAAACTGATTGAAAATTGTTAAATACAGCTCTTTTAGGTATGAGGAACGTTAATTAATAAAATTGCTTAAAATGTAAAAACAAACCCATCCGCACTCACGTTAAAAGTCACCAGTACTGAGAGAGTACAACTTATCTCAGCTAAAAACAAAACGAATTGCTTATCACGGTTTACTTATCAAAAACCTACCTGAATAATTAATAAAGAAGATTCTCGTTTCCTCTACAAGGAGCCAACAGAAACACAAACGAAGTTCCCAAGAAACGCAATCGAAATCTGCAGATCTTCCTTTTCTGCACATGCTGGAAGTTTATTGTCACGGATTCAATTACTGAAAATGTGTTCCTCGCGTCTGAAAGCTCTTTTAAGTATGGAAGAGATAACTTCTATTTAGAGGAAGTCCTTACTCCGAGAATTCCGTTTAATAATTCGGCTAATTAATTTTCTTAATAGGAAGAGGGGAATCCCCTTGAGTAGTGTGGTAAGCATTCTAGAATGAAATATTCCTCAAGATTGTTCAGTTCTGGAAGTCGTTAGATTAGGTGGTGTGAACAAAGTTACAGACAAGTTCCCCAAAAGGGTAATATCCTTGGTTCTATGCCTTAAGGATATCTAGAAGCGCCTGTCCGTAGGATTTCTGAAATTACGGTATTTAGCTCATATTGTGGCTCATTTCATTTCTAAACTTGACTTGATGTCATTCTAAAAAGGAAAACTTTATGCAAGCTAGTTTTTACTGCACGGAAGAACAAATATAAGTACGATTTCAATTTTCATAAAACTAAATTGCTTTTGAAGTTTAATAAATTATTTATTTGTGTTAATCTCTTGAATATGATTAAAATTATTTCATTTATAACCAACATCTTTTACACTTTAATGAGAATTAAGGATATTGTTTTTTTGTGTTTCAATTCATATTTACTAAACATAAAAAAACTCAAATGCATTTTTAATAAAATGAAATTATACACCAGAACATACCATTCGGTGGTTAATTTCTCAAGACAATGAATATTTTATACTGTGTTGTAATCTATCGGCTTTTTATTCCGCTGAATTTCCTTTGAAAACATGGGAATGACCCTAGAATCTAGGATGGGTTTTAAGTTTAAAAATAGCTGGATTTTCATTTCTCTCAGTAGCACTTTAAGCGTAAAAAACAACACAAGTTTATTCCGAACTGGATAAAAATATGCCCAGTAATATATCAAGATAATAAATAGAACGGCTTAACTTTATTTCTATTTTCGTCCAATATGTATCATGAAACGTAAACAGATAGCATTACACTAAAGGTATGATCTAGCTACTTTATAGCCACAATATCATGATTACAAATGTTATAATCATTAGTCTTTCTGACACGGCAGTTAAAACATCATGTATATAGTTGTGATCTAGATGCCTGTATAGTTCAGGATCTATATATAATATATTAGGGTGGTCCTAAGTATAATGGTAAAAAAAAATTTTCGGAATTTTTTAAGTCGCAACCCCTTATTTTTTTACTTATGGGGTAGTAAGTAACTGGTAAAAATTTTATTCGAATCGGTAAATATTAACACGTGCCGCAAAAGGGATGAAAATCTGAAAAAACATCAAAATTATCAAAACTTTGAAAAATCATAAAATTCATTTAAAATATATTATTTGATTTATTTCAATACTTTTTTAACAGAAAATGCTTAAACACGAAGAATATTTGAATTTGTAGCATTTGATCATTTTTTAAAGGTGTTGTATTTACTCCTCATTATGCGTTAATATATCGTTTTACTCCTCAATGAGCTTGATTCCCCTTTCTGCAGAATCATTTACAACAGACTATTACGGACGACTTTAAATCCTTCCTGATAAATATCATCACAAGTTTTACGTTAAAGTATTTCTAAAAATAAAGTCTGAAAATAACTTAAAAACCTTCGAAAAAAGTTTTCGGTCCATTTTGCCACAAAATCGACTAGATTTATCTCAGAGTTCTGCCAGTTTTTCATAACTAATTTGTGACCACTCTGATACATGGGTGGATTCTTTCTCTTAAACTCTTTGGCAGCTCATTGTTGTGTGGGGAAAATGTGTGGCGACAATCTCATCGAAAAAGACTAAGGCAACTGTCTCCTCCATCAAGAAACCCTCCATGACTAATCATTTTCAATGCTGTTATAGACATATTTTCATTAATTCCTCTGTAGAAAAACAGGCCCTCAGCATGAATTTCAGATATTTAACTGTGGCTTTGTGAGCCATTTACACATCAAACCAGATCCAATAAATATACTCGTACCTTTTAATCCTTGTAGTTCTCGATTATCCAAATTAACCTCATTTCTAAAAATAAACATTTTAAGCAATAAATTGCTTTAGTAATCCACCTATGGATGGATGGAAAGCACCAACGTTGTCTAAATTTAATCGTTTTTGCTTCTCGATTTTCTATAAGTGCTACAGTTAACTGTAGAAATCTTTATAGCCATACCTCGGTCAGTGTTCAAGAGCACTCAAAGTTCAAACTTAAGAATTTCTTCTTGGTCTCTTCCGATTGTGTTTTCCCCAAGATTTTTGAAAAAATTTAAATAAAAGTAGTACATAAAGTCCAAGGGATACAGTAACACTAGCTTCAAAGGCCTTTTTTTAACACAAATTCATAAATTAACACTGATTTCAGAAAATTAAAATGTATTATTAGAACTTAAGCTTATAAAATGCAGAGTATAAATTTCTATATAAGGCTTTTAATTATGAGGAATTACATTTAAAATCTAATTTTCATTGCTTTTAACATGACATTTAAGTTTTGCTTTTTGTCCCAACCCTCTTTGGGAAACCCTCGTTGGACCCAACCAGTGATATTTTTAACGCCTCTGAGAGCGTATTTCACGCATTGGAAATCGGAAATACGCTTCCAAAAACTAGCCAGGCGTATTTTCACTCTTTGAAATTTTAATCAAGGTTTTGCTTAAAAAGGCATGGTGCCCCACCGAAATTGAAAAATATTTTTTTCTACTCAAATTTGTAATATTAAATTAATATTGCATTTAAGAATGCTTAATGTTTAATATATTATTTTATTTATAATTTTTAATATTGTCTACTAATACTTAACACAGATGCTATAGAAACCAAAATAGCATCCTCATTTTTTCCATTTCATTTTTCCAATAAAAAAGAAAGCGTTTTTATGAAAAAGTTTTCTCTGTATTTGCAGTTATGCTATTTCCGTATTTCACTCCCCTCATCAATGAATTTCACGCCTCCTGAAAAAGTCAAGGCGTATTTTTACTCCTCCAAAAAAATCCTAAGAATAACACTGGACCCAACCCTCGTCCACTTTACCTTAAATCCTCTTTTGGAATTTACTTATAATAATGAATTACACCCTAAAATATATGCAATAACCATAGTGTAGGAGGTTTTTAAGTTTATCTCAAATACATGAAGATACCGCCTTTTTGAGAATGCCCGCCAGCGTCTTCTGCCATGCGGTAGAAAATGCACCGGAGCCGGCTTTTCTTCCCGAGTGGTGACGGAGTCTTGCGCTTTTACCGTACTATAACTTCAATCGCTTTGCGGCACGTGTTAATATTAAAATATTTAAAAAATATTTGGTATACTTTCATTTCATACCTTAAGGAAAAAAGTTGGGGGTAGCGACCGAAGAAATTCCGAGTTTGAAAAATTAGGACCACCCTAATAATATATATATATATTTATGTGTAACTGTAGCTGGGGAGGCACAATAACTCACTAGATAGTCTATGTAAACGTCTTCTCTGCAACACTCAGTCAGATATAGAGAACTTAAGGTATATGAATAGAAACTTATGAATAAGTGTTTAGTATTTTTATAGATTAAATTTTATAAAATGAAAACCATTGTGGACGGAGAAGCTGACCAGCCCCAATCGTTATTAATGAATCTTATGGATTTTGACTGAATACTTTGAAGGATATTTATCCAAAGAGTAGTATGTGGGTCCCAAATTTGTACAGCATACTCGAGGAGTTGTTTTGTACTATAAGCATTAAAAGCCAATAATCTAATCTCTTCGTCAGCTAATTTTGAATTTCGATATAAAAAATAGCAGAGGTAGATTTATTCATTATGCTTTGGATATGTAGGTTAAAACGAAAATCTTTAGAAAACGTTATTCCTTAATACTTAACAGAATCAACTTTATCGATAAATTGGCAATTATTTAAATCATAATCAAGACCACTGGAGATATCATGACAAAACTCAATTAAATGGGTTGTTGTAGATAGGCCTCAGCGGAACCCATGTTGATTATTGGAGATTATGTTATTTAAATAGAAATTGTTTGATGTGGGATGAAAAATATGTTCAAGTATTTTGATTAGAGAACCCTTTTCGAACATTTTTTAAAAACAATTATAGGAATACCATCAGGACAGCATGAATTTTTGGCTTTTAGTTGAGACAGAAGTTTTTCAATACCTTTAGTTTCAATAAACAAGGGTTCCATTGCCGGGACACTTGGATCAAATAAAGTATTAGATGAATCAAAATTGGAAGGGCGAGTATAAATACCGATTTAAAATAGCTATTAAACGGTGTGGTTGCGATTATTGTATTGGGTTGTCCCATAAGTTCTGTTACTTTTTACAAAGTTTTGGGTTTGAAAATTTTTTATGAAAAAATGGCAATAGGTGGAGATTTCAAACAAAGGGGATTTTGATTAATGTATATTAGGGTGTATCGAAAAAAACTTTTTTTCGATTTTGATGACGTAATATTGGGGAAAAGTTGTCTAAGGTGCCAGAGAGTACCTGTGAATTTTTTCAGAATTTTTGGATTATTTCTTAAGGTGCCACATTGGCCCTGAAGTTCCCCATGTTAATCCAATGGGGCGTGCCGCCAAAAAGGCCGAAAATCGGTTTTTCGCCCCTCATTTCTACCCTAATCACACGACAAATGTCTTGTCACGAGTTATGGACTCTATATGATCTAGGCTATCCAACAAAACTTGAATAATAGCCTAAATATCTATATTACGTTTTTTTGTATGCTCAAATTTCGTCGAAAATCGCGTATTTCCTCGTTCAAATCAGAGCCCACAATCAACATAATATAGAGATTTAAGTTATTATTCAAGTTTTTTCGGGTAGCATACATCATATAGAGTCCATAACTCGAGACAAGACATTCGTCGTGTGATTAGGGTAGAAATGAGGGGCGAAAAACCAATTTTCGGCCTTTTTGGCGGCGCGCCCCATTGGATTAACATGGGGAACTTCAGGGCCAATGTGGCACCTTAAGAAATTATCCAAAAATTCTGAAAAAATTCACAGGTACTCTCTGGCACTTTAGACAACTTTTCCGCACTATTACGTCATCAAAATCGAAAAAAAGTTTTTTTTCGATACACCCTAATGTATATTTATGAAGATAATGTGTGATTTTGGTAGTTCTCGTGATATTATTTCTTTTCAAAATGGTGGTTTGAAAAAAAGACCGCAAACGACTATTTTCACTCAATTTTTTTCTTTTGTTTAAAAATCTAGGAAGAATGCATAATTCATGGCTAAAAAAAGTTTTACTGTAAGTTTGAAATGTTTAGTTCAAGATGTCATAGTTTCAGGTAATTCGATAAGTTTAACTTAGGGAATTTCGGTCTCAAACATAACATCTTTTGCAAAAAGCTTACCTCAGTAATGTTAGTCATTTCAAAGAAATTTTCACGAAAGAAACATCAAAATCAGTAAAAAAGCTTAGGAAAGAACCAAGTATTCAAAATATGCAGTATATTAAATTATATCTCAACTTAAGTTCAGAAAGTAGTGCGCACAATGCAAACGCGCAAAGTTTTAGCTTATCAGAATTACACTCGCTGAATTTATGCTAAGAGAACAAAGCAATTATTTGATTCATATACGAAAACACTACAATAAAAACAACTCGTTGGGATTTAAAAATAAATCAATTCAACGATATTATGAAAAGAGGCTTTCTATGTTTAAACCGTTGAAACAAGCATTATGGTTCAAAAAACATCTGCCTTTAATTTGTTTCATACCAGCTGCTCAGAAAAACAATAGGTGTGCTTTAAAAAACACGTGAAATTGCCAATATATGAAGTTTTAAAGTCAAAATTTCCTACCTTAAACTTATCAAATCACCTTGAAACTATGACATCTTAATCTTAACATTTCGAAAAAACAGTAAAACTTTTTTTAGCCATGAATTATGCGTTCTTCCTAGTTTTTTAAACAAAAGAAAAAAATTACGCAAAAATCGTCGTTTTTGGTCTTTTTTTCAAACCGCCATTTTGAAAAGAAATAATATCACGAGAACTTCCAAAATCACACATTATGTTCATAAATATGCATATATCAAAATCCCCTTTGTTTGAAATCTCCACCTATTACCAGTTTTTCATAAACAATTTTCAAAGACAAAACTTCGTAAAAAGTAACAGAACTTATGGGACAACCCAATATTTAAGAGTATATATATAAAATTTATTTCTAACTATACAAATACAAATACAAATATAAATTAAGTCGACCAACTACAGGCGTAAGCCCAGCAAGATTGGTCCAGTCTTTTTAACCCAAACTACCGGAATCCCAGTAACTGTCAATTTTCCTCTTGAACTCGTTTACCCCACTTGAATTTACAACTGTTTCAGGCAACGCATTCCATCTATCCATTACCCTATTTAAAAAATAATGCTTTCTACAATCCGTCTTAAATTTGACTTTATTCAATTTGAAATTGTGACCCCTTGTTCTATTACCCGTATTGAAATCTAGTCCCTCTGTGTCCCCTTGCTTTACCATTTTAAAAAGTTGAATCATATCCCCTCTAATCCTTCTTTTCTATAGAGTGATTATATTTAGCTTCTTTAATCTTCCCTCATAACTTAAACTAGATATACCCTTGATCATTTTAGTAGCCCTATGCTGAACCCTTTCAATTGAATCAATATCTTTTTTTAAGTATGGAGACCAAAACTGAACAGAGCATACTCTAGATGAGGTCTCACCGAGCCTCTGTATAGTAGCAAAATAATATCATCGGACCTTGAAGAAACAGTTTTTTTTAATGTATAACAATATCCTATTAGCCTTTTTACTAGCAGATGAACACTGATGAACCTATTTAAAGTCCTCATTTACTATCACCCCTAAATCTTTGATCATATTACCTTCTTTATACAATTCAAACATCTTTAAAAAAAAGCTGACAATGGAAGAAAATATTTGTAAAGATTCAAAATAAATTTTACTCTTAAAGCATTAATAAGAAACTACATAAGATAAAAATTTGTTGAATAACGATTCCATTGAATGCCCTCTTCGATCGATTCCAACTTGAATAATCAATGAGAAATATCTGTTTCATACAGTTCAAAAAGTACTTCCCATTTTAAAAGTTTGACTAATTAGTAGAAAATTGAATAGAACCAATCGCTCAGAACTAATCCTTAATTACCATTATTGCAACAATTCAAACACAAGTTTTATAAAATAAATATGAGTTGTTTTGGTTCTCTGATAGTTTTCCTTAGTTAATCGTTTAAGTAGTTAATTATTTTAAACAAAGGTTTGGCTTGAAACATGTGAAACTTAATACCCATTGCCAGTTTAATCCCGTATTCACTTCTGAATATTTAACGGCTGTTATAGTAAATCTCCTCTTAAACTAAGACCATCTTTCACGAGGTCTTTTAAATCTCCAACATTATGTATGCACATTTTAACCTACCACGGTTGCATTTTACACAAGTTAAACCCTTAAGTGTACAATAAAAATAAATTACAAGGCATTGATGGAAGAAAAAAAGAACAGAAGCGCATTAAATCATGGCCATGATTAAATAAGCAGGAAAGAATAATTTGGACTGAGGATTACATATTCTGTTTATTTTATTCTATATAAATCCTCCTTTATCCTCCCTTCTTAAGATTCAATCACCATATTCATTGATGCAATAATAAGTCGGAGTAATTTAGTCAAATAAATGTTACTTGTGGAATAAAATGTCAGGAAAGTCGAATTTGGCATTCTAAACTTCAATGTTTTCACAATAAATGTTAAAGAAAGTGAAACTGTATTCAATAGATAACTTTTAAGGTTACCATATCAATAATGCATTACACTTTCACTGATACATCTATTAACAGTTTAAAAAAATACAATCCCTATAATTAACATCCTTTATTCCCTTTTAGTCTCAGTTTAAAAGGTTTATTTGGATTTTATTCTTTACGGAAGTCTCCTTTCTTTCAAATATCCCATTACATTTACATCCAGTGTATAAAATTTACGACAAGACTTTCTCTTAACCACCACTAATAATACATTTGATTGTCATTTTGGGCTTTAATTTCATCACATTACTGAATACCAATTTTAATATCTGTTTCTTATACTCAAGGTCACTAGATTGAAAGAAAAGAAAATGAAATGGAAAGTACTATAAAAATATCAATTATAAATTTCTAAATTGTATGTATCGGTTAGCCAACATGGATAAATATTTCATTAAAAAAGTGTCATTGGTATACTTTATTAAAAAATGTATGGTTAGTATAAGTTATATTTTTAATGTATTAGCTATTTTTAGTGGACATATGTGTGACAGCAGAAAATGTTCATTTACTACTGTTATACTGTAAAAAATAATTTTATAATTAAACTGGGAAAAATATTAATAAACGATCTCTATTAATGTGATGGGGAATTTGAAATATTTAAAAAAAAAGTAACATTTTAGTGTATTATTTCAATTTAAAAGCACTAAGCGTGTTCCCTCTTGATATCAATAATAACTATAAATTCTAAATAATTCTCCGTTCGAAGCATTAAAAAATATAGAAAATATATCTGAATTTTGGGGGAATTTACACATAAAATTAAAAAAAACACACTTTACAGAACAAAAACGTGAAAATGTATGAAAAAATTAAATAAGTAATAAAAAAAAGGATCTTTCAAAATTTTTCTACATTTGGTTAAACCAAAAACAACGAACTTAAATATAAATAATTCATATCTAAGTTCATTCCTATTATTTTCATATTCATATTTTCCCAATTCCATATTTATTTTGCATCATTTTCAATATAACTTGAACTAAATTTTGTTTCTTTGATTTCTTTTTATCAGACGGGATTTTGTTTTCTTTTTTTAATATTCAGCAATTAACTTACAATATTCCTTTTTTATAACAGTCCACTGAAAAGAGCTTAAAATAGGGCCGAACCTCAAACAAATTGCAATAGAAGGTTTCTCAACGGTTTTCACTTAGAAATGACCTTAATAATAACATACTAAAAATCGGCCAAAATCAGCCGGGCGGAAGTTTAATATAGACATGTGATACATGTTTATAGGTTATTTTTGAGTGCTGAAACCGAATATTGTATTTAGTTTGGAAAAAAAAAATTGAAATTTCAATTTTTTAAATTAATTTGAATAATTAGCTATATGAAAAAATTAAAACCACCCTAAAAACCTAACAAAAACATCAAAAGAGATAAATCCAACGGTTTTTATTTATAAATGACCTAAATATTAACATACTAAAATTAAAAATTTTACGAGTTAAAGAAGTAAAATTGTTTTTCAAATTTCCATTTTTTTTTGCGAAAAATGCATTTTTTTCCAAATTCGTGCCAAAAACTTTAGAGGCTTTTGAAAAGGTCATTTTTCGGTGGATATTGTCCACAGATAGTTATATAATGGAAAACCGGTGGATTTTTCCCTCAATGAATTAGTTAATTATTTTATTTAAAATTTTGAAATTGGTAAAATGTAGTACAGATGTGAAAAAAGGTAATACTTTGGCATATTTACATCAGAATTAAAAATAATTAACTAATTCATTGAAGGTCAATTCCACCGGTTTTCCATTATAAAACTATCTGTGGACAATATCCACCGAAAAATGACATTTTCAAAAGCCTCTAAAGTGTTTGGCACGAATTTGGAAAAAAATGCATTTTTCGCAAAAAAATGGAAATTTGAAAAAAATTTAACTTCTTTAACTCGTAAAATTTTTAAATTTTAGTATGTTAATATTTAGGTCATTTCTAAATGAAAACCGTTGGATTTATCTCTTTTGATGTTTTTGTTAGGTTTTTAGGGGGGTTTTAATTTTTTCATATAGCTAATTATTCAAATTAATTTTAAAAACTGAAATTTCAATTTTTTCCAAACTAAATGCAATATTCGGTTTCAGCACTCAAAAATAACCTATAAACATGTATCACATGTCTATATTATTGTTTTGTTTTTTTTTAATTTTTTTCGGCCATTTTTAAAAAATTTGAAAAAAAATTAAACTTCCGCCTTGCCGAATTTGGTCGATTTTTTGTATGTTATTATTGAGGTCATTTCTAAGTGAAAACCGTTGAGAAACCTTCTACTGCAATTTGTTTGAGGTTCAACTCTATTTTCAGTGGACTAAAAATAGACTTTTGTAGTGAAAGTTTACGTATCTAAATTTCTGTGTACTGGGTTTCAAAGGTAACCTCTAATAAAGATCCAACCTTTCATCCAACTCGAATCCAAGTAATGTATATAAACGGATTTTAAATTATCTCTCAAATATAACTAAAAGCTCTTTTAAGCATCTGCTACGACAGTAAAAAATCCATTGCGTCCGAAAAATTCTCCACACCTTTCCGAATCTTCACGCTCCCCATATCCTAAAGCTTGAAACGTTGTTATCTGACGTCTCAAGACTCGAACTAATTAATAATTTAATAAGGATCTGCAGAATTTCCTCGCCTCATTAGGGATCATTTCCTGGAAATCGTCTACATTGCTCCCAGGCTCTGCCCACCACTATTAATGATATAGTGGAGAAGGGAATACGGTTTGTAATGGCGCGATTTTTTCCGATGGAAGAAACTCTGCTTTTCAAATGGATTTCTGGAATCGACTTCTGATGATCACTAGTTTCTTATTTCAGAAGGATTTAACGGGCTTTATATGCTTGCTTTTTGTGTGGATGGATCTTTAGGCTGTAATAGTGGAAAAGTTTGTGGTAAGGTTTCTGCATGAGAAAACTGAAGTTTTTGTGTACAAGGATTGAATTGATTGCCGTTATGTATATGTATGTAGTGATTTATGTTCATTAAAGCGGGTGCTATTGAATTATTAAGATCTTGGTTTTGGGGAATTGATGGTAATTATATTTACCGATTTCAAGCTAATAACCTTTTTTTGTACACTAACACAAAAGCAATTACCAATGTATAACATTTTTGTTTAAGAAAGTTCGATAGTTAAGAAACTTTTTTGTTGGTAATTAGGAAACTATCTTCAGATAGTTTTTTCTACGGTTTTTTTATACAAAAAGGATTGATGCTTATATAGTGAGAGAGATATAAATGTTGGATACTTTGTCATTGTAGGAAGGTATGTTTTGAAACAAAAAGGTGGGTGAGCAAGTAATTATTAATGTGGATTCCACAATTACTGTAATTACGGATAGTTGTTTATATTGATGATATGCAAAGTAAAATAATTTCTTTTCCTTAGTTATAATTGGTCGATGTCTAATGGCATTTTTATATTATGTTTTGGAAAAAAACTTAAAAGAACACCTAAGTATAATTGTAAAGATTTATTGTTCTTTGTATTTACTTATTTGCTGTGATAATTTGATCAAAATGGAAATAACAGAGTGAAACTAAATAATAAGGAGTAATTAGGTTGATTGATTTTTGAAATTCCTTATTTTTTCTACATACTAGCAGAAAAAATGTTAGGGATTAAAAAGCAAAAACTGCTAAATGAATTTAAAATTTCAATCGAATTCTACTACGTGAAAGATTTTACAAGGATTTAAGTATTATAATATTATATTTTACACTATTTAAACTATAAAACAATACTATACATTTATCAATAAATATAGAATGTATAGAAATGCATAAGGAAGCAGTAAGTGATGTCGAAACTGGGATATTCCTGATTCTTGGCACGTCTATCTCCTAAGGGTGAACAGTCAGACAACCAAGAGAAGATAAAAAATCTCACAAGAAAAACAAACGCCCTCAAAAAGAGCAAGTAAAAAAAAGACAGGAACAGAGTGGAAGAAATACTATTTATGCCAATCAAATAGGGATAAAGAACCCAAATGATTCCCCCAAAATGATTAAGGCTATTTTTTTCTTTAACATGAAGTTTTCACTTCATTTAATGTAATAAAGCTTAACCATTCAAATCATTAAAATATTAAGAGACTGATCATTAAGATAGAATTCCATACATAAGTTTTTTAATGCATTACTATTTTATGAAAATCGAATCAGAATTTTTTCTGCCCCAGTCGTTTGCTAACCATATCTAGTATTTCAATGTTCTTATCAACTTTTATTTTCAATCTAGCTCCTCAGGAGTGTCAAATTTTCAATGTGACTCAGAATATTCTGGTCTTTGAGTGTTCTACCCATTCAGAGTATGTGTTGTGAATTCGGAATCGCGCAGTACAATTTTGAGAAATCAGGTTATCCTCTCCTATAGTTTAATCAAACAGTTAAAACCTATATAGTTTTAACTTGTGACTTAACTACAAACCCAGTGAAACCCCCGATACCACAAAAGCAAGCACTTCATTGTTCAAGAAATATCGATTAGATTTCCAGTCCCTTTAAGTGTTCTCTGATATTGGACTCGGATTGTTATAAAAAAGAATCGAGTTTCCATTTCCTTGCAAAGTTAGCCAGGATCATGTTAGAAGCAAAGTTTAAGGCCTATAAAGAAAGAATGGGATCAATGGAATAGTGCAGTTTAATCCGAGTTGTCTACAGGGAGCGATTCGTGTGTTGAATGCTTGGCTATTTCCGGAAGCCATGGCTTTTGTTGCCGAGAGTGAGTTTTATATGGATTAAACATAAGTGCTCTTGAAAGTTTAAGAGTGCTTTTAATTCAGTGAGTTTTTTCTTTGTTTGCCATTTCAGCAAATTTAAGTCCTTTATTTAAGTGAAATAGAACTTTCGGATTATTTCCTTTATGTTATTGAAATAAATAAACTGTCAATGTTAGATATTCGAGGTAATCATAGGTAAATACTGCAAATTTCTTAAATTTTCTTCGTTGTTTGGATTTTAATTAATTCGTCTTATACTGGGTGTTCCTTTAAATACTAAATTTAGCATTACATGTATTTTTTTAAACTGTGGAGTTCACATGGTTTTATTAATGTAAAAGAATTTTGATGACTACATTTTATAAAGTGTTCATATTCAAGCCATTTAAGTATTTTAATGGAGAGATAGTATTTTAATTTTTATTACTATTCCCTATGTTCATGATTTTATGTTACTTGTACACATAAATAAAAAAAATTGCATGTATCCCATGCATGTTGCACATTTTTTTTATTTTAAAGCAAATTAATGAAGTAGAAATTTACCAGCCTCTTAAGAGTCTCTAAAATAAATAGATCCACTATATCGATTTTGTTTTCACAATAATATCAAAGAAAAGTATATTCAAAATACTACATACTGAATGAAAAAACATCGAAAATTGAATTCAGAATGTATCACAGGTAAAGATCGTGTAAGGGTAAAAGTAAGTAATGAACTAAAGTTAAATAGTTTGTATGCAAAAAGAAATTTAAAAACACTCCAACTTCGCATTGAAAGGTAACTTGAGTTGAAACCTTATTCCCAAGAATCAGTTCGTTTGAAAGGAAACCAACTTTTATCAAACAACTATCAAGAAATTTTAAAACTTTACATTGAATCACATTCAAAATCACAAAAACAACCACGTTTATCTCTCCGAGGGACTTCACACCTTTCAGTAAGAAAAATCAATCCTTATCTCCACTCTCACTCTCCTCAACTTTATCAAACTTTTCGTTCCTTTTAAAAAAAAAGGAAGTAGAAGTCCCGGCCTTTGATTGTTATAAATTTATAGCCATTCCAAGTAAGCCAAAGTTGATGAGATTGCACTTTCCAATTCCCGGAAGAAATCTTTTGTTTCCGCCATCCCTTCGGAAAAGAACCCGACCGCACAACTCAACTCAACAACTTTCCCTCACTGCAAAAATTCCCTTTCCACACCCGATTACGATAGAGGGAATCGATACACTTAAGCAGCGGCGGCCGCTCTAAAATTGTTCGAAAGATAGAGAAACAAAAACATCGGGATCGACCCTTTCTATCGACATATTTCCCTCATTGTGCCCTCCTTCTTTCCTTTGATTAGAGAGGGTTTTCTTCTAAATGATCTTAAAAGGATAGGAAGATGTCCTTTCGGCGGAGAATTAAGATTTTATGGCGGGAAAGTATCGCTTCATTTTGTTGTTGCTTTTGAGCTCTCTGCACAAAGATCATAATTCAATCGATGTCCGGTTATGTCTTTTTTTCTTATTCATTCTGTGCCTCTCCCTTTGAGTGGATGTATGGAAGTTGTGGGGAAAGGAAGTAATTGAATTCTCCTCTTAAAAACCTATCTCTCTTATGACAGGTGGTCGATTGGAGTTTTTTTCGTCCATGCTTTTGTGCAGTGTTAGAGCTTATCTGTAAAGGTAGAAAATGAAGTGATGGAAGTGTATTTCTCTTTATTTAATAAATGTTGGTTAATCGGAGGATAAACGAAGTTTTTAGTTTAAGTTTTCGTTTCGTAAAAAAGTATTTATGTTCATTAGAATTGAAGCGGAGTAAGTAAAAAAGTAGGTGAAACATGCCTTATTTATGGGTGTACTCAGATTTTTTATTAACCAATGAACTATTTGTATTTATCATCGTGACCTATGAATTGCCCTAAGAAGTATTTGTAGTCATACAGCTAGGTGAAAAACTTTGTACTTCTTTTCAGATTTGTGGGTGTTTTTGTATTGTAAAATCCAAATGATAACCACGCAGATTTTATACAAAACGTTTGTACTACATCGTTTATGAATAACGGTCAGCCGAGATATTGAGTAGGAAAATCTGTTCCTATAACAATTGCAACAATATTTTAAGACATCAAAAGTTTTTCTTTAGGTGGTATGACTATAAATGTACTTCTGATGAGTATACTAAGCTTTACCCAATGGACACATGTGGGGCAACGGGTGTTAGATGCCGCTAACGTGCCACACACACATTCGCTGGCTCAACCCCTATTCAAAGGGAGGCCGTATCCATTCATCACACAAGGAAAGAAACCAATACCCATGCTGAACGGGGATCGGAACCCCAGAGGTACGGCTTCGCAGTCAGATACTCTAACCGTGAGGCTAGTACGTCGGCGGTGTACCCAAGGGTGGGTTTATTGAAATAACCCTAACGCTAACGAAATACTCAGAAATTTTCTCGTATTTTTTAACCCACAGAGTACAACTAAAGGTTGAGCCATGGTAACTCCACCATCGAGCAGCCTTAAAAATTTATATTTAAAAGAAAAATGCTAGGTGAGTAAATTATCAAAATAAGGGCGGTTTGAACTACTCTAATTTCATTCCACATTCCAACCAGATAATTTATTTCCTAAACAAGGATGTTTAAATTATAGATGGTTATTAATTTAAAAATTATTCCTTCGGGTTAGTTTCGGGAAAATGAAATGAATTCGGTCATTAAAAGTTTCACATTTCTTGAATTGCCCAGAGATAAATATCCCAGCTAACTCCCCCAATCAAGCTTGGTAATATATTTTGGAACGAAGAACTTGGAAACATAATTTGAGATCCAAATAAAAATTTAGATTCCGTCAACCAATTAATTAACGCAATGGGGGGATTCTATATTCAATGCATGTTTGGTTTTGGATTTGATTTTTAAGTTTAACCTGCTTAAGCACATGCAAATATAGATAATTTTACTCCAATGAAAAAACACCACGATTCGCACATCAAGTCAAAAAAGGACACTATAGGTACTATTAATATCATTGTTTGGTAATTTTATTTTAATCATTTCATTACTGCTTTTTTCTAAAACTTTTATTTAGGGATGTCCATAAATAACATGGGGCCAAGAAAAGGGGGGGTCCAGCAAAAGTTCACCAAATTTTACCATTGGGAAGGGGTAGTTACATAAAATCATAGTCTAGTTTGGAGATGTTTATTTTCTTAGAAGATTTAGAAACACGTGTAAAGTTGTCAAAACAGCAAATAATTAGTCAGTAAGTTGTGATACTTACAAGCGTAAGACCATGTTTTTGATTTCTGCATGAATCTGTATTATCAAAACTTCGCAATGATTATAATAACCGATAAGACAAAAAACATGGCTAAGTTTTTATTTAGGAGTTACAGAGATACGATCACGTGAAAATTTGATGGAGGGGGTCCAGGAAAACCTCCCTAAATCTCACCAAGGAGGGGTCTAATATTTGGAAATAAACACACGACGTATTTTATGGACGTCTCCTTTTTATACTAGATTACAATGTTTCCTGTTAGTGACATCGAGGGTTGAGGTAAGAAAAAGCCGCACTTTATAGCTATCTAATTGGCGAGTCATAGATGACTCTTTCTCGCCCTGTCTTTTTCGCCGATTATAGGTTGCTATGAAATGTGGCGCCTTTTTACGTGAACCCGTGACGTCAATAGCAATAGCGGGAAACGTTGCAATCTAGTTTTTATTGCTGTTTTCTTGTAAATAAAGACAAAAGCTTTTCCTTAAACCCGTTTTCTCCACAATATCTTAACTGTTTCCAAAAAAGGAAGTTAAACGAAAAAAAAAACCTCCACTCATCTTGAAAAATTAAAATTCTACCCGATATCCCTCCATGAAATCCCGCTAAGTACCCGCGAAGTCCTTACCAAGCACTCCTTCCCTTCAATTAGGGATTCATGTTCCAGAAGAGGGCTACAACTCATTTATCTCTATCGGGAGATATTTAAACCGAGCAGAACTCAATTTCCATAAAAGCCGAAGCTATTTGCATTATTCATACGTTCCGAAGCCAATTTCATTCATAACTCTCTCCATCCTTAATAACACTACCTATAGCTTTACGTCACCGATTTCGCTTGTCTTGTCCACGTCTTTGTTCAATTATTGAAAATTCGGCTAAGCTTTTTACCTGGGTTTAATTTCCAAGATTTGGGGGAAGCACTCTCATTAGCTTTGTAACAAGGGTTCGAAGCTATGAATGCTGAAATCATTTTTCAAAGTAAGTTGAATAGGCTCCCGTTTATGTGGATAGATCGCTTCTTAACGCTTTCAGTCCTACGTCGACCGATATTTGATTTTTATGCTACGGAAATTTTGGACGGTTAGGACTGTGGAGGAGTGGAAGAAAAATGGGATGACTCATTGGGATATTTTTCTGTTTTAACCCGGGTTTGTTTAATTAAGACGGGTGTTTTAATCTTCTTTGGAGTTTTAAATGATTTATGCTGTTTGAGGCATGGTTAATGTTGATTGATTTGCAATGCTGTTTTCAAAGTTAGATGGGACCCACTTTCAGGGATCAGTTCAGTAAAAAAATTTAAATTAGTTAAGCGCAGATTAGTTATAAGAACAAAGTTGATTAACTGGATTAGATCATTGTGTGATCAATAAAAAAATTCAATATTAATCACTAACTTTTTTAGGATGTATAAAAAACATTGAATTATAGTTGGAAAATTTATAATGTAGAGACAAGAAAGGGAATATTAAATGGTCATATAGCTTAGTATATTTTAAAAAAATTAAAATACTTTCAAATTTTAATTTTTAAAAATTTGCGCGACGTTATTATATATATTAATTAAGTATTGATTTTTAATCTGGACACAAGGAATAGATAATTAACTAATGGTTGGACAGATAAGCAAGAACTAATGGTTGAAATTATTCTCCATTTCGAATATGTACTGTACATGATTGCAAAATATTTCCTTCATTGCAGTTTCAGTTTATCGAAGGACAGTATTCAAATTCACACCTTCAACATATCTATCTTCCAAACCCTAAACAAGAACAATCAATTTATTCGTCATTGTTGCCGAACAAAAAGCTCACGTGATCCTTCCATCCTTCATGCATTTGGATGAACTAAAATCTCCCTTTCCAGCGTATACGGCATGAACAAAGAACACTCACAAAATCCCCGAACCATATTCCAAACATGCTTATTCTGACGCCGCAAAAGCCAGCTCGAATTAAACACTGGTCCTATTCACACTCCTTAGAACTGTGCGAGGAGAAATTTGCCAACACCTCCTTACGCGACGGCCGAACGCGTTTGCCGTGTCCTTGGGGGTACAGTTTTGGACAATAGACAGCAGTAATCCGGCATTCCAAATTCAAATTGTCATGCCGGTTTCTCATTAGCTCACTTCTCGCACAAACACAGTTGCAGTTAGAATTAAAGGTACGCATGAAGGCAATTATAATTACCATCCGCTTAGGTCGAGATTTAGTGCCAGGGCTTCATGACTAACCACGTTATTGGGTTGGGGCTGTGTCTTGTTCCTGTAGAAGATTCGACTTGAAACTTTGGAGAGTTATCTCTTAGGATACTAATCTTAGTGTAGGGAAATAATGGTGAATATAATTGGGGAGGGCTTATCCAAACGAGTAATTTTACGAAACAGTTTACAGGCAGAATTATACTGTTATGATAAGAATTAAAATAACGGGTCATGTGTTGATTGCATTTGCTATGTATAACCAGTTAACGTATATTATTTGAGCCGGGTATTATATTGCGTATAAAATCGTATTTTTGAGGTGTGGTTTTGGTATCAGATTAGCATGGCAGGAAACGAATATTTGATGAAGAAATATATAAGACCATCTGTGTATGTGGATGTAAAAAAACCCCAGCGTCTCGTAAAAAAATCATATTTTTCAGCACTTGAATTTATGGAGGATTTACACCACTGCTGTAAAAGAGACATCAGCGACATTTTCGGCATATTTTAGTACCCGCTACTCACAAAAGATGACGCTCGTCAATTGTTATTCCAATAAACCAATTGACGAGCGCCATCTTTTGTGAGTAGCGGGTACTAAAATATGCCGAAAATGTCGCTGATGTCTCTTTTACAGCAGTGGTGTAAATCCTCCATTAGACTAGACATAGTGGGTGCAACCCACGTTTTGCCGACAAGGAAATTTTATACCCCTATTCGCGTTGTGACCTCACACTCAAAAATCCCTAAAGCGAAGATTAAACAGGATACCAGGAAAGAAGGAAATACTTTGCCGGCTAAATACACTGGTGTTCAAAATTAAGAGAATTTGCACATTTTTTCGATTTCTCCATATCTACTGGATAGATTTTGATGAAATTTGGTATGAACATAAGTTGATATAATACCAAATAAATAATCATTCAAAAATTGTAATACACACGCATGCGCAGAAGTAATAACCGCCAGAGTTGAAAGGTATGAAATAGCGGTTCCAGAATAGAGCAAAATAGTAGGTTTATAAGGGGTATGACACCCTCCCACTATCGTGCATGCCTGTTTGAGTGATTTTATAGCATGAAAAAGGCAGATAATAAAATTTCCTGTTAGTTAAGTCATAATTTCTCAGAAACCCCGTTTTGGGGATCTGAAGGGTATGTGGAGGGGGTAGCGAGATGCAATTGCCTTATATAGAGTCCCTCAAACCTCATCTAAAGTGGCGAAGTCTTTGAATCTGGCTGCCTATTCCATATGGCGAATATCTTCCGTTTGAATGAAAATTGCTAACCTGATGAGCTCCATTAAGTGAAGGATTTCTATCGATTGAAAAGAAATTAAGACCAATAGAACCCCCAAATGGTGAATAAAGGTCTCCAAGATATCAACACAATACCTTCAACCACGATTTTCTCCTTTTGAAAGATGTAGGGGGTTTGGCATAGACTTAACAACATTCCTATAAAGAGCACCAAATCTCCGATTTATAATAGTCAGTTTCTCCTACATTAAAGGACTGACATAGCATTCTGGTTCTTTCCACATGAGTTTGCATCGAGAATCAATGGTTTAACTGATATGAGACCTAACAGAGAGGAAAATATTCACCCTTTGAATTTTACCTTATTTAAAACAATTTTTGTATATTTTTGACAAGTTGCAGATCCCTCCTTGCCTTCGAAAGAGGAACCATGACAGTGTCAGGTAATGTGTTAATATCTTGGAGACCTTGTTCACCTTTTGAGGGGTTCTATCCGTCTTAAATTCTTTTCAATCGATAGAAATCCCTCACTTAATGGAGCTCATCAGATTAGCAATTTTTATTAAACGGAAGATATTCAGCATATGGAACGGGCAACCAGATTCAAAGAATTTGCCACTTTAAAGGAGGTATGAGGGACTCTATACAAGGCAATTGCATCTTGCCACCCCCCTCCACATACCCTTCAGGTCTCCAAAACGGGGTTTCTGAGAAAGTAGGCCTAATGAACAGGAAATTTTATTATCTGCCTTATTCACGCTATAAAATCACTCAAGGAGGCATGCATGATAATGGGAGGGTGTCATGCCCCTTATAAACCCACTATTTTGCTCTATTCTGGAACCACTTTTTCATACCTTTCAACTCTGACGGTTATTACTTCTGCGCATGCGTGTGTATTAGAATTTTTGAACAATTATTTATATTGTATTATATCAACCTATGTTCATACCAAATTTCATCAAAATCTATTCAGTAGATCTGGAGAAATTGAAAAAATGAGAAAATTCTCTTAATTTTGAACACCAGTGTACCTGGGGTACCTCCAGAGTACCCCCCATATACTATATGTATATTTTTCATTAGTTGATAATGTTGATATTACACCTATTTTCTTTTCAAAATACCCAGTAAATGATACTAGAAAAAACTCATTACATGAGTTTTTCACAAAGTTACCTTTTGATGAGTTCTATTATACAGCTGTTATCCAAGAACTTTTCTTTCATATATATACATAGAAACCACAATGAATTCCATCTAGAGATTGCATTCATGAAACACTAGGTTTTATTTCAAAAGACAGTTTCACACTTTTAAAGCTTTGCTAATTAATTACCACTATCCTTCAACCCTTGAAGCAGATTTTTGGAGATTTCCCCTCTCGATATTGTAAAGAATTTTTACTTGTTTCAATTACTTAATTAGTTACTAATTACTCTGATTTTATGAATAGAATGTGTCAGAAAGCTTTTAAAGTATATATTCTTTTAAATATTAAAAAGTTTCATTCATAAACGGTAAAGAAATCATTTCTCATATCATATCCAATGTGGTTTCTAGAGCATTCAGAAGATAAAGGAGATTTATTATGACGAAGAGTGACAAAGACAGCTTACAGTAAAAAGATATTTATGATTGATCACTAATACAAAATTCATGATTTTCTAATCTCTTCTATCACACACAACTTTAGATTGATCACTTTTAAATATTTGCATCAGTGGTTATATTACAATAGATATCGCAAATAGACTCCTGTTACGGTGAACTCAAATAAGTATGAAATAAACTGTTTAAGCATGATATTTTTTAATAGCTGTAAATCCAAGCAGTATATGAATAATTAATTCTAATAATTATTGAATTTCACTGAATATAGTGCACTTATGGAACATCTTTTTCGCATTAAAAACTACTGAATAGGTATATACCAGGGTTATGGTTCTGAGACTTTTTAAAAAAAATTTAAAAGCCTGATGTTGCATTCGATTAACTTTTGCCCATACGCTAATTTTACGGTATTATTTTCTTTGTATTGAGAAAAAAACCTTGCTCGCCCAATATCATTTCACTTTCTAATATAGCAATCACTAGGGTGTTTCGAAAAAAAACTTTTTTTTCCAAAAAACCTCGCTCCCCAGGGCTTTTCCCATTCCTTTTGGTCCCAAAAGATAGTGTGAGAAGTTTCAGCCCCATAAGTTAACTCTAGGGTTTGCCTATAGAGCCCCAAATTTGAAAAAAAAAGTGGAAAAAACTAACCTATTTTCAGAATTAAAAAATATTTTCATACAGATGACAAATACTGGGATTCCGGTAGTTTGGGTTAAAAAGACTGGACAACCTTGCTGGGCTTATGCCTGTAGTTGGTCGACTTAATTTTTATATGTATTTGTATACTTTATATTATTATAAAACTGGTTCAAATGTGTTTTTGGAACATATTTAAATGGATTATATATGTTTATGTGTATTAACTGTACCCTATAATTTAGGATTAAAAAGTGCTACTTAGGGACGAAGAGTCAACTTAGGGGGCTGAAACTTCACACACTATCTTTCGGGACCAAAAGGAATAGGATAAGCCCTTTTACAAATTTAAACAATTTTTATGATTTATGTTGGATTCAGCTTCAAAAAAGATTTTATAAACTGCCTTTTAGTGCTTCAGCCTTATGCAAAATCTTATTAGGCTAGCAAGCTTTTTTCACATTTTTCAATAATAAAAGTTATTTTCGAGAGTTATGGACCAATACTCATCATTTGCAACCACAGGCTTTTAAATCCGAAAAAAATCATAACCCTAGTATATACTCAAAAAACTAACATAAAAGTTTAAAAAAAACTTTATTTTGATTTTTGAAACCACAAATTAAAAATGCATGGATAAACTCAAAAGTATTTGTTAACACATAGAGAACACAACACTGAACTTAAAAACAGAAAAATAAAACTAAAATAAAATTCAATAATCTAGATTTGTTTTCAACCGTACTATATAATAACAAGAAAAAGTTCTATCAACTGGTTATAAATTATTAATTACCTTTTTAGAAGAACATTTCAAATTCAGTTTTTAAAAAGTTTAAAGATAAGTACTAAGCAATATTTTCAACTCCTGTCTGAGATTTATGTGAAAAGAAGGAAAATTATATTTGCATCGCCACGCAAAGGGAATAAATAAACACAAGTTAGTTTATTTTAAATTAACATAAAAGATGTAACATGAAATAACAAAAATAGATCTGACTACAGTTACGGCGGCAAACTGTGTGGATTTAGGCCTTCTTACATCAAAATTCTCCAATATTCTTCTCGATAGCTATTTGATTTTATGGCCCTTTTAGGTCAAAAACATTTTGGTGCTATCAGAGTCCATTACTAAAGTATGCTTATTAAAAATACTATTTTAGATATTTAGTGATGCAAAACTTTTATGACATCCTCCCTTCCTTTCTTGGACCAAAGCCCCAAATTCTCTACTCTCACATTCAAGAAATGACCGTATTCCACCTTACCCTCTCGAACCTGACCCCCTACTTTGACAAATTAAACCGGCACGTACACTTACACAATCTCGGACGCCAAAAAAATAAAGTAACCGAAGTGTAAAGCGAAAGAAGTAAACCCCTGAAAAAAACCTATTTTATTTTTAATCTGATGACTGAAATGCTAATGGTTCATCAGATTTTTCTCCCTCATTCGTCGGCTTGCCCCCTCAACGTTATCATTTTTTCCGGAGCGGATGTTGGCATACCGGAGTCATTTAGATAAGCAGCACGTGGAAGGAAGGGTGTCATTTTCCTCTACTTCTTATCTCCGAAGATGGATAAAAAGAAGAATAGAGTGCGAGAAAAAAATATTTTCTTTTCCACAATCACTTTTCCTCGCTATGGTTAATTGCACTTTTGTGCTTAAAAGTGTTTCCCCGTCATATTTTTTTCTCTGTGTTTCTTCTTCTTCTTCTAGAAGATCTGGAAAAATAGTTTCATTAACGAAAATTGTGTGGAGCTACGAGATTTTAATTACACATTTTGCGCGTTTTTTCTTGTTCTTTTGACGGCGTGTTGTAATGTATGGGGTGGAAGGTTATTCACTTGCAGTCTGTCTTAAAGATTGCTGGCTTTCTCGAGAAATATGTTCAAACTTAAATAAGACAGCAAATAAATTAAAAGGAAAAATTTAGTCTTTGGGACATTAACTTGAGTTTAATAACCCTTACAGGAACTAAACAAATAGAAACTTGCATATGCTGAGAACCAATATAAAATAGGTTTATTTTTGTTGCAGTTATAGGCTATATTTTTAACCCCCTTCCTTTTTTGAGATATTATTCGATATTAAGATAACATAACTTCAATGTAGAATATTTAAAAATTTTGGCACCTAAACTTTTATAAAATTTAGTTAATATGTGTTTGTGGACATTATTATGCATAAATGATGACTATTTGTATTAGTCTTTAAATTTTTTTAAAGATGTAATATAGATTATTAGAAATATTTGAAAGGAATAACGTGAATTTTCTCCAATCTTCTCCTTTCTTGCATCTTCTCATTTTTATATGCCACTCATTGAAACATTCTACAAAATAACGATTTTTTTCAAAAACTAATTTTTTGCTTTTCCTAATACGTTATGAAAAAATATGAAGTGTAATTTAATTATTTATGAAATAATTATTATAAAAACACATAATTTTGTTACAAGGTTCAATAAAAGAAAGATTTGTTTAAATCTAAAACAAGTTCTTCTCTTGAAAATGCATAAAACTATTCTCCACATTATTGAACCATTTATCCGCCAACGGTAATTAAGGGCCATATTCTGATCTTCGCCATCAGTGAATCCGCCGGCGGCGTTTCCGCCCAGCGTGAATCTCATTCACCGTATTCAGATCGCCTTCCGAAAGAGGCGAAGATCTCGGAGAGTCAGCCCATTGGTTAGTTGTGTTTTTGACGTGGCGTGACGTTGAAACGCTCAACGACCAATAAAATCTGTCTATTAAAAGGCGGGAAAATGTCACTGATGCATTCACATGCTTCCAAAAATGTAAACAAACTCAATATGCACTGCAAGTCGCTTGTTTTTGTTGTTTGAGTGAACTAGAAACCAAGCTGAAGCTTTTAACTAAGCGAACTTATTAAAGAGTTAATAAAAACAATAAAAGGAAAAGAAAATATTTTATCTTTTTTATTTCTAAACGCTTTGCACATTTATCATAACCAAGTAATTATTGTAACTCATAACAATAATGCTTCATTTCCCAAATTTAATTCCAAGTATGTTTTGGAAATTCATTCTTACATGATTTTGGAAAAATGGTTATAAAAAAGGGAGATAATAGCAAAGGGTAGAAAAAAAATATTCAATAGAAAAAAATTAGTTATTTTGTAAGGTATGATTACATGGAAATATCTTTTCATCAAAGGAATTACTCATTAAATTCAATTTAATGCAAGATGTTAGGAAGTAGGAACTATGTTTCTTAATTCTGGTTGAAAGACTCTCACTACTCACCTTATTGTGCAGTAAACTAATCCTTAATTACCATTTCCCAATATTAGCAGCATTTTTAAAATCTATAAAACTGAAACTTTGCAAGCTTATATAAAACAAAATAAATAATACTTACACTATTTTCATATCTTCAAAATATTTGGAAGTTCCATTTTTTATTCTTACAATAGATTCAATAAAGTTTAGGAATTTTGTAAATAAATATTCTATATTCTTCAACTTATTCTATTTTTAACTGCATACTTAATTTGTTGGAGAATTTTCCACTCAATTAGCAAAAAGTATGTTTCAACAGTTAAATGTGTAAACTATTGCAGTTACTCTTTATTGAATTGAAATTTGTACAACATGTAGGAAAGAGTGAGGCAGATTTTAGAAACAAATTTTTAGTACTCCAGTTAGACAAAAGTGTAACTTATAAAAATTTCAAAGTATATTGTATGAACTAAATCCTAAAAACATAAAAACTCTTCTAATCACAAAAAAGATTATTTATTATCAACAAAAAAAGTAAGCACTACACCAATTTGTTCAAACATTTTTACAACTATTTTCTAAATAATGGCATTTATTAGTAGATACCGTTTGACTTATTTAAGTATGGATTGTCACTGTTTGATGGTCACAGTTCATAGGAGCAAGTTTGTTTCATAAATTATATCAAATACAATAACTGTACTACCTCAAAGCAATTTAAATGTATAATTGATTAATTTCCATTACCATTTATCAAATGGTTAATTTTTTAAAAAGATAACTCTCAGTTTAAATAGAAGTGTCATCCTTTTAAACTTTCATAATTTGCCCTTTTCAATAATTCTTTCTTGGATTCACAAAGAACAGCATTTTAGTTGAGCTGAAAAAAATTATACTAGCATGTAAACAAAATCAAAATATTAATTACATACAAGAAAAAATTATTCAACAGTATAATTGATTACTATTCAATTATATATTGAAATGTTTATATATACATTCAATGATTTTTATGTTGTATGTGTGTGGTGTAAACTGTAAACTTCATAATTCAATTAAATCCTAAATTTAAAAAAAACCTTTTTGCGGAAGGAAGTTAGTTTAATAGAAAGCGAGAGAATAAGAATTCTTTAAATATGTGATAGTCCAACGCAAACAAATGCTATGTCAGCTGCGCATAAAAACAATCAAGAATTACAAGTAATAACCAAATTATATATTCTGTGCAAAAATAATATCTTAAAAATTAAAATATATTTATTTTAAAGCTTTCATTTATAACTTCCACTGAATAAAAAAAAGTATTGAACACCATTCATGTTCTTAATTCATATCTTAATTGGACTTCCTCTAGTCTATTCAGAATTCTTAATCTTAAAATATAACAATTCAAAAAGAAATTTGCCACGTCGATTAATGTAACATTAAAAATATTATAAATTATTCAATTTTATACAAAATGAACATTTTTATCACATTAAGATTAGTAATTTTTGAAGCGATTTTTCTAATATTTGATACCAAAACAAACTTGGTGATATTTAACGGAACATCTAACCGAATTGATCCGAAATATTGAATACTAAAACATTTACCAATTCTGAAATATTCCATAAACGAGACAATTAAATAAAAATACAATTTACATACCTCAATACATTTTTGCTATCGGGCGTGATCCGAAGCAGGGCAAGGAGTGTTGGTTTGACATGGCGACTCTTATCCCAGCTGTTCCATTTTCTTCTGTGCTCTCTCATTTTTGTTAAAGTTATCAATTATTTTAATATATTAATCCATACCAACATCCTACTAATCAAAGCATGCACATTTCACGCAAGATGGACGCCAAATTTTTGCTACGAAGTACAACCGAATGAAGAATGTAAACAAACTGTTTCCAAGGTTTCAGCGCGGTTTCAGCCAATGAGAGAAGAGAAAGTCGTCGGCGGTTTCGTATCCGCCGGCGAGAGAGCCGGTGAGTCCGCCTTCGGCGTTTCAGACAAAGTGAGTCACGAAAAAGTTAATTTTAATACCATTTCGGCGGATACGCGCGGCGGATTCACTGATGGCGAACATCTGAATATGGCCCTAAAAGTCTCACTAAAAAAACTTTAAAAATACTCAGAATATCCATCATTACTAATATGCTTACGATACTTTGCAGGAACACTCTCTCAGTTTTCTTCTTCCAGGATAACAGGGCGGCACGGGTTTTGTTATGAATATTGTAGCGGGAAATGTCTAATAGCTTTATAACTTATGTTGTCTTTTCAGGCTACCATTTTGATCGCATTCACATGATTGTCATTTTAACGTAAGCCTAAAAAGTGGTTTTGCCGATTCTAAATAAGTTTGTGCGCATGCCCTAAGTAGGAATGTAGCTACACATATTTGGCGAAGGAATCGCTACTTGGCAAAGCTCTTATCCCAGTTTCAAGTTTTAAATTATACAGTATATTTTTGGTTTGGATCGTAAGTTTTCTAAATATATTTTCCATTTCTAAATGTAATAGTGTCCGCATGTTTCATGTTTTACCGTAGGATTTAAATAACACTCTTTCAATGCTCTTTTTCAGGAAAATTCAATAATATGAGCATTGAATTAGAATATAATTTCGTTAATTAAATTAAGTAATATTATAAAATAAATAATTAAAAATAAGAACACCAAGCTATCAAAATTTTATTTATTCAAATCATAACTACATAACTTTTCTCAAAATCTATAAAAAATCTAATAAAAATAATTATAACAGTAATTTAAATTAAACTATAAAAATGTAATAAAAATAATTATAACATATATTTAAATTTTAAAAAAATCATAAAAAGTCAACACAAATGTTCCTGGGATTCGAACCCCCGACCTTTTGCTTGGTAATCGCATACTTAACTAATTGCTCCATTGGGACTCAGAAACACTGATGCAATTTTATAATTTAAAGTCGAGTGCCTCCAAAGAAGCCAAAATCTTCCGCCAAATCTATGGTTGCCAACACGTTGATGCCGTGATTTCGCCAAACTCGAAAGTGGGGAAAACCACGATTTAGGCGTATGTGTCATTTTAAATCCCTCAAGAGTCTATAAAGTCAAAAGGAAAGTGTTTTTGTGTGTTGTGAGAATATTTTAGCCCTCAGTGTACTGACGGTACTCAGAAGTACCAATTTAACTAATTTGGATTAAATTTCCCAAAGTTATTGGATATTATTTAAATACATCCCTTAAATTTCAATTTAGTGACTTAAAAAATATTTGTACAGCAGAAAATCATAATGCAAAAGGGTAAAAATTTAGGCTCTGTCTAAATCCACGAAAGTAACAACTCAACTCTAACGAATTTTGCTATTAAAACCTATGGCACTGTCTAGCTCCTCGAAAGTAACAACTCAACTCTAACGAATTTCACTAATACTTTAGCATGGGTCAACTTTCGTGGATTTAGGCACTTCGTAAAAATTTAACAAGCATATTTTCAAATTAAGTACGGCATATTATTTATGGCACTGTATATTTGCACGGCTTTTTTTCAACTAAACTCTACTCTAACTTCCACGGCTAGGCGTTCCATTGGTTCCATCACTAAGCTCCGAGACTGCTACGTCATCACGAGACCTACAGCGCATGCGCCACTGGCCGTTTTAGCCGTTCAAATATACACTTCGATTATATTTATTTTAGACTATTTTTAGTATGACATTTTACAACACCGCAAAAGGAAGAATAATCCATAAATGGGGAGAAATCCTTTGTTATTAATGAGTGAAATAAGGAATATGGTATAGTGACACAAACATTTCTCTCTAGATAGCCCTTAAACCAGTCTAGACATGCAATCATTATCAAGGGAATGGGATCATGAACATGCGAGATAGGGCAATTTAATTCTACTTGTAAATCATTAAGAGATGATATTCTGTTTAGTATTTTTGATTTACTTATTTTTTAGAGCGATTGTGAAATAAGTTGTAGACATTTAAGGATATAAATAGCAATCAAACTGATATAACTACATAAATAATTGTCAACACATTTAAAAAAAAGTCTTGATTATATTGATTTCATGTGATTGAAAAAACAGTATAATTGTTATAAAGAATGTTAATACACAGTTTAAAAAAACAGTTCAACCTTTCACCAGTTTGTGATGAAAAGTTGTACTTGTTTCATCAGAAATTGGTTCAAATTTAGCTTAGGTTCGGTAACAGGTTTTACCAAGTTTTCGGTGCCTTCACTCTAGAGAAAGCACGGACACTTGATGAAACATGTTACCGAACCTAGGTTGCAGCTAAATTTGAACCAGTTTGTGGTTGAACTGTTTTTTAACAGTGTAGGATTTCATGTGTAGTAACAGTGTAGTTCATGGATTTGGAGTGATATCTAGCAAACACTGCTAGAACTATTTCCAGGCATGAACCCTGACAACTTCCAGTAAACAGAAGTTAAATAAACCAGCCCAATTTGCAGAGGGAATCATTATTAATAGGTGTAATCTCACAACTCTCAAGCGTCACCTCCAACCGTGGACCGGTTTCGTCCTTGTTAGGACTCATCAGCACGGTATAGGATGGTAACGCAAGAGAGCGGAGGGCAAGTACTTGTCTAGCCAACATTACACCTATTGTCCGCTTAACCAGCAATAAATGGTGAAATTCTTTTTTCATTTACCTTGCCTTTCTGGAATTAAATCTGTCCTAGGAATGCCATTGTCATTCCAGCAGATGAGTGGAGAACTAATCAATGGTCACCACTTTTTCAGTTATAGTCGGCTAGACTAGTACTTGCCCTCCACTCTCTTGCGTTACCATCCTATTACCGTGCTGATGAGTCCTAACAAGGACGAAACCGGTCCACGGTTGGAGGTGACGCTTGAGAGTTGTGAGATTACACCTATTGTCCGCTTAACCAGCAAATAAATGGTGAAATTCTTTTTTCATTTACCTTGCCTTTCTGGAATTAAATCTGTCCTAGGAATGCCATTGTCATTCCAGCAGATGAGTGGAAAACTAATCAATGGTCACCACTTTTTCAGTTATAGTCGGCTAGACTAGTACTTGCCCTCCACTCTCTTGCGTTACCATCCTATTACCGTGCTGATGAGTCCTAACAAGGACGAAACCGGTCCACGGTTGGAGGTGACGCTTGAGAGTTGTGAGATTACACCTATTGTCCGCTTAACCAGCAAATAAATGGTGAAATTCTTTTTTCATTTACCTTGCCTTTCTGGAATTAAATCTGTCCTAGGAATGCCATTGTCATTCCAGCAGATGAGTGGAAAACTAATCAATGGTCACCACTTTTTCAGTTATAGTCGGCTAGACTAGTACTTGCCCTCCACTCTCTTGCGTTACCATCCTATTACCGTGCTGATGAGTCCTAACAAGGACGTAACCGGTCCACGGTTGGAGGTGACGCTTGAGAGTTGTGAGATTACACCTATTGTCCGCTTAACCAGCAAATAAATGGTGAAATTCTTTTTTCATTTACCTTGCCTTTCTGGAATTAAATCTGTCCTAGGAATGCCATTGTCATTCCAGCAGATGAGTGGAAAACTAATCAATGGTCACCACTTTTTCAGTTATAGTCGGCTAGACTAGTACTTGCCCTCCACTCTCTTGCGTTACCATCCTATTACCGTGCTGATGAGTCCTAACAAGGACGAAACCGGTCCACGGTTGGAGGTGACGCTTGAGAGTTGTGAGATTACACCTATTGTCCGCTTAACCAGCAAATAAATGGTGAAATTCTTTTTTCATTTACCTTGCCTTTCTGGAATTAAATCTGTCCTAGGAATGCCATTGTCATTCCAGCAGATGAGTGGAAAACTAATCAATGGTCACCACTTTTTCAGTTATAGTCGGCTAGACTAGTACTTGCCCTCCACTCTCTTGCGTTACCATCCTATTACCGTGCTGATGAGTCCTAACAAGGACGAAACCGGTCCACGGTTGGAGGTGACGCTTGAGAGTTGTGAGATTACACCTATTGTCCGCTTAACCAGCAATAAATGGTGAAATTTTCCTTTCCTTTCAATCATTATTAAGTTTCATGAGAAAAGTTCAAACCATTTTAGAGTCTGCAATATTATGCCACCAATCTTAAGTACCTAAGGATTTTATCTCTCAGCAAGTAGAGCGCATGATACCTGATTATTTATTTGTTATTTTAAAAGTTTATATTGCTGCCTAAAAGTTGTTTTATTAACTCTAGGTAAAATTTCTAGAAAAAGGCTCGATCGGACAAAACCGGAATGTGGGTAAAGTCGGATGAAGCTTGCATCTTTTGCTTATATAAACTGAACATTCTAAATCTAGCGAGATTTGGATACAGTGGCTTTAACAGCCAAGGGTGGGCACTTGAAATGGTAAACAAGACCATTCATTTGAAATTTATTCCTAAAAAGTTTAACCCATAGATTAAATTATTATTTTTTGAACAATTTGTAATGTCATACCATGCAAGTTCTCTTATGATAAACAATGTTTTTTTAGAATGTATACAATGAGATTATGATTATTTCCGGTTTTACCCGACCAGGTTGGACAAAATCGGGTTCTTACTCTTCTGAAATATGTGCTTTTATGAGACCTATATTGCTATTATTTATGATTAATTTATTATTATTTTTCTTCATAAGGAACCAGTTTATTGTTTTAGCACCAATTTTGACTGCTTTGATCACACATAAAGTGAATATTCAAAAAATAAAGTTTTGGTCTCAGTTTTGTATTCCCTTCCCCTATAGAACATTGCAATTTATGATTTTATTTATGTTATTATGAATGTAAAATTCCTACAGGTCAAATATATAACCTCCTATTTTTTGAATTCTGTAAAAATACCCATCCTTTCAATATACTTTGAAAATCAATACACCATTAAAAGTAAAAATTAATTAATAATTTATGGCATAAGTTTATTTGAGATTTCTTTAAACTGAGTTAAAATTTACATCTTAAACAAAAGGAACTCCTTGAATTCAATTAGCAAAACTGTCTAGTGGTTACTCGTATTTTTTTTAAAAGATTTGTTACCTACCATAAAAAAATCTGAAGCGGTTATTATAATTATCTGAAGCAGTTGTATAAATATCCCTATGGGCATATTTTTGATGGAATTTTAAATACCTTTAATTACTTTAATTGACATCTTAATTATTATTTATGTTCAAACTTTCTGTTCTCATTATTTACACAATGCTACGTTTGTTTTCTTGTTCCTTCTTTAGAACGCTATCCATATTTCATGATGTATAATTACATACTCCAGCAATTAATTTAAAACTAGTACAAATAAATGAGCATGTAATGTCCATTTATAGTTTGCAATGCCTGTAAGAACATAAAACTGACTTTTACATGATTTATTAACTTAAAAAGAACTAAAACCAAAGTAGAATTAGAAGTAGTAGATTTATTTAATATTTAAGTAGAATTAGAAGTTTTTTAAGATTTGAAATGTCAAAACAAGGTTGATAAATTACTACTTTCCGCTTGTACTGCACTTTCCATCGGTAAATTTCAAGAAGGAAGATTATAAACAATTGAAAAAAAAACATCATCCGTTTAAAAGAACCCATTGTTATCCAAATTACCGAACTTTTTGTGAACAGTTTTGGGCCAAAATAATACTAGATGTCAGTCACAGAATCATATATCTAACAGAATTTTGAACAATCACTATGAAATTTCAAGCATTTTCTGTAAATTTTCTTTCAAAATAATTTTAAGTGTTAACACATTTTTATACGAATCCAAAGTTTACCATCCAAATACTACATGGAAATACGCATAAACTATACAAGGTGTGTATTAAAATAACTGCAAATTTGAAACAAACTAAGTATAGAAAAATTCCTATTCACATTTTTTGAAGGTTTTTGTTTTTATGAATTTTAAAAGTATTATTTTGTGATTTTTTTAGTTTAAAAACGACTTCTAGAAAAAATTTTGATATAAAAAAATGTCATGAACTTTTATTACAATATTTACTTTATTCGAAAGTAGAAAATGACTGGAATTTTGTTGCGAGTTTAAAATAAATTCTACAAACATTAAATAATATAAATCGTAATAAAATAAGAAACTCCATACCTCAAAACGTAAAACACAATAAGCTATGGAATCTATCACCGAAAAACTAAAACATAACAGTACCATTTGATTCAAGATAGACATAAATCATCGCATCAAAACCTATACATTGTAAAGTACAATGGGTTCTATAGGTTATATTATTTTTACAAGCAGATATCATTTCAGAGAAACATTATCCATATTCCATCAGTAAACCTATCCTCGTATGTGCCTAATGCTTCAATTGTTTTTTTAGCCTTTGAGGTTACATGAATCGCGTTCTTGTTCCCTTTATATCCTGAGCGTACCTGACATTTCTATTTTCCTTCGTCGCGGACTCATGCTTTTCGAAAATGACTCATTGATTTTTTTGCAAAGACGTATCAGAGAGATTGCAACGGGGAACAAATATTATTACAACGGGTTTGAGATGTTTATTTGAAAACATTGCCTTGTTTCCGTTGGGAGGGGTAGGGAAACACAATAAGTTACAGATAAATAATTAGAACTGACATTGTGTTAAAAATAATTGGGGTGGTTATTTGTCGAGCAAAAAAATATATTTAAGGATCAAAATGTACTAGGAAAAACTGCATTGAGTATGAGAATGTGTTTGATATGGATAAGGTACGATTCTTTAAAATACTATTTAAATATTATATTGTCTGACTGCCAGGAGAAAAACGTTTAGCATTAAATGATATTGTGGCGGTTGTTATGGGAATGGAATTTCCACTCAATTTTGGGGGTCAGGGTAATTTATAAACGCTAATAAAACCTTTTGTCAAAAATATGAGACTAGCATTTGGCTTTGTACTTCTTTTTGAATTGAATTGTGAAATTATAATTGAAATAAAGACTTGAATCAAGAATTTACGAAATACAGAGTTAGTAATTTAAAAAGAAACTAAATCACTTATCCCAAGGACCTGTAACTACAATAGTTCTTAAATTCATGTTCACGTTCACTGGTCCGTTCGCATGTTAGACTACTACATTAAAATAAACACTTTTATTGGTACCGTGTGCCCATATTAAATCAACTGCATTCTGCTGTTTCTTTAGATTTTTTAGTGTTCCTGGAGGTACAGAACACCATTAACGCTAATTTGCTCTGTAATAATCCCCAATTAAAATTGGGGATTATTTACGTTTTAAACGCAAACATTATAGGATTTCTTGATTTTTTAGGCTTTTGGTGGTCATCTTGAAAAAAGCCCACTTCCGGTCATCCAATTTTGGTAAACTTTCGTTTTCCCATTAAGTATATCTAGTAGAGCCGAAATTCGTCAAAAAACCTTTTGTTGCTATTTGTTCCCACTAAGGCCCCTTTTTGAGCTTAATTCCCTCTACTATAAATCCCTGATTGCAAATTAAAATGATTGATTTAATTTACCAAATTAAATTAGAGGGGTAAACGAAGTACTAAACTATAATAGCTAAACTATATAGTATCAAACCTTCAGAACAATTTCTTTAACTACAATTTACCCACAAATCAAAGTGATGAATACACCCAAAACAGAAACTTGCACTTGCTACGAATCTCTAAGGAAGTAAATTTTCATCCCAAACATCTATATTCCAACAAAAAAAATCGCCTCACTGGCCACAGGACAGGGGAAAACCGACACACCACGCTCCAGGAAATGGAATAACAACTCAACAGAACAAAACCACCTAAAAACAAATAACAAAAAATCCACTCCCAAGGAACCCAGAACGGCTTCGGACCACCACAAGAAGAAATAGGACATTCTAATCCCTGAAAGGCTAGATTTGATGGATATGGATTGCAGCGGTATTGACTTTCGCTGCCGAGGAGTTTCGCTCTCCACTGCATTGCCGACCCGTCTTAGATAAGGAGCTGGTAACGGAATTCCCGGCAGTATCGAGATGAACTGCAGGGAAGTGGCGAAAAGTGACTGTCAAGGGGGAAAAAGGGTGTCGGATGAAGTGTCAGACAAGATAGAAGGAGGAAAAGGGCCAACGCAAAGTTTTATTACAGCCAGGCACTGGCTGTAATAAAACGATTACTGCCAGGCGTCCAGCACTAGCGGTTTAGGGGGAGATATCCCGATATCTCCCCCTAAACCGCAAGTGCTGCAGCCTAGCAGTAATCGTTTTATTACAGCCAGTGGAAAAGTCTACGCTGCACCAAAGTGTGGGACTGATCTTCGCTGCTCTCATGATACCCTCGAAGGATTTCAGTTGTTTGATTATAGATTAGAAGCTCTCGTAAAATGGTAGATTGGATTTTTTTGCTTTGATAAAACAAATAATTTTTAAAATATTTTGTGGATGATCTTTCAATATTTTTTATTGTAAAGTATGTAAATAATTTAAATGTAATATTTTAAAGCACATGCAGTGTGCGGGATATGCATATGTATAGTATTTCTAACATTATCTAAAGATTTAATTTTTTAGTTCTGGCGTCTATTGTTAACAAGTATGGTTTTTTTAATTGTCGGCTTTATATAGATAGTCACAAAGTTTGTGGTACTAAAAATGTCTGTATAATGCTACGTGAACTCCAACGCCCTTAACTAAACGATGGATACGGCATATACCTAGTTAAAGGGAGGACTTAAAGTGTAGTTAAAAGTATCGTAAAGTGACTAAAAAATTTATTCAATAGAGAAATAAGTATTTTTACGAATTTAAAGTTATTGAATTTTTTAACTGTATACTTCTTTAGGAGAATATAAATATATTTGTAGAATTGAAAAATATAACCCTACTTTTCGTGTGTATTGTATTCATCTTTTACTTGAATTGTTACATTCTAACTATATTCTAAATATGCATAGAATAAAACATGTTTTTTAATTTATGTGTGTTTAAAGATATAAATAATAATCCAGACGGATTAGAAAATAAGAAACCGTTTTTCTCATAAAAATAAAATTATTTCTTCATTTTATGCATTTCAGTTCTTATTTCATAATTAGATTATTTAAAAATGAAATACCAGACAGTATGAATAGAATAACATTGCATAAGCCGTGGCATTTAGCACAGAGATGAATAAAATTGTACATTCGTAAATTCAATTTATCTCTTTTATATTTAAAAACTTAGCTAAGTTTTAGTTTATTGATCTCATAATTGAAAAGAGGAGGATTTTAAAGGAAAATTCCTGAAAAGAAAGGATATATGGTGAAAAGAATCGGATATATTTTAGAGAGATCAACGTCCATTAAGACATGTTAGTGGAAAAAAGTTCAAACTTTCCTAATAATCGACAATAATGAGTGACACATGCATTATCTGAAAACTGAAAGATATTTTCTCCATAATTATAGTTTTTCGGAATACTTTTTATTTAATTCCGAACTGTCATAAAAGCTCTTAGGGAAAATTGAAAAATATAAATATTCTTAAACCTTTTTCCTTATTCTCCAACCGTTGCACATGTCTAGACGCTTGAGTAGAATTGCTTTGTTAGCGATTTTTTTATTATGCATAAAGGTTTAAAAAATGGTTAATCCCTCGCTTAAAATTCCCTTTTTAGACCGGTAATTTCTTAAAAATGTATTTTAGAAAAAGTATGAAAAACAAGCTTTAAAATTTCTTAATTTTTTATGACTTAAAATGCTTTTATTGGTGTAACTCTTGGTGTTTTACTCTGTAACGCGCACTGAATGTGTTTTTGAATTAGAAATAAACGAACATACAGGGTAGTGAAAAGAATCTTGTGCAAATGTTAACATCAATTGAAAAACAACGTTTATTTTTACACAATTTATAAAATTTTTTAAAACTGTAGACAATTGTTTCGGGGATCAATGGATCCCCTTCTTCAATACAAACAGACGAAATAAGGAATGTTTATTTTCGTCTGTTTGTACTGAAGAAGGGGATCCATTGATCCCCAAAACAATTGTCTACAGTTTTAAAAAATTTTATAAATTGTGTAAAAATAAACGTTGTTTTTCAATTGATGTGAACATACAGGGTGTTTCAAAAGTCCGTTTCGCGGCTTTTATTTGGAACCAACGTGTCCTAGGGTCACGGACGTAAGGTCTACATCACCTAGGTAGACTGGGTCTACCCCAGGGTTAGACCAAGACCCTCTATATAACAGGCCATCCAACTCCGTGCGATGACGTCAAACGTGAGTGAAAATCGGCAAATTTACCATGTTAAGTCTATGGAGCATAAAAACTTACTTTCTTGAATTCTCCCGTTATGTATCTCTTCAAGGCTGATATCACTGTTCTTGAAACTCAAAAATCTTTTGTTTAGAATCAAAATTTTTTCCCTTTTGTACAGATTTCTTGTATTTTCATTCAGTTTTTTCGGCTTAAGACTAACATGGATGTTTGTTTAGTTTGCAAATAATGAATGTAATGTAGGTTTTTTTCTCACAATACTATTAATTTTATTTAGAAAATAAAAAAACACTAGTAAAATAAAAATGTGAAAATATTTTTAAAACAAAAAATCATCGAATTTTGAACTGCAACAACAGTAAATTATTTGACCCCGTTATATTCTTTAATTTATTATAAGAATTTAAATTGACGATATTTAAACCTTCTTTTATAGTAAGGAAATTAACTAGTGAACCACGGCTAGACTGGACTGTTCATCTCCATAGACTCTGTTAAGCTCTCCACATGCTCTCCACAGAGTAGAGAGCTTAACAGAGATACCAAACCGACGTTTTACTCCTAAGCTCTTTAATTTAATTCAGCACGCATATTATAATTGAGTTCACTAGTAGCCAATCAGTGAACGCGAAATGTATTTTATTTGAATTTAACACTGATTATAGGCGATTTGGATTTGAGTGACAGCTTCAGTGGGCGAATGACAGAATTAGCAGGAATAGCGTGGAGGCGGGACTTGAGGCCAGAGATTTTTCAATGGGAAAAGCCCTGTTAAAAAAGTTGCCATTAGCGTCTATGGAGATGAACACTCTGTTAAGCTCTATACTCTGTGGATTTAACTGTGTTTATATACGGCTTGCGCAAGGTTAATAGAGTACTACAGAACTATAACCTACTCGTACTCGTTAGTACTCTATTAACCTTGCGGCTTGCGCAATTACGCGAAAAGGTAGGTTCCAGAAACTGGGATCTACGATGTTAGCGCTATCTGTCTGTCATTCATGGCATTTCTTTTGACTGGAAAATACTTATTGGTTAGTTGATTTCATACGATTCAAAGATATGCTGAAAAGGATTATTTTTCCACGGATCGTGAACCTGGTTGAATGTGACCTGCTCGTCTGTGGGCCGCTTTACTATTTATTATTTTTATTTTAAAGGTAACATTTTCATTCAATTAAGAAAGTAAAAGTTTTTTGAACTCAAAATATAACAGAATTATCCTAAAGTCATTAATATTTTGATGATGATGTCGAGTCCGCGACGAGTTGGCCATGGGCGGAGATGACAGCCCTTGCAATTAATACTATTTTATTATTATATTTAATTTAGATAGCAATTTAAAAAATTAAATTGGTAAAATATTAAATTTAGTTTCAATAATAATTACAGTGGAACATTACTGATAGATATTATTCTTACACAAATCTCAGTCTATAATAACAATAATAATGACAATGGTTTTTTTTTAAAGTTTCATCAAATAAGCTGAATAAAATTTGTTAGTTATTATTATTCAAGTCGCTGGGAAACTCATGGAAAGATACATAATCACCCCCTTCCACACGATATTTCTTTTTACGATTCGAGGTACAATGAGGTACACAACAATTCACCATTGTAAAAATTATTGAAAAATGTGAAATATGAAAAATGAATTGAAATATGTTGAAAAATCGGCGCAAGTTCAGACGTGCGGATGCTTGGCGAATTTTGGCTGTTTAGCGGCACATTTGGAAGCCAAATCATTCACTTAACATTAGTTAGGGTTACCATATTAGTCATCTTTACCGCTAAAAACTTGGCGCATCCGCACCTCTGAACTTGCGCCGAAAAATCTAGGCGAGACAGATCGTTGTTTAGAAAACAACTGGAGACTAAAATGAATTTTAAGACTTATCAATTTTAAAATGCGATGCCAAAATTTTTAACAGTAATTTGGATATTAAACAGTAGTAATCAACAAAACTGCCTGACCCTCTGGGACCTGGATGGTCGTGGCTAGTTCACAGGGTTGGTAGTATGGTGAAGAATAAAAAAATCATAAATTTCATGATCACGATAATGAATCACAATCATGAAAAATCATAAATTTGTATTTTTATGACTTAGGTAAATGACTAAAAGTGTTCTTAGAACGTAAAAACAAAAATTTAAAACCTTATTACCGACCCTGTGAACTAGCCACGACCATCTCTCTGTCAATCATAGTTCCTCGTAACGCCCTTCAACCCTTCCAGAATTTGAAAATATCGTTTTGGAACCTGTGTTGGCGTTGGTAAGTCTAAGAAGTTGATGGACAGTAGAGTGTTTTTCACGGAAACCGAATTGTTCTGGAGGTAGAATGTTGTTTTCATTACAATGTTGGAGTAGATGAGGGTGCAGAATTTTTTCATAGATTTTGGAGAAGCTGGAGGGAGATAGGTCTATAGCTGGACGTTAAGTTTCTTGGTTGGCCGGGCTTGGTTATCATCACAACGGTGGCTGCTTTCCAGGCATCAGGGAAGTAGTTGAGACGAAGGCAGGAGTTGATAATTTTGGTTAGGTTCGTTACCACGTTGATTGGACATTTTTTGAGAGTGTTGTTATCTATTGAGTCTGGGCCAGGGGATTTCTTGTTCTTTAGTTTTCTGATGACATCAGCAACTTGAGTAGGAGTTACAAAGAAAGGAGCTGGTGAAGGGGGACTACAGGATAAGAAGACTTCAGTTGTACCATAGACGTTGATGTAATAAATAGGGTTGCAGAGGTGGGCGTTTGGTTTGAAGGTGTCAGCAAGAGAGGATCCAAACAAGTTGGCTTTATCTTCATCTGTTATGGCAATACTTGTTCTATCATCAGGTTTGGAGAGAGGAGGAATGGGTTGAAATTTGTTGATTAGTTTCTTGTTTATTTTGTAGAGGGAGTTGTCTTCTGTGGATAGTTGAGAGAGAAAGTTTTCCCAGCAGTTGTTGTTGAATTCTGTAAGTTTTTTCTTGATGGTTCTTTGTAGGCTGTTGAGGAGTTTTTTGAAAGGAGGGTATTTGGTGTCTTGCCATTGTTTACGTATCCTGTTCTTGTACTTTATGATGAGGAGGATTTCAAAGGGTATCTTTCTTTGGGATTGGTAGATAGTTTTGAAAGTACTGGCTCTATCTCTGGCGGAGTTGATGGAGTGAGAGAGGGCAGCGATGGAGATGTATATGTCGTGAATAGATGTAGCAGGTGGATTTCCAGGAACGGTGTCAAGTAAGATGTCGTGGAATTTGTTCCAGTCGGTGATGCGGAGCTGGCTTTCATCAGGAGAGATGAGGGAGGTGTCGTGCATGGAAAGAATGACTGGATTGTGGTCGCTTGAGAGGGCAGAAATACTTTGGATATTGGAGGGAAGGAGTTTACAGGAAAGACCAACGTCGAGGGTGGAGGAGCTTCTGGTGCTGTGATGAGTAGGGGTGAGAGGTGCTATGATTTCGAAGAGGTGGTTGGAGCAGAATTGGTAGAGATGGTTCCCGTCAGAATTAGAAGAGCTGTTATTCCATGCTGGGTGCTTGCAGTTGAAATCGCCATATAGAAGAAATTTCTCATTCAGTTGTGTGAGTTGGAGAAGTTCGTTTAAGTCCAATTTATTAAGTGGAGGTTTGTATATGGAGGAGATGGTAAGATTGGCTTGGTTGTGAAGACGTAGAGCTATTGTGGTATGTTCGAAGGAAGAGGTGGTGAGGTGAAGGAGATGATGTTGGAATCCATTTCTGATGCAGTGAGCAGTACCACCACCACGATGAGTCAGACGGTCTGTGCGATGGATTATGAAGTTGGGGATGGAGAGAGTGTCTCCAGGCCTGAGGTGAGTTTCTTGGAGAAGAATCACATCAGGGTTGTGGTGGTTAACAAAAGAGCGGAACTCCAGAATTTTCCCTTTAATCCCATTTGCATTCCAAGAGAGTACTGAGATGGTGTGTCTTTTGGGCGTCCGGGCCATGTTATTTCCAGATTGATAAAACTTTTTCGAGTGCTTGAACAGCGAATGTAATTTTTGTAACCAGATAATCTGAAGAATTCCAAATGGTAATGAAGTTTTTCGCGATGTCGATGGTTTCTTGAAATTTGGAAGCAAGTCCATTGTTAAATAAGCTTGAAGAGAGAGGATTGTTAAATTCAGTTGAAGGTATGTTCTGGTTGGTGTTAGGAGAGGAAGGCAGAGTGGAGTTGACTTGGGAGGCAGGGGGAGGTGAGGAGGATTCTTCATTGGAAGGCTTCAATGCGTTGTTTTTCATTTGGAGTTCTTTTTGTCGCTCCATGCGTTCAATCCAGATATTTCTCTGGGGAGGCTGTGCAGGAGGTTGGTTGAGGGGATTTTTTGGGTAGCCGGTGTAGTTTGCAGTGTGGTCATCACCGCAGTTGGCACACTTCGGGGGATCTTCTCTTCGTTTGGTGCACTGATACGATAAATGATTCCCAGCGCACTTCACACATACCGGATCCCTTGTACAAAAAAGAGATGAGTGATTGAAAAGCTGGCACCTGAAGCACTGGGCTGGGCTATGTCTAGGACGGAGGGGTTCGACGCGAATTTTAATGTTGGAAATGTACTTCAGATTGTGGATTTCTTTACTTTTTGGTGTCTTGGTCAGATGAACAATGAAGATGGGAAGGAATTTCTTTTTCTGGGAGTCCTTGTTTGATCTATCAGGCATCTGAGATATGTTGATCACTAGGAAATCGTGTTCTTGAAGTTCAGCTTTCAGCTCTTCCATGCAGAAGTTTACATATAATCCCTTGATTACAATTTTCAGCTGTCTTTCTTCTTGGAGAGGAAAGGAGTGGCTTTGAAGTTTCATTAGTGAAGTTTCATTAGTGGTTTTTTATTAACCTATGAACTTCAGGAGATGGTGGGGTTATCTTCAGATCTTTTTTATTCATCTGTCCAAAAACAGGTTCTCCGGTAATGGACGATAATTCCTTTAGGAGGGCTTTGGGATTTGAGACATTTGCCACAACAATGGGCGGGCCTTTCTAAATTTTAGGGGTATCATCTTCATTGATGTTTTCAGATTCATCCATGTTTTCATTATCAGTAGGAGTTTCTTCTGTTTCAAGGCGGCCATATTTATTCTTCAGCGAAATTTGTTCAATAGTGGAGGTAGGTCGACTGTTTTTACGTTTTTTGGTTTTCACAACCTGAAAATCCATCTCTTCAGCTGGGCTTTTGGTGGCAAGGTTGTTGGAGCTGGAGATTTCAGCGAGGGTTTTCAGAACGTTACCGGTACAGTTATCGATAAACAAGTTGTTGAGACGGTCGTTAATAGCGATGGATGCATTGTGGAGATTAGCCATGATGGTGTTATCAAAATTGGGCGGCAGAGAGTTGCTATTTATTTTACCAATCAGAGTGGACAATAAAATGTTGAGATTTTGTCTTACTAAGTGAAGGGCAGGAATATCAGAACAAGCATTGATAAAATTGATACTTCTCACTAGGTCAAATGAGAACAAAACGGCATCAAGCTGGTTGAATTCACCTAGGGCTGGGTAGATCTCGCCGTTGAAGCTGGAAGACATCGCAGTGGGCATCGCTGGTGATGTCGAGGATGATGGAAGATGTGACATCTGGGATGCTATCATGGCTGTAGTTGTCATCTGGGAGGTCAGGACCGAATCCTGGCCAGCTGGCGGCACTGCTTCGCCCATAGAAGGGCCAAAAGATCCTCGTGGTCAAATTCCTCAATTTTAAAATGATACTTTGATCGTAAAAATCGGATGAAAACCAACCGGGAGTCAAAGTTTAGTGTACTTTAAGTTTAGGCAAGAGAGCTCAGAGAAAACGCGTGCGATTCACTCGGCAGCTAGATCTCGTCGTTCTGCCCAGGCTCAGATCTCTATCTCTCGCCGGCTTTTATACTGATCTGCCCGTGACGTCACTATCTCGCATCTTCTTTAAAGTGACGATGGACCGTGAGTTCCTCTGGAATCGAACTCACAACTCCAACTCCACATTTTATTCAATTTAAACATATAACTACACATTTAATGATCATTTCTGAGACCATAATCACTGATAAGAGTTATTAAACGCCAGAACAAACGACATCAATGTTTATAATAGGGAAAGTTTAGTAACTGTCAGGGAAAGTTTTCAACCATTTGGGAAAAGTTTCATTGATCAGGGTAAAAATAGCAGAGATTGATAAATTCAAATGCAGCCTCCATAAAAAGTTCTAAGTCCAATGAGAATCACTCGTTTCCTTTAGTCAACGCCCTCACTAATGATTGACAGCTGGAGGGTCGAAACGCCACTATGCGATAACTGTAGAACTATTTTAGTAAAATCGCCTTTTGGACTCTCTGAATTATCTTTACTCTGTGCTGCGTATTTTGAAGAGCCGAAGCAAACCAACCAACCCTAACGAGCGACTACGCGCGGTACCCCCTCAAGCGGTAAAAACTGGAAACTTCCAGCGCCGTCGGCTCTTTTGATCTTTTGGATAGTGGATAAGCCGTATAACCTACGGTCGCGATCAAGTTTAGCCGTGGTTGTTCCATCAATTTTTTTGAATTAAAAGACATTTTTGTTTTTTTATATTTATTTCAAATTTCTACTTATTAGACTTTGATTTTAATAGCGATAGCCATTAAAATTATTACAGCGTTAATTTTACCATTGTTAACTTAATGTTAAATTACTAAAAACACGGATATTCTTTGATCACTGTTTACAATTCAGAAAGTTTAAAACATGGCGTCGTGATGATAGTGACGTCAAAGGTGGGTGAAATTGATGACGTTGCACGGCCGAGTTGGATGGCCTGTTATATAGAGGGTCTTGGTTAGACCCTGGAAAATCCATTGAGATGACTTACAGCGCCCCTAGTGGCGAAATTAAAAAGTTAAAAAAATTAATTTAAAAACTAAAGGAGATAGAGCAAAATACTCAAGGAGAGTATTGTTGCCAACGTCATGAAGAACTCACTGTAAAAAATTTGATCAAAATATCTTGAATATTCGCGGAGATATTAGCATGTGAAAATAGCCCTTTTTCAGGGGTCAAAAAATAAAAAGTTCGCATATTTTAAAGTTTTTTGATTAAATTTTGTATTCTTTCAACTAAAAACAAAAAACTATACAATAACACTGAAAAATTTGCAAGTATGCGAACTTTTTATTTTTTGACCCCTGAAAAAGTGCTACTTTCACATGCTAATATCTCAGCGAATACTCAAGATATTTTGATCACATTTGTTTCAGTGAGTTTTTCATGACGTTGGCAACAATATCCTCATGGAGTATTTTGCTCTTTCTCCTTTAGTTTTTAAATTAATTTTTTGAACTTTTTAGTTTCACTGCTAGGGGTCATCTCAATGGATTCTCCAGGATCACTTACCTAGGGGTAGACCTTACTTCCGTGACCCTAGGACACGTTGGTTCCAAATAAAAGCCGAGAAACGGACTTTTGAAACACTCTGTATAAGCTTATAAAGTATATTTATGAATAAAAATTATCTTTAACCTTAATTTTCTTTTATCAGATTATATAACGTCTAGAAGCAAGGAAGTAATAACGTAAATACAATATAATAGACATATAATGGGGAGTATAATGCAAGTATTGAAAATCAATGGTCATGAGACACACTTAGAACTTGGATATCCCTCATATAAATAATGTCTTTGAATACGAATGGATGCTTATTACAGGAAGATAATTAGCCTGTATGATTAATGCCAATTTGCATCACCTCTTTGGAAAGTGATTATACCAAAGTTTTAGATCTTTCTACAGTTAACAATGCAGCTTATATTATACGCATTAACATCATCTCTTATTCAATCTTTCATATGGATATTGCTTTAGAAATCCCTTTACCCTCATAAACATCTGATTTTTAACTCTACATGTATCTCTTACAAACTAATGGGGATTTTGAAAAAGCTTTCGCATTTTAAGGAGTAGTTGAAGTGTGTTTTTCCAAACAGAGAGTTTCTTAAGCATGCCGCTCATGCCGCTCTTATATTTCCATTCCTCCATAAAGGTTACTAGTACTATCCCTAGTAGCACAGCTCATACCAAACATGTCGAGTTTTATAACTGCTACTAGAAGTAAACAGAACTTTGCCGTACCAGTTGGGGAAAAAACTACTCAGTTGCGATTTCTGGCGAACCACTTGTGTTAGGAAGACAAAAGAGGGGTCTTTTTTCATGAATTAAAGTATTCTTTAATCAAAAAAATTTTCGAGTCCTTAGGAGGTCGTCTTCATATTAAACGAAACACTAACTTTTTTTTCAATGGGGACCCCCATTTATTATGAAGTTTTCTGAAAGGCCATCCCTCCAAACCCTTAAATACCCAGTTTCATCCAGGTTTATTCACAAATAAAATTTAAAAAAAAATTAATTTTTAAAATCGTGAAATATTTTTATGGTAGTCGATTCAGGTAGTAATTTAATGTAGAAAGCCAAAATTTCAATCGATTTCACCGAATAGTTTTTGATAAAAACGAACTTTAATCTTAAGGGGCGGTATACCGTTGCCAAATGCATACCGCGAATGTTCTTTCTCGTTCCAAGACTCCAAGGAACTCCAAGGCATTCCAGGATTCCATGGATCAAACCTTAATTGACGATACAACATGTAACAATACAGGGTGTTTCAAAATTGCGTTGCACGGCTTTTATTCGGAACCAGCGCCTCCTAGGGTCATGGAAGTAAGGTCTACCCCTAGGTAAGTGACCCTGGAAAAACCATTGAGATGACATACAGTGCCCCTAGCGGCGAAATTAAAAAGTTAAAAAAATTAATTTAAAAAAAAGGAGATAAAACAAAAACCCCAATGAAAATATTGTTGCCAACGTCAAGAAGAACTCACTGAAAAAAATTTGATCAAAATATCTTGAATGTTCGCGGAGATATTAGCATGTGAAAATAGTACTTTTTCAGGGGTCAGAAAGTAAAAAGTTCGCATATTTGCAAATTTTTCAGTGTTATTGTGTAGTTTTGTGTTTTTTTAGTTGAAAGAACACAAAATTTAATCAAAAAATCAAAAAAATTTGGAAATATCCGAACTTTTTACTTTTTGACCCCCTGAAAAAGTGCTATTTTCACATGCTAATATCTCCGTGAATATTCAAGATATTTTGATAAAATTTTTTTCAGTGAGTTCTTCTTGACGTTGGCAACAATACTCTCCGTGGGGTTTTGCTCTTTCTTCTTTAGTTTTTAACGTAATTTTTTTAACTTTTTAATTTCGCCGCTAGGGGCGCTGTAAGTAACCTCAATGGATTCTCCAGGGTCCTTTACCTAGGGGTAGACCTTACTTCCATGACCCTAGGAAGCGCTGGTTCCGAATAAAAGCCGTGCAACGCAATTTTGAAACACCCTGTATATTGCGTTAAGTTTTTTAATCATCATAGTAACTATCAAATATTATCAGAAAACGTCAAGTGTTAAATTGTTAAAAAATATATCTGTGATATTGAATACACAGCTTATTTCTATGTAGAGGTAGAAACAATTTCAAACTTCATTAATTAATAACTTAATTTGTACCATAAAACATAAAATTTCACATTGGGGTGTTCTAAAAGAAACTTATGTAGATATCTGAACAGAAAGTAAACTATAGCGTTTGCTAATATTATAGTATACTCGTGTTCTATCATAATTTGTTTCTGGTTTAAAATGATTTAGAATAGCCAAAAATAACTTAAAATAAATAACCAGATTAAGAAATTTAAAAAGTATTTACTTTTTTCAAAAATTGGACGAGTAAATTTTTAGAGAGCTTCATCTATAAAAAATCATAGAGATATATTAGTGCACTAAATTTTATGTTTTACAGCACATGGAATAGGAAGATTTTCCCCAACAACATTACAACAAAAGAGAAAAATATACTATTTAAAATGTAAATTAAGTATGGCTTTAATACAGAACTGTCATTTACTTATAGAATGTTTAACCCTTATTTAGGGAATTCGTTGTAAGTGCCTTTATTAATTTTCCTAATTCAAGTACTGAAAATGTATCATCAACTCAATATTCAACTCAATATTAGTAGAATACAAAAATTATTGTGATTTAAATAGCAACAAATGTAGAACTTGAAAGATAAATGCAATTATAATAATTTCTTTTAAACTTTTGATAGCCCAGCAAAGGAAAACAATATTCCCTTATTTAATTCCCTAAACATTCAAAAGAAAAATATGTTTACCTTAGTAAACGATAGTTACTCTGATCGTTAATTAATTCTTTTTACATTCGAGTGTCATATTAATAAGAGAAACTTAACTCAATATCATCCCACGAGACACTACAACAGATTTTCATTTTGGTATTAGAAACAAAATTAATCTCTTTCCAAACCGTCATCTATTTAATCCAAAACTGAAACCTCTTCACAAGAGAATAGCTCTGCTTCAAAAATCATTCAAATTCATAAGATCTTATACAATGGAGACACACTTTCATTTTCTGAAGAAATTTACCTAATTAAGATCTTAATTATAAATCACCGGCTTCTGCTGAGAAATCCAATTAATTATTTATCAGCTTGAAGAAACTGCTTCCGAAAATGGGTTTTAAAACTTAGAAGCAAATTTTCTCCTTTTCTAAAAATTCCACAAATTTAGGAAGTACCTCGGAATTCTTTTAAAGAGTGATAAATGTTTGAAAATCGCATTTACAAAGTCTTTGTGTGCTCTTTTGAAACGGTATGGTTTGATTTTCCGATTCCAGTTATTTTTCAGGTTTTGTAAGCGTCTGATGAGAGGGGAATTAATTTTTTTCTTTTGGCGCAATATGAACTGAGATGAAAGTAATCATAAACAAAATCTGAATAACACACCCATTTGGGAAGTACACAGATAAATTTAGAATCCATTAATTCTGGAAATGATTACATATAAAGGCTCAAAATAAAAAAAGTAGGTTTTTGAATTCCGTTTCAAATATGAAAAGTACGAGACGCAATCAAACAAAAATTTTATATTATAAGTGTACCTATCTTATCAAAATGAGTTAACCCATTAACGCCCATTGATCTATTTTTAGATCGCTAAACATAGTGTCAGAAATGGTCTTTTAAATTACCTTAAATTTACCCCACAAAAACAAAACTGCTCATATGGCAAGAGAAAGCCTTCCTTAAGAATAATATCATGTGTTTTTTTCGTTTGCAACATTTATTTTGTTACAGTGATGGGCAGAACTTTGTCTAGGGGTTTCATTTTGCAGTTTTTTCATCTTGGTTCACGTTTTACGAGAAAACTATAAAAATATACAACCAATTGAATCCTTTTCAGATTTTATTTTATTTTTATAGATGTAGCTATTAGGATAAAATGCAGAGTTTTGTGAAAACTAATTTATTTAGTGAAAAATTACGTCCCAATATTGCTGATCTAAAAATAGATCACTGGGCGTTCGGGCGTTCATTTTTTCTGTGTTGCTTACAATACGATTATTCAAATTTTTCTACTATAAACTGTAAAAAATGAATATGAGAATACTCAGTAATGTTCAGGATGGACACAAATATTGATTTTCTTAAGAAATTGATCATTATATTATTGATAATTAAATTTTATAATTTCTTCTGGTGGATGAATGAATGGTAGACAATCTTGATTGATTACTTAGTAAATCACAGGATTGCAAATAGTATTATGTACTCAAATTTATTCACATTTATTTGTTGATACAACTTAAGTCAATGCAAGCATTCGTTTTAAAATACATTATAGGTAAAATTATTAGACAATTAAAGGTTTTTGAGGAGATATAAAAATCTCAAATTGAAAATTGTAATATTTTTTTAAATTTGCCCTATAATTGCTCTTACAACCTTTAAAATTGCCGTTATGGCAGGAGTGTAAGTTAATTGGATAAGTAGTTAATTGGAATAGGCCTGCGAAAAGCTTCAACACGCAGCAATTTTGAATGTTGCTGAATAAGTTACATTTTATTTCATGAATATCATTATTTTATGATAAAACTAATTGATAAAATTCCCAAAAAAATAACCTGATGCATTTTATTTAACTTAAATACACAATTTTATGAAATCTTAATTCTATAATATACTTATAAATTTAAAGTTCTTGGTTCAATTCCCACTTTTTCACTTATTATTACTTTCAACATAGGCTATTCATGTGATATATCTTGGGTAAATTATTTAATTTTATAATTATTTCATTATTTTTCCACATATTTATAAATAAATACGCATTTTTTAAAGAAAAATACTAATAGGCCTATTTATTTTTTATGATTTTTTGAGGTTCTACTATTACGTAGCTCTGTGACAAAAAATATCCTCCGAACGCCCAGTGATCTATTTTTAGATCAGCATTTTTTAACGAAACTAATGACTGTTTTCACAAAATTTGTTCATAATATTCATATTCAAGGCAAAATATACCAGATTCATGATTTTTATTAAATTCGCACAAAAAAATAATAATTTGGGCGTTAATGGGTTAATGTGATGTAACTTTCTCAACTTTTCAGTCGGATTGTCTTTCAGGTATTTTTCTTATTTCTTAAGTCTCTATTTTTGGAAAATTTTTCATAAATAGTTGATGTTTTACAATTGAATGAAATTAAATAGATCTTTCAAGAGGTTTTTTCAAAATTTCCAAAAGACGAGAATCTATAATTTGATAATTTTACGGGTTATTTAAAGCTTCAAAAGTCTGCAAAATGTTCTCTTATAGATATTGCAACAGGAATAAACTTATCCATAGGATTAAACAAATTCTAAGTATTACAGAAAAAGTGCTATAACACCAAAAAAATCCTATGCCAATAAACCCCGATCCTGATTTGATTTAATATCTTTAGGTCTGTGTAAGAGAGTGTGTGTGCAAGAAAGCTCTCTTGCGTTGCCTTCCTATACCGTGCTTATGAATCCTAACAAGGACGAAACCGGTCCATGGCTGGATGAGACGCTTGAGAGCTGGAGTTTACACATATTCTCCTCTAACCAGAGGTAGTGGTGAAATACTCTCTTTTCATTCTTTAGTCTCTTTCCTCATTTTTTCAAGAGGAAAGAGATATCCCTCTGAAATTTCATCTTGGATCATGAACACCATGCATTCATCACTTAAAGTTAGGGCTTGTGTGTACAGTACAAAATTACTATAGGCCTTTTACCAATGTACGTTCTGTAGCCCCCTTCCCGCATTCCTCAGTTTTTTTTATTTCCAAAGTAAATCACAAGTACGGAATATTCAGAAATTACTATAGAAATGTGTTACTGTAAACTTTGGCCCTTAAAGGAAACTTTGGCCCAAGCATCGGAAAGAGGTTCTACGTGCTGTTATATAAACGAATGTGATTATATCTTATCCAATACTAGAATGAACAGGTTGAATTGTTTTATGATAAAGTGGTGTCTTGATATTCTTAATATATGATCACTAGGAGGCTTTCAACTAGAGTAGTATCAAAATGTCAATTTTTGTTCACCTTAAAACTTTTTTTAGAAAGGCAATAAAAACATGATTCAAAACAGCAAGTTGATTAAATTGAGTAAATTTGGCCCAGTGGTATCTGGTTATATAAGGGAAATACTCATTGAGTTTAAAGAAGCAGTAGTCAACTATGGATCATAAAGTGTTTCTAAACACGAAACACATTCAAATTATAACTAAACAAACCTTGAATAGATTATGATGAAGATGATCATTATTATTTAATCGATGGTATTCAAAGAAATATCATTTTTTTAGTTCCAAATGTGGATTTTTCTCCACTATTAAATCAACCAATTTATCAAAATATATACCAATACCAAAGATGTTAAAATACTGTTCACTGTTCATCTACGTCTTTTCCTTTAAAATTTCTCTAGGTAACTCCAAAATGAAATCAGTTTTTGTATAAGAAAACATGTTTTATTGTTTGAATTTTTGATAATTTAACTTGAAATGAACTTGTAATGGATTATTATATTTATAGGTAACTAAGCAGTACATCTAAACAGTATAGCATTGGTTAAGGTAACTAAAACTATTAACACTTTAGTTGTTTTAAAACCTACTAATACTTTATTTACTTTCTTCAAGAATATCCATTCAATAATGCACATTTTGAACTAGTACATTATTATCTAGGAAGATCCCATGATAAAACTCCAAGCATTTTTCATTCCACCAGAAAATGAAAATTTAAATTGACATGTTGTTGCCCACCTTTAAAGTCTGTGTTTCCATCAAAACTTTAATATCGCACACTGCCTCGAAATTGAGTTCCTTCTATTAAACGAGAAATATGGAAAATGCTAAGTAAAGAAAAAACTTTAACTAAGAAATAAAGAAATTTTTTTTGGGGGATCGAAAAAAAATACGCCTTGCTATTTGACCTTAGTAAATGAAACTGCTGAGAAAAAGCCAATAATTTTGCAAAGAAAGTTCCAAGAAAGTGAAAGATTTCCTAAATAACTCGAGAAATGAGATCAATGGAAATAGTGGAGGAAACTTGGTTATTTTCCATTCCGAAATCCGAGGAATGCTGATTCTGCTCTATAAGTTTCATGCAAATTCGGGAATAATTCTTAGACCTTAAAAGAGGGACGGAGCGTATTTATTTGCTTAAATAGTATCTGGAATCGAACAATACTTGCATATGCTGAGGTACTTCTGATGATTGGCTGTGAATTCCGGCCAGACCACTCGTTCGTAGCGCCCTCTGGTGATGTCGATTTGCATTTCGCCCAATTGGGGACCAACGTTGGGATCTCTGGAAGAAAAAGTTGGGAAATTGAAAGCGCGAACTTCTAATAAAGCTGGTAGCTTAAAATTGGGAAATATGAGAATATTATGTTTGTTAACTAAACTTAGGGGGATAAAGGAACATATTCGTTCTCGATCCTAAAATAATTTTATGAAATATTGAGAAAGTTTTCCCAAGAATCAGACGCATTTGTTTGATTTCTAAGAAAAACTTCTAATAACTTATTACGTAAAATATTTTGAAACAGTTTCGTATTCTTTAAATGATTGAATTATTATTTGAGAGAGAGTAAATATACTTTAGAATTTTCAACAAATAATGTTGCATAAAAAAGCCCTAAAGCAGTATAGAAATACACGTCTTGGAGAAAAATGAAAACATGATTATCAGATAATTATCATAATTTACAGTTTTATTATTTCCTTCTATACTAGCTTCACTTGTAGGGGAGGGGGGGCACCTTGGGACACTTTTTATTAAATTATTTTTCTAATTGTTTTATACAATGGTATTTATTAAAACAAAGCTCATATATTAAAGAGTCTCTTGCGCATCTAATAAAACAATTTCAAACTAAATATCTAGTTAAGGGAATTCCTAATAATAAATTTTAAAACCTCTTTTAATGTCCCGAGGTAGGCCACTATAGTGGGGTACCTTGAGACACAATCATAGTTCAATCATAGTACAAAAGTTATAATTTTTATTTTGAAAAATACAAAAATAACACAAAATAATGAAAAAACTATGTTTAATAATTATAAATTAGACATCCAACATATTTATAATTCCAAATTTTTCTCAGATTTCTTCATGGGCTAAATAACTGATTTTTTGTTTACTTTCAGAAAAATTTTTTGCATCAATTTCTAAATTATAATCATCTTTATTCATATATAAATTATTCAATTTTTTTTGGCAAAAACATATTTTTACTCATGACAGTTTTCAGGTATCATTTAGCATGTCCCAAGATGCTCCACAACTGAGTGTCCCCAGTTGCCCCACTTGAAGCTTTGGATGCTAAGCTTAATTACTCTTTTGGGTTTAGCAAACAATTTTCTTTTTCTTTTCTAAAATATTAGTGGATACACGTATTTTAATCTCAAAACATAAACACATTTCTTTTATTAAAAAGGGCTTTTGAAACTACAAGTGATTGTAACTTTGCATTACGCAAAATAAGAAAACTAATGTAAATAATTATCCAGATGCACCAAAGATTCAAAAACATGTTGAAGAATAGATTTTAGGGGCACTCATAAGTACCTAAAAGCACGAGTTCATAACTATAAAATGGCGTCTGAAAAGCGGAGTGTCCCAAGGTGGGTCATGTCACAAAGTGCCCCACTCTCCCCTATTGCTTTTATTTCTCTAAAAAAACTATTCAAAATTGAACAACTTTACGTTTTGAAATGCTTGTGCCGTTTCCTTATTGACCTAGCTTAAATAGTACAAATTATTTTAAATGAATAATACATAAAAACGCAAAATTCAATACCAAATATATATTCAACTAAATCATAATAAGATAACCAAACTTCGGTATTGTTATTCTATTTAATCAATAGACTGCAGGTTAATATGAATATTCAGTTAAGTCATTCCGATATGCTTTCAGGAGAGATCCAATTGCACATTTAGAATAATTATGACAAATTATGAAGTGCCAAGCATGCATCTCCAGCGACTGTCCGTAATAGATATGCATCGTAAACAGAAGCTTTGCTCTTCTATTGAGAGGAGGAATGGAGACAGACGCATTAATCAATGTAAGTGAAGATTGTCCTGAAGAGTGTAGTGAGTACTATTGCTTTCGATTACGATTACGTCTTTGTGAAGATCGAGTGCCAAGAATTATTTGAAACTTACTTTTATGTTTCGTCTAGCCCGTTTAATCAAGTCGTGTGCCCCGTTTTATGATTAATAGGTAGATCAATTAAACGCGTTGTTCCGTACTAGATATCTGTCAATTGAAGAGATGCTGTAATTACCGTAATTATTTTAATGAGTTGGAATGCTAAATGAGAGTAAAGACACGTTTGGATATTGGTTATTTTGTATGACAATGAATTCGTATTTTATACAAGCTTCGATCTTTGAGAGGAAGATAAATAAAAGCAGCTATCGTGTAATGCATTTTGAAAATGTCTACTGTTGTCTGTGTCCTTAAAATTTTTCTGGTAAAATGTAAGAGGATTGGGGGATGATTGGTAGAGAAAGTAAAGGGAGTTATAGATTAAGAAGATATCAATGTCTATTATGTTCTTAAATTGTAATAATTTCAAAAATACAAGCTCATATGAGCAAAATATTATTTGTGCGATAGCCTTAAATATACAATAGGAAGTTTTTAATACGCTTGCAAAGAAATAAATTTTGATAAAAAATTGAATCACAGATTAGTAATGTTAAGGTATTAAAATTCAGGCATAATTACTCTTATTACAAACATTTTTTTTTATCTCAGACTCTATCATTTAAAAATGTATTAAATAATTTGGCTTAAAGTTAACATTGTAGGAAAATATTAACTACAAAAATGGTTCGTATTACTTAAAAATGTTTCTTTGAAAAAAAAATATCTTTCATTAATATTTTATTCCAGGTAAAGAAATTTGTTTCAATATTACTTGAAAATGCACTGTCATCAAAAAGATGCTATTTAAGTTAAGAGTTTGTGGCAATATAGAAAATATTTTTAGAAAAGATTTATTTTCGGTATGTGAGAGAACAAGTGACTTTAAAAGAAGCAGTTTTAAAGGTTCGGGAAAGGTTTTATTACCTGGTTTAAAATTTTATGGTCTTCCATTGACCACTTTTAGGGAATTGAAAGAGAAGAAAAGTAAAGCTATATTTTAGCCAAAACACAATTTTAGTGCACAATAATAGGCTTAGGTATTATCATTATGAAATAAAAACAATATTTTCCATTTTGATTTCACTCTCTTTCACTATTCATCTTATTAAACATATTTATTTTTATCATCAATATTATCATAATCCTTATCCTTTATCCTTATAAATTATCATATCCTTATTTTATTATAAATTCAACTTTACTTTACTTAATTTCACAATCCGTTTAGGTACGGCTTCTTTCTTTCTTTTTGAAAAAAAATTTTCGGAGCATTGTACTATCTTTTTATTTAATTTATATTTTAAAACGATTCTGAAATTATAAACACAATCGATTACAATTATTTCGGTTTAAAGCATTCTAACATAAAAAATTCAAAATTCAAGGTAAAATATACAAATTACAATCAACTATAGGGGAGAGTGTTGTACCTACGGACGGTTGTACCTTCAGCCACCTCATTTTAAAATTCAGGAAAAAATGTAAATTTGAATTTGTGGTCGATTTTGAATGTAAACAGATGTTATCTAGTTGCTAACGTGAAATCAGCTGTTTAAAATATTATTTAAATTTTCTATAATAAAAATACTGTTTTTAGGTGCTCAAAGTTTTTTTTTAGTGCATCACTACATTAATTATTTTCTTCCTCTATGATTGTGATATGATAAAATGGGATATATGGGGGGAATCCCCGAGATTTTACTTTTTAGTTTTGATATTAGAAATCGTCAGATCTCAATTCTTTTATCTTTTATAGAACTTTGAATGCAAAAACACCTGATGCTGTACCTTCGGACACCATAGGTGTTGTACCTACGGACACGTTCTTGTGGGTGTCTGTAGCTAATCGGCGTTTTAGAATCAGGTTTCATTTAACTGAATACATTTTAATAAATTTTAAATTAATTCTAAATGGTAATCTATTTGTCAGCGAACATTTCAAGTGAATTTTAGATGAAAAATCAAATATTTTGTGGTATAAACTACATTTTTAAATTTATGATTCTACTTGTAATTTAATGTAAAATATGGTGTAAACCCTAAGCACCCTATCGCATTTAAGTATGATGATTAAAAAAACTTAAAATTTCTACTGAAGAAGATTTACCATCAAATTATTATTGTTATTACCACCAAATGGTTGCATAACTAAGTGTCGATCGAATTGTTTTTTTTGGATCAGTGAAGTTGTCAGATCAATCAGCATTATTGATGAAACTATTACCTTAAATTCTGATCTGAAAATACCATGTGTTTTTTGTGTTTTTGGTAAAAAATCAAGACTTTTATCATTCAACTTCGTTTTAATGATCATTTACGATCTAAAACTACATTTCTTTAAAAAATCTATTTTCAATTTTAAAAAGGCTTGAAATAGGTTATTAAAAGGTAATTCATCAATAAAAATGTTCATTCTTAGCTTTTATCAACAAAAACTTCCCTTTTTAAGGGTGTCCACAGGTACAACTGGGTCTGTCCATAGGTACAACAGGTTGTTGTACCTTTGGACACAAATTTTTCCAAATTATTATAAATTATTAAAAATCCAATTTTCAAGATTTTGACTAATAAAAAATATATCTCTACTCACAAAGGTTAGGACTATAGGTTGAGCACTTTAAATGGTCAAAATGTGATTTTACCTGTGTTAGAAAAATCCAAACGTGATTTTTGTCCATAGGTACAACACTCTCCCCTACTTTTTATTTTTTTTAAGAATTTAAAATTAAAATCATTAGCTTTTTTATTAAAATATAAACTATGTTTGAGCTAATTATATTATACGTAATCGAGGGAAACTTTTTGCTTATTCCAAGTTACAAAACCTTAACAAAAATCAAATGTTTTTCCATGTCTTCTTTTCAAAAATTAATCTGATGGTGACATTTAATTTTTATTTAAAGTAAGCAAAATTAAGTCAAATTACTATAACTCGAAGAAAAAATAAAATATGACATTTTTTCAAAAGCATCTAATATTTCAGTTTTGTAGAAGTATTTTTACTATAACTAAAACACTCTTAACAAGTAATTAATCAGATTTCTGCGATATTTTTTTTAAACTGAAAAAAGGAGCTCAAAATTATTTAACAAAAGTACTGTAAAATAAAATGTAAACAGAAAGCTTTATATATTAATTAATTAGATGGTTTTCATCTTTGAAATTTTTTGAAAATGCCTTGAAAGCATCCAGATTAGACAGGAGATACTTTCTAAAGTTTAATAGCAAGTAGATGTTTTATTACATTTTACATTTTTAGATTTTATATTTCGTTTAGAAGTTTTCTGGTTTGTTTTACAAATAATTAAGTAACTAATTACTTTAACCCATTACTGCCTGACGTCCCTTTTTAGGGACGTTTTTTAAAAAGCCTCCTATTTCTACAAAAATTGTTCCTTTGAATCAAAATTTGCACGGATGTATCTCTGATATTCATAGAACATAAAGAACACAAGAAGAAAGCAGAATTTAAAAAAAATTTTACTTTTTTCAAAGTTGGAAGATAGAATTTTTCAAAAAAGTGCTTTTTTAAAAATGTTAAAAGAAAAAGCTTAAAAATCCTAGTTGTTATTTTAAAAAAATTTCAATGCCGATATATATTACTGTTTATACATTAAATCAGTTGGGGTGTTCTTTTATTTTTCCAAAATATTTTATCTTGACCTTATTTTGGACCCTCGAAAAGCGTCCCTAAAAAGGGACGTCAGGCACGAATGCCCCCGTGGTTTTCCCCATAGTGAAATGCTCGTGTTTCCTTATTTTTTTTTTCATAAAAACGCGTTTGATTCTTATGAAATGAATTAAATAACTGATATTTATAAAATTACTTTAATTTTAGCTAATAAATTTATTATTTTTGTTTATTTTTTTGGAAAATACTGTTATTTCTGCTAAATTAATGGAATAAAAAGTCTTAAATTATAAGGAATTAATTAATTTGTATTAATTAAAAGGAATAAATTAATTATTTTACTATATTTATTACTTATGAAAATATATTCTGGTTATATTTTAATTAAAAGTTTAATAATTATTAGTTATAATGACCTTTTGTCATTAAAATTGCCAAAAAAGTCGCTTTTGTGATAAATTTTCGGCTTTTTTTCTAATTAGATGTCGCTAATCATTGTGTTCTATACTGCAGATCAATCTATATCATCTGTCTTGCTAATGCACATCCCACTAATGCTTGATTTTTGTGGAGAAATTCGTGTTCCGTACAATTAAATTAAATAAAATGAAAAAAGTATGGGCATTTGAAAGACTTAAATTTCACAAATTGAGATATTCTGATGGATTTGAGGTGTGTAAACGTAATTAATACTTAATATTAGGTAACATATAAACAAAGAATGCCTTTTTCAATTAAAAACCTTAATTAATTTGCAACTAACATAGATTTGGGAGGATAAAACGTGTTTTAGAGCATAAAAAATGCTCAAATTACGTTAATAAGGGTTAATTTTACAGTTAATTGGATAAATAATTAATATTTTTGATCATATTCATGTTACAGTATGGTTCCGATCACTTTTGATGCACTTAAAAAGGTAGAAGATGTCTTTGAGGCTTTAAAAAAGTTTTCTACCATGCGTTTACTATACGGAAAAACAACGGGGGCATTCGTGCCTGACGTCCCTTTTTAGGGACGTTTTTTAATTTTGGTGTAGAAATTAAAATTTTAACCTAGAATTTTTTTCACTATTTTTCCAGTTGTTTTGGGGCTATCTACTATGTTTTTACCAAATATTTAAGAAAAATAAAAAGTTGGGCATTAATGGGTTAATATTTAAAATGTATGCAACGCATTTTAAGGGAAATTTATTTTTTAAATTAATCACTTTGAAAAATAACCAAATAGCATTATGTAAAGCTATTATTTTAGAGGGACGTAGTTTTATTGAAAAAAGGGGTATCATGAAAACCAATTAAACAATACTTTTTATTCGATATTTTAGATCAAAACACCATTTTTCTCACAGCTGTATCATTTGATTCGGGCATTCATTATACTTAAAGAATACATTTAGCTGATCTAACGAGGTATAGCATTTCGAAATTCGAAAAAAAAGTATTTTTACCCCCTTCATTTATGTTTGACAAGTATCAAATACACAAACATAAACTTTTCGTGAAAATCTGTTCGGGGACCTTTTTAGACGATGCCAGTTTTCCAACGACGAACTCACATATGAGAGTATACATAGTATTTTTTATTGTCAAATAATTTTATTTCGGGCTATCCATACACAGCGCGGTGTGGGAAAACTGAAACCAGTAGTGTCGTCGACAAGCACGTATTTTACGGAAATAAATCTATCGTAAAAGGATTTATTTTTATCCGGGAACAGAAGGGGAGAACATAAAAGGATTCCCAAGATAAACAGTCCCCATTTGCTCCCCCGCTCAGCTCGAATCTCTGTTCAGGTACTGACGATGTCTCAAAGTGGATCTGACTTAGGACGTCGCATATTTTTTGGATAGTACGTACTACTGTGTTGAAGTTTTTCCTAGTTTCATGAAAGAGGTATTAGAGGCTATTCGGGCAAATGGACAAGGGTTTTAGACACAAGAGGTAGGATGCTTTTGGTCGTATAAGTGGTTAGTGATTGCTCCTAAGGGGATGATGACTGGAGAGAAAGAATATACGATTAATCTTTCCGGTGTTGGTGGATGTTTTCCTTCGAAGAGTAGAAGGAATTGTACATTTATTATTTACAGAAGCTACTAAGGGATGGGTTGTAGAGTGGTGCAATTTAATAAGTTAGTTTGATGCTTTTTAGATTACTCCACTTGAAAGGTTTTTAGAACATAAAATTATAAGTCTACTGATTACTAGGGGAGAGTGGTGTGATAAGATCCAAATGGGGTAATAAGAAGCATTCAAAATTTCACAGGTTTTTCCTTTAATTTTATGAAGCTGATTTCAGAATGTTTATATCATTATCAGCTTTCTTTGAAAAAAAATAATGCACTTTCTAAGTTAAAGGGGAAGGAGATTTTTTACTTGCTTCTTATTAACCCAAGCTATTGTATCTTGTTACCCCACGAGGGTTAATAAGAAACAAACCAGTTCTTTCATTAACTAAAACAATATAAAATAAAATGAAGGTATTAGTGTAATCTTTAAATAGTATTTATAACCCCAGTTTTTTCAGAAATTTTTATTAAAAATATTTCGATGTATGCCCAATTAAAAATTAGTCTTAGAAAAATTACAAGTTGCCTTTATACCCACCGTTTTCAGGAAAAGGGAGCAAAAGTAAACTTAATTGAATAAGTATAAAATTTTTCATGAATAAAATGTTAATAATAAAAGTAAAAAATAAAGTTAATTTTTAAAATAAAGTTAATTTTCATGGATAAAATGCTAGTGTTTCTTATTACGCCATAGTGGGGTAAAAAGAAACAGGGCAGTTTTAAGAATGATCCACAACCCTAAATTGAAGAACAAGAAGTGAATTATATAGCCCCTTTAGCCTCCTAAAAAGTTCACTAAAAATTTTCAAAAGAATTAAGTAGCTAAAACAAGATAAATTGAAATAGCTAAAAAGGTCTGACTTTACCATTTATGACTTTGCTGCCCGCATCAACTACAAACTGGAATTTTTCACTGAAATAATTATTCTAAAACAATAAAATTTTACGGGGTATAAAGTATGTCTTGAAAAATATTCTGTGATTTTTTTTTAAATTTTAAGCCCACACACTAAGCCGCAAATTAAAAAGTTTCTTTATCATCCCATTCTCCCCTATATAAATTATGAACTAACAGGTAATTATAGATCTTATGGAGTTCGTTTGTTGTTTGGGTTTTAAAGGCGCGAGTTTCAGAAAAAACGAGAAAAAAAGCACCAGGGGATTGTTAAGGATTTTAGGCAGGCATAAAGGCCGGTGTACTCTCTTAACACCGATTTTAAAAGTCCATAAAAACAAGTTGATGAAATGATGATTTAATAAAATCTGCTTATGCATGAGGAATTCTAATAAAGTTTAAAAACATGAAGAGTGCAGGATGATGTGGATGTTTTAAAAGATCAAGTAGATGAGGTGATGGTGAATTAAAATATCGGGAGTTAGCCGAGTTAAAATGAAAGCAAGATGCTAAAATGTGTTTGACATTGAACACTTCATGCCAATATGGATTTCATGACAGTTGAAAAGACCGGAAAGATAACAAAAAGTAATGTTGAAAAGAAAAATTAGCTAGAGAATCTACAAAAACACTACCATTCCAGGTATTATTTTGTAGGAAGTATAGGTTATTGCACATAATTTTGCAAAAGAATCTTTCTAAATTGTTATGGCATTTAAAAGGATCATACTTTTCATCATACTAGTTCTTTGTCAGTTTAGATATGTCGTAGACACATCGTGAAATTAGACATTTCGTGAACTGTCTAGACATTTCATGAACTGCAGCCAGATCGTGTAATGGTCGCTCAGTTACATGAAATGCCTAAATTTTTTAGACAGTTCATGAAATGTCTAATAGCCGTTTTGCTGATCGTGTAATACAAAGAGAAAATTTCTAACACAGGGCCCAAAACGATTTTTTCACATTCTCTGGACGGGTTTGGTGGTGCCACTAAGGAACTATAAATGTGATTGACAGAGAGATCAGCAGTACATTTTGGTGACCAAACCTGTGATTGGCTGTGATGGGTTCTTTCAACCTGTCACTCAATCTGCTATTTTCGAAGGAGAAGGAAAAAAAAATTTCTCGCCCAATCAGGCATTTTCTCCGCCTCTCGTGACTTAGATGATTTTTCCAGCTGGCTCTCAGTTCTTTACACGTGATGACATAGACTTGTGAAAATTTCTTTCTCTGGCAGAAGCAGTGAAAAATTGCAGTTGATGGTAAGGATTTTTTCAATGCTCGTGCAGAACTTCTGACGTGCAATGCACTACAAAAATATGTGCGTGCAAGAAAGCTAATGTTATGTGTAACAGTCGATGTCACTCAAGTTTACCATGTGTAAATAAATAAAAAAGACGAAAGATTTCATATTTGAAATTTTGTAAATAAGTGAAAAATGAAATTTTAATCATAAGTAAATGAAATTGGCTGCTTTAACTAATATCTTAACTTTTTTGGTTTATTCCTTTTCAGTAATCAATAACTCCTGGATATTACACGATCGGCAAAACAGCTATTAGACATTTCATGAACTGTCTAAAAAATTTAGACATTTCATGTAATTCTGAAACATTACACGATCTGTCTAAGGCTCAATTGCATTTCATGAACTGTCTAAAAATTTTAGCCACTTCATGTAACTTATCGACCATTACACGATCTGGCTGCAGTTCATGAAATGTCTAATTTCACGATCTGGCTACGACAGATATACCAACCAAATATTTTTGCACTTAACGTATTTTTTTAGTTTTAGAAAAATAAGCTTAAAATATCTTTAATAAAGTAACGTTTAATGATAATAGCTAAAGCATGAAATATATAAATTTATGCTATCATAATTTTTTAAAAGTTTTCATTTAATAATAAAAACACGATAATTATTTTAAGAACATAATAAGTATGTACTAGGAATATTTAGGTTTAGTTGATGAGTAAATTTAACTGATATCAAGTTTTTTAAGACTAGATGTAAAAAATAAACATTTTTTTTTACAAAAAACTACCTAAACGGGAAAATAAAACTTACAATAATTATCACTCGTTTAAAATTTTAATTCCTTTATTTTCATTAACACTGATCTTCCTCAAACATTGTTCCAAATCAGTTTCTCTTATCATATAACAAGGTTGATTTATTCATAGGTACATGATTAATTCATTCAATCAAAAAAATCAAGCCATTACCTTTCGTGTTTTCCTTCAAATTAAGTTAAACCGTTTTCCCTAGCAGTACCAGAGGTCAAATTACTAAATGCAATGGAATCCACCCCCCAGGTTTCTGGGGAATGACATATTTCAAAATACACCTCCCCACTGGGTAAGGAATTTAATCTCCGTTCCATTGCATTTTAAATGAAATCGAATCAAAAAATTTCCGTGCAATGAGGACCCAGGGAAGGTATTTAATATGAAACGAAATCTTCTTTAAATTGGTTTAGTCCTCAAATGATATGCAAATTGCTTGGCCTAAAGGTTTCACTGGGATGTGGTCTTCCTGTAGACTTCTTTAGACGTACATAAATTTTATAGGTGAAGCCTTTCGGATGAAGTAGATTGATCGGAGCCATTATTTTAAAATTTAATTTAGATCCGTGGTACATGCATAACTAGATTTATTCAATTAAATTTGAATGCGCCTTTGTGGAGGAAGCAAGAGAGAGGGCAAATTTTTTTCTGATACCTTGTGTTATAGAAAATGACTAGTTGGGATTAATGCTAGAATTATTAGACTGAAAATATATTCAAATGGCGACTCTCATAAAACGTTCGCTTATTCTCATGAAAACAATAAATTATAAATATCCTTAATGGGGTATACTCATAAACATACTTTCATCATGGCTCTTTTAGAATCAACGTGGGATGTAATATGTTAATTATGCTGTCTATTACAGCATTTTCGCTTTTCTTTTTATAAAAAAAGGTTCAAGGAATATAAATTTAAAATGCTGAAGGGGATTGAAATCTATTCGCACAAAGAAATTTAAATGGAGAGTTCATAGAAATGTAATAAAACAGTAAAATTTTGAACGATCATTGATTTAAAACATTTCATGTCATATGCCATTCCAAGCGTAAAATAACATAAAACTATGAATTTTCGTAGCAAACATGATTTATTGAATGAGTTGGAAATAATCAAAATATTAATCTTTCAGTTACTTTCCCTTTGATATCGAGTCCATGGAGCGGCATTTATTTCAGCTGTTATTTTTCACCCACCCACACGTTCTCCCTGCCAAAAGAACTATTACAAAACTATAGTATTTTTACTAGTTTCAGTAATAACACAATAAATATCGTCTGCGAAAAACTATTACAGACTCTCCGAAAATCGTTAACTAAAACGCGTGTGTAAAAACGAAATCGCAACATTCATAAAATTACGGCCTATATACGCCTTTACGGTTGAACGAACAGTTACCTCCGTCTTTTCTTCAACAATCTACTCGGATTCAACTTCGAGGGAATCACCACTTAAACTCCTACTCCATCCCTTCGTCCCTTATCTTTCAAAAAAGAGGAGATAAACTTTACAGGCGAAGAATAAAACGTATTGGAGACGTTTAAATTAATTGCGTTCATTCAATCTTTCTGAGTTTTTTTTCTACCTATCTCGCAGATCCGGCCTTCCCGATACCGTTCAAATAAATGATGCAGATTCCTTTGATCTCCCTTGACGAATAAAAGAATTATGGCTTTTCATTAACAGAGAAAAAGTAACCCAGTTATGGATCGCGTGCTATTTTTCTGAAAATGTGTCTACGACAGAGCTTCAATAATCGGTAAAGAGATACGATAAATTTTTCAGAATGCTTCGGAGAATGCAAATATCTAGTGTTCGCCGAAAGAAAAAAAATGGCGTCGCGATATTTTTCGCTCGAGTTTCTTTGTGTGATTTGTTTCTTTTTCGCTCTGTTGTCGATGACGTTCTTGAAAAGCTTCGTTTAAGAAAGGGTTTGTGGAAAAACTACCGTTGTCAGGCTAATAAATAGGGTTTTAAAGGTCTTTTGTGGGATAACTCATCTTTCTGTTGTCAGAAGAAGATTCAAGGCTTGGTCAATTTTCTTCTATTAGGGTTGATTCGAAGTGTAAATGTGTCATTCAAAGTTTTGTTTGAAAAAGAAATGAGTTGGAATGATGCTTAAATAAGTGTTCGAATAAGAGTGTCCCTCTTAATTCACGTATCATAAAAACGACCTTATTTGTAGTGTTGGGCAAATTCGATACCTTTAGGTATTGAGTATTTTCAGGTATAGAATACTGTATAGCACTCTTAAGAAATTAAGTACAAATATGGTTTAAAAAATTCTGTAATTTTACTTGCGAACTGAAAGTACCTACAATTCTCAAAGGATACGCATCAACCAGCCTTTTCTAGGAGCAATCTTAAAAAAACCTAAAAATTAATAAAAGGTGAAATAAAAAAAACCAAGGCTAATAAAAACTTAAAAAAATTAACAACAAACTGCCCCTCTGAGACCCCACCACAAAAGACTAAAATACTGGGTATCGAAAAAAGTATCGCTAGAAAGTTAGATACCATAAGTACTCTATCGAAAAAATCATCGATACCATTTATGAGTGATTGAGCAATATCTCAACAAACAAAAAGCCTGTTGTTTTCCTAGAGGAGTTTCAGTACGCAAGTCGTGATAAAAGAGGCTATATAAAGATATAAGCAAGGCGTGATTAAGAGAGGTTAAGCACACATGGGTTTAACGTACTAATCATATTTTTAAAATGAGGTTTTTAATTTCGCTCAAATTTCACACAATGGGTGGGAACTGCTTTTTTCGTTTGTCTCAGCCACAGAGAAAAATCCTAACAGAGGGTCCAACACGATATATTCAAAAGTTGTATGGGTTTGAGGGCGCCACGAGGAACTATAAATGATTGACAGAGAGATCAAACCTGTGATTGGCTGTCACGCAATCTTCTATTTCGAAGGAGAAGGAAAAAGTTTTTCTCAACCAATCAGGCTTTTCCGTCCCGCCTCTCGTGACGTTATGCGATCGCAGCGCCACCCAACCCATCCAACGTTTCGATTTCCATTAGCGCCTATGGCGACGGACTCTCTGTTCTAGTACTCTGTGGTCTCAGCCAGGGTTAAGTAATATTGCAGTCTAGTATAGTGTAAAGAACGTTTTAATGAGAAAAAACAGGATAGCTTTCAAAATAATATAGATACAAGATTTTATTCAAATTCTTGACAGGCAAAGCTTTTCTTATAAAAATAAAAGAGAGAGGATTAGGTTTGTCAAGTTTAAATCATTAGTTTCCTTAATCTTAACTAATATATGTGCCATATCCATAATATTTGTGCTAGGTATTTTTCTGTTAGCTTCATCTTTACCAAAACATAACTACACATTTTCTTCCTCGTAAACAAAGCACAAAATTTCATCTTTTCACACAACATTTAAACCATCCCGACAGCGACTTTTTTCCCTCAAACAACATCGGACATAACGCGACCTCTCACCAGAAAAATAAATCACGACCGCTGCAAAAGTAACTTTTTATCAACAGCGTTCCAGAAACTCCATTCTGTAATTCGAAACTTCTTCTTGCCCCTTAGCGAGTTGTTGCCTTATTACAGAATCACTTAGCTTCTGGACGCAGCAACTAGAGGCAAGGATAAGATCTTTGAAAAAGAAGCCCATTCCAAAACAATCAAACGGAGAAACACCTCTGGGAAATCAAAGGGGGGTCTTAGAAAATACTAATTCAACCACTTCGTTTGTAACTGTAACTTCGTCGGGTCTCTGGAGGTGACCGGGAAAAAACCCCGCAATCATCGGAAATACATAAGAACAATTCATAATTACCTGTGATTATTGTTAAATAAAAATCGAGTAAGTTTTTATCGCACATATGATTCCCTGTTCCGTTCAGTACTGTAACATTTTAATGAAAGGGTGTGAGGTGGGATTTTCTTGTTGATACAAGTAATTTATACTCTGTCATCAACAAGAGTTTACCTGAAAGATTCAGAAATAATTTTGAAAGTTAAGTTGGTATTAATCCTATACTTTTTTTATTATTTAAATATTTGTTAAGTACTATAAACAGTATGTCACAGAAAATTGTAAATTTGATATTTATCATATAACCAAAATTGGTTCTATAAATTAAAGTTAAATTCTTTAAAAATATACCTTATAAGGGAATTCAAGTAGTTTTTATTTTACATGTACAGAAAAATACACTTAACACGCTGACTTCCATATGAGTTGCATTCAATTCACACCTTTTGTGTCCCAGAGGCTTCGTGAAGCTTTCACACTGCATTTTTCTTTTGGGGCCACAAGGACAAGTTTTTTATATTGCGGCAGTCAACGTGTTAATTAAGTTTTAATAACGATATGTTAGATGGTTTGATAAGGTTGACAGACCAGTGTATAAAGTTTGAACTGAGTTTTTATGTAAAGTGGCTAACATTTAAATAGCTTTAAAAATAAATTAAAAATATTAAACCAAGTTATTCAAAGTTTGTAAAATTAGTAATTCTGCAAATATTTTATCTTTATTACTTTTAAGGAAGTACTTAAAGAAAACTAATTTTGTTTTAATGCTAACAAAATCATTTTATGATTATGAATTTCTATATTTAAAAAATATGTAAATTATAAATACAATTAACAATTTTTTAAATTTAAGAAATTTGATTATTTTAAAAATTAAATACCCCTCACACTTAAAAATGGTAAGGTTGTTAAAAAGGAACACATTGAAAATTGCTTCTTTAGATAGGAATCAACCTCACAAAAATTAATGGATAAAGCTTAAAGAAGGTCCAAAATTTGCAAAAATAAAATACAAGGTTAGTATCAAATTCATCCAAAATAATACTGATGGTAAAAAGCTTTCGTGGCTTTTATGTAAAAGAAATAAAAGCATATGTGAAATCAAATCCTTTCTAGCTGATTACAAAAAAACCCTCTCAAACCAAAGCAAGTTTTTGCAAATTGAAAGTCAGATAGCGACAGTGAAAAAAACAGCTTTGCCCAGTAGTAAAAACATCCAAAAGATTTTGAAAAGGGAAAGAAAGCACCGAGATAAACCGTCTTCTCAGATAAAACACGCATTTGGTATCAAATCCACGCTTTTTGAATACTTTCTCGCACTAAGCTACGACAAATCAGATGCCTGAAAACCCCCCAGGCGCTGAGTGCTGCCATTTATCCGAGGAAAAAAAAGTCATACGTGTAAAAAATAAGAGTTTTTTTTGCGAAAAAAAATGGCAACAGCAAATCCCAACGTCTCCCAGACAAACAAAGCCTGTGGATCAGCAGATATGCAACAGAAGTCGCGGACTTGATACCGAAAACTGTAGCGTTATCAACAGTTTATATTCTTTTTTTTATTCTCTCCACCAGACAGCCCCATGGGTATGTGGCAAGATGAGGACATTTTCTGCTTTTGTCGGGGTAGCTTCCACCACAGGATCAAGCACAGACTCGTTTATTCTTTCCCTCTTCGATATAACGCACCTCTTTTTTTATATACAATTCGAATCACGAAGTTGGTGGGATAACTAAGCACGATGGCGAGAAATGATAGCGGCGAGAATTTTATGGTCTTTTCCATAAATGATTCTTTTTACCCTCCCGAAGGCTTCGATGGAATGTTCCTTCTCGCCGGATTTAATAATATCCCTATCGGTAAAGAATTCTATTTACTTATGGAATAATCGAACTGTACCCTTTTTTTGTTGTTTCCTCGTTGATCGTTTGCCCCTTTCTTTTCGAAAGGAAAATATTTTATAATATGGCCATCTGGCAACGGTTGGAGGAAGTCAATAACATCCGATACGTGTTTGCCGGCTTTATGAAAGAAACTGGATCAATGCAAATGTAATGCGTGTTTCATTTCGTTTTGTTGCCATCGTGGAGATAAAAATGTCTGTTCATAACTATTCATCGTTTGAGAAGTTGGGAATGTAGGAATTTCATATTGAAATACATTCGCAAGTCCTCTTTGGTGTTAGAGAGAAAATAATAAACTAAGAAAGAAGGGGGATTTTTTTATGTTCCGAACTAACATCACGGAATATTATCATTCGATTGAAAAGGGGAAAGGATAATAAAAAAACGTAAGCTTTTTGCTTGTTATACGAGCCTTATATATAGAAGAAAAGCTACTTTCTGTAAAAAAATTTTAATTACGGAGATGCAAGTTTTTATCATCATCCGAAAAATTCCATAGGAAAAAGTCAACAATAGATAGAGCAATAAGAAAAGAGTTTTTGAAAAGTTCTTTGGTTCCTAGACATTTTTTACAGATTTTTTCGTCTAAGATCCAGCTTTATTCAACAAAAGCTTAAATGAAAATAAACAAACGGGTGAGATTGAGCTTTTTTATCTTCTTGAAACGGGGGAAAAGGGTGTTTCAAAAATGATAAAAGTTTTCTATCGATCATGGAAGTTATATTTTAAGTGTTCCTGAATGGATATCTAAGTAAAAAAAGTTTAATAGTTAAAGGTTGAGAATAAAATGTTTTGTTAAAAAAAATCAGTTAATACGTAGGCAAAGACATATTCAAAATTTCTTGTATTACCCATGGAATAATTATGTTTTATTTGAGAAGATTTATAATGGGCAATACCAGCATTTTTTATAACAACGAAAAAGCATTTTCCAGTAAAAGAAATAGATCTTAATTCAAAAATTGGGCATGACAAATTTCAAAAAATTAAGTTGATTCAATATTTTAAAATGAAAATTGACAATCACTTTGCCTTTGTTTAGGATTGAATGACGTCAGATCTGTTTCAGCCTTATTTTAAAGTGAAAATCCAAATCAGGGTAAACTGGTGTTTGAATAAGAAATTACAAACAGATCTAAGAATGTAAGGCAATCCTAACTTTCTTCCAGACTTGACAAAACTTGGCGTACTCCACCTGATCACCAATGGTACACCAGAACATCCCTTGGCACTCTGCTGGAGTTCAAATGTGATCGTGGCTCCCAGACTGCTCTAGCAAGACTTGCTACTGGCCATCTGAAGTGCCTTTCTTTTGAACGTGGCAGAAAAATCCACCCCATCTGTCCAAAATGCCGTAGCCATCCAGCTTCACCGGATCACATTCTTGGATGCGTCGGACTTTCCAAAGAGGAATTAATATCTGACCCTCTCATGGTTATTTACTTTTTGGCGGTCAACAACTTGATGGAGTTGATCTGACAAATGTCAGATGTACTGAGGATAAGCAACAACAACAACAACTTTCTTGGGAATAAAACAATTTGCATTAGATTGGCAGACGTGAACAAGTTTACGCATTCTCTACTTTAACATATTCAAAATAAGCCTTCGGAAATGACTTTCGAATTTTTCATTAACGCCATTTTAGCTCCTTTAAGCTTTTGTGGAGATAATAAAAACCAAACTAAACTTACCCATACTTGGCAAAACTCGCCCAGTGCATCATAGCCACTTCCGCCAAGACCACTTCATCCGCGCTGTAATTGGACGAAAAGTGCGCCAACGACGCCACCAATGGGGCCCCGAACACGTAAGCCAGGTCCTGTCCCGTGATGCAACCCAACCGAGTTGAGTAGTCTCCTTCCTCCGTCTGATGATTGAAAACATATGAATATGTCTTGGTGGGCATAAAGTACACTGGGTTGTAGAGGGGGCTGTTTTGGAGGAACTTGGGGTTACTGTGGTACATGCTGGTCCTGATGACGGGGGACAGAACGATGACGTCACCAACTGCTTCCACTGTACCTCGGAAGATGTCTGTGGTGTGAAGGTGGGGAAGAGACCAGTCCATGTATTCGTTGACGACAGTGAGAAATATCTGAAATGAAGAATTAATCTTAAAGTCATTCGTGAATACCTTTTTTCTTTATTTATGCATGTTCAAATTAAAATTTTTGTTTCACTTGGAAGGGCCAATTTGGCCCCTTAGTAAGCAATATGTCGTTGTTTTATTCGTTGTTTTTTTTTCTTTTGATTGCTTCCCGTTAATGTTAATGCACTATGTAAATGTTTCATAATAAATTATTATGATTATTATTATGATTATGATTATGATTATGATTATGATTATGATTATGATTATGATTATGATTATGATTATGATTATGATTATTATTATTATTATTATTATTATTATTATTATTATTATTATTATTATTATTATTATTATTATTATTATTATTATTATTATTATTATTATTATTATTATTATTATTATTATTATTATTATTATTATTAAAAAATTGTGAAATACGTACATTAATAATGAATTTAGAAAAACTGATCTTGTTTATGCAGAATTTTTTATGTAAAATTCTAGGAAGCACTAACACACCTTCTGCGAGTGACAATACTTTTTGTCGTAATTGTCATAATTTTTTCAACAAAAATGTTTATTACCAAACGCCAAATAAAAATATTAATCTCTCATTAGACCAGTGGCGGATCCAGGGGGTGGCACTCTGGAAAGTGCCCCCCCCTTGGAACCCCAAAAAGGTTCTCAAAATGAGTAAAAATCTAACTTTTACTGGTCTAATTTCAAAAAATTTTCTGGGGGGGACCCCTATACCCCCCATTAGTATCAAGATGGGGTATTCAGTGTTTATTTTTAGGATATCCCCAAAATTTTGACAATTTGGGTCAAAAAGTAAAGGTAATAGTGTTGAAAAGTACCCCTCCTTTGACTCAAAACGTTTCTAAAAATGAGTTAAAACCCTACTTTTTCCACGTGAAATTTCAATTCTTTTCGGGGGAGGACCCCCATACCCCCAATGGTACCACAAGGAGATCTTGTCTGGAAAAGTGCCCCCCTCCTTGGAGCCGTGCTGGATCCGCACCTGCATTAGACTAGTTTTATGTCATATGAAAGAATAATGAGTTACTTAAAATGGGTACTAATTTATATAGTTTTTATTTCATGGTTTTGTAGAAAATCGAACTTGACAAAATTTAAAAAAATATTATTTAGCAAACAATGTGCCATTTACAACAATCTATTGTGGTCACTCCGTGTTTTTACTTAACGCATGCACAAATGACACGAAACCGAATTTAAAACGAGGCGCATTCCGTTAATTACAGGCACGATTAAATAAATAATTCAATCAAACTCTCAATTTTAAATGAATGATAACAAAAAACATCGTGTATCCTTCAACATGAGTCACTTGTAGATTAATTGAAAGAAAACGTTAAAGAAGAAACAGAAAACAAAACAACTGCATTTAAAACTAAAATGGTGAAGTTAAATATCAGCGAGACTAGTTAAGGTTTAATATATTTGATAAGTATTAAAATTAATAAACTGAGTTCAGTAAAAATAATCCTACTACTATTATAATTGTGAATGTTTGTCCGGATGTTTGTTACTCTTTCACGCAAAAACTACTGAATGGATTTTAATGAAATTTTACCATAATGTAGCTTATACATCAGAATAACACATAGGCTATAATTTATAAAGAGAAAATCAGTCCTTCATTCTTTTTTTCCCGTTTTTCCTGCTTTTTTTCACTTATTTTTCCGTGTTTGAAAACCTGTTTTACCAGTCATACAAAGAGTTAAAAATAAAACATTGTTTCAAATGAGACACAGATCACTAGACTTTTTCATTTACTAGATCTTTTATTTTAGTTTTAAACACTGGTTTTAAATTTCTTAATTTGTTCACTAGACTTTTTACTACGGTTTCAAATTTGTTATTTTATAAAGGCACCAAGATTATTATTAAACATTATCAGAAACATCGGAATTGTAAAAAGTGACAAGAACACCGGGATTGGAAAATTAGCGAGAACATCGGGAAGGAAAAATTACCGAGAACACTGGGATAGGAAATTTACCATAAAGACACCCAGAATACCGGAATATAAAAATTACCGTAAACACTGAGATAGGAAAATTACCGGGAACGCAGCCGGGATTAGAAAAATTACCATGATCACCGGGCAACGGGATAAGATTACCGGGAACACTGGGATAGGAAAGAGGCGCCTGGGATACCGGGATGATTTGTAATATTGCTAATTTACAAAATTATAAATGTATTTTAAGAAATATTTTAAAAAATAAATTTATACACCCCACCCGTGCAAGGCCGGGTATAACAGCTAGTCCTAAATAAATTATACTTTAGAAGTTATGGAAAAGAAAAAAGTAATGCAATTAAGCGATTTCGATCTTAGTTTTTGAGAATAATAATGAAATCAAACTAACTATTCAGTATGAATTTTCAAACAAGTAATGCTAGAATTAAATAAAACATGCTAACTATATAATGCCCGGTGGCATTTGAAAGCCTCAGGAGGTATTTAAAATGATTCGTAAATATTTATTTGTGTAACCATACTTGTAAGTTGGGGAATGTTAAGCTTAATTATAGCTTAATTTAACTTATTGAAGTCCGTTTCACTTATATTAAACATTTGTTTTTACTTTTTTACTGATTGGAAATAGTTTTCAGGGTAAAACAGTTTTCATTATTAATAAGTGTGTATTTCTTTCAATAAGGTTTCAAAACAAGTAGATGGTTGATTTGTCTTGCATTTCGTGTGTAAAAACTTTCATTCTTAAAAATATGGGTTTTTTTGTAAAAAAACTATTAATCATTTTCTATCTATCATTTCGGGAATTGTTTATACTACTAAGAGTCACTTAATGGATAAACATGCCAACTTGAATAAGCTTTCTTATAACAATTTTACAAAGTTTCTAAAAACAATTTCAAAATGTAGGCATCCTCTCTTTTTTACAACGATTATAGATGAAACAAGATCGAGTATTTTCAAGCTGTGTTTATTGCAGTTATATCCCATTTCCAATTATTTTCCTCCATATTCATCATGAAATAATATATAATAGTTTTTTAAGTTTTATCCTTTTTTTTTCACTTAAATATAAATTCTAAGAACTACTCCGATAGAACAATGGTATATTTGCTTTCAGTTACTTTTACCTGGAATAACATAATCCAAGAAGTCGGACTCCCGCCATTTATGGGCCTCACTTTCTCAGGAGCCGCACCCCCTTTGCCTCTTGCACCCCCTTTATTTTTTCAAGTTCTATTTAAAAAATTCCTTCTATCGAAAAGTGAGAAACAAAAACTAATTTGAAAACAAAAGTATGCATGGAACACATTTTATTAAAATGAGACTAACCATTTCTTTACGGCGAAATAGCTTAGATTTTTCGAATATAAGAGGAAACGGTACCAGAATTTTCAACTTTTAAACATTTAAAAGATATTAATTATACCAAAGGCATTCTATACCTATTTCAATAATTAGGACCAAAAATGACTTAATTTTAAAGATAATATTAGAGTAATTGGGTCGATTTATACAAAAGATGCACAGAAAGCTGTACGTTTCCATTGATTCACATAGTTCAAAAAAATTAAAATCCAAATTATTGCTAAAAAAAGTTAAAAATATTTTTAAAAAACTGTCAAACAATAGTCCTAAAGTAATAAATGTTAACTATTTCCGTAAATTTTGCTTTTTTCCTCTTCTAAGAGGCTTTTGCCCATTGGACCTAGGGGAATAGACCATTCGAATAGGGGACTGATAGCAGTGGATGCTGCCATCGTCCTATTCTTTAGGACACCGATGGAACTATCAAAATTTGAGGATTTTTTCAATTTTATGTTTGTACATGGGCCTAAAATAGCCCCCATTAAAATTTTTATGAGAAAATTTTAATTTCTTCAATGCTTGGCAGGATATGAGTTAAAAACAATATTGTTATCTGCTGAGAACTCCAGCTCTAAAACATCGCCTCCAGCCATGGACCGGTTTCACCCTTGTTAGGGCTCATCAGCACGTCAAAGGAAGGCAACGCAAGAGTGAGGAGGGAGAGCTTTTAGTCTAGCCGACTATATATATATCCCATGTTCTCCTCTAACCAGAGGTAGTGGTGAAATACTCCCTTTTCAATGTTGGTATCTTTCAATTTCTTTGAAAAATGTACATATATTTATATAGCAACGTTATAAATTATGATATCCGAAATTTACAGAGTGAGACCGCCACGGGATCAGGAGTTATAGCAAAATAAGTTGTTTTGAAGTACTATTTCGAAGGTTAGGGTGACCAAACATGGCGCAGAACCCAGTATTTGGACACTTTAACTTAAAAAGTGGTAAGTAAAAGTGATTATTAAAAACAACTGTTTTTGCTATAACTCCTGATCCCGTGGTGGTCCCATTCTGTAAATTTCAGATATCATAATTTATAATGTTGCTAAATATATGTATAATTTTCAAAGAAATTGGAGGAATACCAACATTGTTTTTCAAAAGGTTTTTTTATTTAAAAAAACCATGAAAGTAAATTTATGTCGTGTAAATAGTCGAACTTTATATCAAATTAAAGCTTACAAAATTATCTTTAAAACGAGGGGTAACAGATATTTCTCGGGTAAATATAACTGAAGTTACATTAAAGAGTGAAAAATTGCTCTTTCTTCCTTTTAAAAAATTTTAATAAAAAATAAATTACTGATAAAATTGAATAATAAAAGCATTTTCTCATTTATATCATAGAACAGAACAATTCCAGAATTTTTTGTCAATATCGGAGAGGATCAGGTTGAGAATTTTGTGTTGATTTAACATGTAATGACCCATATATACTATAAGAAGTTCCTTCCCCGTGTCTTTCTTTGGTATTCTTTCCAAATAGATCCTCTAAGCTTTCCTCAACTAATCCTAGCATAACAACTCGATTTATGTAAAAAACGATTCAATACACAAAAATTCCCTACTCAAAATAACAATCTGACCTTACATCTGTTTTTCGAACCGTTTCAAAAACCCTCTACTTACGGATTACAATACTTCCAGCAGAAGCTTTTGAAAAATCCCCTGCGAAAAAAAATCAACTCTAGTCAGACAGTTCAACTTCCTTCAATCTCTAGCAAGGAAAGGGCAATAAGTTATGAGTGACGCACAGGACATTTCATGGTCTCCATCTTGTTTTTTATGGCCGGAGTGACGTCAAAAGCTCCGACAATCCTTTCCGATTTCGCAGGGAAGACCACCCTAGTGATGAATGGGCCTTTTACATAAACTCGAAGAGTCTGGCTCGCCATGTCACCGGTCAGAAGGGCTTATTTATTATTATTATTTCTTTCGAGAAGTTTGGCTTTTAGTATAACAAAAAGCAGCCTGTTTGTACTCGGGTAGTTTAAAATACGGAAGTGGAGGAAGAGAGATGGTAGAGCTTATGGAAAGGAAAAGTAGGAGAGTTTATTTTTTTTGGGGGGGGCGGGGAGACGTATATTTCTTTTCATTGATTTTCTTTGGGAAACCGATCTGGTTTTAGTTCTATGTGGCTAGTTTGTTTGTCTAGGTCTAGGGGCTATTTTTTAGATAACCATGCCTTTTTCCGGCAGTTTTGATAAAAAAAATCTTCAAATACTTATTTTTTCAATATGATCTTTTCTTTTATTTCTATAAACTTCATTCACCCATTTATAAGGTCTAGTAAGATTTATGTGAGATAGTTTCTCTATTAGTTTATTCATTTTTACCAAAAATAGTCAAATTACTTAACGATTTAAATGTTAGACAACCATGTTGAATTAAGGCAAACGTTAAAGAAGTTTTTTTATAAAAACTTCAGATTAATCTGTTTTTTTCTCCATTCTAAGGGAACACTGTATTCTAAAAAACTTTCGGCTTGGAAAAGTTTTATCCCCAACACCATCCCAGTTTTAAATACTTATTTTGTTCTTATTTCAATCGTAAAGTAGTAAAAATATTATCTCAAAAAATATTTGTACAAAAAACGTGAAAATGAAAATTGAAAAGCTTGGTGTTAAGACAAACGGAAATAATTTTCATAAACACAATCAATTCTTATTTTAATGAAAAACAGAGGATTTGAGAATTATTTAAAGTTCGGAGTAAGTTATTAAGTGTGTCACAATTGCATATAAGAAATGTTTGTTAGTTTGGCCTACTCAACAACATCTAAAGTAAAAAATTCTGCAGGTCTAACGACATTAACCCAAAAAAGTACTCTTGGAAAGGACAAATTTATGCACCTGGAGATGGGAGTTAATGCACAAGTGTACTAACAGTGCTGGATACTATGTTAAAAGTAAAAATGTTTTAAGATGATTATCATGGTTAATTATTAGTTCCTTATATTTCGGGTTACTAAAATAATATTATCTTGTCCTTACGTTACGTGCGGAATAGGCGTAGTAAGAAAATAGTTAATACTTGGTACTAGGCAACTAAAACACAGTATAAAAAGAGAGGAAATCAGTAAAAGGTATCCAATTGTGAAACAAAATGCCGAATAAGAATGAGAATACCCAGAAGAGACCGAACCCAGACGTAAAGAAGAGTGATAAATGCTGCAACGTCACAGAAATGTTTGAGGGAGTCCCTTCCCATGGAGAGTCAGCAACGTGAACTCTGATAAACGGTGGATTTACCCAAAGCAAAGAAAAGAGTCGGGCTTTTAAGCTCTTGAGGATAGTGGATGGTGTGAACATAGTATACTGGTAGTTTATTTCCCTTTTCTCCCCTTTATGCAATCGGCTTCAACCTTAATAAATGAATTTGTTAATAACACTAAAAAGGTAAAGTGAGTAATTGAAAAAATTCTTAGTTTCATTTTTTTAAAATCATTTATAACATTCAGGATTTAGTTTAAAAGATCTGAATTTTTTAACCGCAAAAAATACTACTTTGGCACATTGCACGTAATACCTTTCACTTCCACTTATATGATACTCACATATAGTGCTGTCCTTTAAAAAAAAACACTTTTTTACTTTTCCTTCATTAAAAGCTTTAAAATATGATAATTAAATCTAACAAAATAGTATTGTAACGGCTCATCCTCCCCTACATTTTAGTGCTTACTATTTTTAATTCCAACTCTCCGTTACAAATTGGCACCCAATTAAGTAAGAATCCAAAAAAACCCAATTTTCCTAAAAAAAACCCATGTACCCTAAAAAACCGATGCTTGAAAATACTCAAAAATGAAGAAAAAAAATAGGATTAAAAGGTCTTTTTTGATTAAATAGAATATACTTAAAATAATTAAAACCAATATTATAAATTACTTCTAAAATTGAAACTGTGATAGGTGAAAATTTTCAAGATTCGGTCTTCAAAACACATCGACACTAGCGTTTTTACTGTTGTATTTTGTTGAAAACGACCTATTAAAATAAAAATACTCCATACAATTTTTATAAAGAAGACTAAAAAAAGGTAATTGGCACTTATATTTAATTTTAAACCCCAACTTTTAATTTTCAACTACCCATTTTCAAGTAAAACTCAGTTAATTGCTATCTTTGCATGTAAAATGGCCGTTTTTGGTATCATTGAGTTTTTATAAAAAATAACCGAAAAAAAAATAAGAATTTCTGAAAAAAGTATTCTATTTGCATAATTAGTTGTATATCATGAATACTATTAATTATTTTGCATTAGTTTTTATTTATTTTGTCATTTAATACAAAATGAAATGTGGTTTTTTTAGGCACCCTATGGGTTTTTTTCACCCCTCATTTCAAAGACTGCTGTAAGGTCCCTAATTGCCGGACTGAGCTGAAATTTTAATATTTTATTTTTAAAGCAACGGAACAACTCAAAAACCAGTGAAAGATGCTTTATATTACTTATAACATACACTTTTACAGCATCAAAATCTGCATAACTCAACCACATTGTTGGCCAAAAATAGACATTTTCTTATTATTCAAATAAATAAGTAAATAAACGGTTCTTTGACTTGTTTTCAAGTTCCCTGCCACTATAAATGGCGTAGGAAGACAGGGGACATGATAATTTAAAATTATTTTAATTATTTATTTAAAATATCCCAATGGGTTTTATTTAGGGTACAATTCGGAGTGTTTTTTTTTAAAGGACAGGACTATAGTACTTCTATTCTTGCATGTTTTTAGTTTTAGAAAACAGGCTTGACTGTCTGAAAAATTATAATTTTAATTTAAATTAATTATTAATTAATTTAAATTAATTAAAAATTATCATTACCATTTTAATTTTTCATTATTATTTATATGAAACAACTTCTTTTAAGTTTTTGTAAGGCATAAAAAACTAACAATTTTCTTTTTAATACAGTTATTTTTCTACAATATTCAAGAACAAGTAGTAATTTGATTATTATTTGTTTTTTATGAAAAAGGTACATACAATATTCCTATGATTGTTATTCATTATAGAAACTACGATAAGAAATACAGTATCTTTCCAAATAATTGGATAGTTTTTCGAAGTTAGATACATTTTATGATTATAAAAAATATTATTTCCAATTCTGTGTTTCTTGGATATTTAGGAATGGATGTGAGTATTTTTTTAGCAGTTCGGAAAATTATGATTTTACACGTAGTTAAAAAACATCTATTACAGTTCATTGAGGCTTACATATATTGAACAGAAATTTTGTTCTATGTCCTCAGTGTGTTTAATGAAATCAATGCATTATTGTAGACACTGAAGCTAAAGGAATTTAGTTAATATTAAATTGAACCGAACTTTAAATATTTCACGAAATAATATAAATAAGGCAATTGAAAATCCATTTGGTTATGCATCATAGGGATAACTTATTAAAAATGTACCAGCTATATACAAAACGCAAGTTATTTCTCGGATACTTTCTGAAAATATCAAGTGCGCTCGAGCATATATGTTTTAACATCTTATTGGAATATCTCCAAGATATTAACCTTAAAATGAAGTTCAGGTGAATATTTTTAGCAGAATATTTGCATTTTCGTTAGCATCACACTTCTTGGAGATGAGTTTTCAAGGATGAACGAGACTTTCATAAATATTCAGAAATGTTTGAGCTTGAGATATCCTATAGTAAAGTTCGGCTATTTGCAGATATAAGAAGCATACTCCACAAATAGAGGAAGTATTGTAATTTATGTTTTTCCCACCCGTAGCACTTGGAATTTAGAGTTAAAAAATACATTGTAAGCATCTGTTTTCGATAGATGCCTTACTTAAATAGATGGGATAACCTAGTGTAGTGTTTCCCAAAATTTTTCAGTCTCCTTTTTAGGTAAGGAATTTCTGACGAAGAAGATTTAAGGAGATAACTTAAGAAGAAAATATCTTCTCGGTGTAATAGTAATGTTAGACAAAACGCAGTTCTGAACCACAAGAGTCTAGTTGTTCTGAAGTAGTTTTTTCCTGCAAATATTCTATTTGAAATACGATGGTTCCAAAGGGATTACTTTATTAAAAGCCAAGACGGTGTTTTAAAATATATAAGAAAGCTAAAAACTAAAATTGATTACCACAAATTTCTTAATGGGATTTTTGAAATTGATCTTTCAGAAATTGAAATATCAGGTAAAATTTATTCCTGTTCAGGGTTATAACTCTTTAGGGTGTCTCAAAAAAAACTTTTTTTCGAAAAACCTCGCTCCCCAGGGCTTTTCCCATTCCTTTTAGTCCCAAAAGATAGTGTGTAAAGTTTCAGCCCCCAAAGTTAACTCTAGGGTTTGCCTGTAGAGCCCCTAAGTTTGAAAAAAGTGGAAAAAATGACCTATTTTCAGAATTTTTAAAAATTATATTTTCAGATTGATACTGCGATAAAACTGGTTCAAATGTGTCATTTAGGACTTATTTAGATGGAATATATTTATTTATGTGTATTAACTGCACCCTATAGCCCTTATAATTTAAGATTAAAGCGTACTACTTAAGGACGTTGCACTCGCCAAAGCTTATAATGCACTACCGGTGGACGAAATGAATTAAATTTGAATTTCTTCGAAGGAACTCCCTCAAATGATGCCATTTGATGCTAAATTGATATTATAAATTATAAAAACCCTTGAAATAACAATAATGAGGTCTTCCACTGAGCTTTTAATGTAAAAAGTGATTTTCTTGAAAATTTCTCTTTTCCAGCTTATCAAACCCAAAATTTATATTAAAAATGATGGTTGTTGTACTTTTTTAGATACCAAACATTTAAAACTTTATGGGGGTTTCATTTTTAAAAAGTAGAATTAAATTTTAAACCGCACAGATCAGAAATGACATGGATATTTCCTATACCAGACGTTAAAATCGATTTTCTTTTTTAAGTTTGGAAAATTACTTCCTTTCAACGTATTAGGGGAAAATTTTAATTAAAAACTGCTTTCTTTAACATTTCAACCAAGATTCACAAGCATTAAACTATTTTCCTGACTTTGAAAAAGAAAATCAATTTTCACATCTGGTATAGGAATGTTCCATGTCATTTCCGATCTGTGCGGTTTAAAATTTAATTCTACTTCTTAAAAATGAAACCCCTATAAAGATTTCAATGTTTGGTATCTAAAAAAGTACAACAACCATCATTTTTAATATAAATTTTGGGTTTGATCAGCTGGAAAAGACAAATTTTAAAGAAAATCACTTTTTACATTAAAAGCTCAGTGGAAGACCTCATTATTGTTATTTCAAGGGTTTTTATAATTTATAATATCAATTTAGCACCAAATGGCATCATTTGAGGGAGTTCCTTCGAAGAAATTCAAATTTAATTCATTTCGTCCACCTGTAGTGCATTATAAGCTTTGGCGAGTGCAACGTCCTTAAGTAGTACGTTTTAATCTTAAATTATAAGGGCTATAGGGTGCAGTTAATACACATAATTAAATATATTCCATCTAAATAAGTCCTAAATGACACATTTGAACCAGTTTTATCGCAGTATCAATCTTAAAATATAATTTTTAAAAGTTCTGAAAATTGGTCATTTTTTCCACGTTTTTCAAACTTTGGGGCTCTACAGGCAAACCCTAGAGTTAACTTAGGGGGCTGAAACTTTACACACTATCTTTTTGGACCAAAAGGAATGGGAAAAGCCCTGGGGAGCGAGGTTTTTCGAAAAAAAGTTTTTTTTGAGACACCCTAATAACTCTTGTTAAGAGCACACTCCATTTTCGGACACATAAGACAATCTAACATTTCTGAAAATCTCATCCTTAAAATTCAAGAAAGATTAATTTTTTGCTAAACCTAAAAGTGTGATTAAATTTAGCATTCAAAGAGTTAAGTGGGCATCTTGGGGCATGCCAAAAGATACCCCAAACCTCTCATGAGTAAAAAAATGTTTTATTAAAAAATTATAATTTTGAAATTGGTGCAAAAAATTTTCTGGAGATAACCAAAACGAAAAAAATCAACGTTTAATTCATTACAAAATTAGCAAATCAAGAAAAAATGTTTAATTTAAAATATGTGGGATGTATAATTTTTGATTATTAAGCATAGCTTTTTCATTATTTTTTTCAAAATGAAATTTATGAATTTTATAGTATTACTGAAAGTGTCCCAAGGTGGGCACCTTGTCAAAAACTTAAAGACATAAAAAGAGTATTTTTAAATTTTTTATCATGAATTCCTAAAAGAGATAATTTTTTATTAGATGCTCAAAGGATTATTTCATATATTAGCTGTGTTTGAATAAATATCACTGTGTAAAAAATTTTAAAAAATAATTTAATTGGAAGTGTCTCAAGGTGTTCAATTTCACCTACTATATATTTTTAATTTTACTTCTTAAGATTTACTACTTCTAGGAAATAATACAACAGTAGCGATAGTATAATTATTGTGAGCAAACGTTGAAGTGTGGCTTTCCTTGCAGTATCCCTTCTCCCTGTAAAACCTGTTTTTCCTTCATAAGAAATAGTATGCAGTAAAGCAGACAACTGAATCGTGATTGAGAGTGTTAGTAAATATTTTTCAAGTTGGTTCTATTACGCTATAAAAGTTTTTTCGTTACCTCTCTATACTTTAAAAAGTAACAGTAAAAAAAAGTAACATTCCCCGGTTACCACCATTGTTTTAGAAAATCTTCACTTTTGAAACTTTGAACTCTTACTAGCCAAAAAAATTTAAGGGAATCTTATGAAATTTTAACCATGTGTAGACAAATGTATGCGAGTCAATTTATTTCCTAAAGCTAATTAATGGTACAACTAGTTCTGGAGTTACTTCATGTCAAAGTCGAAAATTGTTTTTTTTTCGCTGCGAGTTCGCCTCCGGCAATAAATCCATTCACAACAGAAGTATGGTTTTCTGTAGCCACATACTCTTAGATATGAAGTGTTGTACCTCATCGCCCTTTTTTCGAATTTCAAATTAGTTTTGGAAGTAATTTTTGACGTTTTTTCGTTATGAAAGAAAAAATAATCGCGGTAGAACTATGATATTGAAAACACACTTACGCCTTTTTTATGAAAATATTAGTGTTTTTTGTTTCTTAAAAAAAATTCGAATTAGTTTTGAAATTATTGAGATATTATTCTCTTTTCTGGCCGTTTACTAGTAAGATACGAGTTTTGTGTCTCCGATTTTTTTGACGGTTCTCTAGAAACATCCATGGATATTTCAAATTTAAAAGCAAGTGAATGTTTTTTCTCTAAATTGGTTGACTATAGTGTACACATTTCAATTAAACTATTGGTGAGCTAATGGATATGTCAGCAACAGTTTTATGAGGAAAAGATAAATTAAATAATTATTAAGCAAGAGAAACAGGTAGTTTTGGTTATTATGGAGCATTAGTTAAGCCTTCGAGAAGGGTTATTGGCATGGTAATATGAAAGAAACGAGCTTATATCTCGCTGATATCACGAAGCGATCCTAAAAAAACCTGGTTCTGGGGGATGGTGAGCGATAGAGAGCAGGGGGTTCAGCCCCCTAGTTCATAAATAAAATAGGTAAATTGATAGAATTACAAAAATAGTTTATTCAACCGAGTGTTAAACGCTTTATATTGCATATTATATTTTTTAAATTCCATATTTTCTTTTTATTTAATTTAATTTTTGAAATATTTATTCTTTTATAAAACCAGGCAAATATATAACGGATTAGAAATCAACGTAACAATCCCCATAATAATTCAGACACAAAGGTAATTAAGTCAGAGTTGTTGAAATGCTTTGACAGTTACAGATTAAAAAACCAACTCTTAATTTAAAACCTATTTGTTCCTTCCACAGGAAAATAAGAAAATATGAAATAAACAGGATATATTAACCAAGTAGTGATAAATAAATCTTAAAATTCTAAATGGTTTTATTATAACTTAGAAAACATAGCAATTGATTTATATGGCATAGGATTATTCTTCATTTGATATGAAAAACGGAAATACTCAAGTGTAAATATCGGTGTCTAGCAATGGAAAACGCATCGGAATTCGTATGAGGAAAAATCGTCACATTCTTGAATAAAATATTTGAACGACTATGTTTTCACCTTTTGTCTTTCAGAGTATACTCTCATAGCGCTCTCTCTCTCACACACACAAACCGTTATTTTTTTCACCCTCTCTCTCTGTTGCCAGATGCTTTAAAAAAAGCAATCGACTTTCGTTTTGCGACTCGACTTTCATGAGGGAACCTGGAATCGGAAATCAGAAGTGCATTCCGAAACGAGCCGGAATTCCATCTCTTTATTCATGCATTAAGTTCTTCGTGTAGCTACAGATAAGTTAATCTAACATGCAGAAATGAAATGGAAACAAATCGAAAAATCTTTCAATACCTGGGAATCTCCATAAATTATTCTACCGGAAGCTGTTTGGTGCTACTATTAATTTCTTTTTGTTTGAAGAAATATAGGGGTTTCGTTTCTGCTTGGAGAGGAAAAAAAGACTGTTTGAAGATTTTATTCCTCGATATGCGAATTTAAGTAAAAGTTGGGGGAGGGTCAAAGGGAGAGTTTAGAAATGGGATATATGATGTTTGCGCATTGAAAAATTATTTATCATCAATTAGAATGATGCCGTTTTTATTACATGATATATTTGGAATTATTTATTCTTAATGCAACATTCCAAAAAAGAATTAGATATGTATCTATTTTTGAAACTTTAGAAATAGTAAGGATTTTTCCAGTCAAAAGAGATTCAAAGAGATTCCTTTTTTACAATGATATACATGACATCTAAAGAGCGTATAGTAACAAACATTTTCATTTTAAAGGAAGTTAAAGAATGGTGATGAAATTTTTTTTATAAAGAGTGAATTACTCTGTCAATGTGTTTTAGAACTTGGGAGGATTACCCCTATTGATGGTGTTCCATGTGTGACATGGTTTTAATTTTTAATTATCATTATCATTATCATCATCATCATCATCATGTCTCATTGATTTGTCTGTAATACCTCGTTCGCACTGCCGCTAAAGTACCCTTAAAACATATCGCACTTAAACTTAAAGTGTGTTTTCTTAAAACGGCGTTCGCACTGGCAAAGGGTGATTTAGCACTTAATTGTGGAAATCTAAGAAATATTTAATTTATATTTATATAACTTAAAACTAATAAATATAATCACCAACTTTAAAAAAAAATGCAAGTAAAAATGTAGAAATACATAAATAATTATTAATTGACAGACGATTTAAGAAAACTATTTCTGAATTTCAAATAAAAACAAAAACAAGACAAGCTGACTGGATTGTAGTGGGATAAATTGGATCATATCAAATTAAATAAACTAAATTTTTTTATTAAACTAAATTTAATCAGTTTTTGGTCCATTGTTTTCCAAATTTTGATGTACTTTTATTTTACCAACTGGGTCTTTTTGCCTTAAAAATCTAAAATATTTGGATACAATGGATATATTAGTTTGGCATAGCAGAACACGAAATAAATTTTATCATATTCATAACAAGAATGTTCTGAAAAGATTTCTTGATTGAATTTTTGTTTAATATTTTGATTTCTTTTTATCAGCAGCTGTTTTTAATTACATTTATACTATTAAGTAATTAAAAGCAATGAGCGGAGATATTGAAGTACAGCATTGTTTAGCTCACGGCTCAATTTTTGATGGGCTTTTTTGTGTTAAATTATTGTACTAATTCAAAGAACTTAATAACCTATAAATATGTTCGTAATTGTGTCCAGTTTAAACTGTTTTAAAAGTGTCCTTGGTCTTTATTTGAAGAAAAATCTCCGAAAATAAGCTTTTCCCATCCTGGGAAACATTGTGCGCCGCCATCTTTGTTGATTAAGGGTGATTTTCAAACACCCTTAAAATATGGGGCGATTTTGTTATTCCTAAAGTGTGTTTCTATGACAACTAAGTGCGAAATGAAAATAGAGGGTCTTTTTTCTGCCAGTGCGAACGGGGTATAAGAGAAGTCACAAAAATACTTTCCTCATGCGGACACTCAGTAGCTGAGGGCTCAATCACGTTGTTTCACTTTCACTGTTCATCCTGAGTGAATCACTCTTTGGAATTGCATAGAAAAGTGAGGGAGTAAAGAACGAAACGCCTTTCACATTTTTTACTTTGTATGGTTCCTCCAAAATATAAAACTTTAATTAGACCAATAATCACCTACGGCTCAGAGACCTGGACTCTGACCAAGGTTGAAGAAAGTTAAATAGCCATTTGTGAACTGAAAATTCTTAGAGCCATCTTGGTGGCGTAGAAGTTAACAACGTTTGGAGAAGAAGATATAATTTTGAGCTATACAAAATTTATAAAGACCCAGCTGTTATAAAATACATTAAAATTAATAGAATGAATGGGGCGCAGCACACATTTTTAGAATGGATGATGATGATCCCCGTTGAAAAAGATTTTTCTACATAAGCCACTATTATGCAGGAAAAGGAGAAGACCCAGATTAAGATGACTAAACTCTGTAGAGACGGACTTCCTTACCATCCAAGAGGAGAAATGGCGTCAAGTTGTCAAGAATAGAGCGCTGTGGAGGAAAATTCAGAGGAAGGCACTGGCCCACCCTGGGCTGTCCAGCCAAATATGATTATGATGATAATGAAATTATGATGATGATAAAATATAGATCAAAAGTGAAAAGTCTGAACGCGGCTTGATAGAATTACTGATTATTGTGACGGGACCACCTTAGATTCAAACCAAATTCTCAAAAACAACCAAAAAATCCTCACCTGCTGCAGATGATGCGTGTAGAGATTCCTCACTAGCGTCCTCAGAACCCTGTCCCTCTTCTGCGCATCGAACCCCTTCATTTCCTCCAGGGCCGAATAGGCGAAATACGACTCCACCCGAGCGACGCCGATCATGAGATCGTACCTCAGGAACTGGTCGGGCTTGGTCTGCATCAGGTACAGCGGCTCTCTGGGGAGGACTATACCGTCCACCGTGGGTCCGAAAGCGCTCAGGTGGTCGGGGGCCAGCAGGTCGAGGGAGAGGATGTCCTCCAGGCGGCGCTTCCGGAGGCATTCGATGAGCCGCATCGAGTCCTTGGAGGTGCAGTTGAGGTGGGCGGCCAGTTTGTGGGCGTGGGAGACGGCGTCGCGGGCGATGGCCCACGGGCATAAGGCGGAGCCACTCTGGAGGATCACACGGTGGAATAGCCCTGAAAGCACGAATGTTATAGTTTTAGCAGCCATTGGGACTTGCGGTAGTGTTCACCACTAATGACCTTATTCACAGCCACTTATCCTGTGATTAACAAGCGGCTAAAGAGAGGAAAGGTGCTTTTTGCTTTACCTGATTGGTAGAATACTTCTTTAACCGATGGTTAACCACTGTTTAAGTGGCTGTGAGCAATGCCATAACTGGACCACATAGTATAGAGCTTAACAGAGTGTTCATCTCCCATAGACGCTAATGGCAACTTTTTAACAGGGCTTTTCCCATAGACAAACCTCTGGCCAAACGGACCCGCCTCCTTACCTCTTATAGCTAAACCTCTCACCTGTCACTCACCCACTTCATTCGCCCACTGAAGCTGTCACTCAAAGTCATCAAAAGTTTAAGGTAGCACATTTTTGTGTATCTACTGTCTGGGAGTTGAAGAAGTTTTATCCAATATTTTATTTTAATCTTTTTTTTATATATCAAGCTTTTTCAACAAGCATCAAGCTTCAAAGACAAGCAACAAGGATCAAGCGTTTTCGACTTTTCATAAAACTTAAAACTCTCCCAGACACAATATCTAGGCATGGGTCTTGCAGTATAAATTACTTAATTAATTCAAATGAAATCTGAGGCCCTCAAGAAAGAAATATTTGTATACGCCACTGCTAAACGGTATCGAAATTCATATCAGGCCCAATGAGAGACGGAGTGCTATGTATCCCCAAAAATTCTCAAGGTAATGCATTTACCAAACTAAAATTTCCCCAAGACCTCCTTCACCTTAGGCAGTGGTTCTTGATCTCTGTTCTTTAGTTCAAAAGTGGTCATTGAAGGCTTGGAATGGGCATGGTGCTTCATTATCCATCAAAGAAATTTAAGTCTGAAAAATTACACTAGTCGACAGTGGGGTTTCCTAACAACAACCAAATTACTATTTCTGTTACTAAATCATATAGTTATTCAAATATCTGCAAGTAAAAAAAATTTTTGTGTAAAAAAAATTTTCAATTTTCTGCTTTTTTTTAAATTTTTGAGTTTTAAGCGTCTTTTTTGTCCAATATCAACCCTTCAATCCTTTCCAATTAATTTATTTCTGGTATCCTAGTATGTAGACATTCTTTTAAAAGTGTGGCTATGTTTTTGAACTGCAGTTCATTTTGAAAATTGACGAGTTCTCAGTGTAGATTTTGCACATTTATGCGCACCACGTTTTGCTATATTTGGGTACGATTTAAATTACAATTCAACGGTAATATTCAACAGAAAAAATGGGAAAAGGTTTTTTCCCACTGATTTGGGTCCAAATAGGTGACTAAAATGAAATCTGGGTTCCTCACTTGTGTTGCAGAAGTTAGAATGTGGCTCTTTTTAAGTGCGTAAGAATCAACAGTAGTTCTATGCAAATTACTAACCCTATAATATAAGAAGGACATTCAAATTATCTTGTTTATTTAATATCAATGACAAATACAGAAAAAACATTTCAAAAAGTATTCAAAAGGACTTTTTTGCCATTAAGTGAAGGTAAACTCAAAGTCAGTATGAACCTATGATTAAAAAAGAATTCACGACCCTGCTTATGAAGGAAAATTTAATAAAAACTCATTATCAACTAGGAAATGGTTTTTAGGAGAATGGTAAGATGATTTTTAGAGAATAGGAGCGATAAAAATGTTTAATCCCAATAGAAGGTTCTCTTTAGTCTTACCTAGTCATAGAATGTTGAGCATCACTAAAAATTCATATCTTACATCCACGTTTGAACTTTTTTCCAGAAAATTTCACTGTAGTTTATCACAAACCAGGGTAAAGATTCTCTTAGGACATAAACTCGATACATAGGTCACTGAATACTAGCAATTTTGGGCTTCGGATCTTGGTTTATTGAAAGAGGAGATTTAACGCCACTTAAGAGACAAAAAGTGATAATGAATGTTTAATGATTTTTAGTTTTATATTGTCTGAAACATGTATGTAATCTTAATTGTGACAGTATTTTATGCTAAAATAATGAGATTAACTGTTGAAAATGGGTGTTTTCATAGCTTTTTTCCGTTTCTTACAGTACTGGTGGCTTGTAACAAAAAACTGTACGTGCTGAAGCTTTTAACAACTATTTCTGAATTCTACACCCTGAAATTAGACGGAAATACCTAATCTCATTTTTGTTAGGGAAAAAAGTTTAATTTTGTCGACTAGTGTTATTTTTGTACACCTCCACCTAGCCTTGTTACTTCCCCGGAAATAGCCCCCTCAGAAAATATCTCCTGGAGTAAGGTCGAATAGTAAAGCGTTAAAATAATAGTATTATTGCATTGCATACTTTAAAGGTGCGATGAAACTACGATTGAAAATTTGGTCACCAATATTGAAAGTTTGAGAAGCATTGAATTAAAAGTTTTAAATCCAGGTAAACCATCTGTTGCACACTGGAGTCGGAAAATGTGGTAAAGTGCCCCAGCTACAAGAAATAACTATATAATTTTTTTTTATTTTTTTGCCTTATTCATGTAGTTTGGAGCGAAATAAAATAAAAATGAAAAAAGTACTTTTTTTTTAATTTGAGGATTGAATCTAAACTTCATTCTGAAGGTGCAATCATTGCTGTTGAAAAACATGCTGAAAATTGCTGCTGATTTATGCTGAAAATTAAAGCTAAACTTATGGTAGCATATTTGCTAACGTGGACAGTAGAGGGTTAACCTAAGGTTAGGTTACTGGTGAATGCTGCAATGATTGGTTGTTGAAAAAAAGAGAAACAAGTTTTAAGAAAAGACGAAAATTCTTGAGTCCAGGTTAAGCTGTGAGGTCAAGTTAGTGGTGTGAATACAGCCGTTAGTAGCTGATACAAAGTACATTTTTAAACAACCAAAAAATAATACTTTTATATGACCGACGACCCTTGGATGTTGGGATATGTCACAGTTAAGGAGGTTATCCTAATGATAGATCCCAATATTTAGTTTATAAGCATGTTTGGTTTTAAAATTAGAATTTATTATCGAGATATTTTTATTTAATTGAATTTTAAGTATATACTAATGTACTGTTTTAGAAGAACATTGAAAAGGGTAGTTATAAAGCGCATAAAGTAATTGTATCAAAATTGATTCGACTCGCATGGTTAAATTAAAACGTTTTAGATATCACTATGCTTTCAATTCCAAGTATTTTCACAATAAGTATTCTTCAAGCAATTCTCATTTGCGAAATCTTATTATGTTGAAACCAAAATATTAACTGTGTTTACAAAGCACTATGGAAGATGTAGATGACTATAACATCATCCATATTCATATACATCTTCCACCAAATTCACTCTCCCTCCCAAAAGCTCTCCAAACACCCTAGAAAGCTGCCAGACGTATTTCAAACACAAACGAGCCCGGATATATGAACGCTCCACATCCCCTCACAGTCGGCAAACGAATCGTATTAAGTCCACAAACCGTGCATGGCGGTTCACCACTCCCTCCTTTCCAAATTACTTTGTCCGTGTCGTCATATCCAGAATTTACAGCCGCCATAAGAATGTGCGGAGTATGAGGAAGCGATAAATCTACAATGGAATGAACTCGTACGGAGGATTCTGGCAGAAATTGCTGAAGACGATGGATGGTGAGACTTTCAGCTAAGCCGTCCTTTAGGTGTCTGGCTGAGAGATATAGTAATGGTTGAATATAGTTACTGGGTGTTGAAATGGTGAGCGATAATGTGTAGGGCAAGTTAGTATTTTGTGGGTTATAGAAAATCTTGAGTGGGGATTTACGGGAATATCTTAGTGATATCCTAAACTATAGCATGTTCCAGTGGTGTGTTTGGATAGCTTTTAACAGAAATGACAGGAATGTATGAACTTTGAAAGCGTGTGATTTGAAGTGGTGAGGTTAATGAAGACAGATATGCATCAAAAGTTATAATGAAAAATATATTCATATAAAATAACTATTTCGATGTATTTTTAATAATAAATGTTGTAAGTATTGGATGCAGAAAAAAGTTTTTTTAAGGTAAGATATAAGCAAACAGTAATTTCCATAGTTGTCAAAAATATTTGACAACCCTGAACTCCATAGTTGTCAATAATATTTGACAACCCTGAACTCCATAGTTGTCAAAAATATCTGACAACTCTGAACTCCATAGTTGTCAAAAATATTTGGCAATCGTCTGGAAAATATTGTGTTGTTTTTCAAAGTGTAAGAAACTCATTTTACATCTGAATAAAAAGAGCAATCAAAGATAATAAGTGAAACAAAAACGTTTTCTAATAAGAATATAAAAAAGCTATTCAACTCGTACTTAAAAAATCTACCCTTGACCTGTTAAGTTTTGCGTTAACCTTTACTAATAAAGTCATACCAATGTTCCTCACCTTTCGTCATGGGTGACAGCATCAACAAGTTAACGCAGGCGGCCCCGTGACCTTGCCCGAACACAGTCACGTTATTGGGATCCCCTCCAAACTCTGCAATGTTGTCCTGAATCCAGTGAAGTGCGGCCACTTGGTCCATGAGGCCATAGTTTCCCCGGGCAGAGCGGTCCACAGATGGCAAAAAACCTGCGTAAAGAAACGTCTATTCAGGTACTGAAAGGGTTTCACAAAACTAGTAATGGCTACGTGATAGGATTTATAAAGAACCTATCTCTCTAAGGAGAATCCTTAGGGACCTTTTCAGTATAAGCTCCGTATGTGAGATCCATCAGTTAATTGAATAACCTAAAATAGCATAGTTTTTTTGTATAATTAGTTTGTTACTGGTCTAAGAGATGATTGTGTGTAGTCTTTTTTTAACATCACGACTCCTTGAATAGATCTGGGAGGGGTATGGTATATTGATTGTAAAAAAGGGTTTCATAGAGGACCTTTTCTCTTTCAAAACATGCAATCTGTTTACCGAAATTACTGTTATTTTGAAAGGAATTTGATCATTAAATTAAAAAAAAATAGTTTTCCACAGAGATTATTTGAAGTTGTGAATCAATGTTTTTGATTGAAATGATCGTTAAGTTCTAAACCTAAGTTCTTTTGGTTGAGATGATCGTTATATAAAGTTTTCGTATAGATTATCATAGAATTATAATTCAAAGTGTTAGTTTGAAATTATCATTGGGTTTCAAAACAAGTTTTGATCGAAACGGAGTAGTAATTAAAGAGAATAAAAAAGCGTCTATATTATAAAAGTTAGGGAAGAAGAAAATAGAGCATTAAGACGGTTGTTTAAAATTTACTTTAATGTAAATGTAAAACTTACCAATCACGATCAATCTAAAGGCGATAAAAACAAATATGTAAATTTATAAAATATTTATTTAATTTCAATTTATTAAGTGATGACGAGTTAGATAATACCTTTTAATAGTACTCCATTAGTTTAGCTGATAATTTGATAGGTCTGCTTTTATTAAAACAATATGAGTTGTTGATGAGATTGCTGAAAAATTCATGACCACTTTGAGTCCTAAGTTCATAAAGGTGACTTAGTAGACTTAAAATAAGTTTTCACACAGATGGTTGAAATGGGTTTTCGTATTTCTAAAGTCAAAATATAATTTTATAAACTTTTCCTATAAAATATAATTTAAACGTAGAATATTTAAGACACGTTTATTTGATTTATTCTTTCGTAAATGTTACCGCTTATTTGCATAGTCTTAACTATTTCTATTTAAATTCTCCAAAGGAAATATTAAGTACTTTCCTTTTAACTTGTTTTAAATTTGATAAAACTCTATGTATAAAGGAACTCATTAATCGCTGAGTATTGTAGTACTTAGGGGAGCAGTATGTTTTGGATCCGATATCTGAGATATTTTTCGTAAAAGTATTTCATTTATACTAAAAAGTACTTAATTCCAACAAGTGACCATTTTTTTATCCTCAATTTTAGTTTGAACATGATTTTCCTAAAATTATAGAAGGAACACCTTTTGTCCTCAAAATTTTTGCAAGGAAAAATTACTCTCTATTTCTCTAAGGCATATCTCCAACTTTTGGTGCAAAAAATAAAAAATCCAACTTTGTTCAATCCAACAAGGAATCCACCCAAGTAACAGCAAAAAGCAATAAAATAGGAATTGAATAAAGGTCCAATGATACACGAAGGATATGTGCAAGAAAGCATTAGGACCGGACAAATAAAATATTTACCGGTCTCTCCCGTTTGTTGGCTTAGCTTCGGAAGTGTATTTTTTCTCCGTCTACTCCTAGACAACCCAGAAGTGACTTTTTTTTTATCTTGCTACGGGGCATCTAATCTGATATCGAGGGCTTGCAACAAACAGCATTATCCGGTGAAAAATTAGCCCCATGAGGTCTACGTAGATGGCCCGATTGATGCAATTAATTCTACCTGATTGATCATTCAACGTTTTCAGCTCTTTTCGGGAATCTAAATTTAGAAATCCGACAACTTGAGTTGCGCAACGTGATTTTAAGAGGGTCTGCTTTGATAAATGATTTAGTTAACTCCCTATTTCCTAGATATTCCACTTGGGATATCTAGCTCTTCGAAATTAGATTGCAACTCAAGAGATGTTCCGAAGAAGTGAAAAAAAGACTAATCCGAGAGTAACTATTTGATACTTTTCGTTTGCCAAGTAATGCTAGTTAATGGAAAAATAAAAGAAAGAACGATAAAATCAGTTATTGAGGTAATTTATTTAAACTTATGGGAAATTGTATCGACCAGCTGCAAATGGATCAAGACTGATCATTGCAAATAATTTGATAAATAGTATTGTTGATTAATCCTAGTTATACTCTTAAAGGTTACTATACAGGGTGTTTCAAAATTGCGTTGCACGGCTTTTAATCGGAACCAACGCGTCCTAGGGTCATGGAAGTAAAGTCTATCCCTAGGTAAGTGCCCCTAGAGAATCCCTTGATATGACTTACAGCGCCCCTTGCGGCAAAATAAAAAGTCAAAAAAATTAATTTAAAAACTAAAGGAGATAGAGCTAAAACCTCTCTGAGCGTATTGTTGCCAACATCAAGAAGAACTCATTGAAAAAAATTTGATCAAAATATCTTGAATATTTGCCGAGATATTAGCATGTGAAAATAGCACTTTTTCAGGGGTCAAAAACTAAAAAGTTCGGATATTTCCAAATTTTTCAGTGTCATTGTGTAGTTTTGTATTTTTTTAGTTGAAAGAACACGAAATTAATCAAAAAATCGAAAAAATTTGCAAATATGAGAACTTTTTATTTTTTGACCCTTGAATAAGTGCTATTTTCACATGCTAATATCTCCGCGAATATTCAAGATATTTTGATCAAATTTTTTTCAGTGAGTTCTTCTTGACGTTAGCAACAATACTCTAACTGAGGTTTTTGCTCTATCTCCTTTAGCTTTTAAATGAATTTTTTTAACTTTTTAATTTCGCCGCTAGGGGCGCTGTAAGTCATCTCAATGGATTCTCTAGGGGCACTTACCTAGGGGTAGACCTTACTTCCAAGGACGCGTTGGTACCGAATAAAAGCCGTGCAACGCAATTTTGAAACACCCTGTGTAATAAATAATGGGCAAACCCTCAGTCATTCATGGAGTTTCTTAAATATCTCTTTAATAGGAGAGAAGGAAGTTTAATGGAGTGTCTGAAAGTTATAAAACCTGATCTTTTTATTACGTAATAAATGTTAGAGTTTCATACGATTGCATCACAGTGTCTTCCGCGGAGATTCTTCTTTCATTATTCTGAAAAAAAAAACCACCAAAACAAAATGGGAATTTCGTCATCTCCTTCCTTTAGCCGTGCACTGAAATTTAAACATATGTGCCCCAGATTTCTTTAAGGCATAATTATAATTATCTTAAAAAAGTGAAAATAAATGCCTTTAAGGAAGAATTCCAAGAAATGTATCTTTAATAATTTCTGGGAAAATAATAAATTAAGAAAAATCATGAAAATCATTGTGATTTCAACATTACGTCCCTTTACAATTAAAACACTACTTTTAGGGGCAAATTTCCAAAACTTTTCTGAAGTGGGACCCCTTACCCCCCTTAAATTCTTCAGCTTAAAATGAGCCTTGCTGAATCTTGCGTGATTTTAAAACCTTTTAAATTCTTAGATTCTTTCTTTAAGATTTAAAATCTTGAAATCGTTTAAATTCTTTTAAAACCGTAATTTAGCATATTTTCAGTGTATAGCATTTTTAAAAATATATTTTTAAAGTTAGGGGATTTTTTTTGGAACACCCTGTATTTATGTATGGTTAACCCTGCTGTTCTGCTCCGACTTACTCTACGCACGTAGTGTTCGGGTCAATATGACCCGATGCAAAATATATCACTTCTAACGGTAAATGAATGATGGGATTTAAGAAATGGGTAAAACAATAGTAAAATAACTCAAAATAAATGTAATTATTATGAAATAATTGAGTAAAGTTATGAAATACGTGTAAAATAATGAAATTAACTAAAAATATTTGTAATTGAAATTTTTAATTTTTTGCTATTTTGACAATTTACATACATGAAAATGAGTTTTAAACAAGTATGGCACAACAAATTAGTACGTTTTTTATTTTTTTCGTCTGAGGAACCGATATAAATTTCAATTTTTGTCTTTATTCTTTTACTTTTTTTTAATTGATTCCCCCCTTTATGATAGGTTTTAATCTGCTTTACTGTATGAAAATAAGAGTGATTTCCTCAAATCCTCAAAAATAATTTTCATTTAAACATTTATTTTCCTTCTATTTGTACTAAATCCCATTGAAAAGGCATTGCAGGATTTGCGAAATTACTCATTATTCGAATACCTCATTTCTTTGGCGATGATTTGTTTTTCTTTTCCAGCAATAAATTTCATGCTTCAGATCTTAGGAAGTTATACTACCACAAAAGTTCCACATTTACCCCAAATTTAATGGTTAACTTGGTCAAAAGACAGTGGCAATGAAAAACACCACTAATTCCTCATTTTGGGTAATATTTTCATTCGGATAACAAAAGTTTCGTTTCAATAGTTATTTTTAGAATACTAACTGAAAGGAAATACTTCAAAAAACAAAAATACATCAAGAAAAAATAAAATTTGGGAATATTTTTTCATTTTTCCCAACTGAATCAACCTTTTGATCTTCCATGTGCTTTAGTCTCCAATGACAAAAAACAAGAAAAAAGAAAACCAAAATACAAAGAAAGGATGTTATAATAGTTTTTATTCTCTTCTGTTGAGTTATTCCGCAAAAAAATATGAAAAGGTTTGAGTAAAACGAAAAAATTTAGAATCGGGTCATATTGACCCGAACAGTACATTAAGACTATGTTGAAAAATATCCCTTGCAAATTAAAATAAATAAAATTCCTTTTGGATGTAGATAGTTATGTGACTTTCCAACAAAGTCACGAAGTTTCATTAAAGTACCTCTACTCAATTTTTTTAACACGCGACTGAAAAATTTTTTGGGTCAAATAGACCCTAACAGAACAGCAGGGTTAAGTGAGTATCTTTCCTTTTAAGATTCCTAGTTTTAAGATTTATAATTAGGCTTTTATATAATAATTAATGACTTAATTTTTTATTATTTTGTGTGATGAAAAAGGAGGGAAGATATTGGGAAGTAGACCATTTATTTATAAATATTTATTAATGTAATACCAACTTCTGTAAAAATAACTTTTAATATATTAAGTAAACCAACTTTCTAGAGAGGTATTTTAACGCTATTATATTAATTAATTTAAATATCTATTTAATTATTTTTCTGATTATTTTAAATTGGCAATAGTTAAATAATGTTCTGGAAACAATATTTTTGTTTTTGAATTTTATTCAATGTGATATTTAAAAATGCCGCCACATGCGAATCAAAATATTAAAGGCCAAGTCATTGGCCTACATCTCGCCAGATATTCTATTCGTGACATCAGTAATAGACTGCATCTAGTCGTTCATCAACAGGGAGATGGATAAAAGAGTAAGTTTGTTCTTCTTAATAAATTTGCATATGTTAAGCTAAGCAACTGTTGTTTCCTTTTACCCTTATCCTTTAAATATCATTTTGCAGCTACCAAATCCAAGGCTGCTCAGCAAGAAAACAGGGAAGCGGAAGACTTTCTTGCTTGTCCGATGATGACTGCTTCCATATAATTGGATTGGCCGCGGCAGACCCTTTCAGTAATGCAACAGAAATAAAAAGAATTTTGTACCTAAATGTGAGCTACTTTTTATTTCTCTTACTTTGCTCCAATTTTTCTACTAGTAAGAAATTATTTCTTACGTTTGAATTTTAACTATGTGCCCGTAAAAAATACGAACTCATATTTAAAAAAAATCACCTTGATATTTTAATTAGAAGGGACAATACAAAATTTGCATCTGAGTTCGGTCCCTAAATCAATTTACAAAAAGTTAATTTTTTAACCAGTAGCTACTTTTATACTTAGCTTTTTTGAATGTCTGCTACGATACTTGTTAAATGCAATTTTTTTGCATGCCAGATCAAAATATTAATGAACATTTTATTTCAGTGCACAACACAAACCATTAGAAACCTTTTAAAAGAGGCCGGATTGTGCTGCGGAAAGGCTGCAAGACTGACCAAGACTGAATGCAGCACAGATGGCAGCAAACATTCAACCGGTGCACCTCCTCTGTGTACAGAATAGAAGGTATGAACCCTTACCTGTATCTGTACCCCCGAATTTTAACTGTAAGCATCCCGAAATCCAGAAAATGGTTTCTTAATGGTAAAGATGCAGGGCGTTTCACTGAGAGGGGCCGGCCTCGCCCTTTCAGTGGAGCGCCCTGCATCTTAACCACAAGTTGAAGTCACCACGTTGCGACGATCTGCAACGTTTAATTAAGAGAAATCAATTTCACTGAAGATGCCTGACACAGTTTCAGGCGAAAAGTCTTTGAGTTTTTATCAGCTAGACTTCGCCAATTTAGCCCGAAAAATCTTTATTCATAGACTCAAGGTGTATTATGTGTATTTATAAAATGATATGTAGGATATTGCAAGAAATACATTTGCTATGAACTTAAACTAGGTTCAACTTAAAAAATTGTCAGTCACTTACCAAGTACTCCTAACCTGTAGTTGATGGTGACAACGATGACATTTCCATAGCTGGATAGAACTCGACCGTCATATGGATTTCCAGCATTCCACTCATACGATTCCCCATGAATGAAAACCATCACTGGTAACCGGTGTGGTTGCCTTCCCACTGAAAATGAGATAAAACTTCAATAAAAAAACTTACTAGTTTTTATAGTTTCATGGTTAAAAATCATTAAGTCAAAAAACTTTATTCGGTATTAAAATAATAGTTGTAGCATTACAAAAAACTAAAAACCGAAATATTTTAATATTTAATAAGTCGTCGGAATTATAAAACTCATGCAAGACTATCAGTTTTTTTTTCAATTTAATTTTCAATTATTAAATTGTTTAATAATAAGGAGTTTTTGTCTTAACTAATTTCTTTTTTTATCATACAAAGTTGATTACGCTGTGGTTTTCGAAAATCCTGAGATTATATTTGTTTTTACTATTCGTTACTCTATAAATAAAATAAAAAAAAATTACATTTTATGATTAGAAAAGTTTTTTTGACTTCTATCAAGTGTTTGAAAGTTGTATAAAAATTCAATGATCCAAATATCAATGCAATAATGTTTATGTAAATTGAAAGTTCATAAAACATCATCGAACTGCAAGAATAGACGCCTTCTTGCTAGCTAAAAAATGTATAACATAACCTTCCAAAAATAATTTAAAATCATATGGAAATTTTTTTTAGTTCTTATCATAATTTTTACTTAGCTTCTTTACTATAACTGTCTACCAAACTGTTCCACATTATTAAAGTATAAAAAATCCCCCTAAAAAAGAAAAGACATAAAAAGAACGATTCAATTAACCTCTACATTCAATTAGATCCTCCACCAAACTCAATCTACAAGTGCTCTTCTTCATACCTCCCCAACAAACCCGAAAAATAACCGTAAAACGCCCAACTCTAAAAAATTCTTCTCCAGCAAACACTTCCCTTCAAACTGTTCCCGGAAACTTCACAAAGATAACGATTTTATTTCGTCCAATTTATGTATCCCAATAAATAAAGGCTCTAACGCCCTCTCCGATCCTAATGGTCCCGGGAAATTCCTAAGGATCTCAGGAGGTAATTTCTGATGAGGAATAAAAATAACTTCCTATAGCTCCCGGTTTTTAATGTTACTATAAAAATTTCAAGTCTCCAAATTTACTTTCGGCTTATGTGGGGACCATTGATCGTAAAAACTACCACATAACTGCTTCGGTAGGTTCAGGTTTCATCGGTGGGCTATGATGAATGTAGAGTACATTCGGAGACAAGGGAGTCCGCTTGGGATAAGTTTATGGCTTTCGAAGAGTATTAGCTTTTGAGAGAGGGAGTTTTACGAGGGCTTTCGAGGGTTGCTAATGCACTACTTGTGGAGTTTTTATTAAGAGGTTGCGCGTTTTTTTAGGTAAATTAAATGTTAATTAACTACGTTGTTTGAATTTGATTATAGGTTTTAAGAAAAGAAAAGTATAAAAGACTAGGTATTAAAATTTTAATATTCGGATAATTTTTGTTACATAACAGCACTAAGTAGGTCAAAGTCGGTTTTAGCCATTCGTCCATAGATATTCTTCACAATACCATAAAGATTGAAAACAAATATTTCGTCTATGTTCTGTTTCATCGAAATACGATCTGTTTCATAAATAATTATGATTGTCAATTTTTTATGGTAAAGAGTGGTCAATTTCACTAAACCTTTCACCCTCTTTCATTACCTTTGTTTGTGGTAAAAAATATTAACCGCTCATCAGTTCCACAGAAATGGTAATTAATAAAGTATGGAAAATTTTGTTTTGTAAAAACTAGAGAGCTACCACCCCCTGCTCGCTATCGCTCACGAACCTCTGTTAACTGCTGACGCAGAACCATTCGAATTGCTTCGCAAAACCCAAATCACTGGGCTCAAAGATTAGGCCTACTCCTACACCAGAGAACCGACAGTGGCTAGATAAAGCCAATGGAGAGCTTTTACATCAGTGAGGGGGTAGATGGGATCAAACTTTTAATAGGTTTCTTGTGAGAAGTGAACAGTATCTTGAAAGTTATTTTGAGTGGTAGAAGATTGGTTTGAGTTATGGGGAAAAATTAAGTTTGGATCATATTGCGCAAGGGAAAAAGATTGACTCAATGCGAAACACCTTATAGTTCAGTAAATTACTAAAAAATTGCAACATTTGGTTTTTCAACCGTTTTCACCTGGGATAGAGAGAAGAGAGATAATAACCTAAACTCACTATAAAAACATTCGTAAACACAATTTGCAGAATAAGCAACAACCAACTTTCCAAATATACATCACAAGACCATCTCCATGAATACATCTCCCTAAGAAGTTTGAATATTTATTATCTCCTAATAATTAATAATTTAATCAAAATGTTTTTTAAATATCCAGCATCATTAATTTATCTGTTACTATTGCTAATAATAAAAATTGTTAATCAATATTCTGAAAAAAACAGTACTCCAATGAATATTTAATTGTACCTAGTACATCAGAACGCCAGTGTTTTATCATTGATATTTATGTTTCAACCCAGACCTTGTAGACTTGTTAAACAATACTTTTTAATCCATTGAAAATAATAAGAGATAAAACCTACACGACACTTAATGTTTACAATGGGCAATACCCAAGGTTAATAGATAATCCCCTAGAGCTACACGTTCGTTTGTGACGTCACAAACAAAGAAGATGTTATAATAAGTTTTCCTGTTACTGAATCCTCGCTGGCTCAGTGGTAGCGTGCCTGATTAGCATGCAGCAGTTCGCGGGTTCGAACCTCAGTAAATATTATATTATTAAAATTTCCAAAAATAGCAAAAATCAAGTCCACACGCATGCGCAGTTACGGCAATTGTCTCTGACGTCAAAAACGAACGTGTAGTTCTAGCCGATCGTGGTTAATAGAGTACTACAGGTTGGCTCATAAAATGTAAACAAAGCGAGGTCGCTACGTCACAACATACGGAAAGTTGGTCTCCCAATGTTAATCCTATGAGAAACTGTGCATAAAAACCGACGAAATAACTAATTTCTTCTAATTTAATTTGTCTTTTGGCGCTTGTTACTGATAGATGATAGTTCAAAATAATTTTTAAAAGCAAAATAATAGGTATAACTAGATTAATTTAGTTTTTACAGGGTTTTAATTTTTACTAAAATCACATCATTCACAATGGGAAAAACTTATCTAAGCATTGTTGAAATTACTCGCTCGTCCTAAATTTTTTCTATGAATTTTTTAGCTGATTTAATCTTAATAACTGGATATTTTTTTATTGTTTTAGTTATTGTATATTTGTGGAAATATTTTTAAAAGTCAATAATCTCTTTTCGATTTTAAAATTTTTTTAATATCACAATTCTGTTAGAAATTAAAATAGTATAAGAGAGATATTTACTATCCAGATTTTCTTTAAAATTATTTGTATAATATTTGTTTTCTTGATTTTATCAAATTGAGTAGACATCTCCACTTATAACATTTTCTTTTCATAGTTAATATTTAATTATCTTGATATCCTAAGAAGAAATATGCATGCATGGACAAAAACACAGAAAGTTATAAAAATACACATTCATTATACCTGAGTTCTTTAAACAGAAGAAGAAAAATTCAGTTACTTAAATAATAGACTGTTGTACCTTTAGAAAAAATTTTGTTTTTCTTTTCTAATACAGATAAAATGTCATTTCGACCATTTTTAGTGCCTTGCCAAACTTAATAAAGTAGGGTGTTATTTTTCATAAGCTCAAATATTTAAAATTAGATTTTGAATTGTTTTTTATAACTTGATGAAATTTGTGTCCATAGGTAAAACCTGTTTTACCTATGGACATACTCAGTTGTACCTGTCGACACCCATAGAAAGGGAAGTCTTAGTTGAAAAACTTATTGATTCGTTACCTTTAATGCTTTAACTTAAAATTTAAAAAAAGTAGTTTAAATTAAAATTAGTAGAAAATAATCCCTGAGAAATAGATAGCCATTTAGAAGCAATTTAAAATGCATTATGGAATATTCCTATTAACAAACGCCGATTCCTGTTAATTAACGCCGATTAGCCAGGCACATCAAGAACGTGTCCGTAGATACAACTGGTGTCAAAAGGTACAGTGTAAGGTGTTTTTGCATTCAAAGTTCTGCAAGGTATAAAAACTACAGAAATAATTAAAAAAATAAAATTAGTAAATTTATTTAAAAAACACATTTTCTCCATTTCTTTCTTTAGGCTATAGCTAAATATTTTTTTTAAATTGCAATTGGTTGCGCTTTTAAATTTCATTCTCATTAGCAATTTTTGTTTAATGAAGGCTTTAACCAAATCATATGAAATATTATTATAATTTTTTTAAAACTCTCATTGAAGCCTTTTCTATTTTTGGGTAGGTTTCATTTGTAAAACATTAAAAAAAAGACTATATTTCTTTTTAATTTAGTCAAAAAAATTTTCAACTAAAACTTCCCTTTTTATGGGTGTCGACAGGTACGACTGAGTCTGCCCATAGGTAAAACATGTTGTACCTATGGACACAAGTTTTAGCAAGTTATAAAAACAATTCAAAATGCATTTTTAAATAATGACATTTTATCTGTATTAGAAAAGTAAAGAAATTTTTTCTGAAGGTACAACAGTCTATTATCTAAGTAACTGAATTTTTCTTCTTCTGTTTAAAGAACTCAGGTATGATAATGGGTATTTTTATAACTTTCTGTGTTTTTGTCCATGTATGCATATTTCTTCTTAGGAAATCATGATAATTAAATATTAACTATAAAAAGAAAATGTTATAAGTGAAGCTGTCTACTCAATTTGATATATCAAGAAAACAAATATTATACAAATAATTTTAAAGACATGCTGGATAGTAAATTTCTCTCTTATATTACGAGGGTTGTTTTTTAATTAACTTTCGTTTTGCTCCTGAAAAAAAGTAGTACGAATTTCAAAATAATTTTGCTACTCGTAGAAGGTACATTTTTAAGAATTAATTTACCTCTTTACTGAAAAAAATCGGACATTTTTTCTTTTATTTATCGAATTTACAAGTGCGCTCCTCGAACTCATTTCCCTTCCGGCCCATAGAGAATTTCTATTCCTTTAAACTCTGTTCGCATTAATAATAGACAATCGGCAGGCAAGTGATTTTTGCAGCATGCTAATGTGCATTGTTTAAAACCATATTTTTTGCATCTGCCAAGTTCCAGGCATTGGGGATTCTGGAGTTACAACCATAATAAACAAGGCAACATCCATAGATTCGCAGGCAAAGTGTGCGCTGAGGGCGCTGAAGGGGAAAACGGCTGTCCGAACTAGAGTGCGAACCGATGTGAAGCTCAACGAAAAATAAAACTTTTCATGAAGCGGGATCGAAAAACTTGTGAAAAACTACAGTAAAAGGTCTATTTAAAGGTGATAACGTTTAAAAGCAATTAAAGATGTTTGTAACCTTCCGTAAAACCTTATTTTTAAATATTCATTTATTTTTTTTATTTTTAAAAAATAGAAAAGGTGAAAATTTCGAAAAAGAGGATTTCTCTATGGGTTGGCGGGAAATAAGTTCAAGGAGCGCGCTTGTAAATTCGATAAATAATAGAAAAAACGTCCGATTTTTTTTCAGTAAAGAGGTAAATTGAGCCTCAAGGATGTACCTATCTATCAGTAGCAAAATTATTTCGAAATTCTTGCTACTTTTTTTCAGGAGCAAAGCGGAAGTAAATTAATAAACAACCCTCGTATTTTAATTTCTAACAGAATTGTGATATTAAAAAATTTTAAAATTGAAAAGATATTTTTGACTTTTAAAAATATTTCCAAATATATATAATTACTAAAATAATAAAAAAATATCCAGTTATTAAGATTAAATCAGCTAAAAAATTCATAGAAAAAATTTAGGACGAGTGAGTAATTTCAACAATGCTTAGATAAGCTTTTCCCATTGTGAATGATGTGATTTTAGTAAAAATTAAAACCCTATAAAAACTAAATTAATCTAGTTATACCTATTATTTTGCCTTTAAAAATTATTTTGAACTATCATCTATCAGTAACAAGCGCCAAAAGACAAATTAAATTAGTAAAAGTTAGTTATTTTCGTCGGTTTTTATGCACAGTTTCTCAAAGGATTAACAAAGGGAGACCAACTTTCCGTATGTTGTGACGTAGCGATATTTTATGAGCCAACCTTTAGTACTCTATTAACCTTGGGCAATACCACTATTTATTTTTTATTCGATAGAGGTACACTAGAGCGGAATATACGCGCAAAAAGTTTTTAATTACGATGATTATTTATTTGTTTATGTAATTTCAAAATTCGACTTTAAAAAAGGCGTTAAATCGTCCAATTTCCCAATGTGACGTACTTTTACCCTATACATTGATTTTAAACAATGTTTTAATTGTTTAAACAAGATAAGATAATAATTTATTAATACACTCGGCCCACCTGCCTAAGCAGGCACTCGGGGATCTAGAAATACAGCAAGTATACACATATAAAAATTGTTTAACTAAGAGCTAAATACAGGGTGGTTATAAAAAAAGTAACCCGACTTAAGGGCCTCTAGAGGCCAAACCGTTCATCGGAATTGAATGCCATTTTGATGGAAGACGTTTTGAGGGATGGGAAAGAGAATGGTATGAGTTGGAGCAGTCTAACTTCATCAGTTACGGTTAAAGTGAAAAAAATTTTGAAAAATCCCAATGTAACCCCCCTTTTTTATTAGCGCTATGTGATCCCCGATGTCTAAAAACACAAATAGAGTTGAAACGGCACCTCTAAGTTGTAAACTCGCTCCTAGAGAGGCAATTGAAAACAGCTATGAAACTGTTATTTTTGTAGCATCTAGACTAGTGAATTGTTAAGAAATTCTGACTAGTGAATCAAAAAATAACAATGAAGTCAGAATTTCTTAACAATTCACTAGTCTAGATGCTACAAAAATAACAGTTTCATAGCTGTTTTCGATTGCCTCTCTAGGAGCGAGTTTACAACGCGAGTTCACAGGACGCACTGGGCGATTTCTCAGCTTGGTCTATGATTGGCTGAATGGTATGACGTTGGGCTAATATTGATAGGTTACGCCCTGAAATTGACCAATCACGATTCGAGTTGGTAATCGCCTAGTACGTCCTGTGAACTTGCGTTTACAACTTAGAGGTGCCGTTTCAACTCTATTTGTGTTTTTAGACATCGGGGATCACATAGCGCTAATAAAAAAGGGGGGTTACATTGGGATTTTTCAAAAAAAATTTCTCTTTAACCGTAACTGATAAAGTTAGACTGCTCCAACTCATACCATTCTCTTTCCCATCCCTCAAAACGTCTTCCACCAAAATTTCATTCAATTCCGATGAACGGTTTGGCCTCTAGAGGCCCTTAAGTCGGGTTACTTTTTTTAAAACCACCCTGTATGTATTTAACACGTCAATGTCTTTAAAATATTCAAAAAATCTTAAAAGCTTTGTGCTCCAAATATCCTGGAGTTCACGTTTTCATTATTGAATTTTAAAAATAACACTAACAATTTAAATATGACAAGTTAAAAAGTATCAAGTGGTTTCCAAAATAAGTTCCTCCTGCCTCTGTCCGACCATGTCCATCAGTGTGTCTCTCGCTCCTTTATGCCTCAGTAGTTGCTTGACGCTTTTTTCTTTGTAATCTTTCGGAAATCCACTTTTCCTCTTCTTATCAAATTTCTTGCAATGATAGACACGATGGTCTATGTCTTCTACACATCCACATTCACCGCAGTGCGAGTCTCTAGCGTGGAACCTTTGTTGATATATCCCAAATGACCCGTGGCCCGTTAATATTTGATTAATGTAGTGATCACCTTCAATTGTTTTTGTTGAGGGTTTATCTATAAACTCGTATGTTGTACGACCTTTGGTTGAGTTTCTCCACCTTTCTCTCCATTCCTCTTCCGCCTCCTTTCGGAGTTTTCCTTTTACGTGGCTCACTGAGACCCCAAGCTCCACGTCAACATGCTCGCGCCTCGTTGCCTCCTTCGCGTACTGGTCCGCCAGCTCGTTACCGGGGTGCCCCACGTGTGCCTTGATCCAAAATATCCTGACATCTTTTCCGTTGTCTTTGTTTTGAAGTATTTTTTCTTGAATGTCTGCTGCTTCCCTAGTTTTTGCAAAACCAGTAATGGTTTGGATGGCGGATCCACAGTCGCTCATTATGTTCACCCTCAGCCCAGTGTCCATTTTGGTGATCTCGTCAAAATTGTTTAAACAAATCAAAGTCATTGTTGGGTTTCTCGTTAAAGTCTGTATGAGTCAGTTGTGACGTACTTTTACCCTAAACAAAGACAAAGGGCTTGGCAATTTTAATTTTAAATATTTAAAAAGCTAAATTTTTTTGAAACTTTTCATTTGGATTTTTGGATTTAGATCTATTTCCTTTACTGGAAAAATGCATTTTTTCTGTTTTCAAAAAATGATGGTATTGCCCATTAATTTCGATTATCAGACTAAAAAATAATAAAGAAATATCGTAACTGTAAGTTTTTAGAATACTTTTATCGGTAATTTAATGCTATTTAATTTGGAAAGTACTCTAAAATACATTTTTTAAAAGATAAAAAATTTGTTTTAGGTTTCATTATAAAATATGGCGTCCATTGTTCGTTGTGGATGCAGAAGTTGTTTGATTGTACTTTCTTTGTAACTGCGACATTACCCGTAATCTAAAATAATGGAAATATTTTAAAATTGAGATTTTTTTTGAAATTCTAAGGGCTTATAGCACATCCTCAAAAGAATCCGAACAGTTTGATACCAGAAATGTGTTATACGGATCAGTAAATTAAAAAGCCTTTCTCTGGAAACCGTTCACCAAAAAATTTTTTTAGAATAGAGAGATTATTTAGCACAGTTACAATGTACTGGTTTATAAAGAGGAGTGTTATTAGAGTAGCGTTATCTGAAGAAATTTCCTGCGAATCATGCGCCATAAAACTTCAATCAACCAACCAACTGAAGAAATTTCGGACGGAGATATGCGACTTTGGAGGTAGTCATAAAGAAAACTTTCTGAGTCTCGGAAGGATATATTCCAAAATCATCCTTTTGAATGCTGCTTAATATAATTAATTACTCATTATATAATTTTTATTGGATTTTCGCTTAGTTGAGAAATATGTGTCATCATAAAACAAATTTATCGGTGTTTAAATATAAACCCCCTATTGCCCAGGACGAAAGCTGGGACGCCCGACAGTTGGGGTGAAATGGGCCATGTTGAAGACTACCACTGTCCCAGGTAAACGAAATTTAGTTTCTGGGCGTTTTTATTATGCCCTGGGTAGGAAAATCGAATAAAAAATAGGGACCCCCGTAGCATATTGCATTACTTATGAAGATGGCTTTTTGCCCAAACTTCTTTACTCCAAAACCTTAGTACCACAAAAAAAGACAGAAACTACACACCGAGAAGTCCCCAAAACGAAATGCGCATCGCTCGATTCTGCAACTTTAATCCTCCTTGTTAGAGAAAGACCCGCTCGATCAATTGAGTCAGACATGTTTTGAAAGGCATGAAGAAAATAGAATTTCTCCCTTAGTTTCCTGCAGAAAATATCATCAGGAGTTGCGCAGCTGCTCACATAACCGGTACGTGATCCCCATATTTGTCACATTTCTAGCGGAAGCGGTTTTGTGATCTTTAACTCGTTCCTATCATTTTTTTTTATATTTTGTTTCCTTGGTTAAGGAGAAATTCGGGATGTAATGGTGGTTAGGAGACAATGTTCGTTATTCACTATCATAAAAAAACTGCAAACTTGCTATGTTTTAGAAAGTTTAAGGATTCGATTGAGATTGAAAACTGGGGAGAAATAACTGAAAATTTTCTCCAAAGGCAAAATTTGTTCCATAAAGAAGATTTTCCCAAACTTTTATTACATTCAAGGTGAAAAGAAAGTAAAATCCAAGGAAAGGTTGAAAAATCAGAACTTGGTCTAAACACCATTTTCATAATACTTTGTTGATATATGAAGAATCGTTTATACAAATGACAAAATATAATCCTTGATATTAGAGCCTGTACTCGTATAGTGGGACGAAATGAGGTAGGGTTAATCAGTATCAATCTAACCATATTAAAGATGAATAAGCAATTTAGGCATTTGTTCACAAGTCTATTTGTTGAAATACCTATAATAAAAACAGTAAACATAAAAATAAGAATGGAAATATTTCATACTTTGAAATTTGCATCGTCATTTAAAAAGAACATTTATCTTGACTTGTTTTTAAAGAATAAAAATTAATTTTTGTAACCCTTAAAACTTTTTTTCTGGGCGACTTATTTTGCATCAAACAAAGTAAGTATTTTTGTGTAACTATCCATTTTATCCTAGCCTAATACATGCAAAAACATTCAAGGCTTTTTAAGTGTGAAAAAATTCGTAATTTCAAGGATCTGACATAAAAGGTTGTTCTCCACCCTCTTTGATAACTGAGTTAAGTGGTGCTTGATTTCGTTGAAACTTATAAGAAGCTTTATTCATAAATTGAAGTTTTATTTAAACTAAAAGAAGATAAATATTAGCGGAAATGAAATTTGAAACTTTTTTATTCGTAAAGCCTATTAAATAAACTTCCTGTAACAATTGCATTTCAGCACTTTTAGATAGTATGATATCCATTACATTAAAGATTTTTTTCTCACAAGTTTGTTCTCAATCTTTTCTTCACGGCTCTTTTATTTGGAAAACGAAGATATTTTTTTTCTAAACAAAAGTTTCCATTTACTAACTGGCATTTTGCTTCTATGCTACCTCTTTATTGCTCAGTTTTTAATATCTCCTTCTCTTGTTTTCATCTCTTTTTCTTAAGATAATTTCTTTTTCGTGTTTGGCAACATTGAGCTAAGGCATATCAAACGCATCTGGTTTCAAGATTAAAAATATAATCAACCGAAACACTCGAAAACATTTTTGCGCTCTTTCTATTTCAATTATTTTTTTAGATGGTAATTTTGCTCGGCAGTTTAATCAAGCCATTTTCTACCTTTTTGATAAAAAAAACATACATGATTTTTTACCTCATAATACAGGCAATATTATACCTGAATCAAGCCACAAAAAATGTGTCTCTTCTTGCAAAGGCGAAATTGTCGTACAATATTATACTTTTTTCCACTAATTTTGAGCTTCATCTTGATTACAAGAAAAAAAGTTGTGTTTTAGTTAATTTGTCTTTACGAGTTTGAATTAAAAGTGGGTACTACTTTTAAAGGTAAATGATGAAAAGAATTGTCGTAAAAATTAAGCATCGAAAATTAAAAATAAGATGGAAATCACAAACGTTTATTTAAAGAAAGAAAAAATTGCTATACGTGGAGAATTTCTAAGACTAATAGTGGCAAACTAGCTGGCAAACGAACTGGCAAATTAGCTGGATTTCCAAATAATAAAATGTTGCTTAGAATTTTGATGGATGACCAATTAAAACATAACTAATAAGCAGATTTTCAGAGGAAGAGAAACCTTATCGTTATGAAAAATTCGATCTGATTTTTTTCTTGATTCTATATTTTAATGCATACTCTCTTACATTAGATGCATTTATGAAATCTAGATAAATAAAGTTATTTTTTTTAGAAAAAACCTCCAAATGACCTTAAATCAGACTAAATATGCATAAAAACTCAAAATATGCGTATTAAATAAAGCGTTTATAAAAGGAAAACATGCAGAAATAAATTGGTATGATGGAAGTTTTAATGAGAAAAAGGAAGTATGCACATATTAGTACCCTTATAAAAATATAACAAATTACATTTTAGGAAGTATGATCAGCATAAGTAGTAAAAGTATTAATATTAAAAATTTCATGTACTTTCAATATTTTAAATTAGGGTTCAATTATAGAAAATAACTACTTCAAAATCAGATTTACTTCAAAACGAGTATATAAAATAAATACAATAAAAGTTATTAGTAATTTTAAACAGAACAGTTTTAATAATAAATAATCGTTTTCAGCATTGCAATTTGTTTCAGGAATAAAGACTCTATAACGGAAGGTTTATATTTGCATAAAAGTTATTAAGCTATGTACATAAGTATTAGGCGTCTAGGAATTTTCTTGTCTTCAAAGTTTTATATTAAAATATAATAATTACATGCAATTGAAAGTTAATTCTATACGGGGGCAACCCTAGAATATGGGGGATCCCCTCGTACTCATTCAAGGTTTGTTAAACATTAATAGCCAGCACAGAGCTCTAGTAATTTAAAACTAAATAATATACTAATGATTGTTTGGTCAAGTGAAACTGTTTACAGTTTCCATAGGCTTTAGAATTTGGATATTTTCCCGAAATTTTTATGCGACGAAATTACTGTTTACTACATAAAATACAGGGTGTTTCAAAAGTCCGTTTCACGGCTTTTATTTGAAACCTAAGTGTCCTAGGGTCACGGAAGTAAGATCTACCCCTAAGTACCCTGGAGAATCCATTGAGATGACTTACAGCGCTCCTAGAGGCGAAATAAAAAAACTTAAAAAACTTAATTTAGAAACTAAAAGAGGTAGAGCAAAACTCTCAATAAGAGTATTGTTTCCAACGTTATGAAGAATTCACTGAAATAAATTTCATGAAAATATCGTGAGTATTCACGGAGATAGCATGTGAAATAACCCCTTTTCAAGGCTCAAAAAAGAAGAAGTTGGCAAATTTGCAAGTTTTTTTTTATTTTTTTGATTAAATTTTGTATTCATTCAACTAAAAAAACACAAAACGACACAATAAGACTTAAAGAAATTTTCAAATTTAAGAAGTTTTTCTTTTTTGAGGATTGAAAAAGTGCTGTTTTCACATGCTAATATCTCCGCGAATATCGCGATATTTTCGTGACATTTTTTTCAGTGAGTTTTTCATAACGTTGGAAACAATACTCTCACTGAAGCTTTTGCTCTATCTCCTTTAGCTTCTAAATTAATTTTTTAAACTTTTTATTTTGCCGCTAGGGGAGCTGTAAGTCATCTCAATGGATTTTCCATGGTCTTTTATCTAGGGGTAGACCTTACTTCTGTGACCCTAGGACACGTTGATTCCTAATAAAAGCCGCGAAACGGACTTTTGAAACACCCTGTATGAATTATTAGCTTATAAATACCTATTTCAAAAATATCACGTGCTATATGCATTTATGTATTCCTAAGCCAAATATCAATGAAATGAAAAAAAAAGATATTTTTGGGAGTGGAGATTGTTGGTTGTTTTGGGTTTTATTGCGCAAGGTCCCTATATATAAAATTAAAAGTCATATCTCTGTTTCCAACCAATATTAAAAGATGAAGTTTATTTAAAAGGTGTATAAGATGTGTGGGCGTGAAGCCCGTAGTCATACTATTAAAAGAATGATGAAATAATTTAAAGTACAATAAGAAAATTAGCAAATCAGGCATAAATTCAAAATTTTTCTGCATGCTGGGTGTTGGGGACAGGCGTAGTTAGAACCTTGTTCTCTACGTTCAGAAACACCCCCTCTGCTCAGGTCCTGTCCCCCTGACGAAGAGACCTGGGTGGAGTTCATGAAAAATTTTTTGTCTTTGTTTCGTAGTCTATACTACCTTCATAAAAAGTTTATAAAGTTGGTAAAAACAATTATAAATATGATTATAAGTCGTGAATTATTCTAATGGCATTTAAAAACGGAAATAATGATGGATGATGTTGAGGACCTTAAAGTTCAGTTAATACTGGTGGGTGATGGAGTTTAAAAATAGCGAACACAGTAAAATAATAAGTTAGGGCATGAGGTTAAAATGTGCTTTATAGTTAAAATATTCTGGCAATGAGGGCAAGTCGGTGGCGGTTCCCCAGCCAAAAGGAACCGATGCATGACTCTGGAATGGGGAGTGGAGATAGGAAAACCTTTTAACATACTTTTAGCTATGGACTGTGGAACGTTAACAGTTTTTGCAAGCGATAAACTTTGATTTTAATATAAAAGTATCAAGCATTAGTTTCTAAAGTTTTTTAAAATAAAAAAGTGGCACTTCATTTTTGGTAGTTTTATCCAAATAACTGGTTTAATACTTTTAAAGGTGGAGGTGTTGTAGTTCTAATAATGATATAAGGGACATTTATTTTCAGAGAATAAAACCATTACCTTAATTACTATTACATAATTGTACGCCTTATTTATACCTTACCTCTCTGGTTTGAAAGTTTTGTATTTTATTTAAAAGCAACAATAACTAAATTATAATAAGGTAGTTCTTTGTTTAAATTGAACAGACTCAGACTCCTGTAGAAAAATCATCCAAGAGAAACAGAAACACATTTACTTCTCCGATAAAACTAAACTTTCAATCTCAACAGATTGACTTTTCACAAACGTCCATCCTTATCACTTTCGATGATAGCAGAATCGCTTCAAGCATTTTCCAAATAATCATCAATCTCCGAATCCTCTATCTCTTAAAACCCTTTTCTCTTAACACGAAGCAAATAAACTCTAAGATCTAAATGAGATAATGAGCTACTTCGGCACCCTTGATATTTCAACTGCCAATACACAATCGATGCTTTTAAAAAGACATCACTGGCTTCTTCAGACATCTCAAAATCGATTCTGGACAGATCGAAAGATAAAAAAATCGATACATTAAACATCGATACTAGGCAAAACGATTTCTTTTTATAATCCAGCAGATAAGACCCACTCGGTTAATGATGCGATCTCTCTACATTAGATACTTCCGTCATCAAAGAAGTATCGATTTTTACAGGGATGAAATGTAGAAATGCCCTCAAGTCTCGCAATCTCAGAGTCATCAAGCACAAGATACCATCGCAAGTACTGGAAGCTTTCTTTTTCTCACTCTACGTCATTAGCTGGCCTTGCTCATTAGAAGGCTTTTAGTTGAAGAGTGAGTCGAAAAGCTCGGAGAGATCGAATCGCTTTTCGCAATTAACGCATCCTTATTCCGTAGTCTTTAATGGACTTTTCTCAACACCCCTGTGTCTCTCTCGTACTCGATTCATTCATCAAATGTCCAGTTTCTGGGTTGGGTTCTTTCCGATCTCAATGTTGGTATCTGCCTGCAGTGATTTAGTAGGGGCGGAACGCACCACAGTGATTTAATTGAAAATAGAAAATCACCTTTCTCTATTTTTTCTCATTCTCTCTACCTTTCACATATTGCTTTGTACATTTTAGCATAATTTAAAGCGTAAAAGTCGACAACAAATTTTGAGTTTTACTCAAAGCCTTTTCTTTCTTCACAAAAAACTATTTTTAATCCGCGGCAATGTTTATAATACACATATCCTAACATTGAATAGTTTAACCCTGTTTAAGTACCAATTCAGTCAAAGAAAGAACTTTATTTACTGTATGTAATTACAATCATTTAACTAATTTAAATGCATCATTAAATACTTATAATTAAAATATCGTCACCCTTTAAATACAGATAGTACTGAAACACGATTTTCCAGATATTAAATGAGGATAAAGCTCAATAAGAAGATCTATTAAATATAGGAGACATACCTAAACAGAGCAATCACAAAGATCACATAACAAAAATGAGAACTGACCACTATGTAGGAATGAAAACTTACGCAAACAGAACCAAGACTTACAGAACTTACGACATTGTCCTGAAAAGGAGCTTTCTCCATATCCCTTAATTGTCTAGCAATTACCATAGCTCTTCAGAACATTAAGTTAATTTCAAAAACGATACTCAGAGAAAATTGTGTTGACAGGAAGGGTTGTAACTATAAAACCCATAGCTCTTTATTACTTCCTCATGGACAAGACAGGACACCAACCAACAAATAAAAGTTAAATAATTGTTTTTATATTTAGTTTTGCGTGAGGCTGTGTGCATTCACCAATAAAATATAATATCCCTTGACATTTTTTACGTTAATTCAAATCAAATTCATATATTTTTACGTCGTATTTCGACAACCAAACGGTTAAACTTTACAGTTACTGTCGAATATTCAGTGGTGCTGAATGTTTTCCTTCCAAAGTTAATGTAATGTAACTTTTTTCAGTGCAGGCGGACCACTTCTGAAGAGGCCCTCAGATCTTAAGAACATCAAAAAGGTGTTTGCGACTCCATTTCTTTATGTTATTAAAAATAAGCTTTGGTAACCAAACGTTTTTACTAGAAATTGGCGAATTAATTATAAATGGTGACGTTCGAAAAAATATTTCTTTCATTCAAATAACTGCTTATTAAAGCTTTTAATGAAGTATTTCTTTTTTAAGGATTCCATGAATTAATAAACACAATAAGAGTGTGCATTTCGGTGTTAATTGCTCTATAATTTGATTAGCAATGCGGCGTGTTGCGTTAATGGGTTGTTTTGTTAGGGTGTTAATTGAATTAAGGTGAATGTGGGGAAATATAATAACTCATTTCTTCCACTTATTTTACATACGTTTCTAGTTACGAGATCTGATGTTTTGATGTATGGATAGAGACAAATTCGAAGCAAATTTCATTTTGTAAGATTCATTTTTCGCCTTTAGTTTTTACTTAATTGGCATGAATAAGCTTTGAAAATTAGATTATTTAACATGTAGTGTTTCTTAACTTCAATATTAACCTAAAAAAATATTATAAATTAACTAATATTCTCCCTGGATAGGTAAATAAAAAAGAGAGAAGACTAATAACCTAATCAACGTTGTTGTGTGAATAATTTACAATTAAAAACAGTTACAAATTAAAGAATTAATTATTTTCAATTCAAGTATTTGTTGTCCATTAGGGTGTCTCAAAAAGTGCGTTTTTTTGGAAAATTTTGAAAAGTGATCGGGCCGTTAGCTAAAAAGTTTCCTTTTGGTGTTAGAAGGTCAGTTGCAAAATTAAAACTAATTCTGTTCACTCTAACTATTGCCTCAACGAGAGCGAAATCTCTATAATGAGAGGCAAGCATCCTCTACCACTAAAACACTTACGCATCGCAATGACCTTGAAAAACTGTCATTGTTGACCGAATTTTCAACTTAAAACATCAAACTTAGCAAATAAAAAAGATTTGGATTTCATGGGAATACCCCCAAACCAGAGGTTAACATTCCAATAATGGCATTAAGATCCAAACGAAACGTTGAAAAGTAATAAAAGCAACCTCTGAAAGAAAACACTTAATTAGACATCTACTGCATGATAGATAAAATTCTTTTTTCTACGGTATCATATTTTATTCGTATCTTGAATGTAAACATTCCATAACACCAGGGGAAAGTAAGGAGTGTGTTGCTTCTCTGCGAGAGTGAGACATTAGGGTGTTTCAAAAGTCTATGGGGAATTCTTTTTGTCAAATTTCCCAGATGCCCCCTCTCAAGTTGTTACTAATACTAAAACATTATTACCTGCAAATTTTCAGGTCTCTAGGACAATTTGGACCCCCGCGCCCTTCAAAAGTAGATTTCCCATGTTAAAGTATAGGGAAAATATTGAAAAGATCTTCATTTTTGGTTCTTTTCAATTTTATGAACCTGAACGCAGTCAATATCGAATTAAATACCATACATCATCTTTGGGACACCATTATCTCAAGATCCTATTGGAAAAACATTCAATAGAACCTACTGGGGGACGTTCCGTGGGGGTTAAAAGTGCGCATTGACCGAAAAAAGAGAATGCTCGCCGGCCCTTGCGGCGGGAGCTGGATGAAGGCCTCACATAGGGTTTTACTTCCCAAAACTGAGATACAAGACTATGAGATGATGCCAGCTGAAGTTAAATATGAAAAATATTCAATAAAACCCCCATGTGAGGCCTTCATCCAGCTCCAGCCGCAAGCGCCTGCGAGCATTCTCCTTTTTCGGTCAAAGCGCGCTTTTAACCCCCCCTGGAACAACTTAACCCATTAATGCCCAACTTTTTATTTTTCTTAAATATTTGGTAAAAACATAGTAAGTATCCCCAAAACAACTGGAAAAATAGTGAAAAAAATTCCAGGTTAAAATTTTAATTTCTACACCAAAATTAAAAAACGTCCCTAAAAAGGGACGTCAGGCACGAATGCCCCCGTTGTTTTTCCCTATAGTAAACGCATGGTAGAAAACTTTTTTAAAGCCTCAAAAACATCTTCTACCTTTTTAAGTGCAGCAAAAGTGATCGAAACCATACTGTAACATGAATATGAACAAAAAATGTTAATTATTTATCCAATTAACTGTAAAATTAACCCTAATTAACGTAATTTGAGCATTTTTATGCTCTAAAACACGTTTTTTCCTCCCAAATCCATGTTAATTGCAAATTAATTAAGGTTTTTAATTGAAAAAGGCATTCTTTGTTTATGTGTTACCTAATATTAAGTATTAATTACTTTTAAACACCTCAAATCCATCAGAATATCTCAATTTGTGAAGTTTAAGTCTTTCAAATGCCCATACTTTTTTCATTTCATTTAATTTAATTGTGCGGAACACGAATTTCTCCCCAAAAATCAAGCATTAGTGGGATGTGCATTAGCAAGCCAGATGATATAGATTGATCTGCAGTATAGAACACAATGATTAGCGACATCTAAATGGAAAAAAACCCGAAACTTTATCACAAAAGCGACTTTTTTGGCAATTTCAATGACAAAAAGTCATTATAACTAATAATTATTAAACTTTTAATTAAAATATAACCGGAATATATTTGCATAAGTAATAAATATAGTAAAATAATTAATTTATTCCTTTTAATTAATATAAATTAATTAATTCCTTATAATTTAAGACTTTTTATTCCATTTTTTTTTGGCAGAAATAACAGTATTTTCCCAAAAAAATAAACAAAAATAATAAATTTATTAGCTAAAATTAAAGTAATTTTATAAATATCAGTTATTTAATTCATTTCATATAAATCAAACGCGTTTTTATGAAAAAGTAAAGGAAACACTATCATTTCACTATGGGGAAAACCACGGGGGCATTCGTGCCTGACGTCCCTTTTTAGGGACGCTTTTCGAGGGTCCAAAATAAGGTCAAGATAAAATATTTTGGAAAAATAAAAAAACACCCCAACTGATTTAATGTATAAACAGTAATATATATCGGCATTGAAATTTTTTTAAAATAACAACTAGGATTTTTAAGCTTTTTCTTTTAAAATTTTTAAAAAAGCACTTTTCTGAAAAATTCTATCTTCCAAATTTAAAAAAAGTAAAATTTTTTTAAAATTCTGCTTCCTTCTTGTGTTCTTTATGTTCTATGAAGATCAGAGATACATCAGTGCAAATTTTGATTCAAAGGAACAATTTTTGTAGAAATAGGAGGATTTTAAAAAAACGTCCCTAAAAAGGGACGTCAGGCAGTAATCGGTTAACTTTGAACTTATTTCAAAGATTTGGATTAGATTACCTATAAGTTTCATTTTAAAGTCTCCTACTGAATAGGAAAGCTTAGACGAATTCAAGTGGTGCCGAGATTTTTTCAACAACTTGGCGGTCACCAAAATGATGTCGCAGAGCTAGGAGTGGCTAACATAAAAGTATACCTCCATAGATTGAAAACTGAAGCACAGAGGCAAAATTTCCAACAAACTGTCAATAAGTATTGAGCTAAGTTTTCTAAGACAGATAAGACTACTTTAGTTCAAGAATTTAAAAATTATCATGGAGCATAAACATAGAAAGGAAAGTGTATATTTTTTTTTTTTTAAATAATAAATAATAAATAGAACTTTATTACACATAGAGAACAAACACAAAAAAGACAGATATGTGATTCGCCAAGGGGAAGAAACTTCCCGTACAGGCGAAAAAGAAATTATACAGACAAATGACATATTACAACAAAAGCATAAAACTGAATAAAAACAATAGCTAAATAATTAAATAATGATGGCAGCAAGCTGGTAAACCATAAACTAAATATGCTTCATTGAAGTGAAAAATATAAATCCAGGTCGTCGATATTAATTAATAACTCAAATAAATTTCTTTTGAACTCTGAATATCTAATAATGGAGGTTAGATTTAAAGGTAAACTATTGTATAATTTTGGTGCGAGGTAAAAGAAATGTTTACAAAAAATTGATTTAGAAAATTTTGGGATTTGATAAGTTGCTACAGCTCTAGTATGATATGGTCTTGCTATAGTGTTAAATATAGATTTATTCCGATAAAGATAAAGTATAATACGAAAAAACGCGTTGTGACGAAGAGGCAATAATTTGAGTAATCTAAAATTATTAGGATATGACTGCTGATTTAAAATTTTGAATATCTTATTTTGAATAGAAATTAAAGGTTGGAGATTGGATCTATATTCTCCACCCCAAACAGTGACACCATAATTTATTAAAGAATAGAACCAAGAAAAATATAAAGTTTTTAAAAAGGACAAATCAATTTTATTTTTTAGGTGGTAAAAGTTAAATAAAATAAAGCGTAGTTTTTTCCCCAATTCAAATATATGAGTTTTCCATTTCAAGTTAGAGTCTACATTAAGTCCAAGATATTTGTAGCTTTGAACACATTCAAGAATATGACATTGGCAGTTGTTTTTAGATTTACATGATGAAATGTGATATTTTAAGTCAAATGGTAACTCAGATGGTCTTAAACTGAAATTAATGTATTTAGTTTTGTTTAAATTTAAAGTCAAATCATTAGCATTGAACCATTTGTCTATTTCGATTAAATCAGAATCAATTTGAGTCACCAGTTCCTTTAAAGTGGAACAAGAATATAATAAGACAGAATCGTCAGCATAGGTTAATATCTTGCCTGAAAGATTTAATTTACAAAAATCATTAATGAAGATTAAAAAAAACAAAGGACCCAAAATTGAACCCTGAGGAACACCTCGATTTGTTACCAAGTACTCGCTTAAATTGTTACCAACCCTAACTCTTTGTGTCCTTCCTGTTAGATACGAAATCAACCAATTTAAGATATATCCTCTAAATCCTGCTCTTTCTAGTTTGTATATCAATAAAGAATGGTTGACGTTGTCAAAAGCCTTTTTTATGTCCAGAAAAATTGCCACGGTAACTTTGCTTTTATCCACACTATTCACAATAAACTTAGAAAATTCTAAAAGAACCATTTCAGTAGATCGGCCTTGTGTAAACCCATATTGGTTAGAGGCAAAGAAATTTGCGTGAGACAAGAAATTATACATCTTTTTTACAATAATTTTTTCAATAACTTTAGAGAGTGAGGGTAAGATAGATATAGGTCGATAATTAGAAAGAATATTTTTATCTCCAGATTTATAAATGGGAGAAACAGTAGCCCGTTTTTAAGAGGCGGGAAAATCACAAGTATTGAAAGAGGAATTAATAAAATTTACAAAAAATTCAATGTTATTAGGGGCAATTAATTTTAAGTACTTCACACTGATACCATCATAATCAAAAGAGTTAAGTTTTGAAAAAGATTTTAAAGCATCAAATATATCAAGATCGGTAACTTCATAAAAAACAAAAGATGATAAACAAGGTGATATATACTGTTGACAGTTAGTAAAATCAATATTCGTTGCAGTTTGGGTAGCATTATTATATAACATATTAAACTGAGAAGCTAAGATCGAATTCTCAAAGTTGTCAGGCAAGGTTCTAGAGTTATCTTTTACATTATTAAGAACAATACTATTAACAAAATTCCATTTTTGTTTGCCAGTACTGCAGGTTTCGAATTTGTTTCGATAAAATTGAACTTTTGTTGACTTAATTAAGTTTTTTAATTCAGAGACAGTAGTTTTATAAGCTGTTTTATATACGGTATCCCATGGGTATTTTCTGGCTTTATTGAATAACTTTTCCTTTCTACGTATAAGAGTTAAAATATCAAGGGTAATTTTACTGCAATAAAAAACTGTGACATATTAAAGGCATGTAATATATGAATTATTATTAAATTATCTCAATCCAAACAGTCTAAAAATGGCATAAAAAAGGTAAGCAAAAGCAAGTAGTTGCGCAATAGGTCTCGTTATGAAGAAAAGCTAGCGCTGCAGCCTAGACCAGGCTTTTCTCGTAACTTCAACCCCTTTGAGGCAATAGTTAGGGTTGTACTACAACTTTAAAAATTTCAGGGAAGTTTATTGGTGCCAAAAGGAAACTTTTTGGGACACGGCCCGATAAGATTTCCAAAGTTCGAAAAAATGAGACACCCTATTGTCCATATACTCCATATCCCTTAGTTAATTAGAATAGCTTTCAATTTAAAGTAATTTAGTTTATAAAGATATGTTTTTGAAGTTATTAAAGTTCTAATTTGAGAAATATAATTTATAAAATCAATTAAAATGATATTCTATAAAAAATGAACAATACAATATTGTTCAAACTAAAAGGAGAAAAAAATTGAAAAGAGAAACAATGTATTCTCTTTTAGTTTCTTTTCTATTTTTTGTGTCACATGAAAAAAAGTTTTAAAAAGACTAGCGCAAATATAAATTTGTAAGTTTTATAGAAACATTGATAATAAATAACGTCCCATATACAGGATGTCTGGGGTGACATTTATATTTTTCTAAAAGTGTGATGTCATATCGGATACCTTATCATTTCATTCCACAATGCGTGCATGCATGCGCATTGCGCAATAGACTTAAGTGGGCAAACATACGGAAAAAATACCGTGTTCACATTCTTATGAACATTTTCAACACAAGCGTACTATACCTTTTTTCAGCAATTTTCACGAAAACAATGTATTGTAGAGATATATTTCTTTGTATAATAATAATGTACTCAATCCAAAAAAAAGGATGTTCCTTCTATATCATTTATCTAGACTTAATGGTATTTTCTGTGTTTCTTAGGTCATTACAATCCAGGCTTTTTGTCCATTTTTATACTTTAATAAATAGTTTAACTCTATCAGATATTAATTTCTTGAACCATAAGCTCCATCATCATGAGACACACCAAAACCCCTATCCTTTCAAATCGTAACCACGACGCGAAGTTCCATTCTACCGTTCCCCAAGTAAAAACATCAAAGAGTTCTTTTACGCCCTAACAAAAACAAAAACTCCTCTTTCTCAGGCACTTTCTCTATTGTTGTCTGCAGTTACCCCCCAACAAAAGAAAAGAGACAGTAGTGGCTGAGGGGAAAAATAAGAAGAATCCTTTGTTCGCCAGAAATTGGTTGAATCGCCCCCCACAAAACCAGAACCAAAACATCCCTCTTTCTCATGCTTGTTTGCACCTGTGGTGAGTGGAGTTGTATTGACGCTGCTGCTGCTGGCTTTTGGCTGAGCGATTTATACTCCGAAAGGCGTTGTGCTGGAACAGATTTGGAAAAAAGGTTTGCATTACGAAGGGATTGAGCTCTTTGCATTGTTGCTCGTTAAAGAATCGATCTTTATTGCCCTTGCTCAGTTTGCTCAATACTCCAGGGCCGCTACGGAAGGAAGTTTGCTTGGTATTGTTTGTTTTGTTAGAAGGTTCATTTGGAGATAGGTGTCAACTGTTTGGGAAGGTTTTTTTATGTTTAAGGTTAAAGTTTTATGCAGTAATTACTGTTTTAGGGTGTAGCTATAATTTTTTTGTATCTTTAAGTTGTTATTTTTTATTTATTATGCTTCGTTATTGAAATGATTCTTTATTCTTATATAGGAAACCTAGATTATTGAATTATTTGCTTGCGGAGAGGTGTTTGCCTAGTAAGACTTGTTTAAGTCGATCAAACCCTTACAGGAGTTAGTTTCAACCCTTTCAATCCTAAGCCGCCCGAGATTACCATTGAATCCAATGGGAAATTTGGGGCGGCTAGGTCTGAAAGGGGTAAGTGAAAGGGTGTTTTTGCGAGTAATTGATAAAGTTTGACAATAGAAACACTTTTTAAAAGAATTTTACTTAGAGAAGATGATTGGAATATATCACGTTTATTTTAATTAATTTCACTTTTTCACTGAAAAAATGAATACATTTCTTCACGTATTAGGGGAAAAAACTGGTTATTAGCAACTAAGAGTATAAGTCACTACACCTTTAATAGCTTTAAATGTTAGGAACTTGGATTAGATAAGAATAATATATGTTAGTTGTACTTGAGAGCAAAATATATTATTACATTCATAAAACATGAATTCTGATACGGTGAAAAAAATTCTTTAATTTGTATAAACATATTTCTAACAATAAACAATGATACTTTGTAAAATTTTTACTTAAGTCACTTAAATGAGCATAAAAACGAAAAGTTTTACAGTATTCACTGTAGAGAAATATTCTATGCGAAATTTTATAAATAGAAAAAGCTCAGAAGCTTTTCTATTGTTAAGGATGAAAATTTAAATTAAAATTTTGAATTACTCTCTAGAGATGAAATAATGATGTCTTCCTAAGTAAACATATTTAGAATTCTTAGAACAAATAATAATTTGATTTGATATTAGGAAGCAGAAAGTATGAATTAATTTTATGCAGGGAATAGAAAAATTCAGCAACGCTAGGTAAACCTGTAATAAGACTAATGCATAAATATGGATTACAGTTTCATTCAACTTGAGCTATAAAGTTGTAGAAAAACTAATGCAATAGATTAAAAATATGTTTATGTTATCAACGAAGGGAAAATGTCTAAATTCAGACAGTAAAAGATGGTATAAAATGAACTTGTATAAAAGAATTAAATAAAAAGTTAATTAAAGTTTTTACTTCATCAGTTTTTAAAAATATAATATTTAATTAAAACTAAGTTTTACTTTTGGTTATTTACAAACGATCATTCTAAAATACAAAAGTCTCTAAAGTAATAACTTATTCCGAAAAGACATAAATTCAAGAGCATGAAGAAAATTTCTGAAGTAACATAAATATGTATTTTTCCTATCAGTGGTTAGCCTAAGGGATTCATGAATTAAATAATAATGGTTAGCAAAATAAATTTCCATTCGGAGAATTTAAATACCAAGGCAAAAACAATGAAGAAGTTAATATTAAAAATGTTTTGACATTGTTTATGAAATAAAAAAATAAATTTCATAAATGTTTCAAAATTTAAGCAAGGGGTGTTTTGTATTTTTAAGGTGTTTACGGTGAATGTGTTTACTAACGGTCGATTTCAACTAATTAAGTATAAGTGTAATAATCGTAAAATAAAAATTATTAAATTTCACTCGTTCAATAATCATACACCGTAAAATGGGGTTACTTTGACCCAAGCATCGAAAATTGATTTAAAGTGTTTATCTGTATGAAAAACTTATGTTATCACCTAATTAATGATAGACTCAACAGGTGGTATTGTTATTATGACATCCTCCAAGCGATGTCTTGAAACTGATCATATACGATCACTTGGGGGCTTCCAAGGAAGTTAGTATCAAAATGTTGAATTTGTTCACCTTACAACTTTTCTTTGGAAAGGCAATAAAAACATGATTTAAAACAGCTAGGTAATTTCTTTATGTCAGTTTTAAAGTGATCCAACAGTTTTTAATGCCATTATTTTGTTTCACTTCGTTGTTTGGCAATTATAATTGCCTAATATGTGAATAAATAAATATGTGAAATTTAAATATGTAATAAAAGTTCAATAATTATTGAACTTTGATTTTATGTGCAAAATATTTAACTAAGGATATTTTAACAAAAATTATTATTGTTAAATATCTTAAATATCTAGCAATGGACGGACTAGGGCTATGGATTATAAAATAAAAGTGAAACTAATTACTACCCTTAAACATCTTTAACTCTTTGAAAATGCAACTTAGTGTAGCTCGGGAATAAGCATTAGTTTCCACATCATAAGTGTATTTTTCTATACGTAGATCATACTTTTTCTTATGTAGGCCATTCCCTTAAATATTTTTTTTAAATATTCGCTAATTCGTTCGAAGCTACAAGGTCACTTTTTCATTAAAGTATTAACTTATTAAGCAATTGTATGTTGGGATAATTTAGCCTAAAATGATATGGGGTTTAAACTCAAATGAGCTGGTTCATACTATACAAGTTTAAACTTTGTGAGAAGCCAATACGATTTTTGGGAGTATATAACGCTAAAATTCTGCTAATGGAATTATATCGGAAAAATAACATCAAAACATAAACTTAAAAATATATTGATTTTTAGCGTGTACAACACCCGAAACTATCTGATAAATCGTATCTAGGCTTAAAATAAAGAGGGAAAACGAACTTCGAAACAAACGTACAAATTAGTTGTCAAGGAATTCTTCTTTCTTTGATAAGATAATGAGTGTTCTCCCTTTCCCGGCTTAATTTGAACCTTAAAGCACCTGGTGCTTTACAAGACAAAGAGCGAGAAAAAAGAAGGATTAAGGAATAAATTTTAAGGGTTTCACTGAGAACGAAAGTCATTATACCTAAAGAAACCAATTATTAATATATTTTTCTACAAGTTCATCAGAATTCTCTTATTATTCTTGGATCTCCCCATCAGTCTAGTAACACTGTTTCTCCGAGCTACGAAATTGATTATTCTAATACCCAACGTTTAGCACTAAATGGTATATAAAAGTTTAATTAATCTTGAGTAATTCTCACGTGTTCTTGAAATCCTTTGATAAAAATCGGAGGCTTAATTCCTTGTAATTACTCGAAATTAACACGCATTTAGAACTTAGCAGCAAAACAATCTGTAGAGCTTTGAATAAGACTTGGTAGAGTTAAATATGCAAATGTAATAACAATCCAAGCAAGGAGTAGCATTGTTCACTAATTTTCGCCTCTTCTTGCTTTCAAGAGGTGACTCGCTTTTAGAGTTTTGGAGCTAATCCTTTTTAACGATCCTTTAATTGGTGGGCCATTTTTAACTTTTAGCTTAACTTGTACAATTTTAGTCCTCCGAAATTCTAAAATACTAATATGCGTTTCTACCCAGAATTGAATAAAAAATAGCTTAAACTTTTTGGTGGTTTATCAAAAGAAAACATGTTAACCACTCCTACGAAAAAAGGAACTCATAAAAAGAGATCCTATTGGATTGAGGTTTCAATTCCAAAATACTTGAACATTTTTATTCCAATGAAACTTGGTATACTAGGCGCATGCTTATAAGAGTATTCACATTCTAAGAAACATGCATATTGTCGGATGTCAAAGATAAATGTACGTACCCACTACGAAATCCCGAAAATAGACCTCAACAATGGATACCTTTTCCTCTATTTTAAAGTGTAGGGGAGAGTGGGGACGATTGGAACAAAATTTTTTATTTGATCTCAAACTAAGCCATTTTTTATGTTAGAGTTATGAAAATTGGTATGAAAATAGGTTGATGTATCCCAATTACAATTTTGTTATGAAAACCGTCCGGTGGACATGCATTGCAATTTAGTAAATGAAACATCGAAAATAGAAAAACGTTACAATCGTCCCCACTTGAAGGGTCAATTGTAACACATATAAGGGTCAATTGTAACACAACACAAATTCATAAAAATAAATAGAAAATCATTCAAATTTATTAACAATTTATATTTTCTTGTTAAATAATAATTAAATACATATAGACTAGAATGGAAATAATGAACTTTTCACTCAAATAATGAGTTTTAAATAATAATGAATGTTGATGAGTAAATAATAGTAAATAATTATCCACAAGGGCAGGGTTGGCCGGTTTAAACCATTTGGTTTAAACCATGGTTTTTTTACCATGGTTTTTTTTACCAAAAAAACCACTTGGTTTTTTTGGTTTTTTTAGAAATTATAAAATATTTTCAGGATTTTTTAAAGAAAGTGTTATTTACCCATTACTGCCTGACGTCCCTTTTTAGGGACGTTTTTTAAAAATCCTCCTATTTCTACAAAAATTGTTCCCTTGAATCAAAATTTGCACGGATGTATCTCTGATCTTCATAGAACATAAAGAACACAAGAAGAAAGCAGAATTTTAAAAAATTTTCACTTTTTTTAAAGTTAGAAGATAGAATTTTTCAGAAAAGTGCTTTTTTAAAAATTTTAAAAGAAAAAACTTAAAAATCCTAGTTGTTATTTTAAAAAAATTTCAAAGCCGATATATATTACTGTTTATACATTAAATCAGTTGGGGTGTTTTTTTATTTTTCCAAAATATTTTATCTTGACCATATTTTGGACCCTCGAAAAGCGTCCCTAAAAAGGGACGTCAGGCACGAATGCCCCCGTGGTTTTCCCCATAGTGAAATGCTAGTGTTTCCTTCAATTTTTCATAAAAACGCATTCGATTCTTATGAAATGAATTAAATAACTGATATTTATAAAATTACTTTAATTTTAGCTAATACATTTATTATTTTTGTTTATTTTTTTTGGAAAATACTGTTATTTCTGCTAAATTAATGGAATAAAAAATCTTAAATTATAAGGAATTAATTCATTTGTATTAATTAAAAGGAAAAAATTAATTATTTTACTATATTTATTACTTATGCAAATATATTCCGGTTATATTTTAATTAAAAGTTTAATAATTATTAGTTGTAATGACCTTTTGTCATTAAAATTGCCAAAAAAGTCGCTTTTGTGATAAATTTTCGGCCTTTTTTCTAATTAGATGTTGCTAATCATGTGTTCTATACTGCAGATCAATCTATATCATCTGGCTTGCTAATGCACATCCCACTAATGCTTGATTTTTGGGGAGAAATTCGTGTTCCGCACAATTAAATTTAATGAAATGAAAAAGTATGGGCATTTGAAAGACTTAAACTTCACGAATTGAGATATTCTGATGGATTTGAGATGTTTTTGAAGTAGTAGTAGATGAGTAGAAGATGTTTTTGAGGCTTTAAAAAGTTTTCTAATATGCGTTTACTATAGGGAAAAACAACGGGGGCATTCGTGCCTGACGTCCCTTTTTAGGGACGTTTTTTAATTTTGGTGTAGAAATTAAAATTTTAACCTAGAATTTTTTTCACTATTTTTCCAGTTGTTTTTTGGCTATTTACTATGTTTTTACCAAATATTTAAGAAAAAATAAAAAGTTGGGCATTAATGGGTTAAGTATAATCTTTTGCACAAAATTAAAAGGTCAGATTTATAAAAAAATTGACATTTTAAGGTGATTAAAAATCAGAAATCTTTTAATTTAATGGTTTTAATTATTGTATTCTCTCTAAACTTAACCTTAAGTGCTTAAGTTAAACTTATTATATTTTGCAAGAGATAGTTCATTTATTAATTTCCTTTAAAATGAAGCATTATTTCAAAGAGTAACTAAACATACACAAAAGTTATCTGTTTTTCACTGATAAAATATGGCTTGGATTTTAATTAATTAATAAAACCAATTTGTATTATTTGTCAGTCATAAAAACCAGTTGTTTTTTTAGTAAACTAGGGGGCTACCGCCCCCTGCTCGCTATCGCTCGCTAACCCCCGTAACTGCTTGCGCAGAAGTTTTCGCAATCCTCACAAAACCCAGCTCACTGCACTTACTCACTTTATAAAACATTCTTAAAGCAGGGGTTGTACTTCTCCAGGGTATTCTTTCAAAAATGACGGATATTTATTTAACAAACAAACGTCGAAGCTGTATCAGTTTCATAGCAATGACACGAATGTCTAGACTTTTAACATTTCGATTTTTATCTTTATTTCTAAAATATTCACCCGTGTTATCTAGTTTTTTTGCGTTTTGGCATTATGAAATAAAAATTTACATTTTACTACCTTAAAAAACATACCTGCAAAAAGATATAAAAAATAATAATTATTGTAAAAAGTAAATGCAAAAGTTCAAAATTTCCGAAAGCGAGTTTATATTTTATTGTAAATATAGTAATGATTAGGTTGTCACGTTGCCACTATGACAAATATAAATATAAAAATATCAATTTATTATTTAAAAATAAGATATAAATAAATTATACATTATTTTTAAATATAATTAAAACCGTTTGAACAACAACAAAAATATAAATATTGTTAAAAATAACTCAAAATATATTTTTTAAATTCGTGTTATAAATAGAAAGATGATTATTTAATCTATTTGAATAATAAAAAACAGTGAAATATGTTTTCAATTGTTTTAAAATTCATAGTTTCTTGCTTTGTAACTGCGACTTTATCCGAAATCTAAAAAAATGGAAATATTTTAAAATTGAGAATTTTTTTGAAAAATCGAAGGGCTTACTCGGAAATCCGGAAAGAATCTGGACATTTTGATACCTTATACGTGTCATTCGGTTCAGTAATTAAAAAGCCTTTCTCTGGAAACCGTTCACCCAAAACTTTTTTTTAGAATAGAGAGATTAATAAAAACCGTTGATTTCTTTAATGATAAAAACTAAAAACCAGTTGGTTTGTTTATAAACAGATAAAAACCAGTTGGGTTTTTTTACTAAATTAATAAAAACTGTTAATTTCCTTAATTGGATTAATTATCTCAATCATTTATCCAATTTCAATTAACATTAGTTGCTTACATTTCCCTTTTATTTATTAAAAAAGTTAAATTTTCTCTTTCTAAAGAAATTTCTTTAGTTCATAAATTATCCATATAATTAATTTGATTATTTTACAATTTAGTAATTAATCAAATTAATTATCGTTATCAATTATCCAATTTCAATTAACATTAGTTGTTTACATTTCACTTTTACTTCTCATTTAAAAAATAAAATTTTCTCTTTCTAAAGAAATTTCTTAAGTTCATAAATTAATCCATATATAATTAAGATAAATAATTTGATTATTTCAACCATTTATCCAAGATAAATTAACACTGATTTTTATTCACTACAATAATATTAGATATTCAAATTGGAATATTTTAGAAACAAAAATTATTTTTAAAACAAATTAATTTAATTTTAATTAATTAATTGAAATATACAATTCATTTATCAATTATAAACAACCCCTGAAATAAATGTCTCATTTACAACTCAATTTCAAACATCAATGCTAAAATAACTTATTCTGATCACAGAGTACTAGAACAGAGAGTCCGTCGCCATAGGCGCTAATGGAAATCGAAACGTTGGATGGGTTGGGTGGCGCTGCGATCGCAAAACGTCACGAGAGGCGGGACGGAAAAGCCTGATTGGTTGAGAAAAACTTTTTCCTTCTCCTTCGAAATAGAAGATTGCGTGACAGCCAATCACAGGTTTGATCTCTCTGTCAATCATTTATAGTTCCTCGTGGCGCCCTCAAACCCATACAACTTTTGAATATATCGTGTTGGACCCTCTGTTAGGATTTTTCTCTGTGATTCTGATAAAAAAAATTCTAAAAAAACTTGGTTTAAACCAAAAAAACCTGGTTTAAACCAAAAAAAACCAAATAAACCCGGTTTTTTTGGTTTTAAAAAAAAACCCGGTTTTTTGCCAACCCTGCACAAGGGGAATTTGGGTATTCATAACTTAATTCCCCTGTAGTACAACGAACGTGGACCATTTTTTGCACGAAAAATGGTTCCTCTTACTGCCCTTGATCGAAAACTTTATTGTGTTGATTATAACCCACTTTAGGATTTTCATTTTTTATTTTCTTCTGACAGAATCTGTATAATGTTACATAAAAAATATCGTGCTCACGAGCAACACTTCTAATAGACTTTTTAGACACAGAAACCTCAACAGCCTCTCCCTCCATTTTTTCTAGACTAATCAGCCCCCTTTCAGTTTTCCTTTAACGTGATCTCGGCATCCTAAAACCGTAAAAATGCATAATTATATGCCAATATTAAGGGTAATTATGAATTATAAATCAATACATCGAAAATACTTTTGAAACATGTTATTTTCTACATTGGGGTTAGTTGTAACATGTTACAACCGTCCCCAGCTGAAGTGTTACAATCGACCCCACGTTGCCATTTTCAGTTCAACCCTCGTTTTCCGCGAAACTAACTATAGTATCATCTTGAAACTAAGCAGAATAAAACTAGGATACATGTACATACAATACATAAAATCAGTGTTGTTGTGCTTCATGCCTGCAGTGCAGGAGAAGGAAAGTTACACAAAAGTAGAAGTTACTTCGATGCTCGAAAAACACTCTTTTCTCAATTAAACCACCACAACTCAAATGTTAGCCTTGACAATCTCTGATATTCTTTCATTCACCTGCTTTTTACTTACTGTCATCTCCTTTTCACCCAGGCAGCCTCTCATTTTGAGGAAATCAAAGTGTTACAATTGCCCCGTGTTACAATCGTCCCCACCCTCCCCTATTTTAAATCTGCAGATTCGGAGTAACTTATAATTTTGTAGATAACTATCTAATTTGTATTTGTAAGCATTCAAATTTTATTGAAATAAGTTTTTAATATATTTTAACGGAACTTTTAAACTTTTAATTTTTTCATGTTTTTTCAATTTTAAACAGTGATAATTTCAGGAATATTTAGTTTATTTTGATGAAACTAGTGTTTTTACAATCTTTAGAGTTATACAAAGGGCCTGAACCTGCAAAATAAGCAAGGTTATTAGGAGTTTATTTTAAACAAATTTTTAAGTATTTATGTCTCTGAAAAATATCGTGATTTTTTCGGCCATCTTCAAAAACCGAATTTGTAAAGAAAAACTATTCAACGCAGATCCTTTTTTCGAGGTTCGGGCCTTTAAGTACAGTTAAAGGAACGGTTTCCAACCAGAATTGAATATCTAAGATAATTTGAATGTGATTAAGCACTGTTTAAAAATGATGCTAATTAGGACATAATTTCCTAATTAACAAATTAATAATTAATATTTTGTAAGTTTTTTTCAGAAAAAAATGGTTTTTACAACAAATCACTGACCTACAGTGAAAAAATTAAATTTTTTAAGCCAAAAATAAGAAAAAAGTTGTCTTCTCAACAAATTCTAATTTTTTGAAATAGTTAAAAAAAATGTAATACAATGGCGAAATTCCCTTAAGACGTTTAGGGAATTGTAATCTAAATGGGACCAAATTAAGAATTATAGATGATGCACAGTTGAATTCTTCCAAGTCCTAGCCTTTCCAAATTTTCCATAGGATTCAATAAGAATCTTGGGTGGCTTAGGATTGAAAAGGTTAAAGCTGCAAATGATAATAAATTTAATAATTTATGGAAATCAACTTTTTACAATTTAAAAGAGCATTCATCATTATTACTGGGAATTATTTTCAAAATGTATACCTTTTGTGCAATTATTGGTCGGTTTCAAAGAATTCTTCTGTATACAATATCATAAATTTTAATTATTTAATTTTACAATCGAGTTTCAATCATCCGGTTTAATTCCACCTACCCTCCAGTTATCAACTCATAATATGGGTGTCATGTCATGTGCTAAGAGTTTAATTAGTTTTTTTCTCTTCATCTAAAACCTTCACCCTTTTAGCTTACAAATTAATTAAAAAAGGAAATTTCGTTAATTGCGCTTTCGATACTTTAGACTTGAAGTTCATGACATTAATATCTTAAAGAAAATATAAGAAAATGATACCAGCCTTATGTGTGTTTTTACGACCTGTTCTTCGGATCAGCTGTTCAAAGCTTAATTTACTACCTAACCCAGCCCAGAAAAGAACCAAGTTCTTTTTTTTCTGTTAAAAATTTAAGCTTCGGTGTGTAATTATTTCTAGTACACCGACAATTAATTTATCAAATTACGTGTATTAAATTATGGAGGAGGAGAATTTAGTTTCCTGTGTGATGAATTTTAAATATAAAGGGGTATCTTTCTTTTGGTCGTATAGTTAGTTCATTAGTTTTAATGCCCAGAAAATATTTTACCAAGTAAGATAGTAAATTTGGTACTAAAGTATTATAAACATTTTGTGGTAAAAGTGCAATAATTTAAGTGAGATCTTACTAAAGAGAAGTCCGGCATTTTTACTTTTAATACTACATGACGGAAATGGTTTCACAATTTTTTTAAAACAATTTCACGTTTTAAAATGAGTTTTTAAGCTTGAAAATAAACAAATTATTCATTAAAAGATCATAAATGTTTTTTAAAAGGTTTGAATAGAAGCTACGAATTTATTAATAAAATACAGAAGTAGAAAAAATGTTTAGATAATACTTATGGATTACTTATAGGGTATTTGGACATCTTTCGGTGTTAAACAAATTTTGCAAATATTGACTAACCCATCAAATAAAAAAAACACAATTCAAAAACTCTTATTTTCCTAACACAATCAAATTAATTAAATCTAAAAACTATCAAGTAACGAAATTTGGTACATAGATGAAGCCTGGCTGAAAACTTTTAACTATTATCTTCAAAAAATATGCATAACATAACAATTTACTACATAGCTGAAAATTCAGACCGAATGAGAAAAAATAATAAAATAAAAAATATCAAGAGACCTGGAATATATAATCTTTAGTTATATTAAACACGTATTACGTCAGATCCCCAATCATCTAAATCTAAAAAAACGAATGAGACAAAAACACTTTACCTAAGGATTATACCAATACATCGAAGTAACGGCAAATATTTTCTGAAATGGTACCTCATCCATCAAGAATTATTGATTGACAATCAAGATTACCGAGAGAACGTCTACCAACCAGCTGGCGTCAAACCATGGAAAATCAATACCGTCTTATTATCTCAGGACAAATCACAAACAATAATGTTTATTACATCAAAATTTTATTATTTCTTTGTCACACACATTTTTAAAAATTTAAATTATTGAAGTTGAAGTTATTTCTTTATGTTTTTAACTTTCACACGTTTCTTTTAAATTTCCATTCTTAAGTGATGGCTGAATCATGAAATAATTTGTTCCGTTGACTTAAGTTACCACGCTTGCTTCTCAAAGACGCCTCTCGATGAGCAATATTAACTCCATGTTATCCATAATAAGTTTTTTTGAAATGCGTAAAAAATGATATTTTCCCTTCTAAAACTTTTTCTACGAACTTCCACCAGTTTTTTATTCAAATCCTTAGCTTGCAGCATTTCTTAAGGATTTGGTAGAAAAATCTCCCAAGGAAACTTGTCTCCAAAATAGCATTCGATGTTGTTTACGTTCTGCAGCTTTTTAAGGTATCCGCCTACCCCTAAAATGACGATTTTCAACTTTTTCGTCGAAAATTTGGTTCTTACATTTTCAAGTATTTTAGACTTTTATCTTTTCAAAACTGTTTTCATTTAACTTGTAGGTGAGTTAGAAAAGAAATTACAGCATTTTTAAAACAGATAGTCGTGTGCGATCGTATACAAATATAAACTTAAAAGATAATTTTCTCAGAACTAAATTTTGCATAAAAACCCTCCACTATTTGCATGATTACTCAAAAACTATCCAAGATATTCACTCCAAATTTTTAACAGTATATTAATCATATTACAGATTTTTATGTTTGTTTACATTTTTTTATTTTTATTGACGTTTTTTTGTTTAATGGTTGTAGAAATTTTGAAATTTTTCACTTACCTTTACATTTTATGCTGTAAAACAATTACTTTTCAAAATATATCTTAGAAAATTGTCCATTCTGAAGATAAGTGTTATACGATACTTGTGTCCAAAGGAAATTTATATAGGGGTAATAGTTTTTGGACAAGAGTGAGAGAGGTTTTATAAAAATTCCCTTAAATTTTACACTAACTACCCCATATATTAGAAAATAATATAATTAATTTTGTTTTTTTTGCATTGATCAATGTTTTGATGTACATTTAAACTAAAAATTAAAAACTAATTTTTGTTAATCAAGTATTTCAAAAAAAATGGTCTCAAAGGTAGGCGGATACTTTAATACCCGTAAAAATGACTATCTCAAGTTACCCTACGGTTTAAAACTTTTAAAAATCCATAAAAAATTTTTAGAATAATAGTCTTGAATAATTTAAAAAACGAGTGCCGTATAAAAAATATTATGTTGAATTGAATGTAAGGGTAAACTGAAAGTTCAAGATCACTATCAAAAACATCTCTAGAACTGTTCTTGAAAGGTAAGCCCTGTATAATATTTTTGACAAATAACGTTGAAATATTAGAAGTTAGTGCATTTTAGTGCGATATTTTATTTTCTTATTTATTAAATGCACCGTTTTCAAAGTGAGGATATGTCTAATCAAATTGTTTCTAAGTTGAAGTTAATAAATAAGCTCATATAATATAGTTGTTAATTGATCTTGCCTCTAAAACCAAATTCGAGAATTTCAAGTTTTAAGACGAAAAATGATAATTAACTTAAAAGTATATACTTTATCTATCGATATAACTATGCATACATTATGACAAAAAATTTTCCGAACTTAATGACATTGTATATTAGAAGTGGCGTAAAGTTGGAAACGGAGCAACACGTTTTTCAAACTTGTTTAAAGCAATCCCGTTTAACAGTTTCTAAGGTTAAGCGCGCATTAGAGACTTTTGTCACGGTAACAGAGACAAAATTTTCACCCTGGCTATTGCAAGAAGCTAGAGCGCGCGCATTAGGCGACGAGACTCTTGGCCGATTGCCAGAAATCTACCATAGAAATACATTGCTCTCCAGTGACCTAGGGTTTATTGTCGCCGCGACAGAAGTTTCTAGTGCGCGCTTAGCCTAAAAGTAAATTTCTAATCACACAATAAATAATGAAACTTCCAATCGGAAAAAATAAATGGCAACTTTGATGCACAGTTTCCATACATCCAACTATCACCCCACCTTTTAAATCCAACCCGCTTCAACCTATCGCCATTCAAACAGAATATCGAGTTACTGCATTATTAACCTTTCAATCCCTACCACCGGGGCCATTTCAAAAGCCGCCGGGGATCCACCGACATCCACCATTGAGCACTCAACAATCCCCACCCTCCAGGGATGTAAACCGGGGCAAATCAGATCGAACCCAGTGTTTAATCTGCAAATCAAAACACAAGGCGGTTGATTTTGTTAACACGGGACCTCTTGCCCCTTCGCATTGTGGGCTAATGGAATGCCGGGTCGGATGTGATTCGAAATTGAATTTCTTGAGCACACTTGGATCGGAATCTAATTTCAAACCGCGTTTTCCGGGGGTGTGGGTACGCGCTGTTCGATGATTGGTCTCGGGCAGGGGATGAATTGGGTGAAATGATAGAGATAGGGAGAGATGGATGTTTGAGAAGCTGAGTGAGTTATGTTCAGGGAGGGTTTTTTTTCTTTTAGACATGTTGGAAAGGGGTAAGTATCTTGGAGGTGTTGGTGTCTGAAATTAATGCAGGTTTTCGGGAAATCTACTCTATGAGATTTAGTTTTAATATGGGGTTTCGCGTAGGATAAAAAAGTTGCATGTGTCAGATTTTCATAAACATTCAAGTGGTCCGTATGGTTTTTTGTATGGTAAAATGATATACCTAGTCCATTTTTCAAAAAAATGCAAAGTTAATTAAATATTTTAATTTAGAAGTTGAGAAAAAAAACGTGACTGAAAACGTTTATTGTTTAAAACTTACGATGACATCAACAATCATACCATCAACTCTGTTGCTTTCCAACAATGGTCACTGTACGATGACGTCACATCCCAAACTCTTAGCGTTTTCGCACTCTTTGAAAAAGGGAATTTTTGTTAAATTTTTTTTGCAATCAAAAAATTTTTCGATCGTCCTCAAATTTTGGGTAGTTGCTTATTTTTGCATGAAGTATGGATTAACAAACTATAAAAAAATTATTCAACTTCTTGTTATTATTTTAGTCAAAAGTTTCATTTTATTAAATGAAAAGGTTTATTTGAGGATTAAATTGGAAAACTGAAATGGTCAAGAATGAAACTTAGAAACATGTGTACGACATGTACGTGATATAAATAATTACAAATAAACAAATAAGGCTAAGTAAAAATTCATGGACATATAATTTTATAGATTTAAGTTAATTTCATTGGTATATTAATTCTAAGATTGTCTTTTTAAACTTCATTTCAACCTAAATACTTATATTCTTGAAATAAAATTGTAAATGGCCACCTTAAACAAAACATGATTATATAAATTTATGTAAAAAGGAAGGTTAAAATACAAAAAATCAACCATGTTACATCTCAAGATCAGTGATGTTTTGTTATGACAATGAAATCGGTTAAAAGGGTAACTTGTAAGAGATACATTTATTTCAAACAAATCTTTAAATTCAAGGAAAACTAAAATATGTATAGCATTGATTTCTGAAGAGTTAAAATTTAGAAGAGTATGTAAATCCTTTTACAAATAGAAACGCCAAGTAAAATGCATTTTATTTGTAACAATAATCATAGCGAAAGCACTTACAGTAAATGAGACTTCTTATCATATCATATATAACCATCTAACAAAGAGGCTGTTTTTCTAAAACCAACCATTACTAAAGCAATGAGAAAACAAATGCTCGAGAGTATCTAATAAAAAAACCCAACCATAAGAGAGACAAATACTATATAATGCTTGACAAATGGAAGTAGAACAGTGACATAAACTTTAAGCCGCCAGATCTATTTGGAAGATGTCCATTCCACATTTATTTTATTCATATTCCAGAAAACATCTTTGATTCCATTGAGAATATGTGAACAAAAAACTTTTATGGATTCATCTGTTCATACTTAAGAGTCATTGTAAAAAAGACCTAAACATATTTTATGCCTACTTTTACATCCCATTAGTTTATGAAATTCAAGTGATTCCAGAGTGCTATAGTAGTCTAATTGTTATTCATATGCTCAACTCAGACAATTTAGTCATGTAAGCACAATAAATGTTCCAAATATCTATTTTTCTTATCTAATGATGAATAATTTGGCTGGAGGTTCTTTTTATTCGATATTAATACGTCAAACAATATGTTAGTAATGAATACTTTTAGTTATTGATAGTAGTATCTTAATTGTTTTCTTTACAAAGACTTGAAAAACAGTTGTACTTGAATAAATGAATCAGGATGTAACTTGAGTACAAAAAAGGAAACTAAGATTCTAGCACTAAATTCTGAATATTGCATGCTATTTATTTATTTTCTGTGATAGAAATAAGAAAGTAAAATTTTAATTCAACTTGATATTTTTTCAAATAAAACAATTGTTGACAAAAATATCACTACAGAAAAAATTTAATTAATACAGACTTCCTCCTTTTTTATAAGAGGCACATTTTAAACTATTCTTTTTACAAAGATTTCAAGAGGAAAAATATTTCCTAAAATTTAACGCTCATGTTACAACATAAAGTAAACTAATTTTCCTTTGTAAATTTTATTAAAATTTTGATTAAAAGTAAGTTTTGACTGAGCGTGCATATTTTATACGTGTTTACATTTTCTAATGCAAAAGATACTGGAGTATCTAACGGAAAGGTACTATTCAGGAATAAAAAGGTGTGATTCTATATCAGCAAAATATATTCCCTTTTACATAATTATTAGGAGGTTTAGGCTTTGTGTGTTTGGAATTCATTTTAATAAACGTATTGTTGTTGAATATCATAAAGTAAACGTTCCTTACAGATTGTGAATAATTTAACTCATATTCTATGACTGTTGTAGTTATGTTTTAACTTTAAATAATCAGGAAATTAAATAAATGAAAAAAATAATAATGAATAAATTTTTCACTTATGTAAAAAATAATTATCTATATATATATAATTCCCTTACGTGACGTCCAGATTTCGTTGTATTTCTTTTACTCGGTTGGCAACAATAAATTTGTTTACAAAATGAGTGTATTGTTTAGTGTATTTTTATCAAGTGTATATTTTTCAATTGTGTATTTTTATATGCGTGCTAATAGTACTTATCTGATAAAAATTTACTGCTTATGGTGGTTTTTCTTGGCTAATGCAATAGTAACTATGAATTTTATAAACACTGTATACATATTTTTCGTACACTGTATTTAATGTTTCCCTGCTGCATATTACTATTTATAAAACTACATTTTCACCAATAAATTTAGTTGGGGTTCAATTCCGTTAAATTTCCCGCTAAATATCACCAATCTCTTTTGAAAGCTTAATATTCAAATATAAAAATTTTTTAATGATAAACTGAACAGCTATAGATCTAATTAAACATTTTAAGGTTCAATTCGGTTAGAGTTCCCGCTAAATAATCGCCTACCTCTTTTGGACACCAAAAATTATAAATATTGCTAAATAATTTTAAATTTATGGATTAATATGTTTAATTAGATGCTTACCTAACTGTTCAGTTTATCATTAAAAATTTTTTAAAAAAAATTTATATTTGAAAATTAAGCTTTCAAAAGAGATAGGTGATATTTAGCGGGGACTCTAACGGAATTGAACCCATTTTAATATATGAATTTGAGATTATTTAGTAATATTGATACTTTTTGGTGTTCAAAAGAGATTGGCGATATTAAGCGGTAACTCTAACGGAATTGAACCTTTAGTTGGTAATGAATCTCAGCTAGGCTGTACCAGCGTATGGCGAGCGAGCGTAGCGAGCACAGGATTGCGAAGCAATCCTAGGGGAACTGCGTCAGCAGTTCCCGGGGGTTGGAGAGCGATAGAGAGCAGGGGGCGATAGCCCCCTAGTCTAATATAATATAATCAAGTGTGGGTATATGGGTATGTATGTTTGTCTTTTATACAAATCCACAGTTTTCCTCCGATCTGCACCAAACTTGGTACACATACGTAAAAAAAACTCCAGAAAAAACATAGGCTATGTTTCGAAAACGTTTAATGACCCCTTGACCCTCTTTTGACCCTTTTTATGGTCATTTTGCTGAAATAGCTTTATTTCTCCTCGAGAAGAGATCTGCTTACTCCATTGTTACAAAGAAAATGTAATGCTAAACAACAAGTTTTTATTTGAAACACTAGGTGGTACAAGTCTATTTAAAAATTTTATTAATAATTTAAAAATCTATTTCAATTAAATTTCAAAGTTTTAAGTATAGTTAAACATATTTTTATTTGAGAGTTTATCTAATTTTTCTATTTTAAAAAGCTTTATGGATTATCATGTTGTTAAAATAGTCTCCATGGAAACGAGGATGTAAAATGAAAAGATGATAATATTTTAGTTTTTAAGAAAGTTGGTAAACAAACAAAAAACTATTAAAACTCTCTTTAAACTAGAAAAGATTGATTTTTTTCTTAAATTGCAAAATGGAATAAGCTTTAATTATTGAATAATTTCACTGAAAACGTAATTACTTAAGATATGATTAATCAAGGGTTCTAAGCAATTTTAAATAATTCTTAGAAGACTTTTTCCATGTAAATGTGGAAATCATTCAAAAATTATATTGCTTTAGAACTGAAGGAATTTTAATCCACCCGGGAACACCGGGATAAGAAAAATTACCGGGAACACCGGGATAAGAAAAATTACCGGGAACACTGGAATATGAAAAAGGCCCCTGGGATACTGGAATGATTGGTAAATGTTGATTACACAAAATTAGAAATCTATTTGGGAAAACTGAAAAATAATAAATTTATACCCTCCACCCGTGCAAGGCTGGGCATATCAGCTAGTTGATTTATAAAAATTTACTACATAGCAGCTAGAGCAACAATAGCCTGATAACTTTGAGGATGGATTCAAATGTGCTGTTAAACTGATGAATCCATGATAATAAAAATGAATGAAAAATGAAGAAGTCATTGGAATAGTTCTGTTTTTATTCTCACCAATTCAATGTTGAATGTGAAAACTAAAAGCAAATTGGTGACTTTGTGAATCGGAATATTATAAATACTATTCGGTGTTCAGCAACTAGTGCCCCTGAGGTGTATAGTATACTTGGAGTGCTAACTCAGCGTTCGAAAATTAATATGTATCATAAGGCCAAATGTTCAAGTTTCCTGTATCGCTTGCATGTTAACAGAATCCAACTCGACACGTTTATTTATGTGATTAAATGGAGCTCAAAAACTATAGAACATATTTACAAAAGTTCTTTTGAGAAACAATAAAAAACAAAAGAGTTAACTAAATATTAGAGTTTTTAAGGCACTATTTTCAATAAACGGTTTACCTCGTTTAAGCATTAATTTTTTGCCACTTTGAGCCGATTTGTAACCCTACGTGACAGAAAATCAAGCACATAAAACTGCACGATTTTTATAATGTTCAAGTATAAAAAGTTTGCACTCCACGTTTATATGTAGTTCGGTGGTTGCAGCTAATAATTATACTTAAACTAAAAGTAGTTGAACTACTAGTTCAATTACTTTCAACTTCTGTAATTAGTTATTCTATTTATTTGAAACCAAATAACCCAATGAAGTCGATGAAATTGTTTCAAGAAAGCATATCTAGGTACATTCAAAATTAAATATCAAAACAAATTTCTCTACTTAACTGTGCATTAAAAGATATTCTTTTTAATAAGATTTTAAAAAATGATTCCCTAAAATTTAACGCACATGTTGCAACATAAAGTTAACTAATTTCTTTTGTAAATTTTATGAAAGTTTTAATTGAAAGTCACACATTTTTCACTGGGCGTGCATATTTTATACTTGTTTACGCTTACTAATACAAAAGATACTGGGGTATCCAACAGAAAAGTTCTATGAAGGAATAAAAAAGTTTATTCTAGATTGACAAAATAAATTCCCTTTATAAAATCATTAGGTGGTTTAGGCTGCAAGAAATATCTTTTGGAATATGCTTTAATACTAATATTGTAGTTGAATAACACATAAAGTAAACCTTCCCTATAGATAGTGAATAAATTTAATTCATATTCTATGACTGTAGCGGTGAAGTTTATGTAAGAAGGAAATATAATTAATTAAAAAACTAATGGTTCTTTTTTTCTAAAAACAATTTAATTTTAAAATAATTAAACCTAAAAACCTAAAATAATTAAACCTATAAAAAGAACTAGTAGATTCTTATATGAAATTAACTGATAAATAAGAATTTACAAAAGTAGTTAAACTACAATATAATAATTTCAATTAGTAGTTCTATCTATTTAAAACCTAACAACTCAAGGAAGTCGATGAAATCATTTCAAGAAAGCATAGGCAACTTCAAAATTAAATATGAAAACAAATTCCACTACGTAACAAAATATGGAAATATACATTGACACCAAATATCAAATCCTCACAGAAATCTCTCAGCTGTTTCTGCCTCTCCAAGAAAGTTCACCTCCTCCTAATTAAGGAAAGGATTGATTACAGCCTATGAAAGCAACAGACAATAATTTGTTATGATGCAAATCAGCCTCATCCCTAGAAAAGGGAAAGTTGAATCATTTTAATTAACATCTCTGAATGAGGTTCCCGAGCGAACGCTTCTTCCAAAGCGCGAGTTCGAGTATCTCTCCCTCCATTCATTCCATTTGTCCCACTTTCCACCCTATTTACCATTCGCTCTATGAATTATCGCTTAGCGAACGGAAATTTATAAGGGAATTGTTGAGCTTTCTCCTTTTACTCTTCAATACTCTCATTCTCGCTCCTTTCTATTCAAAAGATGGAGATGAAATTTCTGGATAAATTGTCTTTCGCAGAGATGGTTGCTTGTAGAGGTGTTGGAAAGATTGCATTGTTGTTGCTTTGTGTTGTGTGAATTACTGAGCTAAAGTGATGTTTGATTTTTAACGTAATTGATCGGAGTGTGAGAGGATTTCTAAGGGTATTTGTTTAGTTGAATGAGGGAAGTGATTGAAAGGAAAATTTTTCTGTAATTTGTGATTCGTTTAATTTCTATTTATAGGAAGAAAGGGACAATAGCCTGGAACAGCTGTGAATTTCATTTCATTTCAAACGTGGGAATGAACCAAAGAGTATGAACAAATAGTAATGAACGAAGAAAGGGTTTAGACCTTAAACTTATTAATTGGTTTCTTAAGTTAAAATGAGAAGTGAGAGGCGCCTTTAATAGAATGTTTGTTTGCGTTGATGTAGTTAGTGTTGGCATAAGCCACAGTGTGTGTATTTGGTAATTATTCAGTATATTTTTGACCAGAAAATAAGTGGGGGGTTAAGGCATCGGCTTCGTGATAGGAGTGTATCGGGTTCGATTACTTACACCACCAAAGACCCACCGAGTATATGCGGAGGACGTGCTCGTTAAATCTGTAATCAATGAACACTAAACGAAAAAAATTTAAAAAAAATCTTAACCCTACCGTGCATACTGTAGCCATTTGGCTACACGACATTTTTTCCCATTTCCAAACGGCAACACCATGCAATTAGTACAATGAATATAACATTTCATTGTATTAGCACTTAAGACTGCCAATAGATAGCAGCAGGGGTACTATTTTGAGACATTTGTTAGTAGCTAGTGAGACGAAAGTCAAGACACAGAAAACGCCAAAATAAAAGGACCATATAAATTAAAATAAAAAAAAATTCAGCTTGAAAAAAAATTGTTTTGAAAAGATAAGTTGTTTTTTTTATATTTTTAAAGCATTTGGTTTTATTTCACGTCACAGTTAATTTCACAAGGGACACAAATTAATTTCACAAGGACAAAGTTTTTTGTCAATTAAATGTAGAAAAAAATTAAATTTTTTTTTAGTATTTTTTACTAATTTACACCATAATAGAAGTCAAATAAATTATTTTCATAAAAAATCATGCATTGTAGGGTCAAAATATTACAATGCGATGTTTTGGTTTAGAACACGAAACATTAATATCAGCATACTGATAAGTAAATTATTTCTATATCTCATATGATATTATACGGAAAATCACATCACATAAATCCTAGAACCCCTTGGGAATAATGAACTTGTCTTCATGATATCCCACGATACCTAAATACGTTCCTACTCGTCATTAAAACTTTTGTTGTTTCTGTTAGGAGGACAGTTCTCTTAAGTCCTAGATTATTATCTGTATAAAATATAATTTAAGCACACTGCAAGAGTTGTAATTTTTATTTTGCATTTAATCTAGTAATTCAACAACCTTCAGATTAACTCATAAAAAAGTATTCAGTTAGTTTAAATTAGAGATAATGACTTTTCACTTTTTATCTAAAAGAAAACACAAATCAGACAGTATAAATCCTAAATGTTAAAATCAACACGCTTTAATTTAAAAAGTACAATCTCCCTAATGTATTTAAGCATTATATCTAATCTTTAGGGGGTATCTAATCTTTATTACTTTATTTTGGTATTTAGCCCTCCATCAAACACCAAAAATAAAATATGAAAATATTATTTTGCCCGTTTACCACGTTAAAGCTAGGCAATGTTGAGCCTTATCCAATCCAATAAATATGAAGTGTCTAAAAATACTCGGTGAAAGCTGTTTCTAAGCTTAGTAGAAAGATATTTGTAAGCCTGTCCTGTATTTTTGAGTTTTTTCAAGCTTCTAATTATAGATGTATTAGATACTGTGCTTTATTCTACTTTTCTTTTTATTCCAGGGTCTTATTAAATTAAAGCGAGTAATTATATAATCTTTTCGTTCTCGTTTAAACGTCTGTAATGAATAGTAATTAAATTTTATTACGTAATTACCATAAATCATTAGAATATTAGCAGATTTTCTATTTAATCATAATAGCTATTAAGGATTAGGAATAGTAATTTACCATTCTCTGTGGGGTGAAAGGGATATTTATAACTCTAATTTTACGAAAGTATAAAGAAATTTATAGAAATAATCATTTTGAAAAGAATTTAATAATTTTTGGTGATTCCTTAATCATAAACGAGATTAAAGTTAGCATTTAATCAAACAAATGTTTCAGTTTTGACATACTGGGAATATTTTATTTTAAGATAAATTATGCCCTATGGAATATTGAGCTGCTTCTTTTTATAAAAGATTAAACCTTTTATAACAGGTTGCATTATAACAAACATTCATCATTTAGCATACATAAATTTAATATTAAAAATTAGCATTAATATTGTATTCATTATTACTGTATTCGTACATCCTGTAAATTAATGAAATTTTAAAATACACATAACTTGATAGACTTTTCCGGTCTCCTTCAAACTAGTTCTTAAAGGAGAATAAATTCAAATAAAATACTTAAAATTTTCGTGTGGAATGGTTATTCCCAGAAGACATATTAAAAAAGAAAAAGGTGCTAAGAGTTTCATTTCTTTCCATGAAAAAAGAAAGTTTCATAACTTCATATTTGCATGCAATGAGAAAAATTCCTCTTTAAAACATTATTTTTTTTTCTTGTGTACTAATGGTTCTAATTAAATTAACGTTCTCAAGGTATAAAAATTCCTGAAAGTCCAAGTTTTCATCTGCACAATGTGTTCTGAAACTATGTTGAAGGAAAGTTAAGAAATGTTACTTAATTTTGAAGAAACTTGAGGAAATGAAATGTTATTTTAATGCTAAAGGATTCAAACGTAAGAGATTGAAAGATGCTTTTTATTTTTACGAAGAATTACGAAATTTCGTAAAATTTATAATTTAAATGGATTTTAGACACACAAAAAAGCATCAATTCATGAAAAAAAGCGTTAAATGATTTTGTGTTCTGTTATAAGCTAATATTCAAAGCCAATTTGAACGTTTAAATGATAAATTTTGAAATTTTAATCAGTTTCAGTTATACTATTTTCGATTTAAAATGCAAAAATATTTTGAGTTTATATTATTTATAGTCAGAACTATGCTACTCTATAATATTATTACTTATTAGTTCGATTATGCTTTTATGCTGTAGGTTAAAAATAGTACAAATGATTTATACTGAGTAACTTTTATTACATTCTTTTAAAAAAGTTATAGGTAGTATATTTTAAGTAATAAATATTAAACTTTTTAAAATATCTGTGTGGTATTGAGAAAAACCATCAAAATGCATTAAGCATTTCTTGGATCTTAAACTAATTTTAAGTATTTTAAAAATTTGGATATACAAATATCCTATTACACAAATACGGAAGTTACGATATTTTTCAAAAACAATACATTAATAAACACAACAACATAGAATGTCAAGAAAAACATGACATGATATATTCACCCAGAAATTGTTTTTAAAAAGCTATGCAGCTAATAATCAAAAACACAACCTGGAAGAACTTACATCCTTAGGATTTGTTCTGCTTTGTAATATAAGTGTTACGTTTACAAATAATCATTGCTATTATTCAGGGTGTATCTGAAATGGTGCAACAAACTTTCAGGGATGAAAGTACTCATCAAGACGAACAAGAATCGGTATAGAAAGGGGGGTCCCAGACCAAATCCCAGGGAGTTAAAAATGGAGCGACACTCCAAAAAAATCATTGAAAAATTCAATTTGTAGAAGAACTACTATTGGTAAAAACTTAATTATGGTCTCAAAAATTGTGGTTTAATGTGATCTTTAAAATTACCTCAAAAGTCTTCGCTTTAAAATTTGTTTTATTATGAAGAAAGTTAAAAAACACAAAAAAATGTGAAAAATCTGCCAAAACCTTAGTTTATACTTCGAAATCCTTTCTTTTGATTTGATAATCTGAAAGATCATAGTTGAAAACCCTTAAGTCCAAAGTTTCACGTAAATACAATCAATATTAAACGCTTGAGGTCCTGTTAAAGTTCGTTTTTTTGCGTGCGCTAACAGCTGTTTTGGAAACAGCTCTAGAAAACATCTTGCGCACCCAAAAAACAAACTTTAACAGAATCTCAAGCGTTTAATATTGATTGTATTTACGTGAAACTTTGGACTTAAGGGTTTTCAACTATGATCTTTCAGATTATCAAATCAAAGGAAAGGATTTCGAAATACAAAATAAGGTTTGGCAGAGTTTTCACATTTTTTGTGTTTTTTAACTTTTTTCATAATAAAACAAATTTTAAAGTGAAGACTTTTGAGGTAATTTTAAAGATAATATTAAACTACAATTTTTGAGACCGTAATTAAGTTTTTACCAATATTAGTTCTTCTACAAATTGAATTTTTCAATGATTTTTTTGGGGTGTCGCTCCATTTTTAACTCCCTGGGATTTGGTCTGGGACCCCCTTTCTATACCGATTCTTGTTCGTCTTGATGAGTACTATCATCCCTGAAAGTTTGTTGCACCATTTCAGATACACCCTGTATACCTAATTGAGAAAATGATGCAAACCTAAAGCATACCAGAAATACTATTTAAGAAGCTTAAATATTGATACTTCAAAAGTAAAAATCCTAAGAAAAATCTTTTTACCAATCAAAAACTCTCCTGACTCTTTACACACCGCAAGCTACTTAAATATTCTTAAATAATATAACTCCATCCCCTACTTTCCTCCTAAAACGTTAATTTTCGTCTCCACCTTCAACAACACTCGAGATTGACACCCATCCAAGAGAACCTCTCTCACATACTTTCTGCTGTGATCATAAAACCTTAAAACTGCTACATAAAAGACACTGCTACAACAAAAAATCCACCTCCCCATCCTTCTAAGGTTTAATGAGATTTGAATATTTTACATAACTCCACGCATACGAAATTGATTTTGTCAGGATCCATAATTCATGTGCCCTCCCAGTCTTCACATTTCGTCCAACATATGGAGTGTCACTCTCAAATATTTACTTTAGTTTTGTGCCGAGTTATTTGCTAATGTCACCCTCCCTTTGTTCTTTGTCGCGTTCGTTGTCTTTGTTGTTTTGCTTCTGCTATCTGTTTTGTGTTCGTGTCATCTGGAGGAAGGAAGAGGGCTTGGGAAGTTTTCAAATAACATCGGGCTATTGGCTTTCTTTATATTAAAGTCTGGGGTGTCGGATTATGTCGGTTGCTCTAATTGAAAAGGCTTGTTATTGAGCGAGTGGCATCCGCTGCGGGGGTAAAAATTCCGATTTTGGGTGTTAAAATACTGTTTGTTATAGTACAAAATTCCCCAAGCATTTGCATCGGTTTTATTAAGTATGATGTTGAATTCAGAAATAGCGGGTGTATTTAAAAGTACATCGATTTAACTGTGCAGTTTTAATTAAATTACTCATACTATTCTGTTATTCTACTGTTAAAGATTTTTATTAATTTTAAGTTAATAGATTGATCTCAAGAATTACAAATCAGGTTAGAGTTGGAGACAAATAATGAAGAACACATTTAAACGTTAAAAAAATTATTTGTGAAGTTATCGTTGAAAGTTTATAATTAAAAATGAGTAATTGATACATTAAGCATTATAAAGAGTATATTTAACATTAAGAAAAAGAAATTCGATATTCAAATTTTGAATCTTTAAGGAAAGTTATATTCTAATGATAAGTTTGCCCTTATTTTCCTATAAAAATGCACTGAGATCATATACCAAGCTGGCGGAACTATGTGCTATATCAACCAGAACGTTTATCAGAATTGGATATCGCAAACTTTTAGCAATAAAAATTTGCAGCAATTAACTTAAATTAGAAATATATGCGTACACAACTGACAAATCGCTGAAAATATAAATAGTTTTTCTTAAAAAATAATTACTATTTTGTGGAAAAGACATTTATATGTATTGAGGTAGTTTATAGTACATAAATGTACAATTTCTTTCAGATACAGGATGAAGATAACTATAAGAGTTTTTGAAGAGTAACACACAAGGTGCACTTTGCATGTATTTTGAAAAAGTTTCAGAAATAAAAAAAATTATTTCTCACTCATAAAATCGTGCTATAACTTGATTGTTTTCTGTGAATTGTAACACTACAAGTTAACTTCATAAGTCTTTCTATCGATAACATTAAAACAAAACAGTATAGTTTTTCTACTAAAAAAACACCTCCCACATAAAAGCACTTTCTTGCAAAGCACAAAAAACTATAATAATAATTTCCCATTGATTGCTATTACCTCATCCAGCATAAAAAAACAATTACGACAAACAAAATCACATTACCGATCCACGGCATCATTAACGCAACAGGGGCATCCAACCTTTTTTCCCTCAACCAATCGATGAAACAATAGATGCATCACCCCAGGGACCGAAAAATCCCACCTCGGCGTGTTTAAAGAATACAGTTTTCAATTAGCCAAAACGATCCATTCCAACGCCGAGTTAGAAGCCCGACTGTCAAGATCTTCCTATGCACACATAAAAGGCCATTTGCAGGCAAGGAAGAGTATCACCGAATGCAGCTTTCTGAATGCCTTTTCCCGGGTAATTTGGCGGATGTATATTCCCTACTCTGTCATTTGCATTATAATCGATTCGGTTTTGATTACTCAATTTGGAAAGCTCGGAAATGTGCGTTTCTTCCAGAGGGTGATTCTGACTCCAGTAAATGGCGGTTTTACATAGCGTTGTCTTTATTTTAGGGAGCGCTATTTGGGAATGGGAGGTGCTACTTCTGAGAGATTATTTATGTCCGGGCTATTAGGGAGTATCAACTAAGGGCTTTGTTGACGAGATACCCAAATGAGGTGAGGGCATTTGGCGAACTCGATTCAGATTACTTTAAAAAAATGCTGAAGAGTTTTTAGTAAAAGAATAGATGTGTGTGTGTTGAAACTTAAAATCTTTCGTGATATTTTTCCCGCTTAATTATATGGTGTTTGGATAGCGTTGAATTTATTCAGCTTGCAAAGCATTGAATTTGATTCAAAAGCTTTCTTATCACTTTCTGAAATGATGGAGAAAAGGTATAGCATAAAATTTACCGTTATGTTACGCAATCGTAACAAAATGCATTACACAAGAGCCGTTGTGGAAAGATTTATAAAAATAGAATTCATAGAAATGATGTAAATGAAATATGTATAGGTTTAAAGGAATAAGATAAAAACCAATTCCGCTTTCATGTTCAATGCGATGAAAATGTTGATCGACGATGTTGAACCTCTAATATTTGCCTTTATGATTGCCATAAATAGAAATAAAAAAAGGCATAAATATTCGAAGCTTAACCCGTATTCTGCCATCGTCCTAAAAATAGGATAGCATAGATATGCCGCTGTTACCAAAACTACTTTGAATATTTTAATAGAGCTTTGATACATATTCTTATTAAAGACTTGTATCATTATAAATTTGTTTTTATTGCAAGTCTAAATCAATATTAAATATTATTAAAACAATTTTCAAAATGCTGATGTTTTAAGATTTTTTCCTTGAGATAAATTTGATTCACATTGTTGTTCAAAAAATTAAAATTATTGTTAAAAACTTTTCAAAAATCCTTAAACAAGAGTCCGGAAGTAATAACTCTTAATTATTTCCAAAATATGTGCTTTTTACCTTTTCTAACAGGCTGTCTCCCATTAGACCTAATAAGGAACCGATAGCAGTGGATCCTGCTATGGTCCTATTTTTAGGACTCCCTGTACCGATGAAACTATTACGAGTTTGAGGAATTTTTCAACTTTATGTGTGTATATGGGCTTAAAATAACCCATATTTGAGATTTTATGTGACGAACTATTAAGTTATTCAATGCTTGGCAGGATATGGGATAAAATTTATTTTGCCCATTTTGAATGTAGTGTATGTAATCTGACTTTAAAAGCTTCAAGTCACCCTCATCATACTGGAAATATCCAAAATACGTATACTATTTTATAAAATATTTCAAATATTAGTGCTTTCCAGGCAACATCGAATAAAATTTTTATCTCATCAAAATGATGAAATTAAAGAATTTACTATGCATACGCTAATTATTCCTTTACGATTTACGATTTCATTATTCATGAATTATTTCACTTGTTAAAAGTATTTAAAAACCAATAAATTGCTTATGCTCTGCTTTTCAAAAACCTAACACACCAAAACACTTAGAGTTCATCACGAATCTGAATTCAAAAGAAACCACCTATATCGAACATACGGTTTTATCCCAAGATAAATCACTCCCATAAACCCCCTCTTCACCAACCAATCACATCCTTGTTAGCCTTTTCTTTCCTCCAATGATTAATGATGTTTCCTGAAGAGTTCTCAACCGGTAACCCCACCACCAGAACAACCACATAAACCTCTTTCTAATTAAACACAAATAACTTCTGACTCAATAACTGCTTTTTTTCCGTTCCTCTTTTAACTTCTTATCTTTTGTTGCCTATAGGTAGCACGCAAAAAACAACACAACTCTTCCCGAAGACTGGTTGATTTTTCCCGCCCTCTCACAGGACTGGAAAGGGAGAACTTATCGACTAAGAAAGCTAATTTCCCACTTATAATGATGGTTTTTAAATGCCTTGGCAAATAATTAGGTTTCTGTCTTGAAGAATCCATTGTTTGGGTAATAAATGGATGCTGTAAATACTAATTACGTGAAAAACAAAGGAGATGGAAAGTGCGCATGGCTAGTTCCTCTTTTGTTGCAGAAGTACCTATTATGGGTATGGGAACAAAGCTATAAGAACGCTATGGTGTGTAAAATCATAAGTCATTTCTACAGCATATTGCTCAACCGCACTGACTGGCTTCTGGTTATTGTGTTAGTTTTAAAATTTGAATATGTAACTCTTTGTTGAGGTACGTAAAATGCATTAAAAAGTGAGATTAATGACTTTGTTCAAGCAAAAGGAAATTTCCAGACTAAGAAGTGTATTTAATTTTCCTGTGGCTTGTTTTTTGGGATAGTGAAATTGAAAAATGACTTAAAATGAAATATTTGTGGGCAAGGGAAATGTGTATTTTTATGATTGCGTAATTGAGGAAATACTTTTTTTATATTTTCTTAATTTAGTTGCAAAGAAACTTAAGATTTAAAAAAACATTTTAGGGAGCACCGCGTAAATTTTGTTATCATTTTTCAGATAAAGATATCACTTAATTAAATAAACTTTCGTTTGTACCTTGTAAAGACTGATTCCATTTATTTTCATTTACAAACACTTACCCTTGGAAACTTACCCATTGAAGAAGAGAAGGTAAGCATCAAAATGCATTCATAATGAGTCGGATTAATAAATAAACGTAACATCACACAAACAATGCTTTCTATTCTTATATATAGAGGAGAGGAGGGTATTATGGAACACCCTTTATATATTTAAGAATAACTCTATTGTTTTTTAATAAAAATCAGCCAAATCATTTTAAGTACATACTATAACTTATGACAATGAAGGGCCAATGTTCAAATAAATCAGCATTTATTTTTTTAATCAAAAAAATGCAATTAAAGAAAAAGTTACAAATGGAGGGTAATATGGAACAGTCGGGTAATATGTAACAGTTGGATTTACAGCTATTGAAAACTAATTAAACCTTAGAGAACATAGTTAATCTTAACTATAAAAATATATTTAACAATTTACGTTCAAATAGTTTTGTTTATGAGTCTATTTGCAATAGTCACAAACATAATCGTCTTTTTCTACTCCAGAACAGTCAAGATGAGCCCATAGAAAACAGCTAATACTTTGGATCCAAATTTCTCCTCGTTGATCTTCGGAAAATTTTTCATTACAAAAGATCTTAGTTTAAGATGCTTCGGCATCTTTGTTTTCCTGTCCTTAGTTGATGGCAGGAAGTAAATTTCATATGACACATCAGAATGCACCTAGTGTTCCATAATACCCGACACACCAGCTTGTTCTATGAACCCTTTTACTGACCGATAAAACATGGATAGCTAAAAAACGACTGCAGTATAAGAAACTACTGATCTGTTAGTGTGCAATATGCTTAACAACAAAATCAAAGTCTCATAGTTACTGGTAGGTTAAAAAATTTGAACATTTACCGTCAAAAACTTTCGAAAATTCTAAAACACACTTTGCTTTGCTGCGACAGATCAGACAACAACACTGCATCATGGGGGATTTCTTAAGACTTTCGTGTCCTTGCCACGTGATAGCAGCACGAGGGGGAGTAGAAATTCAGGTGTTCCATATTACCCGATTATTCCATAATAACCTCCTCTCCTCTACTAATCTATTTTGTTCAAAAAAATTTATTCTGAGGAAATTCAGGTAAAGCATTGCAAAATAGGATAATCTACTTCATATGAACTTAATCTTTTCATACCAAAGTCTGTCCAGGAAATATAATTATAATTTTTATCAGGAAAGATGAAACATAAACTGAACAGACCTCTTAAACTGGAGCAAAATTCTCTGTACGAACCTTAAAACTAATTCAGGGAGAGATAATTGAAGAATAATATCAGAAGGAAACCCGGTGTGTTTTTTTAGTGTTACCGTTGAATAAAAGTTCTTCGTTCATAGATTCCTACAAATTGGAGACTTTAATAAATATCTTCTGTACCATGCATATAAGTCATGATCAGTTATAAGATATGCATACATAGAAAGTTTTTTTTAAATAGCTAATTGCTTATACAGACCGTTTTTAGGTTAATTGAGTATCGAAACACACTTTTTCCATGAATGTTTGTATCACATTTGGTATACTTGGTTAGGTTTATAAGAGTACAGTTTTTTAATTATGGTACGATTCTAGATATGCCAAAATGAATGCAAGCTAAAAGAAAAGATGATCCAAAAAAATTTAAAGAAGTGGTAAAATTTAATAAACTTGGATTAATTTGGATTCATTCATGAGTACTCATTTGTTTTCCTTTATCTTTGATAGTAAATGAGGGAAGTGTGATTTATTTCCTTTTCTACGTGAATAAAAATTAAGAATCCATGAATAGCGATGAGTTAAATTAACTGTTTTGATTATATTTTCCAAGTTCAAATAAATTGTTTTACTAGAATTGAAAAAGCCGAATAGTTTTGAATATATCTACTGTACCAGGTTGAAATACCAAATACTGTTATAAGAAAAACAACACATAATTAAGCAACTTTCACAAGGTGAATCGATGAACCACAATGTTATCTATGACTCAAGTAGGATACAAGTTTAACCATCGATTTATTATTAACCGATATTATATCGTCACACTGCTTGGCAATATAGATTAATATCGTTTTCAATGTAAGAAAAGTATTATTTGTAAACAAAAGAAACTGTATTGGATTGAAATCCTCTATTATTCCCAAGTCTTCCATCGACCTTGTGAAAGGTTCATCGAATACCTGGGCCAACGGAACACGTGATCCCTCATCCCAACCAATCCCCCTCCCCGATTTTTTCCGACCTTAATGAAAGCCCGATTTCGATTGTCGTATCGATTAAATAACGACGTGCGTGAGACGGAAAGAAGAATAAGAGATTAAGCATTCAAATAAAAACAGAGCACATATTTGGACGTCATCGATCATGCTTTACCCACTCGATGACTCCTCATCAATTACTATACCGAGTTTGAAAAGTTACTCCGGCTTTCATCAATTTGGCGAGAAAAAAAACCGGGAATGATTCCGCAGAGAAACTCAATAAATGAAACATCAACACGTTTTCTCTCTTGCTATCTTGGCGATGAAAATTAGTATTTGAGATTTCCGTTTCGCTATCCTGTGTCGGATGGGGATCCAAGGAAAATTACTTTCCGATTTGATGGAAGTTTTTTTATATATTGGGGTTGAATGGTTTTGGGTTTAGCTCTGAGAAAGGAAAGGGTTTAGGATGTTTGGTTTGCGGTGTGGTTGGGGGTTTTGCGGGGAGAGAAATTGGGATTTGTGATTGATGATAAAAGTTTGAATGAAATTAATTTTATCAGTTTTAAGTCTTGTAGAAGTTTAAATAACTGACCCACCCAACCGTTTTGGGCAATATATTTTAAGAGTTTTTTCTGTAAATAATACATCTACCTGATATACCAGTAATAAAACCATTTTTATGATTCAGTTTAGCTTATAATTATATCAGCTTATATATTTTTCCCAATAGAGTGGTTAATTAAAAGCAATAGTTTCAGTAATAAAAATATTTTTCCTTATAAATAAATTGATAAGCGAAGAATAATTGTTAAATAGAACTTTTAGACGAATGTTCGTTAAAATGTGAACATTAAGGAATAACCAGAAATTGATAGCACCAATTTGTAGACAAATTTATAATTAATCCTGGAGAAGAGCCCCTTTACATGATTGGTATGCTGGGAACCGCCCTGGCGCGGCATTGCACGAGGCTAAAAGTAGATCCGAGCAGATGACTATTGCTAGGCTGCGCTCCGGTCATCTCCGTGCCCAACGTCATGTGTCGGGCCAGAAAGTTTATCCTCTGTGTACAAAGTGCAAAACAACACAGGCTACTCCTGCTCATATTTTAATGTGTATTGGCTGCGACAAGGACAAGTTGTACTCCAGCCCAGGAGCAGTATTTAAACAGTTGACAAATTTCGGCTTCATGGACTTGGTATGATGTTACTGTCGACCAATTGGGATAAGTCACACACATAATTTATAGACCCAACGTCTGTCAAATTTATTGAAATGTTCTGGACTTTGATCTGATAAAGTTTAGTTTTCATAAAGTACTTAAAGGAGGAAGTTTCGGTACAACCATTAACACAATTATAAAAGTATTATTTTCGGTTAAATGCTTTCTTAGAGAAAATAATATTTCGTTCAGCGTCTTTACAAAAAGTAGTACTAATTTAATTCATTTTCCTTTTAATTTCATTTTCCCAGTTTTTTCTTCCAAACCAACCTTAGGCAAACCATACTGGGGAGTAAAGTTTCCAACTCTTAGAAACAAACAAGTAATTTCTTCTCATTTCACGTCACCAGCATTGATTAAGATAAATTGTTAGTAATTTGTTGTCCTTCACTTTCCCTAGCTAATGACTTTAAATGAGATTAAACTGTTACAACTTAGTAATTATGCAGTGTTTCCAATTATTTCTTGTTTATTTCTCAGAAATTAACTGCGCTAGAGGATTTTCTAGAAAGGAAATTTTTTCATTGTATTTTATTTTTTCCCATTTTTGGAACTTATGAGATTAAAATGTGTGATTAGAGCTTCCATTTTTTACATTTTTATGAAACAAAAAACTTGGATTATTTGAAAAAAAAACACGAAAAAAATTGTACCCCCTTTTAATCTTTAACGGGACACATGTTTTTATCCATTGCACAGTTTTTTTATAACACTACTAAATCGGAAAATTTTTTAAAGTGTAGACAGCTGTAGCGTAAATAACATTAAAATGGTATATGAATATAATTTTTAAAATTATTAATTTATTTTAATATTAAAATGAGACTCAAAACTTGACTTTCAATATTGTATATAAATTACTTCATATTATTTCCTTCCAAGTTTAAGGACCAAACATAGCAGTTAATTTCGGTTCATTTGGAAGTTTTACTGGAATGTTATCATGAAGCATAAGTTGTAAAGAATAAATTGAGAATTATAATATTAAAATTAAAAATTAAAAACTTAAACACTTGCCTGTAAAATTAAAGAGCTGAAATGAAATGTCTATATGCTTTCCAATTAGATAGAGGTTATGAAGATTTTTCACGTGAATTCTTTCAATACAAATGTTCTTTAAACCGATCACGCAAGAATTTTATCGACGACACTAAAGGAAGAGGAAATAAACAACGAAAACCGATATATTGCACTTGGACAGGATATTTTATTTACTTCGCTAAAATTCTTTTTCTCCATAAAACCGATACATTAAACCATCTCCCTGCTTCGGAGAAAACTTGCAGTTCCTTTTGTTTCTTTCTGTACAAACTGTGTAGCAGTACAAAGATATATCTCTCGGACTCGGTTTACATGTTTCAAAGAACCAATCTTTCTCGAGTGTCATGATGGATAATTCAACTCCATGCTCAGTAGAAGGAGAAGATAATGGGTTTTTCATTCTGAATGGTTAAAGAGTTCTGGAAAAAATGTTTTTACTCGAACAAAATAAATTATTTCAAAGTACAAAACTCCTTCTGGATTTGCATGCATATTCATTTTTTGAAGATTAATGATTAACATGTCTCTGCGGATTGTAAAATAAAACAATCGTGCTTGTTTGTAATTTAGTACTTTAACGGTGAAAGTTCCGTTAAAGTAATTTAACATGGTTTCAAAAGAAAACCAATGCATTCAGGCATCAGCGAAAGGCAAACTTTTAGATTGCAGTTCCTAAAAAAATAGTTATATTGTGCAATATTAGAGAATTTTTTAAAGAAGACCATTTTTTAAAAACTACATCATGTCTTATTACAAGGTTCATGTTGCTGTTTTCATAATAACTACGTTAGTATAACTACCATAAGTTCCTAAGGTGACGTAATACCTGCACGCCCATTTTGACATTTGGTTTTTGTCTTCTGAGATTTGTCATTTGGTAAATTCGGATTACCGTATCGTAATCAAACGCAATATTGGAAACTGTTCCTAAGGGAAGTTTCGTAAAAATGAACGCTAAAAGTCATTAAATAAAGATAAGCAGAAAGGTTATTACATCCAACAATACCTAACCAAACAAGTACAGTTGTATTGAAACGTCGTTTTATTTTAGAGATAGACAAAACTACCAGAAATGTAATATATACTTTGGATATAACTTAACAATATATTTACTGCGTTAACACATTATTGTTTTTAAAGTTAAATCATAGATAAGGGAAAGTCGGACAAAATCGGGATCCAAATTTTATTTTTTGAATATTCACTTTACGTGTGATAAAACAGTCAAAATTAGTGCTAAAATGATAAACTGGTTTCTAATGAAGAAAAAAAATAATCATAAATAATAGCAATATAGGTCATAAAAGCACATTTTTGAGATAAGTGAAAAATCACGGTTTTATCCAACTAGGTTGGACAAAACCTGGAACTGGATAGAATAATCAAAATGACATAGTAATTACGAAAAAACATAGTTTATTAATAAGAAAACTTGCATGGTATGACACAATGAACTTCTGGAATTTCGATTTGTATACAATTTTCATCAAATAACGATTTAATTTACACTCTCAGGGTTAAACGTTTTAGGAACAAAATTTCAAGTATGGTCATGTTCATCATTTCATGTGTCCACCCTTTGCTGTGAAATTACTGTATCCAGATCTCCTTGGATTTAAAATGTTCATATATAGTGGTGTCCTTTAAAAAAACCCCACTCCAAATTGTACCCTAAAAAAACCCATCGAGATATTTTAAATAAATAATTAAAATAATTTTAAATTCTCATTTCCCATGTCTTCCTAAGCCATTTAGAGTGGCAGGGAACTTGAAAGCATGTCAAAGAACCGTTTATTTACTTATTTATTTGAATAAATAGAAAATGTCGATTTTGGACTAAAAATATGATTTAGTTAAGCAGATTTTGATGCTGTAAAAATATATGTTATAAACATTTTAAAGCATTCTTCACGTGGTTTTGTGTTATCCCGTTATTATGAGAATAAAATACTGAAATTTCAGCTCAGTCGGCCAATTAGGGACCCTACGGTAGTCTTTGAAATGAGGGGTGAAAAAAACCCATAGTGTGCCTAAAAAAAAACCACTTTTCATTTTGTAATAAATGATAAAATAAATAAAAAATTTTGCAAAATATTTAATATTATTCATGATATACAACTAATTATGCAAATAGAATAGTTGTTTGGGTAATTCTCAATTTTTTTTCAGTATTTTTGATAAAAACTCAATGTTACCAAAAACAGCCATTTTCCATGAAAATATAGCATTTTACCGAGTTTTACTCGAAAATGGGTTTTGAGAGTAAATAGTTACGGGTTTAAAATAAAATATCAGTGCCAATTACCGTTCTTAAGCTTTTTTATAGAAATTGTATTAAGCATTTGTATTTAATAGGTCGTTTTCATCAAAATACAACAATAAAAACGCTATTGTCGTTGTATTTTGAAGGCAATATTCTTGAGTAGAAAAACTTATCACAGTTTTAATTTTAGAAATAATTTGTGATGAACTTGGTTTTAATTATCTTAACTATTCTCATTTCTATCAAAATAAACCTTTCAATCATATTTTTTCTTAATATTTTGAGTATTTTCAAGTGTGGGTTTTTTTTAGGGTACATGGGTTTTTTTTAGGAAAATTGGGTTTTTTTTGGATTCTTACTTTTTTGTCTGCCAATTTGTAATGGAGAGTCGGAATTAAAATTACTAAGCACTAAAAATTTTCTAAAAAAGCACTAAATTTCTTCTAAGCACTAAAAAAGGACGAGCCGTTACAACACAATTTTGTTCGATTAAATTATCATATTTTTTAAGCTTTTAATGACGGAAAACTGAAAAAGTGGGTTTTTTTAAAGGACACCACTATACATAAAGGATGCAAGCTTTTCATCGGATTCTACCCGCATCCCAGTTTTGTCCGATCGTGCCTTCTTCAAGAAATTTTACTCTAGCGTGAATAAAACAACTCTTAGGCACCGATATAAACTTTTAAAATAACAAATAAATAATCAGGTATCATACGCTCTACTTACGGAGAGTAAATCCTTAGGTATTTAAGATTGGTGGCGCAATATTTCATACGCTTAAAATGGTGTCAGCTTTACCCATGAAACTTAAAAATGATTTCCTTTGCAAAATGGGTTGGTTTATATAACTTGTGTTTATTGTAAGTTGGCAGAGTTTTTGCATGGAAATAGTTCTAGCATTTTTCGCCAGATATCACCCCAAATCAATGAATAAAGCCCAAATCTCTGTTTTTTCCACCTTTCCCCTACACTGTAATTTATAAACCCACCTTATGTTAATATATTTTTACCCCTTTATATTCTTATTAGTGATTTTTTACTCTAATCTTTAAATCAATAATTAAATAAAAAATATTTTTAAAAAACTATCAGCGGATAGATCAATACTGTTAACGAATTTTAAAAATTGTATAGTAAAGTAGCTCCTACTTTGGAAATCTAAGTCATTAATGTCAAAATATTTTAATACCCTAAGCATTCTTTTTCTTTAACAATGTGTCAGGCGGCTCCTTAACAGGCTTTTGGACACTATTCAGAAAAAATACTCTTAAGTTCTAACACTTAAGACTACTAATTCGTTAGTTAACTGGGTACTTACGTATTATACCGTCTACCGTTCAGCAGCCGTTAAATTCAGCGGTACAGCTATAGATAAGTCAATAAGATTTGAGAACGTTTTCGTATACAACGTCACGGTCGACGGCATAATACGTAAGAACCTTAACGGCACTGTAAAAAAAACTGTAGAAAAACAGAAAGTTTCAATAAAAATGACTTTATGTTTACAGGGATATTCTGTAATGTAACATTCCCACCACACTTCTATTTATTTTATGTAAAAAACAGCTTTTTTCTAGTTTTTAAGCTTATCTGTACTTAAACAGAAACTTTCTGCAGCGAAAACGAATACAGCTATTGGCAACACCCAACACGCTTTGGAGCCAAATACTAGTTTCAGTTAGTGGAGAAAGAAAGATCTTCGGATAATTTCTACTTTTACCGAATCCTCGTTGGAGCAGCGGTAGCGTGCGTGCTTAGCATGCGGTAGGTCGTGGGTTCTATCCCCAGTTATTATTTCATTAAAATTTAAAAAAACAGTCAGAAAGTTTCTGTTTACAGCATTTACCTGTAGGTTACAGCTTTTTTCTGTTTACAGGATTTTTCTGCTTACAAAGCTTTTCTGGCAATTTTTGCTGCCAGAAATTTTCTGTTTTTTACAGTGATTGAACAATCTTCTATGATTAATCTACAGTAATCTCATTTTTTTAAACAGAAATAACATCTTGCTCTGTCATGTACGCAAAAGTGTAATCATGTTCAGTTTCAGGATATAATATCTTTCAGACAAGCCAAATTAAATTCTTCCATATATAAAACCGGACAGTATAAAGCTGAGCTGTGTAATTACTTTTATCGATTCAGAAACACTAAAATTCCTTTTTTTACGTTTTCATCCTAAAGCTATGTTGGACAAACGAAGTTTTCTCTCTAACTAAAAGTAAGATGAGGAAAGAGAAAAGAATTTCACTTAATATTTGAACAGCATTCACAAATAATTATAATTTTCCAGCACGAGTAGGTAGGATATGACGGATAGGTTTTTGAGGGTTTGAGACTTTTCCTTTTTTTCTTAGAAGGGAAGTATATAAATTTATTGCATTTGAAGTAGAAGAGGAAGGTTAACGTTTTATTTATTTGAAAGTTGGGAAATGTTTTCAGGGTTGTTTAAACTAACTACTCTACAAATATTCAGTGTACTAATATATTCCTCAGTGGAATTCTTTAGATGTTGTTGTTAGGGATCCCCCAAAGTTATCAAAGTATATCAGACCAAATCCATGAATCCATGGGCGACAAGGAAATCCAAAAATCATAAAAAAATCAGCTAAAAAACATTATCTATTGTAAAGTTGAATTCTTTAAAATAATACTGATGTAATAAATATACATTTCAAAATTATTCAAAAGTAGATTTCATTATGAATCGTTAAATTTGTGAGATTGAAACAGATAAATCTGTACGTAAGCAATGTTAAGTAAAGATAGAGAGTATTATTAATTAATAATTTAACTTACAAAAAACTAACAAAATGTAGAGCAAATAGTATTACTTTAAAAGATTTTTAGAGAAGCTATACCTAACGAATTTTTTCATACATCTAACAAATATTTTATAGAGTCATTAAGTTAACCATATTGCAGTAAACAAACTAAGTCAAATTAGTTAAAATCTTTACAATAATCTTTTTAATGAACGTATTTATTAATTAAATATATTTTGTCTACTATCTTCACACAAGAGACAAAAGCAAACTCAAAAACTTCTCTGGTGATAAGTCCTGTACCCAAAAGATTGTGTCCTTTTCCCAACGAATCAAACCATAAAAATAATAGTTTTTTTCCGGTACAGAGAAGTAATAAGACTTACTCAATTCAGTGATGAATAAAATATATGGAATTGCCGCAAAAGATAAGTTTGGAGCTGTGAATATAAAAGATAGGAGCACATTTTCTCGACCAATTTGTGTCCCGAAAGATTATAAATTCCCCTTTGGAAGGGGAGATGGAAATAATGTTTATTTAACAGTCGGAAAGGCAAGATTCCCCTGACTTTCAATTTTCTAAAAATATGGCGAATCGTGCCGATGTTCGCTATTTTTCACTTAGCTGTAACATGGACAGATAGATGTAAGTAAACGAGATTACAGATTTTCTAGAAGGAGCTTTTTTGTAATATGGGGTGTATTACTCAAGAGTGAATGCATTATTAGCATGAAGGAAAGTGATAAAGTAATATGGAGTGTCAAATAAAAATGGGTTTTTAAGAGTAATGTCTGAGAAATGGTATTTCATTTAGAGAGCATATTTGGGATTCACTTGATGTTACTATTATCTGGTGTTTCAGTTGTTATTAAATACTAAAACTCATTGATTTAAATAAGATGTCTTTCATAAACATTCAAATGTTTCTTAAATTACTCAGACTATATCTATTCACTAAATAAAAAAACAATGAAAAGGTCATATTTTACAAATATCTGCTCTTGAAATTTCAAATATTGTTTAGTAAAAATATAATATATTATTGTTTAAACTGTGATATGTTACTATGAAGAATATATAATTTTGTTCAAGCGTTTTTGGGTTTCTTTTAGCATGCTATTACAAGTAAAATATTTTACTGAAGTATATTATTGGAAACTAAGAGACCATAAATGAATGCAAGTTACATAAAAAAAGTTATATATTATCTTTTTATACTCTCTTTAAGTTAATCCTTATTATTTTCAGATTCACCAAATGGTGAGTAACCCAAAAATTTTGGTGAGTCTTGTTCTTGTTGATTGGATGGAGACATTTGCTGACTATTAGTAAGTCGCTTCGTCTTCTTTTCCTATTTCATTAGTCTTTTTAGTATAGTCTTGTTAGTACTTCTTCTTTACTCCGGTATAATAGAGTTCACTTGGATGTTTTCTGTGCTTTTTAAGAATGATGTGATAGCCCTAGTTTTGAGTTTTATATTATTTTTGTTCATATCCATTAGTTCAAGAAAGTTTTTTGGATAGTTATTGAGGGTTTTAAATAGCTTTAGTCATTGTTTGTTATATTTTTTACACCAAAGTAGCATGTGTTCATTTGTGTCTGTTACATGGCATATGTTGCAGATTGGGCTATGGTATCTGTTGATTTTGAAGAGATTTTCATTAGTTAACAGGGTCTGAGTGCGAAGTCTTTGGTGAGTCGCAAATATATTATGAAACTATGATGAGTTACCCATACCACGCTGTGGCAGTTCAACTAAACTGAGTGCCTCAAATAGTTTTTAATTTTATCATTTGATGTTTATTTCCATTGTGAAAATGCATACTCTACCCGTAAAACTTCCATGTATTTGCTATGGTATTACATATTAAAAAGCTTTAATTCACAGTACTTCCAGTCTTAAAAGTATGTAGCAGTTTCTGAAAGCTCATAAACCCCTAAAAAATATTTAGAGTGAAAAAGGCCACCTCATGAGATATTGAGTATTAATCTCCCAATCTTAAGCTAGTGACTTAAGATAAGAACGTTTAATCGATAAACTTGAAAGGGAGTCGACTACATCTAAATTTTGGGAAGTAAAACTCTCACTTCATTAGTGTAATCTGCTTCTTCCCTTCATTCACTTCACTTTACAAGATTTCATCTCATCATTAATCTCAGAGTTCATTTATTCCAATTCCACAAGACGTCATCAGCTAAATTAACATATTTAAGTTCAACCGGTTTTGAAGTAAAAGAGGCAATAGAGTTGAAAGTTATTCCTTAAATTAGTAGTTGAGAGTTTACACTTGTTTGGTTGCCTTAGTTGTACTGCTAAGACTTAGGTTTTTCGTGAGTTCCTGAGAGATAAAAATGCTTTAAAGGAAGGGAAGGAAGTATGATGACTTCCAGAAGTTAAACTATCTCATGCATAGTGTCATGTTGGTGTATAAATTTAGTAAGATTCGGACTAAAACCAACAGACGTCAGACATTGCGTTGTGTTTTAAAAGGGATTACGCCATTGAGTGACAGACAATTATTTTATTCACATCAAGGTTAACAAAATAGGTGACCGGAGTGGCTCCCAGAACAGGTCCCAAAAGAAAGGTAAATAAAAGAATCAAAAATCGAAAATATGCATACCCATAGCAGGTTGGGTTCCTGCAGAGTATAATTACCCAAAAACTAACAGGGGATCCGTGGCGGAGGGGTCGATGAGCATGGATTCAAATTAAACACCGCGAACTACCGACGTCCTCCTTCGTGTTCCGCCCGCGTCTCTCTAAACCAAACGGGGAAATTCCCTCCGTTGCGCTCGCCGGCTGATGCCACCGGAAGCGTGCTACTTGGGCGCTTCGAATTAGTTGTGGGTTCAACACCACAATCTCCCCTTCCTCCATTTTTTTTTTATTTTTATAGGTAGCCACTCCAATCACCCAATTCATACAGATAAACAAGACAACCTGCAAAAGAGAAAAACAAAACATGACAAAACATTGCATTTACCATTAGGAATAGACATGTACGTTAAGTAAATTAAGTACAGCAGTAGGTTCACACTAGGAAAAAAAATTAAGTATGGCAGTTGGTTCACACCAGGCAAATCCCGAATCAGGGTGGCCGGTCCTTACTCGAAATTCACCAAGCGTAAAACCGAGCCTGTAGTTACCAACATAGTTACGTATTTAAACCAAGTATTGGTTGGAGAAAAAATTATCACAGGAGTTGTCAGGTACCAGTTAAAAAACAATAAACACATTACACAAATTACAAATAAAACAAGCACACTTAATACCCTCTACCTGAGTGGGTGATCAGTCCACCAGGGAAAAAACAAAACAAATTACAAGAAAAAAAAAGGAAATGTAAAGGAAATAATTTTTCCTTTGAAATTTGATGCCAAATAATACTAGCATTTCATGTTTAAATTTAGAAACCAAACAAAAAAAATTGATAAAACAAAACTACTCACCGACTGCTCCTCCACGGATCCCACGTAAAGTAAAAATAATAACAAGTCCAAAAGATAGGAACCAAGAGACAGAGAGAGGAAGGTAGTCACAAGCTAGGAAAAATTACTATCTATATCTTAGGTCATTTAAGTTTGAGATGTAATAAATTACTTATTGCCTAACTACGCCTTCTTAAATTATAGGTGGAACCAGTAGGAGTGGGTGAGTCATTAAAGTTTTGAGCGTCCATTTTCAGATAGTCAAATCTTCGCGGAGCCCACTTGAGTCTATGCACATTTATCTTAGTGGTGGGTGCTTCCGGATTGTTCAGTTCTTGGATAACACACGTAGTGGGGTTCAGCTTCTGAACGATCTGAAAAGGCCCAGTAAATTTAGAGTGGAATGTAGACTTTGAGTCGACATACACAATGTCTCCAGTCCTCAAAGTTCTTTGAGATGAATTCTGTGCCTTATTCTCCGTCTGGGTTAACTGGTGTTCCTGAAGGTTTTGGAATGTGTCTTCATATATGCCACGAATATCATGGAGGATTCTGGATACGAATCCTTGAGTTGTCAAAATGGGAAGTTCAACATCTTTGTCAAATGTGTCGAATATTAGGCTGTGTTCTCGTCCAAAGTGGACTAAGTTTGGAGAGAACCGATGAGTTGCGTGTATTGAGTTATTGTAGAAGTGCTGATGTAGATGAACAGCAGTGTTGAAAGAGAATTTGGAATTTTCCAGGCTCAGGATGGTTGATTTTAACTGGGTGTTTACTCTTTCCGATACCCCATTAGCTTTGGGATTATAGGTAGTTGCGTGGCGCAGCTGGATTCCAAGCATTCTGTGGAGTCTCTCAAAGACATCTGCAGTGAATTGTGTGCCTTGATCCGAATATACCATTGCTGGTCGTCCATGGGTGGTGATGTACTTCACAAGACAATCGCTGATGGTGTTGGCGTGGATAGAGGTGATGGGATACAACTCAAGGTGCTTGGAGTAGTGGTCAATGATCGTCAGGACATAATTCTTTTTATTTATTGGTCCGACAATATCCATGCTTATCATTTCTCCAGGGCGATTCGGTAATGGAGTTTTTCCAAATGGTGGAGACTTGGAATATTTTCTTTTGAACTTGCAGCATTCATCACAGGACCCAACAAAGTTCACTGTGTCTTGATACATCCCATACCAGAAGAATCTTTCTTTCAGAAACTTGTAGGTTTTATCTGCTCCAAAGTGAGTAAAATGACAATTTAAGAGGGCATCTTTCTTTAGGGCGTGAGGAATTACAATGGTCTTAACTATGTCCTTTTCCTTGTTTTTAGTTGAGGTAGAGATGTGCATGAGAAGATTATTTGTAGGGTCTATGTAAAAACTTAGTTTATCTTTATGGTTGCTCAACTGGAGATTGTTCTTGATCTGTATTATGACAGGATCCTGCAGTTGATGTTGATGTATTGTCTCTGCTGTCAAAACCTCTGGATCTGGGTGTAATCCTGATGTTGCATTGCAAGGCAAGATGGTATTAAATTCAGGTGGTGGTTGATTCAGCTCTTCACGAGAGAGGCAGTCAGCTAGATGATTTTCTTCGCCTTTAATATGATGGAATGTGAAATCGTATTCACTAAGTTCAAGCAACCAGCGTGAGATGACATTAGCTGGGGACTGTAATTTGGTGTAAAACATGAAGTTTTTGTAATCCGAAAGAATAATAAACTTTCGACCGTATAGAAACTCCTTGAAGTAGGTGACGCTTGAGTATATGGCTAAAAGTTCTTGTTTTCCTGAAGGGTATTTCTTTTCGGAGTCAGATAGAAGTCTAGAAAAGTAGGAAACAGGTCTTAACTCTCCTTCATGCTTCTGCATCAGTGCACCAGAAATTGCTATTCCAGATGCATCAGTGTTGATGTAGAACTGCTCATTGCCATCAGGTTGAATAATGAAGGGTGATTCAAAGAAGATCTTTTGAAGATTATTGAATTTTTCTTGGTGGATTGGTTCCCATTTATATTGTTTTGCATTGGCTAGTTTGTTGAGGTGGTATATTTCTGAGGAGTAGTTAGGAATTAAGTTTCTATAGAAGTTACAAAGTCCTAAAAACCTTTTAAGTTGTTTCTGGTTTTTCGGTGAGGTGAATGAGGTTATTTTCTGAACATTGTTAGCACCAGGAGAGAGTCCTTTAGATGAAATATTGTATCCTAAATATTCGATGGTGTCGACAGCAATTTTGCATTTCTTGGGATCCAACGTCAGATTATGTTGTTGTAATGCTTGAAGAACCTTGTCCATCTTCATGTTTAAATCTTCAATGTTGTGTCCTCCTATGATGATATCGTCCTGGTATGCTGCTACACCGTGGAGTTCTAATGGTCGCAAGACATCATCCATCAATTTCTGGAAAAGGGATCCAGCATGCTTGAGTCCAAACGGCAGGCGAGTGAACTGGTATGTTCTCCAAGGTGTTGTGAAGGAAAGCAGGTGTCTGTATTCTGGGTCGATGTGCATTTGCCAATACGCAGCTTTCAGGTCAAATACTGAGAACAAGGAGAAGCCGGCTAAGTTTCTGGTGATATCGTTGATCTTTGGGAGAGGATATGAACAACCCATGATGATACGGTTAATTAGACGCAGGTCTAAAGCTAATCTGATGGAAGGGTTCAAGGCAGAATGATCCTTCTTTTTCACCAGTATCATGGGGCTAGCCCATTCTGACAGGTTTGGTTCTATAATACCTGCATCCACCAGTTCTCCAAGGTACTGTTTGGCATTCTCCTGGAGAGACTGGGGAATAGGGTAGGGAGTTGATGAGATAGGCTCCACTTGGGTAGTACGAAGTATTGGTTGAATTACATCAGAATGTCCTAGGGTGTTAAGAGATTTTGAGAAAGCTTCAGCATTTTTCATGAGAGTGTTAAGGATTACTTGCTTGTCTTTATCTGTAACCTGGTCCAAGTTAAAGTCTATTTCCTTTAAGTCTTCTATCCTCTGTTTACGTACATGGGGAGGAGCAATGATGTGTCTCACTGAGTGATTCTGCGTGTTCTCTTCAATCTGTATATCAAAGTATACGGTACCAATTCTGCTACCCTTGTTGATGGTGACTGGTGCTGAGGAAATATTTCTCACCATGATGAAAAAGGCTTTTGTATTAGAGTGTACCGAAGGATGAATCTCAAATTGGTAGTCTTGCTTGGACGGGATGAATAGAAAGTTATCTTCAGTTTCAGAAAAGTCAGTTAAGGTTACTTTGATGTAGGCTGTTTCAGTTGGATCGATTACTGTTTTTGTAGTTGTTATGGCATTGCAGGTTCTGTTATTCTTAGATATAGTTGGTTCGTCAGGAAAACTTAGAGGTATTGTATTTTGACCCATTTGGAAGTTGTTAGAAGAAAAGTCTATGGATACTCTGTGCTTTCTTAGGAAGTCTAATCCAAGGAGACCATCAAAGTTAGTTTCGGGGACTTGGGGTGACACAAAAAAACATTGCCGGAATTTGTTGGAAGCTATGGCAAGAGGAATGTCCACACAGTGGTTGAAAGGTACTGGGAGTCCTTGTACGGAGGTTATTCTTACACTTCTTGAGAGATATTTACAATTTACTGTGTCCTTTATTTTGTTGAATGTTGTGGTTGGGAGTATTGAAATGGATGAGCCAGAGTCTATCAGGAATGTAAAAGTAGAGTTTCCAATCGTGACAGGCAATAGCAGCATCAAGGGCGTAGAGTTGTTGGTGGTCATGGTAAAGGTATACTTGTGAGACTCCAAGTGAATTGGTACCAGATGACCATTGGAGTCGCCATGGTTATCTGCGTTTAGTTTAAATTGTGGGGCTCTTGAGGGAGAGGGTTCTGCTGTACTTGCATCTGAGGTTGTCCCAGGCTCTGGTGGTGCTGTGGGGGTGGTCTGCCGTCTCTCCGTCGATGTTGGTTTCTCGACTGCTGTGGATAATGATTCCTTGGCTGCTGTGGGTACGGCCGTCTCCCACCTCCAGAACTGTCAGGATGGCGGAAGGTTCCTGGATGTTGGAAGGATGGCATCGGGTTCCTTGATCTTTGGAATTTTCTGCATTCAATCATGATATGTCCAGGCGCTCCACAGAACACACAGGTCTTGGTGTTCTGGTTTCTTGGAACCGTTGCCTCAGGGATGGGGGCAAGTAGTGCCTGGTTTACTTGATTGTGGGGCATATTTCTGGTGAGACTTGTCTGCTTGATATGAGCTACTTGAACCGCCTCGGCAAAGTTCTTTGGTTTGGCAGCAAGAACGTGGGAGCTGATAGAGTCGCTCAGGCCATTAATGAATTTTGACATCATGATTTGGTCCCGTAGCGATGCAGCTGCTGAAACATCTTCATCCGAGTCGAAGGCTGTGGCGGCATACTGTAGTCTGTGAGCGAAGTTTTTGACTTGCTCGTCAGGCCACATCTTCATGTTTAGGAATGACTGCTGTTGGTGCTCCGTTTCTTCCTGGGCAGTGAAGAAGTCAACAAAGATCTTTTTGATAGACACGAGGTCAGTTGCCTTCTTCACAGCAGGAGACTCGATGAAGAACTGCAACGCTGGACCTTGAAGCTTTACGCTGAGGATGCCCTTGATTATGACCAAGTTCCATCCATACATCTGGGCGAAGCTCCCCAGATGGTCGAAGAAGAACTCGCATGAAGTAGGCTCACCCGCGTATGATGGGATAAGCTCGATGTTCAAAGGAGTGTTGACTACAGGGTGCACAACAGACGGGAAAGTGGGCTCCATTTGAGAGGTATTGGATTGTGGTTGTGCAGAAGGAGACCTTTGCCGGGAACTATGCACAACACTATTGGATCTGGTACGTCGTTTAGGAGGCATGTTTCCCTACTCAATATATGCACTTTGGTGTAGTGTGGCACTTCTTGTTAGTGTTGTGTCACGTCTTGTCTGTGTTGTATTTAAATATGTATTTGTGAATCGGGGATCATCACAATAAAATGTGGATACTCAACTTGCAAAAAAAAAATTTTTTTTTTTTTTTCTTTGCAAGTCAAATCATTCAAGTAAGTTAAAAAATTAAAATCCCGGCATCACAAGCACATTTACAAAAAAAAATAGTGTGGTAAAGAGTGTTAACAACATGTGCAAAGGCATTTGAAGTTGTGCCTGTGCACATGTGGTTTTAAGTGTCAAGAGTGTTATATACTTCTAAGCACAAGTTACACACTAAATACTAAGAGAGAAAGTGGAAATGAAAACATGTATTCAGCAATGGGGACCTGATATGGATTCCTCAGGGTTACCTAGACACAATGGCGTGTTCACGAGATCCGAACCGAGGTCGCGGTACCAAAATGTCATGTTGGTGTATAAATTTAGTAAGATTCGGACTAAAACCAACAGACGTCAGACATTGCGTTGTGTTTTAAAAGGGATTACGCCATTGAGTGACAGACAATTATTTTATTCACATCAAGGTTAACAAAATAGGTGACCGGAGTGGCTCCCAGAACAGGTCCCAAAAGAAAGGTAAATAAAAGAATCAAAAATCGAAAATATGCATACCCATAGCAGGTTGGGTTCCTGCAGAGTATAATTACCCAAAAACTAACAGGGGATCCGTGGCGGAGGGGTCGATGAGCATGGATTCAAATTAAACACCGCGAACTACCGACGTCCTCCTTCGTGTTCCGCCCGCGTCTCTCTAAACCAAACGGGGAAATTCCCTCCGTTGCGCTCGCCGGCTGATGCCACCGGAAGCGTGCTACTTGGGCGCTTCGAATTAGTTGTGGGTTCAACACCACACATAGTCAATTGACTTCTTCTTCCCATTAAATCACCTGTTAAGTTACTTAATATGTTATTTGCTTTCAGGAGGATTTGCTCTCAGCAAGGATTGGTTTATGACCATTGACCATACAAGTCGTCTAAAACCATAGCTCTATTTTTCATTCCTTTTTACAGTCAACTGTAATCTTTCTTTTTTAACGGTAATGCTTCCAAGCTATTCTTAGCAATCTAAGTCAATCCATCTTAAGAAGTTACAGAAATTAAGTGCTTTTTTTAATAAATGCCACAGCCTCCACAGTAAAAAATACCTGTAAATCTTTCAGAAATTACCCATGTTTTTTGCAGGAAATATCTGCTTAAAAAACAGTTTTTTTCCGTGTATTTTATTTGTGATGTAGTGGTAGTTCCCAAACTCCCCAGTCAAATAACTAACGTCATCTGCTTAGTAAAGCAAATGATATACCACACTATTGGTGTTTCCTACATTGACCTATCAGCATAATACTTATGCTTCTTCCTTTCGATCGAACCGCTGGATGTAAATGTAACGGCATATTATTATTAAAAAAGGTTTGAAAAAATTTAAAAATACAAGGTTAAGTGAACAGGTTTTATCTGTTAATTCCTGAAATTAAACAGCTAAATAAACGTTAAAATTCTGTGTAACATAGACATAAATACACCATTAAAGATGGAAAATTTGTAAAAAATCACATAATATATCTGTGAAATAAATGAAAATGAACTGGCATCCTGGCTGACAGTCTTTTTCTGTAAATTCAATATATTTTTTACAGTGTTAGTTTCAATTCAAAATATGTTTGGTATGGCCGTTTCAAAACAAATTGGTTTAGCGGTGTATGTGGTTGTGTTAACTTTTACTTAAAGTTTCGGAGAAAGAACGTTAGAAAAATTCTATCTAAAGAAGGAGAAAAAAAATTCTGTCCCTTTTTAACATATTTTATACAAAAAAAAATATAGTCACAGAATACCATCTAAAAAATAATTTTTTTGGTATAAAATATGTTAAAAAGGGACAGAATGTTTTTTCTCCTTCCTTATCTTTTTCTAAGTTACTAAAGTGATCTATTACCTTATCATTAAACAAAAATACATGATACGCGTAGAAATGCTGAAAAATATGTTCGGTTTCAACTCCGTTAAATTCAAGAAGAAAAACAAAGTTCGAAGATCCATAAATTTAAGAATATCCTTCACTAAAACAGAGAGAAGCGTTTGAAAAAAATGCTTCTACTCTCCCCTCAACCCAATACTTCACAAATTTTCCAGGATAAATAAAGTCCCAAAAAACCTTCATCCCCGTCACAAAACTCACACAAAATCACCCGTCTGGGACTCACCCACCCAAATCCAGACACCCCCCAATAAAAACCTCAACTCAAAATCCTTCCATCAACTGCCCAAAACCATAAACAAGACCGGCAAAACCAACGCCAACAAAACCTAATCCCCGCTTAATTTAAAAACCATACATCTCGCCCACGGCCATAAATTAGACAGACGACCAACAAATAAGGGCGAAAATTCCTTAAATCGCGCGCCGGCAGAGTAAATAAGGTAAAAAGCCGAGCCTGAGGGACGCGCCATAAATATGCATACCTTCCCTCGCTGAAGGAAAGCCATGAATAATTTATCCTCATCTCGGTCGTGGGATAGCCACTGTTTGATCACGAGCGTCACGTAAAGCAAAGAGGGCCGAAGCCTTCCATAAAAGATGCAATAACGTCAAACATCGGAACAGGCATCATCTCCTGTTCTTCGCAATCAGGTATTGCGTTTCAATCAGCGATGTTTTGGGGAGGCCTTCGCTTCGGGGGCCATTCCGGGAATGGGGAGGGGTCCTCTTAAGGCCGATTTCCGGGGAAGGTGAGAGAAGGGGGTTCATTCGTTGGTGGCGAGTTTTCCGAAGGCTAATTTGGGATGGATTGGTTCTTGCTCCATTCGGAAGGAGGGAATGCTGATGGAAGAACAATCCAATCTGTTCAACACTATCTGCGAGGTGCCTCCTTAACACTATTATTCTATCGAGTGTTCGTATACACAGGGAGTGCGTGGCCAACGGCCATGATCGATTGTAGGAATCTAGATTAGCCTAACTGCTTTTATTGGGATCATACTAACACTAAAACAACTTGCTTGCGAGAAAACGAGATTTCGTGAGAAAGGTGTTAGGCAATACTTTTTTAAATCATGTAAGAGTTATACGTTTGTAACAGCTTCTTCCCTTAATAACTCATAGAACGAATATTCACAAATTACAATAAACTAAAGCGGTTTGTATAAACCAGGGGTGGCCAACCTTTTTTGGAAGAGTGCCACTATTTGTGGGGGGGAAATTTAGGCGTGCCACTTACTATTTTTCCACCTCACCTAAAAATATAAAAAAATTGAAAACAAAATTCATAGGCTGATAATAGAATTTTACATAAATTTTTCATGTGAATTAGAATAGTGCAGATTTAAAAAGTACAAACTTATGTTTTATTACAATTAAACAATTTTAATGGTTCAGAGTTTTGGTAATACACAAAAAATTAGTAAAGAAATAAAATAAAAATTAATAAAACATATAATAATTTTCAAGCAGCGTGACAAAACCTTTTATCCTGCCAACCATGCAAGATGCTCCATCTGTGCAAACACTGTCCAATTTTTTCCAATCTACCTGGTTAGCTTCAATTACACTTTTAAGTTCTTTAAAAATGTCCTCCCCTGTAGTTAAAACCAGTTGGCACAAATCAAGAAGTTCTTCCACAATATCAAAGTTATCATTCATGAAACGCGCAAATATGCTTAACTGCGCTTAATCCGATTGATGACGCCTGAAAATATTATTTTTCCAAAATTGTTTCAGTACCTAAGCGTGCCACTGATGAGGCTCTGCCGTGCCACTTTGTGGCACGCGTGCCGCGGGTTGGCCATCCCTGGTATAAACTATATCAACCAATAGGCAATTTTTAACACATTTTCGAAAGGTAATATGTTTTCGACTTTCTACTAAGTAATCCCACATGACAAGATAATTATATATAATGAAAACAAAAAATAAAAGTAATTTTCAAACATTTTGGTGATAACGATTTAAAATTTTCCAATCTATCCACTTAGATATTTTTTCATTTGGTTTCAGTATTCCATCATAACTGTTTCAATACAACATTTCGTGTATAACTAAATTGTTGCCTAGATTTTTTATAGAATCTGTGGTTTATTCTGAGATAATTCCATCCTATGCACAATAGTTTAACGTTCTAAACATAATTTTAAACATTTTTCATTAACATTTCGGAAATTGAGGATATAAGGGTAGTACGATATATACTACAAATACATTCGTGAACCTTTTTTTATGCGAGACAATTCATAGAATGTCACAAAATAAATACCAGCTTTCCCACTGGGATAGCATGAATTTGAATATGTTTGACTGCATTTAAATCGAAATACAGGGTTCTAAAGCCATTCACAAATAAAAATCAAGAGACAGGGAACTTATCGATCTAGGGGATTCGTCAACAAAATTTACTCTCACTCTGTTGTATGCATCAAAGAAGCACTGGAGTGTCACTTATCCATAAAAGCTAGTGTTAGAAAACCTTATCAGCTACCATAACATCAAATACATTTAAAAACCCGTCAGGAATTTATGTTTTTCCAGTTTTTTAGGGTATTACCATAGATATACGAAAATCTACACTGTTCTGAGAGGTTTTCTGAAAATGTATAAATTTAAATTTCTTACGACCTGGAAGATTGTGTTTGTTTATTTTCAGTTTTGAATGTTTTTGAGTTTGCTGTATGATTCATTTGAAAATACGAGGAATGAAATGACTTTGTTTGCGAGGTGCCTTGTAAAAATATTTGAGAAAATTTTCCTTTCCCAAAAAATATTCCCATGCAGTCGTGAGGAAAAAAATTTTTTAGAGCAGAAATTGGTTTCTAACGTATATTGCGTTTGATGGAAATGACATTCTTCGAATTTGTTCTCGTTTTTAATAGAAGAAACAGGAAAAATTTATTATTCAAATTCTTTGAATTCTATATATTTCATCGTCTAGAAAAATGTCCAATTCAGATATACGGATATGAAAAATTACGTATGATTACGAGTGTATCTAAAGATAAAGAAAACTTCCGAGCATCTTTTGAATTTTTAAACTGGTTGATTTCATTATTAAGTGCTTCGATAGAAACAATACTGTAGGAGTAAGAAAGAGACGAAATAAAAGATTAAAGGTCATTTTCTTTTCTTTTAATTTGATTATATGCTTTACAAAAATAACTTATTGTACCGTAATTTTTCAAAGAACCGGGATAATTTTCTGATATTATTTGACAGTGTAAGGTAGTGCAGAAGAATCTATAACTATATGGACTAAGTTCATTATAATTACTTTGAATTACCATCTTCCATAAGACAGTATAGCCAGTTCCTCTTGAGACACTTGTGGTAGTTGATTTAAACTTCTTCATTCTACAATAAAAACAATTTGAATTCACCTAAAGAAATAAAATTTAATTTCTCCTCTTCAGCTTAATGAGATATCTCACGGTTAAAATTTTAGTATCGAGTAAAATGCATTATTTTAAAAGCTTTAAGCTTTTAAGCTTAAAATTCTAAAAAAAGAGAAAAATACAATTGTGGTAAGAGAACATTAAAGAAAGTAAGAAACATCTTTGCGATGCCTTAATATTAAACATCTCGGTGTACTTTCGCAATATCAGGTTAAAACGTGTGCTCTTAAAAGAGTGCAAATTCGAAAAAGATATTATTTCTTATCAAAACGTTTTCCGTGTAATTTGCTGTAAATAATATATATCCTTTCTAATTTTTAACTCCTTCCTCCTTCCTATGAGGACCTAGCGCCATTAAAACCTAAACCAACCAACCAACCTTCCTCCTTCCTAGAGAGAATCAAAACTTTTCCCATACAAAAAATACTTCATCTCAAAACATTGTGTGAAACCGTATCTTCAACCGGTCCCGGTATCTTCCCGGTATCTTCAACCCACGTCCTAGCCAAAAACATTCCAAACCAACCCTCCGACAAATCTTCCCGCCATCCAAAATCCCCCAAAACCTCTCGACAAAGACGAATCTTCGCGCCGGCACCACCAATATCCCGCAGAAGAGAGTCTTCCCTGCAAAGTATTCTGGACATGTGTTTCCTGGTCATTACCAAAGAGTCTCCTCTTCTTCTTTCTCCATACCAAACCGTCCGCAGTTCGGGAGATATGGGCTGTGGCTGAAGCTTCGCAGCGCGGAAAGAAATGTCCAAAAGCTTTTAGGTGCGCTTCCTCTCGAGAAGTTTATAAATCGATTATTGCTGACTTCCACTTGAAGGACTTCTTCGTTTCTTCATAAGGAGGGGGTGGTGAAACAAAAACTGGGGATGGATAAATCTTTGCAGCGGCTTCTTTCTGTGTAAGGGTGGTGGGTGTGGGTGGGAGCGTGTAAGTGCAAGTGTGATAAAAAGTGGGTGATATTGGCTTAAGTTGAGGCGGTTTCGATTTTTTGTGTATGAAGAGTGTATTTTGCAGTGGGTTGTATTCTTTGTATGCGTTTTTCTGATTTATTGGGGAAAAAAGTGGAAGTAGATTTATTTTTATCCAGTTAAATTTAATACGTACATAAAAAAGGTTTAATTTAAGTTTTTTTTCGTGTGTGTTCCATGTACACTGTAAAAAAATTCTGAAACGTTACTTAAAAAACTGAGCTGCCCTTTTTTTAAAGTTATGTTCCTAGAAAATACCAGGAATTTTTCTGTAAAATACTGAAACCTTTCGCAGAAATACCAGTAAGCTACTGCGAAATACCAGGAACTTATTTAGGTATTAATACTCTAATTTAATTTAATACCAGGAACTGTTAAAATACTGGAACGTTCCGAAGAAAATAAAATTCCTCATGAAATAAAACACGCGCCACCGGGATTCGATCCGAGGAACTAACGCTTGCAAAGCAGACGCTTTACCACTGAGTCAACTGCGACTCATTGATTTCATATGAAACATATCTTAGAATTAAGATCCAAGTCTGGAATTTTAATCGGTTGATACTTTGGGAAAATTTTGAAAATTAGATGCAAAAAGACGTTTTTAGGCCCAATTACGGAAGCAAAAAATTTAAAAAAAAATTTGGATGTAGGCATGCAGGTGCACCGCACTAATTATCCGCTTCTAGCAGGATTCAGTCGGATTTAGAAACATTTCAGAAAGAAAACCATTATTTTTAAATGAAGTATTAAACTGCTGTAATAACTCATAAAAAGCAGGGACGCTTCTGGAAATTATGCGGAACGTTACTATTATTTTTTACAGTGTAGATAGGCTCAACAGAAAAGTAGTTTAGTCGTTGATGAGTAAGTGAAATTGTTTTATGTTTAATCCAGACCGTCCGAGATCGCCATTATATCCTATGGGGAATTTGGGGCGGCTGGAACTGAAATGATTAATGTCTATTCCTACCAACCTACCAAATAAAGATAGTTTCAGCAAAACCACACAAACTTTGCATTGTCAGATTTCTTACGTAAAGTACACAAAAATGTCTAGACATCTGCACTTCAACGTTATCAAGAAAATTGCGACAGAAAAATGTACGTATATGTATAACACTCGTCAAAAAGAGCTTGTCTATTTCCATATTTTTGCAGACTAAGATTTCAAAATTATTCACCACGTATATGAAATAATTAAGTTTTTTCATACACTGGATAATGTTACGTTACTCCCCCACAAAAAACATTAACCGTACAGGTATTAGAGCGATCATTAGGCTTGTTATGCATATTCCACACAAGAAAATCTTTCTGTAAAGGGTTTGGATGGTCTGGATGAAACACCCTAATATTAGATGAAAATTGTGAAGTGAGATAATTAGCTAAGCAATTTGAAATAAATAAATGGATGTAACGAAAGAAACTAAACTCTCTAAAAACTACACCTTTTCTCAGAAATGACTGAAAACTTTATGAAATGAAAAATATCAAGTTGATTAGGTTGCACACTTAGTGTAATTAACCAGCAATCATTAAGTTTCAGAATTTACGAATATCTTGTGAGAGTTTTTTAACCATTACTTCAGTATTTAGAACTGACTAAGAACTGTTGCATTAGGAAGTTCTTTCTTTATTAAATGTATTTCATGGGTTTTTATTTGGGTGGCGTTAGCGTTAATGCAATCCAAGTTTTTAGTATCGATCTCTAATTTTAGATTATTCTTAATTTTTATTACATAAGAGTCGTCGAAAGTACACATGCATTACTTTTTTAAATATTATGAAACCTATTAGAAAAATTAAATGTGATATTTTGAATAAATGAAACTCAATAACAGTTTTTCATACTTTAGCAATTATGTATTTTGTAAACAACACGGTTCAATGCAATAAAACAAAGTTTTTGAAAAAATCAATATCATTCAATAATTATTCTTAACTTTTTTTGTGTGATTTTTGAAAATCATCCTACTTTTTACATAGGGGTTTATTTTAAAAGTTCCAGATAGATTATAGAATTCAATAAGTGTGGAGTAAACAATCAAAGTATTTTCGTCGATGAAATCTATCAAAATTTAAATACATTCTTGAATAAATAGAATTAATTAATTAAGCAAAAACTGTATTCCTTCAGCTTTTAAGACTTCTTTGAGATAAGTTCTTAACCCATTACTGCCTGACGTCCCTTTTTAGGGACGTTTTTTAAAAATCCTCCTATTTCTACAAAAATTGTTCCTTTGAATCAAAATTTGCACTGATGTATCTCTGATCTTCATAGAACATAAAGAACACAAGAAGAAAGCAGAATTTAAAAAAATTTTCACTTTTTTTAAAGTTGGAAGATAGAATTTTTCAGAAAAGTGCTTTTTTAAAAATTTTAAAAGAAAAAGCTTAAAAATCCTAGTTGTTATTTTAAAAAAATTTCAATGCTGATATATATTACTGTTTATACATTAAATCAGTTGGGGTGTTTTTTTATTTTTCCTAAATATTTTATCTTGACCTTATTTTGGACCCTCGAAAAGCGTCCCTAAAAAGGGACGTCAGGCACGAATGCCCCCGTGGTTTTCCCCATAGTGAAATGCTAGTGTTTCCTTATTTTTTTCATCAAAAACCGTTTGATTCTAATGATATGAATTAAATAACTGATATTTATAAAATTACTTTAATTTTAGATAAATTTATTATTTTTGTTTATTTTTTTTTGGAAAATACTGTTATTTCTGCTAAATTAATGGAATAAAAAGTCTTAAATTATAAGGAATTAATTCATTTGTATTAATTAAAGGGAATAAATTAATTATTTTACTATATTTATTACTTATGCAAATATATTCCGGTTATATTTTAATTAAAATTTTAATAATTAGTAGTTATAATGACTTTTTGTCATTAAAATTGCCAAAAAAGTCGCTTTTGTGATAAATTTTCGGCTTTTTTCCTAATTTGAAGTGGCTAATCATTGTGTTCTATACTGCAGATCAATCTGTATCATCTGGCTTGCTAATGCACATCCCACTAAGGCTTGATTTTTGGGGAGAAATTTGTGTTCCGCACAATAAAATTAAATAAAATGAAAAAAGTAAGGGCATTTGAAAGACTGAAACTTCACAAATTGAGATATTCTGATGGATTTGAGGTGTGTAAAAGTAATTATTACTTAATATTAGGTAACATATAAACAAAGAATGCCTTTTTCAATTAAAAATATTAATTAATTTGTAATTAACATAGATTTGGGAGGAAAAAACGTGTTTTAGAGCATAAAAATGCTCAAATTACGATAATTAAGGTTAATTTTACGGTTAATTGGATAAATAATTAATGTTTTTTGTTCCTTTTGATGTTACAGTATCGTTCCGATCACTTTTGCTGCACTTAATAAGGTAGAAAAGGTTTTTGAGGCTTTAAAAAAGTTTTCTACCATGCGCTTACTATAGAGAAAAACAACGGAGGCATTCGTGCCTGACGTCCCTTTTTAGGGACGTTTTTTAATTTTGGTGTAGAAATTAAAATTTTAACCTGGAATTTTTTTCACTATTTTTCCAGGTGTTTTGGGGCTATTTACTTTGTTTTTACCAAATATTAAAGAAAAAGAAAAAGTTGGGCATTAATGGGGTTCTTAATCCCGTGCTTCGCACACACTTTACTCTTAAAAGTGTTTTTTAAGCATTTTTATACTGACCGCTATAGTTATTTCTGGAATTTTGATAGATGAATGAGGTAATGCTTTTACGCACACATGGCCGGCTAAAACTGATTGAATTACCTGAAATAATCAATCATCTCCTCAAACAAAACGAAAGCATTCTTTTCAAAAGAGATCCCAAACAAAACATCTCATCAATTACACATCATCATGCCAGTAGACAGCGCACCTAGTAAAAGTGCACCTTGCTTCACAATAGAAAATAGAAGCACGAGATTCAGCAATTCTTTCACTTCAAAAGGTTTTCACTGAAATCACGTTTCTATATTATTTGACGGTGTCCCCTGGTTTTGCAGCAGGTGAAGGAACGAACGGCTGCAGTAAACAAAGAGAAGCCACGAGCACAAAGAAAAGTGAAAATCCGTTCTGGAAACCAATTCATCATCTTCCTTGCCAAACTTAATATGAGGTCTGGAACGGTAACTGCAACCGTGGCGTATTGTGTGGTTGTAATACAAAGACTATCGGAGGTATTTTTCCTTTGCTTATAGAAATCCTTGCTGCTGTATTTGAAGAGTAAGATGCTCTACTATATGTGGGTGTTCTGTCTTAAATTAATTTGGAAAGTTATGGACTTGAAAGAGAAAAATATCCAAGGCCTTTTAGCTTCAAAAATTTTTGTGCTAGTATTTTTTGAAAGATTCTAAGGAAGAATGTTTTACATTAACAAGTTCTGTATTTGACCTAAACTAAAATCTTAGAGTTATGAACTTTCAACAGCATTTATTAAAGATGTTTTTAGTTTTTAATGTTTTCATATAAGTTATTTTGAAAAGTTACCAGCTACATACACATGTACTTCTGACTTCATAGTAAAAATTCCTTTTCTAGGAATGGCAGACAGCTCAAGAAAATAAACTAGAAAGTGAAGTTGGAAAAGTACTCCCGAGGCTATAAAAGCTGATAAAAGCCAATATTCAAGATATTTTTACAGTGAGCAGACAGCTGAGAGTAAAAATAAAAAATTATTTGAATATCATATTTAAAGTTTAATCAATATAACAAATATTTTAACTTTAAAATTCCTCTTAACTTTATGTAAAGACGTTTAAAAGTTGTTAAGAATTTGTATTTGAGATTTTTTATACCAGATTAAAACATCTTGTTTAACCCCAGTTCTAAGAGAAATTAGACACAAATGTTCAACGTTTACAAGCATGTATCTCAATACTATGATATTTATAAAAGAGTTCCACATGACAATATTAAATTTCCCTAGCAATTAACAAAGCAGAACATTAATTAACATCCAGTATTAAGGCTTTTTGTATGTGAATAATAATTTAAAACTTAAATTTAAATACAACTAAGATTAAAATTTTAATTTAATGAGCAACTCTAAATCTGTAAATAAATTCAGATTAAACAAAAGCTTAGTCAAATCAGAATCGTTGCAATTTATTTTTCAACAATCAATGAAGCTTAAACTCTTTGAAAAATTATGCCAATTAAAACTGCAGTTTAACCATGTTTCTCTAAGAAACTAACGTACTATTTTTGGGAAATTCAAAATCTAAATGCTTTTTTGGAAGTAGGGAACAGTTTTTAGAATTCAACGTTGAAAGTTCTTCATTGTGTTGAAAGAAAAAAGGAGAAAGGGAAAAAACACCCTTTTACGCAAAAGGAAAAATAAGTTGAGTGCATTTGATTCGTGTTTTATTACTCAAAAGATAAACATCGCAACCTGTTTTATGGTTTATCCACTCTCATTCAACGTATTTTTGCCTTTAAACCTCGAGTATTGATTGAAAAAGTAAACAATTATGGGAATGTGATAAATAAGGGCATTAATAATTCCCAGGTAATCAATCACTTTGCCCAATAAAATATGTTTTATCAAGTAAATAAGATGTATTCTTTTTGTAGATAGTTTGTTTATTTTGCACTCGAGGATGAATTTCATTTATAATAAATTGATGATAAAAATAATGTAACTGTACTAAAAGAATACAGAGAAATATTCTTGAAAATACCTTTGTTCATTCTACTTTTTCCCTAATTAGGAAATTATTTTATACATTGGCTTTGAAATTCAAACTATGAAAACTTCAAAAGTAAAGATTAACTTTGAATCCATACTCCTTATTTAATACTACTTATAAACCATATCGTCGTGGAAGATGCAATACAGCACATCTAACATTTGAAGCACCTTCAGTATTCCAATCCTCTTTCTCGCCAAACAGTTTTCGTGACTTCGTTTGGCAGTTTTATTATGGCTATGCTTTTTTGTAAACCAAAATTTTTTCAAAAATCGATGCTTAGATATCTGATTACTTGATCAGGCTTCGCACCTAAAAGTACTAAAAGCATTTTTTAAATATCTTTATAGCTCTAGTAAGCCGTGATTTGACACAATTTCACATTGGTCAGAAAAAAGTTGCTGATCTTTGATGATCTGTCATAGTATTTATTTAGAGAATGAATCTCGATCAAACCGTTTGAGAACGTGAAAGATATGAACCGTGAAAGATTAGGGTGTCTCAAAAAAAACTTTTTTTCGAAAAATCTCGCTCCCCAGGGCTTTTCCCATTCCTTTTGGTCCCAAAAGATAGTGTGTAAAGTTTCAGCCCCCTAAGTTAACTCTAGGGTTTGCCTGTAGAGCCCCAAAGTTTGAAAAAAGTGGAAAAAATGATTAATTTTCAGAATTTTTAAAAATTATATTTTAAGATTGATACTGCGATAAAACTGGTTCAAATGTGACATTTAGGACTTATTTAGATGGAATATATTTATTTATGTGTATTAACTGCACCCTATAGCCCTTATAATTTAAGATTAAAACGTACTACTTAAGGACGTTGCACTCGCCAAAGCTTATAATGCACTACAGGTGGACGAAATGAATTAAATTTGAATTTCTTCGAAGGAACTCCCTCAAATGATGCCATTTGGTTCTAAATTGATATTATAAATTATAAAAACCCTTGAAATATCAATAATGAGGTCTTCCACTGAGCTTTTAATGTAAAAAGTGATTTTCTTCAAAATTTCTCTTTTCCAGCTGATCAAACCCAAAATTTATATTAAAAATGATGGTTGTTGTACTTTTTTAGATACCAAACATTGAAATCTTTATAGGGGTTTCATTTTTAAGAAGAATTAAATTTTAAACCGCACAGATCGGAAATGACATGGAACATTCCTATACCAGATGTGAAAATTGATTTTCTTTTTCAAAGTTAGGAAAATAGTTTAATGCTTATGAATCTTGGTTGAAATGTTAAAGAAAGCAGTTTTTAATTAAAATTTTTCCCTAATACGTTAAAAGGAAGTAATTTTCCAAACTTAAAAAAAGAAAATCGATTTTAACGTCTGGTATAGGAAATATCCATGTCATTTCTGATCTGTGCGGTTTAAAATTTAATTCTACTTATTAAAAATGAAACCCCCATAAAGTTTTAAATGTTTGGTATCTAAAAAGTACAACAACCATCATTTTTAATATAAATTTTGGGTTTGATAAGCTGGAAAAGAGAAATTTTGAAGAAAATCACTTTTTACATTAAAAGCTCAGTGGAAGACCTCATTATTGTTATTTCAAGGGTTTTTATAATTTATAATATCAATTTAGCATCAAATGGCATCATTTGAGGGAGTTCCTTCGAAGAAATACAAATTTAATTCATTTCGTCCACCGGTAGTGCATTATAAGCTTTGGCGAGTGCAACGTCCTTAAGTAGTACGCTTTAATCTTAAATGATAGGGGCTATAGGGTGCAGTTAATACACATAAATAAATATATTCCATCTAAATAAGTCCTAAATGACACATTTGAACCAGTTTTATCGCAGTATCAATCTGAAAATATAATTTTTAAAAATTCTGAAAATAGGTAACTTTTTCCACTTTTTTCAAACTTTGGGGCTCTACAGGCAAACCCTAGAGTTAACTTTGGGGGCTGAAACTTTACACACTATCTTTTGGGACCAAAAGGAATGGGAAAAGCCCTGGGGAGCGAGGTTTTTCGAAAAAAAGTTTTTTTTGAGACACCCTAGTGAAAGATATTAGTTTATTTTGAGTGCGATTTTGTTTTGACTATTCCTCCGAATATTATTAAACTAATTTAAAAAAAGATATTACCGGATAACTTTTTTATTACATGTACCTATTTTTCCTTTAATAGCTTTGTAAAGTTCCCGAATAATGCAAATAAAGTATGCTTTATTTTATGTCGTGGTACCTTACCTGCTACAAACTTATTGTGATTAAAATGTAAAAAATGTATACAGTTTTGTAATTTTTATACTCCTTTGGGTTTTTTGGTTTATACACCGATAAGAGGCAAGAAAAAATTTTCCCATAAGAATTGCATTGAATATAAAGTTATCAAACGATTAATTCAGATAATAACAGAAAAAGTGCCTATTTACAAAAAAATATTAATAATGTGTTTTTTTATATCTATGATTTGAGAAAAAATTAATAGAAATGATGGATATTCTTTTCTGAAAAGCAGAAAAATGGTCGACGAGGGCAAGAGAATAAGAAATTCTATAAGCAAGCGATGTTCCGAAGTAGTCACCCTCCCAAGTATTGCCCGTACTTGGAAGTGCTTAACTTCGGTGATATATAAATGTGCTAGTGTTGGTTTAGACTCGATTTAAGCAGCAACCATACGAAACCATATTTGGCTATTTATTTCACTGCCAATTGAAACAATCGAGAACTACATCAAACTGTGTCTTTTTCCGATGTTAGATGTGCTGTATTGCATCTTCCACGACGATATGTTAGTACAGTGCATGCCAAATATGTCAATTTTACGTAACTGCAACTAGAAGCAAACGAAATTCGGTCACACATGACGAAAATTTAACAAATCTTGAACGTTTGTGTTGCTAGGGATCAAAACTAGTTAGGATGTTTTATAGTAAAACAATTTAAAAGATTTTGGAATACAAAGAAATATAATAAATATAATTGACTTTAATTCTATCATTGGGTTAAATTCCCATTTTTGACACATTTAATCAATTTTAACCCTTTCAAAATCTTAAGCCACCCGAGATTGCAATTGAATCCTATGGCAAATTCGGGGCGGCTAGGACTCAAAGGGTTAAAGTATCCATTAAAATTAAAGTACGGTTTTCCGTAATTCGTTCCTACCTAAATGGAAGGAATTTGCAAGTTTGCAACAATACGACACAATCTTACCCTACACAAGATACATTCATTCATTAATCTTCAATACCCATCATCCATTTCATTCAACTCGTGTCAAGAATACACTTACGTTCGTGCAAATTGTAGCAAGGCACGAGCCTCCCTCCCAACAATCACACTCAAATGGCCCAAACGATTATTCTTCTCAAGGATCGCAGAACGAATCGGGGGTTCAACAGAGAAAAGTTCCTTACACGTGTTCCGTAGAGTTTCCACGGCATTTCGAGTTTTTAATGCCGAACGAATCGTGGGCAGCATCCGAACTGCCTCTACCAGAATCGTTTCCAATCTGCCTCTTTTTTCCCCCGTGAAACTTTTTTTTTGGGCGGACTTTTTCCTCCAAGATCCCGGGATCTCTCTTGGGAAGGAGCTGGAAGAAAAGCGTTGCGGTGGAGAGAAATAACAGTAAGAGGAGAGCGATTGTTGTATGGGAATCACGTTGAAAGGCTTGGATCGCCCCTTAAAACAATGAACGTGTGTGGTGAAAAGGGGACGTGGACGCTGTGCGGTGAAATGAATTGCGCCAAGAATGGGGTAATCTGGAGTCGAAATCAATTGGGGTGTTTCCTCGGGAATAAATTGCGTAACTTTTGGATTATTTATGCGACTGTATGTCGTTGAGAATGTTGCACAGTTAAACCTGTTATTGTACGGGATGTACAATGTAAAAAAATACGACACTTTTACTCAAAAAGTGGTGGGTAGAAATTGCCTCCATACATGGAGAGATGTTACACCGCGATAAGGAGGGAAACCCCATCTAGATTCGGAGAAATGTCCCTCTCCGGAGAGAGAGGTTCCAGAACGGAGGGACACTCCTCCGGGTCTAGGTGGGGGTCCCTCCTTATTGTGGAATAGCTTCTCTCCATGTATGGAAGCAATTTCCTCCAACCACTTTTATTGTATTCGTGTTTTTTTACAGTACAGGGTAAATGTTAATAAAGTTGCATGAAGAACCTAACCCTTCAAAAGTAGCTGTAAGCTTATTGTTTATAACATAATTTGTACAGATATTTAATACAGAACTATGGAACGTTTAGTAAAATAAATGCAAAAAGAGAACTAAGTCATAAGGTAGCTTTAAGTTTATTGTTTATAATATAGGTACAGATATTTTATCCAGAACTAGGGGTTCATCTTAAGGGAAAATGGGTTCTTTTTGGGACCCTTCACAAAAATCTAATTAACAAAAAAGGACCCTTCACAAAATTCCAGTTCCCAAAAAGGGACTCTTCACTAAAGTACAAAAACCAAAAGTGGTTTGAAAATTGTTTTCAGATTGTGTTTCAATCGTTTAAGAATGGAATTTTCCAGTTTTGGGGCTATTTTAAAAGTTATGAATTCTGTTTTTGTACTACAAACCCTTCGTTTTCACAAAATTCCATATAAATTTTAACAAAATTCCTAAAAGAGGACCCTAGCAGAAAAACCTGGATGAACCTCTGAGAAATACTTACCGTATTAATAATTAAGTGCAAAAGGAACTAAGTCATGAGGTCCACCTAGATTTAAAGATTTGATTTGATTTGTCTTGCAGAAAAAACAACTTTTCTCTCATTAGAACCCGTACCTAATACGCAACTAAGCATTAATAATCTCTTCATATTTTTAAACAAAAATAATAATTTAGAGTGAAACAAAATTACTTTTCTGTTCGGACCAGAGAACAAGTCTCTTATCAGTAAGTTACCTTTCAAGAATTAACACAGCTTTATCAATCTAAAATGCTTCCCTAAAAACCGTGTGAAGTTAGAAACACTTAATACACGTCTTACAAGAACAAAACAAACTCTCAAAACCCTCTTATCATTTCTGTTTTTGAGAGAATTTATTAACGAAGCGGTGACTCAGTTAACAGAACATCCATTTTTTGCAGATTTGCATAAAAAATGGTTAAATGCATGAGTTATCTTCGTCACAGCATACTCAGTCATCCTAAATCCTTTTTCTAGAAATTTTACGCGCTTTCCCCAAACGAAAGGCCTTGCGAGCTGTCTGAAGAATGAAAAATGACTCAGTCTTAAGTGACAAGCTCTTTTTAGCTTTTTATGACAATCTACAGATAATTAATCTATATAATTGTAGCTTTTCTTAATGATTTCTAAGTAGTCAGGCCTCAACGCTTTAATGTAGCCATGAATAAATTAAATAGCTTGTAAGAAAAAAGGTCTATCTTGAAACTTTAAATATAAAAAATTTGCATTCATGAATGATTAATTTGTACTAGTTAAATTTATTAGCATACTGAAAAAATCACAAACTGATTAATGAATTTTCGCCTTGACGTAAAGATGATTTTGAATATCAGCCTAATTTTTATGCTATCCATAACTTTCAGATAAAAAGTTAAAACACACACAAAGAAATACCATTCAGGAACGAATTCTTGTCTCATTTTAAAATCATAAAAGTTCATTTTAAAAACTACATAACTTATAGCGGTATTCATCAATAAACTGTTTGGTGTTTAACGCATGTTCACAATACCTACAAGGTATTATAACTTTGATAACAATGCACATGCGTGTGGACTTGATTTTTGCTTTTTTTTTGGAAAGTTTAATAAAATAACAATAAATGGGAATAGCACCCACGAACCGCCACATGCTGCAAGCACGCTACCACTGCTCCAGCGGAGATTCAATAACATTAAAACTTATTATAACATGTTCTTTCTTTGTGACGCATGCGCCAACCCACGTGACCTTGTAGGCATTGAGAATTTGCGTGGGTGTTTTTTTTTTGCATTCGACTTTCAAACTTTTGAGTGGTGGGAAACTATAGTTTTCCTTCTGTAACTGACAGTTATCCGTCGGTCATATAAACTATGAATACGGTCGTTGTAGAAAAAGTCCAAATTTCTTTAGGGTTTGAATTTTACTATTGCACTATCTTTGGGTTTATTCCCTGGAATAAACCCAAAAAACCGGGTTTATTCCCGGGATTAAACCCGGTTTTTCCCCGCCTTTGCATTTCTACAGTTAATCACCGCGCCGATCAGGTTAGTGGTGATTCACAGATCCTGCAAGGTTTTTATACTTTGATAATACTTTTACTTTGTTTACTTTAATACTTTTTGGTTTTTATACTTTGTTTGCTGTTTTTTGGAAATTTTAATAAAATAATAACTGGGGATTGAACCCAGGAACTGCCGCATGCTATGCAGGCACGCTACCACTGCTCCAGCGGGACTTCAGTAACTCTAAAACTTATTAGTTATTAGATATTATTTCTTTGTGACGCATGCGCGTTATATCAAAATTTAAAAACCTTGCAGGATTTGTGAATTAGCGGGGAGTATGGCCTTAAACGCTGCATCTGATGCGGTTAATACGCAACACATTCAAAACAAATTCAATTAGACCAATAAGAAAACAAATCTCTCCACTACTCTTCCCCAAGTGAAGAACAATGCAGCCCACAGCAGTTTCAAAAGCTCAGTCACCAACAAATGCTTCTTCCACCAACACAAAGCAAAATCCGTGTAAATGACACTCGACTCCCCTAAATCGAAAGAGAAATGCGAGGTCGCGACCGCGGCTTACCAAACCTCCTCCCTCACTGTCACAACAGTGGGAATTAAAAGATATAAATGGCGATCCCAGCAAAAACACTTATTTTTGAGCCCCCTCCCACCCCTTCTCTAACAGGAAAGATTGATCCGCCTTATCCGGCATCTCTCCCAGACGAAGGACCCGTGTTTATGACTATTCCATAAAAACCCTCGGTCCTCCTTAAAATAAATATATCCGAGATGCGAATAATATGTTTTGCTGGCTCATGGTTTCGAAAACTGGATGTTTTATGTATAAGATAACTGTCGTTTGGAGGAATCGGTGTGGGTCATTGCGTTGAGGCAGCTGAGGAATAAGTTGGAAGAAAAAATTGTTCGATTTCTTCACAGATCATCCGCTCATTTATACTATTTCACTTCCGTTGATCCTTCTAAGGGATTCACACCTGCGAATGGTTAGTTTTCATATACAAGGCTAAACTTGATCATAACAGTAGGTTATAAGGCTTATTCATTACCCAAAAGATCAAATGAGCGGACGTTACTGGAAGTTTCCAGTTCTTACCGCTTGAGAGCGCTTGTACGTTACGCAAAATTGGTTGGTTGGTTTGCTTCTGGTCTTCAAAATTCGCGGCACAGAGTGATTCGCAGTCCTTTTTCATTTAATAATGATTTAAAAGCCTTAAATTTTAGACTGTTATATATTTTTGTTGTTGATGATAAAAATAAATAAATAGTAAAGCATATTTCTAATGATTATTCTTGAATTACATGAAATCAACCAACTAATGATTATTTTCCCGTCAAAAAACATGATATGAATGACAGATGGCGCTGGTAACGTCAGACTTCTTCGTAACATCGCTTTTCACGTAATGCGCAAGCCTGATACAACACAGTTAACGATTAATCCAGTTTAGCTTTGGCACAGAAGAAAGGAGTAAATAGTGAAACGCCAAGTTCCACTTTTCGCTTTGGATGGGTATTGAATAAGCCTTCTATTTAAAATCAGAAATATGTTTGAATAATCGTCAGGTTGTTGCAATATCTGTTGCTGTCATGAGATAGGAGTGAGAACTCCAATAAGGAACTTCCATATGTCAGATTTTCAAAAACAAACAAGTGTTCCGTATGGTTTTTTGTATGGTAAAATGAAATATCTAGTCAATTTTTCAAAAAAAAGTACAGGTAATTAAATATTTTAATTTAAAAGTTGAGAAAAAAAACACGTGACTGAAAACGTTTATTGTTTAAAGATGTCAACAATCATACCATCAACTCCATTGCTTTCCAACAATGTTTATCGTATGATGACGTCAACATACGATGATCTCATACTCTTGGCGTTTTCGCGTGCTTTTAAAAAGTGGATTTTTGTTAATTTTTTTGGCAATCATAAAATTTCTCGATCGGCCTCAAATTTTGGGTAGTTGCTTATTTTTGCAAGAAGAATCGATTAAAAAAATAAAAAAAATCATGCAACTTCCTCATTGGTTTCTCAGATGTTTATGAAAATATAGGAGTAGCAGTCACTCTTCAAACTGGACTGTAGTTTGTCCTTATGTGGGAGGAATGGAAATCATACGAAGTGTAAATACAAATTAATGAAAGGAAATAGTTACACATTAATGATCCTATTAAAATAATCTGCAATGGTGTAGAACCTAATTAAAAGATCTGATACTATATTAAAATCAACTCATAATTCTCAGCTTACTGCAACACACAGAATTGCTTACCTCTTTGAACTGTGATGGCTCCCAAAAAAAATTATGATAAATGCTCACTGAGAGAGACGCAACACTACCAGTGACAACAAATAGAATTCATAAATCAACAACAAGGTTTTAAGGCACATGACGGTAGCTGAAATAACATATATTCTCCTATGATGAATTTCACCCGATTGATAGTCAGGCATAAAAGAGAATATTTTTTGTTACGATTCAAGGAAATTAGCAATAGAGAAAACAAAACTTTAAAGCAATTTATCGTTAATTCATTTAAATAGAAGTTCTGTAAAATACGTAGATCCCATTAAATACCCTACATCAAACGAGTTATCTGTTATGTTAATTCAATCATTCATGATGTTTCTAATTAAATTACTTGATAAAAACTAAATTTAAACCGAGAAGTATTGTGGATACAAAGAAAGTACTTATTTTGATAAAAAAACATCATTTATTTCGATAATTGAAGATAAGCACCCCCTTAAGGTAAGAAACTTAAAACATTTATCAAATTAGAACGATCTCGTTAATTACCATTCTATTTATTTAGGAATTGTGATCTAATTTAAAAGTTTTTATGCCTTAAGGGTTGGGATCGTTTTATGATTCACAAGAATGTTTATTTTAATGATTTTTTTCAATTATTTAAATTAATGGTGTGCGAATAGACATCGCGAATCTTAAACTTCACCTTTATAAAAAAATAAGAGATACAGCTTAAAAAACTAGACATAATGGGTACTTTTTTAATTGGTACTGTATCAACAGCAATTCAAGTGCAATATGTATTATACGGGGTGTCTCAAGAAAAGTGGTCCAACCCCTTTAACTTTAGAACCCCTACAGATATAGCCATGAGAGTGGGGTCTAGGGATAGTAAAGTGACCATGCCCTATCCGATGATACAATTTTCAACGAGCTCAAGCGGAAACTTTAGGAGTTTAATTTTTATTTTAAAAACAATTCGAGGTATGTGAAAAAAGTCCATGACAAAGTTGTAGAGCAGCATCGATTCAGTCAGAAAAGACACCTTAAGCAGAAAAATATCTTGAAAAAAACCCCTAAAACGCACGCTCAATTAGGTTGAATTTACGTAGATTTTACGTCTTAAAAAGCTAATCACGAGGCGAAAATGAGAAATTTTCAATTGAATGAACTAAGAATACTTTAAGTCATTTACTTAAGTCATAAAAATTAAAATTTCTCATTTTCGCCTTGTGAAGAGCGTTTTAAGACGTAAAAACTACGTAAATTCAACCTATTTGAGCGTGCGTTTAAGGGGTTTTATTCAAGATATTTTTCTGCTTAAGGTGTATTTTTCTACTAAATCGATGCTTCTCTACAACTTAGTCCTTGACTTTTTCACCATACCTCAAATAGTTTTTAAAATAAAAATTATAACTTCTAAAGTTTCCGCTAGAGGGCGTTGAAAATTGTATCGTCGAATGGGGCCTGGTCACTTTACTTTTCCTAGACTCCACTTTCACGACTATATCTGTAAGGGTTCTAAAGTTAAAATGGTTGGACCACTTTTCGTGGGACACCCTGTATGTTGTAATTTAGATAATCGGTTGTCAACTCAGTGAAGTACTCATTAGCGGACCCTTCTAAACCTGCATGTCACTAAAAATCTTTCTTCGTGACTAAATTCAAATACAATAGTTCAGTTAATACATTTAAATATCTTAGAAAAATGTGACGTTTCTATCTCTTTACTTAAAATGCTATTTGAATTATGTAAGGTTTCAATAGGAAATAATAAATTTTGTTGATTAAATAAGTTAAACTTTTTAAAGCAAAGCCTTTTGGAGAAAATATCAAAAGTCTGTAATTTAATACCATAAAAGTAGTAAATATTGCTAATGATTGTAAAAAAATTATGATAGGAAATAAAATAGTAAATTATGGAGGAGATAGTGGTAAAAGAATTTCATAACTTTCAAAAAGAATGTAGTAAAAACAGTCCAAAGCTCTCATTTAGGGACAAAACTATGAATAATAGTTTCCCCAATTAAGTTCTGGAAAATGGGGTCTAATTAAGTGGAAAGTCTGTATTATCTTATCTTTCTGTAATGTTTTATGTTAAAGAGTAGTTTTAAAAGTTGTCAATAGTTAGCGAAGTTTTGAGTTATTAAACAGTATGCTTTCAATAGAGTATAACAAATTTTCAAAATTGTGGAATTTTTGTTTCACTCCATGTGATTTAAAAATAAGTAAGTAAAACCATAAAAACTATAAAATTGTTTTTTCGCAATGGTAAGTTTTAAATGTGAAATAAAATTACATAAAATAATGCACGAATCCGTTATTTTACATTAATTTTACTTCTTGATTATACTGTCATAAGTAGAGATGAGGGTTATTAAAATATACAAAGTTACGCATTGACTGAAATATACACAGCTTATTTCTCATCATATATTTTAGTCCATCACGGGTAATAATGCAACCCCGCAAAATGTCTTACCAAGCTTTACGAGCAACAAATGATAAGAACATTCAAAAATATGGGTTGTTAAAATGACCTTATTCTATCTTACTTAACACCAGTCTAATTACGTAATAAAACACAAAAGGCCGCATTGAAGAACAGTGTGACAATTACCTCGAGACATGTCGGGTTACGAGAACATCTGGTTATAACTTTTAACCCGGGAGGGGGTGATTCTTGTTCGTGACAACTAATTGCCCTTTCAACAAGTTATAAACATGACATTTCAGATGCAACAGCATTATTGAATATCTCGTTAACTTCTACCCTGGGCTATATAGTGTGGGATATTTGAATGGGTACGGAATTGCAATGAAGTTAAACCGTCAGTTTGGTGGGAAAAGATGGAAAATGAACTTTTTGTGCTCAAAAACTTGCCTTTTGACTTTTAAAACTTGCAACTTGCCTTTATGACTTAATTTCATAATAACTTTTTTAGATTCATTTGTCTTAGTTTTTTTAATTTTTACCTTTCGTGATGAGAACTAAGCAGAAAGACAATTTAATTGTTAATTTAAGAGGTTTTTAAGATTTTCTGAAATTTAAAAAAGGAATAAGTCTATCAACTTTTTTCAACTCTAAAGTATTTTTGAATATAACTTTTTTCGATTATTGTTCTACTGGATTTGTAGTGTACTGAATTTCAATTAAAAATTTAGTGGTAATACTACAAATATTCCATTACTTCTACATTCCACAGCTTTTATCAATTTTCTCAAAACTTGGTTTTGGGACTCATTTCATTTTTCCAAACCGACGATACAGTTTTTGACAGTTTGATTGACAGGTTTTAAATTTCGTACGAAAACGAAACGTTAACAATAGTGGTTAGGCAAGTTTTCAAAGGTTAAAATGTATGAAAAGAAGAGTTCTTCACCGAGGGCGAAACCGGTCCACGGTTGGAGGCGACGCTTGAGAGCTGGAGTTTTCTCACACATTCCTCTAACCAGAGGTTACTGGTGAAGAACTCTTCTTTTCATACCTTGCCTTTCGGGAATTAAATCTGTTCTAGGGAATGCGTAGTTCATTCCGGCAGATAGTGGAGGACTAATCAATGGTCACCACTTTTTCCGTTATAGTCGGCTAGACTAAAAGCTCTCCCTCCGCTCTCTTGCGTTGCCTTCCTTTACCGTGCTGATGAGCCCTAACAAGGGCGAAACCGGTCCACGGTTGGAGGCGACGCTTGAGAGCTGGAGTTTTCACGTTAAAATGTATGTTGTTGTGTGATAGATAGTTCACAAGGAAGGTGTGATTTTAAAGATAATGTTAAAATCTTTGAGAGGAAAAAAAGTAAACTCTTATAGAACTGAAAATATAATAAACAATATAAATTGAAAATATAATAAACAATATAAATTGAAAATATAATAAACAATATAAATTGAAAATATAATAAACAATATAAATTGAAAATATTATAAATTGAAAATATAAAAAACAATATGAATTGAAAAATAAATAAAAAACAAATAATTACTGCGATTACAAATAATTCGCAGTAATTATTTGTTTGCTATTTATTTTTCAATTTTTGATTTTTAGTAGTAGATCTTTTTGCCACTGAGGATACCCTCCGAAGAAGAGGGGGAAACGTTTGATAGGTAAATCCCACTCAACACGGACATCCATTCCTGAAAATGGAATAAATACTTACTCTTCAGGTCGTTTAAGTTTACAAAACCTTATAGAATAGTTCACAAGAAATATTTTCTTATGAAAAGTACTGATAAATACTAAAAAATTAACTCAGACACTTAAACAAAGATGCCAACTTGGAAGTTGGGTTTAAGCCAAAAAAGTAATTAAACCGTGTATTAAACACTATATTAGATTAAATTTAATAGACTAGGTATCTAATTAAGTCCTCAATTTTCATAAAGAGAATACAATAAATTAATTTTTAATTAAAACAATCATACTAAATAGACGTAATCAAATAAAATTCTAATGTCTTTTTTTCACAAGTCCATCAACAATTTTAATTATTACAATGTTATTATTGCGTATTATAAAGTAATTCATAATGTACATACTTGCCAAAGTTTTTTAATAAAACACCTTTTACATCCAGATTGAGATAAAAGTTTCGATATGAAGAATGCAGTTTGGAGTCATTTTTTAAGAATTTAATAAAGTTTTCTACGTTCACAAACACATTCTAAAGCAATATCTTTAAAAACTATCCCTTTCTTCACTATCCCCGTTCATCCTTACTACTCCTATACCAACCCATAAAGTTCACCAAAACTGACGAACAGCCTTCATAAACTTCCAACTACCCCAAACCCTTCCCCTCCTTCCATCAGCATAACATTCTTCCTTTCCCAAAATACCCCCAATCTGGAAGACGATGAGGAGGAGGAGGAGGGGGATGAACCACCCCTTCCTCTCATCCAGTTAACTAACCCTCTCCCTCCACTCACCCGAAAGGATTGTTAATAGAGCCTTACACTCCGGCTGTGATCTCAAACAATGTATTCGCAATATCCTTTTCGTTTACAAAGCTAAATTGCTCCCGACCCTAAAGTTCAGGTATTAGCCAATATCCCCTGAAATTCCCCCCCCTTCCCCCTCAGAGTTTTGGAAGGTTTGATCATCGATCGAAGGCCCGTCTTTGACCAGTTGGAGCGAAAATTTATTCCCGAGCTGCAGAAGTGTGGCCTCGTTTATGGCTATAGCTGGTTTGTTTTCGGAGGGAACAAAAGGGGGTCGAAATGCCGTGGATGTTATTGCGATTCCGCGGAACACCCTCCTTTCTTCGAAGGAAGGAGGATTCGTTTTGAATAAGCCGGGGATTGTCTTGGCTGTGTTAATAAGCGAAGCACCCGGAAGATTGAAATTCTTTTGGAGTTAGTGCGGTTCCAATTAACATAGGCTCTCAGAAGAGAGAGGAAGTCTGGGAGTGGATCAGGAGGGAATACTTTGGGGTATTTGTCAACAGTTTCCAATTACTTTCTTTGTCTGGGCATACTTTGCCACCCGACGAACTTTGTGGAAGAGCTTTGTTTGGGGCCGCAGGAGGAATGAAAACTATTGGGATTTTGAGTCGTTGAAAAATCGTGTTTTATGGTTGCAGACGAAGACACTTTATTGTGTCTCGAAGTTCTCTGGAAGCAGGCTTAAAAATGTTAACTAGTTTTGGAACTGGTTCATTGTTACGAAGAGTAAAAGGGACCTGAGAGAGGATGATTGCAACGAAGAGATCCGGTTTTGCTTTTTAAAAAGTAAGCAAGTTAAAAAATTTTCTTTTAACCCTTGATCTACTCTCATAGGAATAAAAATCTGCTTCGATAAAATTCAAAGATAATGGGAAACGAGGCTCTTGATAAAAATTTTCTGCAGCGTTATAAAAGAGTTGTGAAAATGGTGAAAAGAACACATAGGGTACATGAATAATAGGGTGTATCGAAAAAAACTTTTTTTCGATTTTGATGATGCCTTAGTGCGGAAAAGTTGTCTAAGGTGGCAGAGAGTACCTGTGATTTTTTTCAGAATTTTCGGATAATATCTTTAGGTGCCGCCAAGGCTCTGAAGGTCCCCATGTTAATCCAATGGAGCGCGCAAGCCAAGAAGGCCGAAAATTGGTTTTTCTCCCCTCATTTCTACCCTAATCACACGACGAATGTCTTCACTCGAGTTATGGACCCTATATGATCTAGGCTATCCGACAAAACTTGAATAATAGCCTAAATCTCAATATTATGTTGATTGTGGGCTCTGATTTGAACGAGGAAATAAGCGATTTTCGACGAAATTGGAGCATACAAAGAAACGTAATATAGAGATTTAGGCTATTATTCAAGTTTTGTCGGATAGCCTAGATCATATAGGGTCCATAACTCGAGTGAAGACATTCGTCGTGTGATTAGGGTAGAAATGAGGGGCGAAAAACCAATTTTCGGCCTTCTTGGCTTGCGCGCTCCATTGGATTAACATGGGGACCTTCAGGGCCTTGGCGGCACCTAAAGATATTATCCGAAAATTCTGAAAAAATTCACAGGTACTCTCTGCCACCTTAGACAACTTTTCCGCACTAAGGCATCATCAAAATCGAAAAAAAGTTTTTTTCGATACACCCTAATGAATAATGTCATTTAGTGGAGAAAATCTCAAACCTTATTTCTAATTAGAAATTTGTGCAAAGCTTTGAGTGCAACTTCAAAAAATATCTTTATTTCATAATAAAATGCCCTTGGTTCTTGAAAACTTTTGTTAAAATTTAAAGTATTTAATTATTTCCTTAGATTTTTTCTCCTTTAAATTTCAGAATGAATCGTGTGTTATTTTAACAAGGAACCGTAGAAGAACTCGTTCTCCATGGCAAGAAACAATTTGAGAAGGGCAAATAGATTGCTTAAAATCCCTTCTGCAATGTTAGTTCTGATTATTTTCACTCTTCAATTCGATATTATCATTTTCTCAAACTTACTCTCCTATTTTTTTCATTGATATTCCCTCATCCAACAAAGATTTCGGAAATTTTCCTAACATTCCCTTAAATTGAATAGATACGAATCTATCTGAAACAAGGATCCTAAAGGTTCAATCACACTTGTCACGTTTTGTGTCCATTTAGGAGGAATCGTCAAAAGTTAAATGCGTGAATTTGCGATTCAATCTTTATAGACCATGGGCCCGGGTCAAAAATTGATGGTTCATTTGAACCACCAGAAATCCTATATAGAATGATATAAGGGCATAAAATAATAAGATTCAGCACTATGCAGTCACTTGTAAGCTGTCCAACTGAGTGGAGTTGAGAATTCAAAAGAACAGGTAGAGTGAGTATATTTTTCAATGCCTTTTCTAATCCCTAATTCCGCAACGCCGTACAAAAAAATCATGCGACGAGGGGGAAAAAATTGCAAAATTTCATTGATCTATGATTATTGAAAATTGCAAAATTTCATTGATCTATGATTATTGAAAATTGCAAAATTTCATTGATCTATGATTATTGAAACTTTTGAAATATTTCATTTTTTGTATTTCTCTTTAGTTTTTAGAACAGTTTCTTTTGAACGGCAATATTATATAACAATTGTATTTAACAATATCATGTTGAAAAAAGTTGCTGTACAGGATCAAATGACCTTCTAGCTTTAATAATCAAGTATACGATAAAATTGAGAAAATTATTGATATACATTCAAATGAACAATAATTTTTTGACGGCATTAATTTTAATAGTACTTTTGAGTGCTAGATAATGTTTTGGAACCGATGCCGTACTTTTTCAAATCACCCCCCAGACCACCTAAAAGGAGGGGGGTTGCAACCCTCGGTTTTTCCCCTTGTCGCATGATTATTTGTACGGCGTTGCGGAATTACGGATAAGAAAAGGCATTGAAACTGTATGGTACCGATGCCGTAAATAATCAAATGACCAAATTTACCCTTAAAATCGCCGGAAAATCAAAAAAAATTTCCGACTTTGTGGCCCACACCTTTTGTACGGGCACTGCACGTTTTCTCATTATTTTTCATGGATCTATTGATGGTAAGAATGCCGTACATAATCACATGACCAAAATATACTCACTCTACCTGTTCTTTTGAATTCTCAACTCCACTCAGTTGGACTGCTTACAAGTGACGGCATAGTGCTGAATCTTATTACTTTATGCCCTTATATCAATCTATATAGAACTTCTGGTGGTTCAAATGACCCATCAATTTTTGACACGGGCCCATGGTCTATTACTCCATCACTGTGTTCAATGCAAACAAGCGATTAACAGCAGTGAAACACTCAAGATGAACAGTGAAAGTGAAACAGTGTGAATGAGCCTTAAGTTAACCACAAGACGCGATATCCTTTAACTCCAACTTTACACATCTCCTCCTCTGATTACAACAATCACGCCAGCAACAAAATAAATTACCTCCCAGTCGCCACTCCTCACCAAAACCATCAATTCCCATATTTAATATCATAATACTTTGATACAATCCATCCTTACACCACCCCGACCAAAATAAATTAAACGAACCCAGTCACCAAACCTAAGCAATTAATCCCCACATTAATATAACGCTTTGACAACTCGTCCCAGGAATCGGCCTACCCAGTCCTACGTATATTCATCCATCCAAGACCCAGTCCCATTTAACAGGCAATTACCACCCCACTACCAACAATTAAGCCACCCCCTTTCAATCAATCGACCTCTCCAGGCTATACGGCATACAACTCCTGATACTGCTGCTGAGCTACTTCAGGAAAGGGACATCAGCCACAAGAGTTAGTGCGGTTAATATATTGCGCCTAATTTGGGCTTCCCTAATGTCCGGGAAATGGATCCGGGACGACCGGAGTCCGGCAATATCGCTCCCCTTTTGACGGGTATGAGAAGGACCGTTTGTCAGAGGGGCATTAATATTCATTTGAGGAGTTGTCAGGGCTACCCCAGGTGGTTGAAAGATACTGTGTGCAGCGGGATTGCCCATTACTTAAGGGATGGATGCCGATATGAGATGTGTAAACAACGGACTGAGGCGAGATATTGTCTGGGCCTTCAGAGGGTCGATCAGTAGAGTGGGTATGCGAAAGAATGAGGATTTGCGGACTCGTATAGCGGGGATGTCTTATAGTAAATTATTTAATGGTGTTATAGGATAAAAAGGATAGATAGCAAAGAAGATCGCTACTTGCAAGTTTTATGAAAAGCTATACGTTGTGAGTGACGTTATGTTGCGTTTGGTAGAAAAGTGAACAGATTGGTTGTCCATTTTTATAAAATTATGTTCCAACTAACAGGAACGATATGATAAAGTTTGAACCGTACTTTATATAGCTGATATTTTTGAAGCCGACGTACTGACCTAGTGGTTAGAGTATCTGACTGCGAAGCCGTATGTCTGGGGTTCGAATCCCCGTTTGGCATATATGTTAGTTTATGTCCTTGTGTGTGTACGAGGAATGAATGTGGTCCCCCTGTAAAAAGGGGTTGTGCCTGCGAATGTGTGTGTAGCGTGGGCAACAGTACTTTACCTCCGTGGCTTCGGTCCACAGATGTCCACTGGGTATAACGCGAAGAAAGTACAAATTATGGCATATCTGTTGGATAATGAACTCTGTTAATTTGTAACTGTTCAATTACCTGCCATTGGAAAAAAATGTTTTTGAAGAATATATCAAAAATTTTTATCGTAAAGTTTCTGTTTTTTTTCTAGAAGATTACTTGTATAATTGGGTTACCCAGCTACCCTGTTTTTCCTAGGAATGTTCCAGTATTTTTAAATTGTAGAAAAGTACTCCCGTTCAACAAATGCACAATATTGTTGCGTTAACAAACGAGAGTTAATTTGAAATTCCAATTTTATAGTTTTCTTGATGAATCAATATATGACAAAAAAGACAGTGAAGTATTCAACTGTACAGTTATTATAGTTTTGTGACAGTATATTAATAATAATAATAATATCCACTTCGCTGAAACGATTTCTTTGCTATCTCTTTCTATAAGTCTAGATAAAAAAGACTAAAATATTTATTACCTTTCTCTTTCACGTTTATAGGTATCATGTTTTAAATTAAAAATGTTGACACACTCTACTTAGTCTAAAAGCAAAGTTTTAAGATTTCTTTAAAAACGTATTTGAGTCAAAATGGGATACTTAACAAATCAGGTGATAATTAATAAAAAGGCTCTGATCTCTGCTATACATCATGGTAAGGTTTACTTAAGAACTCAATTAAAAAATTCACTTTTATTGAAAATATTATTTAAGTCGTTCAAAGAGATTTTCATTCATTTCCCTGTATGAAATTTGTATTTCCTTTTATGACTTAATTCTTGTCTTGAGTAAAGATTAAAGAAAAAAACTTCTGGAAAAATCAATAAAATGAAAAGTTTTTTAACCTTGCATAGAAAGTATAAAACATGTAAAATCTTGTAGATGAATAAATTGAAATGCTCCTTTTCATCAAACCCAAATAAATGAATTTAAAAAGTAAAAGAAACATCCACATTTTTAGAATATTTATCTTTTCCATACCCACAAATATTTCAGTTTTATTCGCCCTTTTTTTGTCCTGAGTTCAGTAAAGAAAATAAATTATGAAAGTACTTGTTTTTCTGTAAGAAATACATTTTATCCGTCAATACTTATTATTTTACTTTTTCCATTTAATGCATAGGTAGGGTAGCTGTTTTTATTATTTATTTTAAAGAAATTTTTAATTCATTTTATCTTTTCAGAGATAAATCCATTAACAAGGATCTAAATAAATCTTAAGTTCAGGGGCCTTTCTTCAAATCGTTTATTTTTTCCTTTTACCAAAGTTAAATTTTTTTAAGTACCTTTTCAATCCTTAAATTAACTGAAAACCATTACGTTTTTAAACTATGTACCTTTTTATTTCACAAAACATTAAGCAAAAGGGAGATAGTGAAATAAAGGAAACATTTCGTAACATTTCTCAGAAAAAGTTGACAACCAGAAAGTAAAATAATTTAATGTAAAAAATGAAATTAGTACCAATAATATAATTTACGTAAATTTGAACAAATTCAACATGAAAGTACAAAATTAAAACATTGTTTTAAGTTATTGCATACTTTCAAATTATCTTATCTTTTTGTTAATTAGTAAATCAATAACTTTGTTTTTAAAAACATTATAACTTTTTCATGGAAAATGATTAATAGGCAAATAATTTTATTCTGCTATGAATATAAAAATACGGTGCTATAGTGTATGTGAAAACATCTAAACGTTCTTAGAAGCAAGGATATTAAACTTTGTTTTTTCTCCTTCAATACTTCTTTGTTCTTTAATTAGACGTTTCTCCTTTTTTGATGTTGAGTAAAAACATGCTTTTTTTGTGCTGTCCATAGAATATTAATAGCTGAAATTATTTTTCTTCCCTAACGTTAAAAAACATCATTCTTTTTATCCAATTTCGGTTAACCAAAAATTTATAAAGCTTCTAGCCTTTTTTTAATTGATATTTATTCCCCGAAATAGGTCCTGTTTTCTACGTTAAAAGCAAAACTAAAAACTCAGCTAAAAACATCTGTTTCTTGAATGAACGGCGAATCACGATGTTACTTACAGCTACCCTTTAACAACACAATCAAATGAGAAAAGAAATTGCTTCATTATGTTCTATTAACTCTGCGGTAGAAAAAATCCTATTTACTGCAGCGAAAAATCAAGCTTCTTCAAGCTTAAACGATGAAAAAAACTCTGGGCAGGAAACACTTTGCCGAAAACACACCAATTAGAAAAGAGAACCCTTTACTTTTTTATACACTACAAATACTACCCTCCAGAACAAAGAATTGACCGAGAAACATAATCCAAAGGCAAATATACCCAATTGTGCACCCATCTAAATGGATGAACTTCTCTCGAAGCCATTTGAATGTTAAATACATACAAAGCCAGGAATTTGAGTATAATGACCCATCTCCAACGAAGCGTTTTGTTCAAATAGTCTCTTAAAATCAGCAGGACTCTTTTTTGTTTCCCTCGAAAAAAGATTGATCGAGGATCGAACCCCGTTTAATAGCCGGGTCACGTGATCACGCGTCATCCTTTTTCTTCATCCGGGTCGTTGTTAATTATTCGCAAATGGCGGCATTAATGACACGACTCTTGGTATCAGAACGCCCGGATATGGCGGATCACTCGATTTAACCAGGATGATGAGAAAAGGCCGGCGTAATTTCTTGGAAAGGAATCATCGATGAACTCAATAGTACCCATCGATTAAAAAAGCTGCAGCATGCCTCTGATTATGTGTCGTGTGGGATGTGTTACTTACTTAGAGGGGTTGTTGATTACTGAGGACAGATAGATAGCTATCAGCTGTAATGGTACTTAGGTTGCAAATTTCTTGGTTTTGATGCGGACTTGGTTCGAATGAGGGTATTGATTACATAATAGAATATTCCGGAGTTGGGAAAAAAAAAAGGAAATAGATTGTTCTAGAACCCTTCAAGGAAAGCATAGAATTATTTTGAAAATTGCACTTTTCCGAGATAAATATCACTACGTTCTTCTATCGTATATTATATAACTAGTAGTCATCTTTGTAATTATATGGGAAATGTGTTTAGTATTATAGACTTTGTCACTGAGAACTCAATAATACCCGAAGTTTTCATGGTCAATTGAGATTCACAATGAGTTATTTCTTTTGTTATTATTCGCGGATATTTGTGTGTACAACTCTTGAAGCCATAATGGCATAATGGGTTTAGAAGGGTAGAACAAACCCTTTACTTTATTTCAGTCATCGCAAATTGCCAAAAGCGGGGTATAAGAAATTCGATAATCTCTTTCGAGAAATCCTTTTATCACTAAGTGCTGAAAAATTTATAGTGTAGTTGTACTAAAATGCACCGATTTCGGAAGAAATATTGCCATAAGGACGTTACCTAAACCATTATAATATCAATCACGGTTTTAAGTTTGAAGTAGTGAAAATTATCTTAAATTACTGATAAACTATACATAGCACATAGTACTAAAGTAAATTAAAATTAGAAAGTTAGTTCCATGATTCTAAGATTGCTGAAAATATATTTACCGCAAATTTAACAACATCCTTTTAAGCAAAGCTTTTCCAAGATAATTACTCAAAAGGCTGTATAATAATATCACTCAACAAATAAAAAGTGTATGCCTTTATCATACATTCATTTGTCCCTTTTATAATATTAATTATTTTTACCCTTGACATAGTTTAAAATTCATTTAAAGTTTAATTCTAAACAAATACCAAAATTATATTTGAATCGCGTAATTGAAGAGCTTGGTGGATGAAGGGGCTTTGTTAAAAGGCCTGTCCCGAAAGTAACGAGACTGAATTCCCTAATTCTGACTGGAATTCAGTCTTCTTTCTTTTGGGAAAGGCCTTGTAACATAGCTCCTTCATCCACCAAGCCCTTCAATTCTGAAACGTGTCAAACGCCACTTTTTTCAAAAATGAGTTATTGGTGCCACGGGATTCTGAAGGGGTATACGGACATCTTAAAATAAAAATTAAAAATAACGTGATTTTAAAATAGTTTTCCTGCGTTATAAATTTCAGCTTTAGTGCTGAAATATGTCAAACGACTTCGATTGACTAGTTTTTGCACTTTAACTGCAGGGAATTTTGCTCATGCCGTCTCATCTGCAGCTTGTTTGGGAATGCTTTTTTTATTTAATTGCATACAGACACTATATGCGATTGGGATAGTCATTCTTTAGAGGTTAGATCCATCAAGCCATAGTAAAAATAATATTTTTAATCTCAAGACTGATGACGTTTTGGTAGCTATAGTAGGGTGTCCCTTAAAAATCGAAAGTTGGGAAAACTTTTGTGACACCCCCTAATTTTTTTCCTTTTGGTATCCTAAGAAATTGTGCAAAATATTAAATCGATCAGAAAATATTAACACGTGCCTCAAACGGCCTAAAGTTGGGAAATTTTGACAATTTTCTCATTTTTTCGAAAATTTTTATAAATGCCTTAAAATATTATTTTGTCAAATTATAGAGCTTTAACACATCTAAATATTCATATTTGACCGTTTTTCATTCCTAGCTAGGCGAAATTACCCAGTTTTTAGCCTGGTCATCAATCGGAAAATTATCAAATTTGCCCATTTTATACTGAGAATAGATGATACAAAAGTCAGTGGGGAATGACTTATAACCACGTAATTCCATGACTGGGTACCATTTGTAGACGATATTAATGTTTAGATAATTATCTGGAGCTAAAATTCATTACAAGCATTTTAATTACAGGCGCCATATTGGATTACATTACCACTTACAAAAAATTCTGGGATAGACGGTATGGGCATGTTTGGTATTAGGCAATGCGTATTTAAGTTTCTAATCTCAGTTAATAAAAAATAAAATCCTTAAACCACTTTTTTAAAGCTTTTTACTCAGTTCGAATGGCCAGCAGATCTCTTATTACAAACTATAGATGATAAAATTCTAAATGCATAATAGGGGAAAGAGAAATTCTAGAAAAATATTGAAAACTAGACTTCAGCACATACAGAAGTATTGCATTCTGTAACTTAGTTGAAAAATTGAAGTTCATACAAAATTAACCTGCTCTTCATGATGATTTATTCTACTGCACTCAGAATATAAGCTATTTACTGTGTTTAAAGTCTGTTTTTATGCTTTATCATGATTTTATAGTACATAAGAGGATAAAATATTCATGTAATCTGAAAAACCGATTAGATACTGATATTGTGATGATAATATGTTATACAAAAAATTGAAAAAGGTTGCTGAAACCAGTCCTTTTTTAAAGTCAGTTTTTAAGTCAGAGCTACACATCACTCTGAAAAATTTTATACAGTTTAGACTTTTAAAAAAAATACTGAGAATTTAAAATAATTTAATATCATAAATAAATTTATCGAAAAATCAACTTGAAGCCTAATTTCTTCTTCAAGAAAGTTCACTAATGAAAATCGAGGGGTTTTATGGGACAAGGGTCTGATTAGGCCATTCTATCCCACAAATGAAAATTGCATAGTGCGAAAAAATACTAAGAGAAGTTGAAGAGTTACAGAAACTGTAGTTATAATTAAAATTCTCCTAGCTAAGAACCAAATACCAGTGTTTAATCGGCTTTTCATGTTACTAATTTGCTGAATTGCAGGAAGTTTTTATGTTTATGTATAAAATTATGAAATAAAAGATCTATAAACATGGTTAATGACTTATAATCTGGATGTAGTAAGCTCAATCATTGTGAAGAGCAGGTTAATTTTCTATCAACTTCAACTTTTCAACAATACAATACTTCTGTACATAGTGAAGTATAGTTTTTCAATATTTTTCTAGAATTTCTCTTTCCCCTATTATGCATTTAGAAAGTTACCATCTATAGTTTGTAATAAGATATCTGCTGGCCATTCGAACTGAGTGAAGAGCTTTAAAAAAGTGGTTTAAGGATTTGATTAGTTTTAACTAAGATTAGAAAACTCAAATACGCATTGCAAAATACCAAACGCCCATACCGTCTATTCCAGGATATTTTTAAGTGGTAATGTAATCCAATATGGCGCCTGTAATTAAAATGCTAGTAATTAATTACAGCTCCAGATAATTTATCTAAACATTAATATCGTCTACAAAGGGACCTAGTTATGGAATTACGTGGTTATAAGTCATTCCCCACTGACTTTTGTATCATCTATTCTCAGTATAAAATGGGCAAATTTGATGATTTTCCGATTGAAGACCAGGCTAAAAACTGGGTAATTTCGCCTAGCTAGGAATGAAAAACGGTAAAATATGAATATTTAGATGTGTTAAAGCCCTATTATTCGACAAAATAATATTTAGAGGCATTTATAAAAATTTTCGAAAAAATGAGAAAAATGTCAAAACTTCCCAACTTTAGGCCGTTTGAGGCACGTGTTAATATTTTCTGATCGATTTAAGATTTTGCACACTTTCTTAGGATACCAAAAGGAAAAAAATTAGGGGGTGTCGCAAAAGTTTCCCCTAAGCTATAGCTATTTAAAATTTCCGTGCTTCTGGCCCTTTATTACATATATTCATGTGATTGATATTTTGGATCTATGAATAACTTTATTAAAAGGGGACATCAAATCTGTACCCCTGATCATAATATTGAACTAATTAACTGATTTTGTAGGCTTTTAAAGCAAAATCGTTTTACTGTCCACAAAGTTTCTAATTGACTTCGAAGATGTCTTAATAATATTTTGAATTGGTTGACCACTATTTTTGAGTCTAGAGTTGAAATCATTTTTTAAAAAAGGTATTTATACATCTACTAATCAAAAGAGAAAAAAATAAGAATTTTATGGGTTAGTATTTAAAAACGAAATATTATTTTCAACAAGCATTCCCACTTTTATTTCCAAATCCTTAAATACACTGCTCACAACAATTAAAGGATATTGGTGGTTTTGGTACCTATTGGCAAGCAAATAAAAAACTTGCAGTGGTTCAAGCATTTTTCATTAACTTTGTGCCATTTCAAAGCTAAATCCATGCAGTTATCAAAATAAAAATTTTATTTTTACTTTTTTTTATCAAAATTGGAAAATGCACATTTTGTGTAGTTAAGCAAAAAAACTGAAAAATCTATCAATACTTAATTGAAACCCCATTTCACTTGGGGTATGCTTTCTCCTGACTTAAAACAACGTTGTGGGACTGTTTGTCACCAGATTTGTTTGTTTATTTTTGAGGGGCTGGGGTGTTTTCTCCATTTTCCCCTTTTAGAGCATTTTTCAGCACCTGAGCTGTTTGGGAGGTATTTGATGGGCAGAAATTGGTTTCCCAAGCATGTGCTAGACTTGTTCTATTGGATTCCTGTAGAGAAAACGTGCTGGTTGATCCCTTTCTAGCGATTTCCTCATCCTGAAGAAAATCATTAATTAAGGTAGCACAATGTTTTCTGTAATTACCATCCCTGAATGTTAAATTTTCACCGATTTCTCCTGCATGAGGGGCAACCAGATGTGTAAGGATATTGACCTTATTATCCTGAACCACCAGAAATGGCCCCTTTAGCTGGGGGGGTCTTTATTCCATAGATAGAGATGGTGCTCTATTTCATCACTCCACATCTTCAAATCTGACTCTCAGTTCATCCTGATAACTTCTGATTTTTGTCCGGTGGGTACAAGGAACACAAAATAACCCCTTTTTTGTACATGAAAAAGTCAGATTTGAAGATGTGGAGTGATGAAATATAGCACCATCTCTATCTAAGGAATAAAGACCCCCCCCAGCTAAAGGGACCGTTTCTGATGGTTGAGGATAATAAGGTCAATATCCTTACACATCTGGTTGCCCCTCATGCAGAAGAAATCGGTGATAATTTAACCTTCAGGGATGTTAATTGCAGAAAACATTGTGCTACCTTATTTAATGATTTTCTTCAGGATGAAGAAATCGCTAGAAAGGGATCGACCAGCACGTTCTCTCGACATGAATCCAATAGAACAAGTCTAGGACATGCTTGAGAAACCAATTTCTGCCGATACAATACCTCCCAAACAGCTCAGGTACAGAAAAATGCTCTAAAAGGGGAAAATGGAGAAAACACCCCAGCCCCTCAAAAATAAACAAACAAACATGGTGGCAAACAGTCCCACAACGTTATTTTAAGTCAGGAAAAAGCATTATCCAAGCGAAATGGGGTTTCAATTAAGTATTGATAGATTTTTCAGTTTTTTTGCTTAACTACACAAAATGTGCATTTTCCAATTTTGATAAAAAAAAGTAAAAATAAAATTTTTTTTTGATAACTGCTTGGATTTAGCATTGAAATGGCACAAAGTTTATGAAAAATGCTTGAACCACTGCAAATTTTTTATTTGCTTGCCAATATGTACCAAAACCACCAATATCCTTTAATTGTTGTGAGCAGTGTAAATTAGAGTTCAGCTATGAAAATAGGCATGAATACTCTGTTTATTGCAGAAATCTGTTAAATACAAATGTTTCAATAATTTTTTTGAAAGGAATAAAAACATTACAAAATTATTTTTGTCTGTAAAATATCTAAATGAGGCCTACTTTAAGAAAAATATTACTAAACATCTTCATAAAATGTGTCGAGCTTCTATACAGTGTTTCTCGTTTATCTCAAAACAAGAAAAGTGGTGTTTGACATGTTTCAGAAATAAGCTATTCAATTAATGTCAAGTTTTGATAAACGTAACAATTAAATCAAATGACTAGGCTACCATAAAATAATTTTTAACTTTCCTAAGTCCTTCAAATGCTTTCTATCTGAAAAAGAAACTCGAAAGAGCTTTCAAGGTTATCCCTTTTTACTGTGGATTTTTGCCGGACAATACTCGGATTTCCTAATTGATTCCACGTAGGCACTTTCTAAAATGCACTTCGGATATTACTTTCCTGAATGTTTGTCCTCCAAAATCTCTGGTATTTCTAAACGGAAAAATAAAATTAGGATTCAGAAAGTCAAACTAGTCTGTTGAAATTGCATTCCTTCAATTTTCTTCTCCAAAGCAGTTCTACAACTCCTAATCAAACTTTTCCGGCATTCATTGGCGAAACTTGGAACTCTAGAAGGGCAAAGTTTCTATGGAAATTCTCCACGGACTTTTGAAAGCTTCACTCTCCACTAAAAAAGACCTTGAAGATATTTAGGTCTTAAATTCGATTTGAGTGCGCTCTGAAAAACTTTAAAAAAAGCAAAGCGCTTCTCATGAGACATGTTACGAAGAAAGGGAAATCTGAAGAAACCAGTCTCTTGAGTAAATGAAATTTTACTTACTACTCAAGAAAATTTCGCTTTTCGGATTTTACGAGAGAAAGAATAGGACTGTCAAAAAACTTATTCCTCAGTTTATATTATTTAAGGAGATTTCAAGAACTTGTATAATCAGTAAGCTGATATCAAGTATTCTGTTGAGTTCTATCTTTTAATTACGACAGAGAATCAATTACAGGTTATCGTTATTTTGCTGTAAAATATTAATTTCGCAATTGGAATAAATTAATTTCCAGTTAATAAAGTTGGATTGGATTCCATTCTTAAATCAAAATCACCTAGGTTAAAAGCTAGTTTGTTTGCAATTGCTTGGGTTTAAAAAAACAGTTTTGTTGATTTTGTGTATTTCTTTTTTAATTAAGCATACTGAGGGGGAAATGAACAGAAATTCAAGTTTACATGAAGTAAATGAAATTCAATAAAGATGGTTTTAATTTGAAGCATTTTAAAGCTTTAGATTGTTACTCTAAAATAACAATTTACTGTGCTTAATAAATTCAAAATGTTTACGTTTAAATGATTATGAAAGTTTTCAAATAAAAATAATGTTTATAGTTTTATAAAACTAAAAGACCCACTTCAAAAGTGATTTTCAAACGAAATAGTATTTTTTTTAACTCTCATGGATTTATATACCTTAGAAGTATTTCGTAGAAATTAGTTAGAAACAATTTCATAAAAGATTTGTTACTTTTATTCTTCAATAAAATATGAAGAAATAAAAATAATAAAATATGAAAATTTTTATTATTTTTAAATACAACTCCTTTAGGTTGGCCCTTGTGGGTTTCTGACCCCTGGGCAACTCATATGTCTTCCTGTTTTTTGTGTATGTGTTTGTTCCAATTGTCAAATGTGCATGTTGTGTACGTAACAAATAAAGAATTTGAATTGATTGAATTGAAATGAGAAAATTCTTAGAAATGTATTATTGTTGTTAGTACAACATTGAGTAAAAATTATTTCAAACTTCTTTTAAGTGGAGTAAAATGTAACATTTTCCTCTCTCTGGAGTGTTTAAACAAAAAAATTATTTTCTTAACATAAATTTTATATGAAGCTGTAAGTATCGAATATCCATACAAATCTTCTCTTTGATAAAGAATTCGTTATGTCAAAGCATTAAGAACATCTTTTAGAAAATTATTGCTCTCCCTTGCAAGACATTCGATTTTCTCAAAGAGTATCAAGCAAAAGAAGATGTTTATTGACCTGTCTCTCAAGATGAGCTGATTTTATTACTTTGGATAATATTTGTGCAGTGGTCGTGACCAAAAGTTGTGAAAGCACAGAAAAACAAGTGCGCTATTCACTTCAAAAAGAGCTAATGACATAAATCAATTTGAAGCATTATAACAATATTATCTCAAGTCTTTGTAATTAAATTCCCGCTTTCTTTATGTCCCTTTAATTATTCCCTTAACGACAGTCTAATTTTTATTGAGGTTAGAAGGAAAATTACGATAATGGTTGAGATCAATACGATTTCATTAAAGATTTTTTGGAAGTATCATCAAAGCAATACATAAAGGTAAATATAGGATATTTCATGTTTTGAAAATTGTCTTATTTCAGTTTTCTTTTTTCTTAATCCGGTTATAATTTTTATTCCATTCAGCAATTTGTGTGATCTTTAAAAACGGGGTTATTCCAAATTATATCAAATTTTATTTTTGCCTTAACACGTATTTCTTTGAATTTATTTGAAAGTTGCTTATTTGTTTTAGCATGTAATTTATTTTAAAAGAAAACGTGTTTAGATTACACTTTATTTTTCTTTACTTTTTAATTTTTCCTTGATTATTATGTTATTTTAGGTAATAAATTTTAAAAAAGAATACATATACTTAACTGTGGAAATTTTGTAAGAGTTTTTAAGTAGTCAGGTAGCGAGGTAATAAATTACGAGAATTAGTACATTTTCAAATTAAAATATAAAAAAATTCACAATCCTCCAGTGTATTCCGTAAATGTTAAATTTTAACTATTTTTAGTGTAAATAAAAGATATTTCACCTTAATAAATATTCTTTAGAACGTCCAGCATAACCTTGTAAGTTTAAAGTTAGCTTAATTTAGTTTGGAATTACGCAAACAAGAACGGTAATAATTTGAGCATGATTGACAACCAGAACGGGATTCGGGCTTGCATCACAACCGTTGCATATGATATTTTACATGTTTGTATAATAGTTTTCAAAAACTAATACTTTAATTTTCGAATAATAGTGTAAATTCCTATGTAATTAATTTGTAAAAATGTTACTATGTTAAAAATCCAAAAATTTATTTTAACAATCTTTTTTAGAATATTTAGAAAAGGAAACACTATCATCAATCCAAAAAAATTGTCCGAAATTATTGAAGATTTCACTTTGTCTGTCTGTATGTCTTTTCTTACTCTGAAAAATTTCTATAAGCATGGTGAAAAAATTACTGTATAAACCATGATACATTTTACAGGCATTGCCCTTTGGCCTAGCCCATGACAAACACGGAAATGTAGATCCTGGAGCAGTCAAAAAACGCAACGGAAATACAGTAAAACACATTTCAGAAGGAAGAAACATACTTCCTTTCAATGGTTTGAACCATTTTTTGGAAAGATTTGTGCTTTTCCTCTCCTTCTGCCCAAAATCCTGTTTCCACAATACCTTGTGCCTTTTTCAGGTTCATACAGAAGCGCGGAAATGCGTCTGTCAGTTTGTTTGATGATGTGAACCCTTAAAAATGTTTCGCCGTCGTTTAGAAAAGCATAAAGGACGTTTCTCCATAAAAACATCTCGCTTTCATTTTTCAGGATTTCATAAACAAATGCAAGCAGATGTTTCGGAACCGGGCTGCTGGGTTTGAAAGTGCATGTGAAAAGAAGCTTTTATGAGACTATTTCAGAAAAACAAGGCTCACAACCAGATTGTTTTTTGTAGTAGTAGTATAAAAAGCTATCTTAACTATTTTCTTAAAAAGGTTATTTTTGAGGGAAATGTGTAAAAAAGGGTGTATAAACATTCGAAAATGGATTCATGAGCTACCATGAAGCAAATACCATTTTTTCATACAAATATTGTATTTCAATTCAGATAAATCTCTTTCAGGTCTTACAAGAAAAATAATAACGAAAAGTTACTCACACGAAAAGTTACCAAAATATAATCTGGTAAATATATGTAGTACGTTTTTTTTTTGAAAAAAACATCTTTTTAATAAATAATTTAATGATGGGGTTGAATGTTTTATCAAAACACTGAACCAGGAAACTATCTTTATATGTGTTGTTTATTTTTTATGTTTAACCTTAAGTTAAGTTAGTATTTTGTGAAAAAGCATTCAAATTAACCAATAAGTGAAAATCGACTTGTTCAAATACAACATTTCAATTCAAAAGTTCAAATTGTATCAATAACCTTTGATCGAGACCTTTATACATGAATTCCAAACGTTCTTCAAACGGCACTTAGGTTTTTGTGCACTACTCTTCAACAGTATTTACATCTACTGATCAATATAAAAAGTTCTGTAACCATCATTTAAGTAAAATTAATAGGATTTAAAACAAAAGGAAATGCTTATTACTTACATGAATACGGTAGAAATAAGACATTTTTTGCTTAGAAACTTAGCAATACTCACCTGAAATGTAAAAAAATAATTATTAGTGCATATTTTAAAACTAATTTAAGTTTTATGTTCACTTATTACTTAATTTAAGTTAAAATAATCAAAAAGTTATTTAAAATTGTCTCTAATTCATTATGAAGTAGTTCCAATTTTTAATAAACGCATTTTATTTCATTTCCACTCATCTTATGTTTTCTAAACATGTTTCCAATAAAATCCAGAAAATTGTATAATCTAATAATGAACAATCTATATATAGGTTCCCCCCCTTTAAAATCCCTCCACTACACCAACCAACCATCAACATCATAGATTGTTCCTCTTCAATTTTAAGCTAAGGTTAACAATTAATGTCCATCACGTATTTTAATTAAAGTAAATAGGGTTATTCGATTTTTGAGTTGTTATTTTTCCTTCATACTAGAGAAGGGAAATTTTAAAGGCACGGGAGTAATACCTATAACACATAAACATTTTTGGTTGTAGAAAGGTGATGTAATCGTAACGTCATGTAGATACAATTTTTAATCAACATGCATTGACATTTTACAGCAAAATAAAATGTAAATAAGTGCATTTTTTTTGGGGGGGGGGTTAGGGCCTATACACTAGGGTGTATCGAAAAAAAACTTTTTTTATTTCGATGATGCCTTCGTGCGGAAAAGTTGTCTATGGTGGCAGAGAGTACCTGTGAAATTTTTCCGAATTTTCGGATAATATCTTGAGGTGCCGCCAAGGCCCTAAAGGTCCCCATGTTAATCCAATGGAGCGCGCAAGCCAAAAAGGCCGAAAATTGGTTTTTCGCCCCTCATTTCTACCCTAATCACACGACGAATGTCTTCACTCGAAGTATGGACCCTATATGATCTAGGCTGTCCGACAAAACTTGAATAGTAGCCTAAATCTCTATATTGTGTTTTTTTGTATGCTCCAATTTCGTCGAAAATCGCGTATTTCCTCGTTCAAATCAGATCCCACAATCAACATAATATAGAGATTTAGGCTATTATTCAAGTTTTGTCGGATAGCCTAGATCATATAGGGTCCATAACTCGAGTGAAGACATTCGTCGTGTGATTAGGGTAGAAATGAGGGGCGAAAAACCAATTTTCGGCCTTTTTGGCTTGCGCGCTCCATTGGATTAACATGGGGACCTTTAGGGCCTTGGCGGCACCTCAAGATATTATCCGAAAATTCTGAAAAAATTCACAGGTACTCTCTGCAACCTTAGACAACTTTTCCGCACTAAGGTATCATCAAAATTAAAAAAAAAGGTTTTTTGTATACACCCTACCTATACCTACCTTTTCTATACACCCTACCCATACACCCTACCTACCACTATTTGATGCCTCTCTACTATATTTGATGCCGCTCTACTATATTTGATGCCTCTCTACACTATTTGATGCAATATTTGATGTCTCTATACGCCTCTTACAAACCTATTACATTATTTGATACTAGCTCCCTCAAAAAAACTGAATTTAACAAATGCCTGTTACAATGTTTTGTGTTTTATTGTCTAAATAATTTATATAGTAGAATAAAAAATTTAACGATGACGTAATGCAATATTATTAATTACGAAAAAATAGTTTTGCCGATTCCTTAGAGAACTGGAGAATTATTCATAAAAAACTGTACGCACTTCATTTCTTGCAATTATTTCTGAATTTGACGCCTTAAAATTAGTAAGGTATAATGTACTTTTTTGTTAGGGGGAAAAGTTAATAATTGTTGTCTAGTGGTAGTGGTTTTAGGTGATTCCACACCACATAAGAGATGTAGATGTAACCCATAAAAATCTACGCCCCTCAAATTTTAAAATCTTGAACCTACGCCATTGTCCTTCAAAACAAAAACATTGTTTGAATAATATTTTTTTTGTATGCTAAAACACTCCGTTTTATTTTTCAAACTTATTTAAAAGAATACAACCGATAACTCTAGGTTATTTATCTATGGTGTAAAAAAGTACGTCTTCACCTGAATGTTATACGAACCTGTATCGGTTATGTACTATTTTTATAAACAAATCCTACTTATCCCCGCTAATGTCTGTATTGCATGAACGGAGGCTTCACCTCCAGCGTATCACATGCAACAGTCCCTACAACAAAGGAAAGAAGAAGAGTCAAAAAGTAGCAAAGATGCGGAGTCATTTGTGTCAACCCAGCGGATGATTAATGGAGGTTTGAAAGCTGCCGACTCTCCACACATGCATCTGGCAACAGTCATGCCAGCAGAGACCGAGAAACACGTTCGGGCATGTTGCTAATGCACGCGCCGTTTTGCATAATGCATCTTTTGTGAACCTCCAAAGATTGAAGACGCGAAGAAAGAATGAATGAATGAATAATAGCGCGTTTCGAGAGATCACTCTGTAGCTCTTTCGAAAAGGAAGTGTTGAGGGGTATTTGTTAGGGGGAGGGAGGGATGAAAAAAAGAACGAAAAATTTTCGAGTGCTGTGAACTGTTGAATTGTTTTGGGGAGATATGTGAGGCTGATACGTTTGGAATCCGCCGTCATTCGGAAGAAATTAGCTTAGTTTTTTTTTACAGTTTGTTGGTTCCTTTTTTGAGGGTGATTGTGAGAAGATTTTTCTTTCTCTCATATCAATACATTATTCAAAACCTTTGGTTGTTTTTCGAGGAATAAATTTTTCCGGTATCTATCGGAAAAAAATAGGAGAAGAAAAAAGTATCAAAAAGAATCAGAATAGTTGTTTTGTTTTTTGTGCAGAAGATATAGTTCGTTTTTTTTTGCAATGGGTAGTGATTCTCTATGACGGGAAAAATGTCTTAACCTCATATTTTAATACGAATGCATAAATATCTTTTTCAGATTCCTGTCAAAAATATAAACTTATTTATATATGTAGTTTATCTGCCAGTTTACAACTCTGAATAAATCTGAAACTAATACTCTGCATAAAATATCATGTTTTTTTTCATTCATGTTAAGTTTTTACTAAACTTCTCAATTAATCATTTGCTTATCGTGTATCTCAATGCAAATAAATAACATTTATGAAATGTTTAATGGGCAATACCATCCTTTTTTGGAAACAGAAAAAGTGCATTTTTCCAGTAAAGGAAATAGATCTAAATCCAAAAATCCACATGAAAAGTTTCAAAAAAATTAGCTAATTAAATATTTAAAATTAAAATCGCCAAGCCCTTTGTCTTTGTTTAGGGTAAAAGTACGTCAACACTAACTCATACAGACTTTAACGAGAAACTCAAAAATGACTTTGATTTGTTTAAACAATTAAATCATTGCTAGTAAAATTCAATTAAAGCATTTATTAAATTAAAGCATTGTTTAAAATCCATGTATAGGGTAAAAGTACGTCACATTGGGAAATTGGACGATTTAACGCCCTTTTTAAAGCCGGACTTTAAAATTACATAAAAAAATAAATAATAATCGTAACTAAAAAATTTTTGCGCGTATATTCAGCTCTAGGGTACCTTTATCGAATAAAAAAATAAAAAATAAATAGTGGTATTGCCCATTGATACTGTAAAATCTGAAGTACTGTTTATTAAAAGCTATAAAAATGTGAATTTTTCATTATAAATATACGATAATACATCAAAACTAACTGTTTTTATGTGATTTTTTCGCAATTATGAATAATTCGTTAAGATTATAGTACTTAATGAGAAGAATCGAAAAGTTGTTTTTTCATTTAATGTAGTGAATTAAACTTCATTAACACTGGTACTACCGGATACACTACCAATATTTTCCATATACATGCGTGGTGATGAAATTAAATGGTGACATAACTAGTAGTACACAGTATTAGTGACATTAATATTCAAAATCAGTATTACAATTACATTCCATTGCATTGTAGTACATTAGAATTCAAATACCGAGTTAGTTACTACATTGAATCAACTGTCTAACTTAGGAGTTTAGATTCGGTTAGTTGTTTTGGGAGTTTGAAGATTGCAATATACTACCTACTTCTACTTCAGTAGTGGAATGTAGTTACTTATTTATCCTTATCCCTATACTTAACCAAAAAGATTAATAATCATCTAAAGTCTTTATAACGCTTGCAAACTCTTAAAAGTAATAATAAAGTCTAAAAATCTGATAATACGATATTTTCAAATATTTTCTCGATTGAAAAAAAAATTTTAAGAAGAGATACAGAGGTAAATCTGTCAATTTTATTATTTATTACTGGATGTATCATTCCGGTATTAAATAAAAAAATTAATGCAATGTACAAAACAGAGGATGTATACTAATTGTTTTAAGTTATGTTTAAATCCTATTTAAGGAATCAATAACGATCATTATACGGTAACCCAAGCATACTAAAATTAGTATTACGAATTAAAAATGAAAACTTTGTAAATTAACCACTTTCAACTGTTTCATATACCTTGAAACACTACAAGGTTTGAAAAGCTTAAAGAATCAAATCAAATAATTATGTACGTTCACATATAAGCCCTCCTATTCAATTGTACAAACAAAACAGTTATATATAATACTGAATAGCACTCCTTCAAACCACAAAGTCCTATTCTATGTGTAACTAATCAAGCATACGTTTTGTTCATTACAACCATAAGTTATGAATGCCTCGGTAGAAAATTCATTTGGAAACAAAAGCTAACCTAATCATATTCGCATATTCAAATTCGCAAGCTCTCTAGCATTCACACTAGTCTGATGAGCATAGGGAAGCATTGATAAAAGCGTTATTTCATTATTCTCCTTGATCAAGAGAATACAAGAGTTAATTAAATTTTCTAACTTGAATCTTTATTGTTAAATCTCTTTTCTCTCTCAACGAAATAACGAAGGATATGTTTAAAGTATAAAAAATAGTTTCTTTGATGAAAGTTATTTCATTTATTTTTAGCAGTTTCGTTGCTCTTATGTTGAACGTTTCAATAGTGGTCAATTTTGAGGGTTTGCATTTTTCTATGTAACTTAACTGTTTAAGTTGTTAAGTTTTGACAAGTATTTGAAAGTTTAATTAGTTAGCTTCAGAAAGCAAGTGTTTGTCTACCTCAAAAAAACTGTTAAACTCTAACTTATTTAAACTAAATGCCATTCAGTTAATTAAAAGTTAGACGAAAACTTTCAGTTTAAAATTGAATAACCAATTAAAATATACTACTAGGGTTGCCTCTAGACTTTAATTTTTCCCTGTAAGAGGAAAAGGTTTAATGCCATAGGTAATCTTTAAAAACAACGTGTTAAGCAAATCAAAATAACGTTAAACAATCGGATTTCTTGAAGAATTAAAAATTAAATCTTACTACTAAATAAAAATATTACTTTTTTCTCTCTGATTTCTACCCTAGTGCGAAAGGCGATTATCCCCAGAAAAGTTTAATATCAATATTTCCACATTTCCACCTTCAAGTTATCACATAATGTTTTTATTTCAGTTTTCATCAACTATTCTCAATTTGGGAGGTTATCTTAATATCATATGTGTGTCTGATTAACAAGGGAGGTATAGGAAATTTTAAGATATTTGTTTCCTTAACCTTGTTCTAAAAAATAAGTTGCGAATAGTATCGTGAGTACTTATTCCTAATTACTGTACCTCAATACTATGCATTTTATTTACAATTGACCTCATGAAGAAATTTAATTAAACTTTAGACAGTTAGTATAGACAAGTAAACCAGAACAACATGTTGCTTTGCCCAGGAAGCCCTTGAGTCCTTGGAGTCCTTGTAGTGTATTCTATAACATTGAGTATTTCCAATTCAACTAAATAAGCAAAAGAGTTCTTGGGAGAGAGAGTTCTTGGGATGACATCGGACAGTTGAACTCATTTATAAGTATTATATTAAGAATAAATAATAGGGTAGATATTTCCATGTTATTTTATTTTTTGGATTTTAGTATGGTTTCTTTATCAGTTTATGGAATAGCTATCTACGCTTTATGTTTTTTATTCAATCACTTGGCCTTTTATTCCCTGGCCTCGTTTATTGGTATAACAGTATTTCATGATATTGGCGATACAGTACCCAAAAAATCATCAAAATATCAAAAAACATTTAATTGACTTAATCTTTCTGAATGTGTCTTCAAAATTTCAGAGCTCTATCTTTATAATTTATGAAATTATTTACATTTTTCTGATGCGAGGAGGAGGTTTTTCTATGAAGGAACGAAATTTTAAGTTGAATTTTCTCCATGTTGTATTTTGTGTATTTACAACACTTCGAAAACGTAAGAATTTTTATGTACATGAAATGTAAGTCTGAAAATGTGTATATATATTCTGAAATATATGTATTATAGAACTGTGCATGGGTTTACTTTAACAAGGTTAGATTTTTTAAAATATTAAAGTCCAAAATGATGAATTTTTCAGGTTGTTTTAGGGGTTTTTACTACAATAATTCTAGAAAATAAAGTAATATTGATAGAAAGAAACCCATGCAGAGTTTTATGTAGTATGATATAATGGACCAACAAATGAAAAACAAATTTAAAAATATGTATAATTAAAAAAGCCTTAGGGACTTCAAAAACGGTCAAAAATTTTTAAAATATAAATTTTTAAATGCTGATTATTAAAATACATTTTTTTAGGGGAATGGGTAAACCAAAATAGCCAACTAAATATGCAATTAAAATCAAAATGATAATATTAAAAACTAAAAAAAATTTATCAGGGTACTGTGTCACCTGTCGCCTTAAGCTTAAGAAAAGCCATCTAGTTTTTCCCATTTAAAAACACTATTTACAACTTAAATAGAAAAACCAAGAAAACAGGAATTTTCCATTTAAGATTTACGAATTGATTCTATAATTAAAACTGAACTTTTACATGAATTATGAAACATTGATCATCTCCAATGGCAACATCACCTCTGAAATCCTAAGCCAACAAAATTAACTTAGCAATACAGTGTTTTAAATAACAGGGGATCCTCATGAAATTGGAAGTAAATAAAGTTCAAGAAAACTTAAAAACCACACGAACATTAAATTATCACACCAACGACTACTCCTCAAATTTATCGATTGCAACAAACCACTAACACCACCCCCTTCACCCAGCCAAAAAACACCAACATCCATAAATAATTCTCAAGACCAATACCGCCTCTGCAAGATCATGCCGACACATTTTCAACCCCTAAAACCTTTAACGACACTCGGAAATTTTAATTACACCTCTGCTAAGACGGGCAACAACACGACGAGACGCGTCACATGTTTAATTACACTCTTAACCCCTCTACCTGATTATATTAACAAGATTTATTAGTCAACAAGCCCATTTACCATCTCCCAGATTTATCCCGGTCGCCGTTAATTCGGCTGTAATGGCCACACACTACACGTGTCCCACCCCCTCTTCATTTACATAAGCCATTACATCCCCCAACTACAAAACCCATAAAACTCCTCTCGGTATGTATCCGTCAAAGGTGTCTTCTATTTAGTCGGTGTTTAACGCCATTAGCTCTGTACCTACTCCACCGATTCGGAATGGCCTATCCAATTTGGCGTGAGGGTTCGGCCTTTGCTGCTTGCGTGATACGATCTCGAACCGAACGCTGGCCCAATTAAGCAGATTCGGAATGGTGTTCCCAGAACAGTCCGGTATAATCGAGTCCCATTAGGAAGATGTCAATCTCTACAGATTTCGAAGGTGGGAGAAGGGGGTTAATTAACAAGTGCTTATTTTCGAGTTTGTTGGTGGGGCTCGCGTAATAGGCCTTGCGACGGATTTGGATTTCGGTTCCGGATTTCAATCGTTTGAGATCGCGATGCAGATTAGGGTAATTGAAATCGGTAAGCGGGGTGTGATTTGTTTGTTACAAGCCGTGATGAGGGATGCTTAAAACTGTTACATTGTCAAACTGCATACCTGGTAGAAATCGGATATTTTCCGTTATCTGTTCCTCTGAAAATCACCTCTCGGTTTTAGATGTCAGTAATTAAAAATGTTGCCAAAAATGTGAAACCAACCTGGATAAATGTGTGACATATGAGCTGGTTAGGATGAAAGTGGTCTAAGTCCACTGAACTTCGATTTGTGTAATTGAAGGTTTTCTAAAAGCATCTCCAAAAAAATCAGGATTACTTATATTTTTACTTTCTGGGGTGGATTTGTCTCTAGCCATGGATAAAATTTTTGCTGCGAAACAATTTTTATCGAATTTCAACTGGAAGTGCTTTAAATTGACTTTAATGGACTTAGACCACTTTCATCCTAACAGATTGGCCGGTTTCGGTAGGAAGATTGCTATTGGGATGTAGTAAATACGACATCACGGGCGACTGGTTCGTACGAAACTTGATTTTATTGTTCTGTTCCATTGTGATTTTGATGCGTAGGTAGGTTACGAATATTTTGGGTTGCTTGACCACTGGTCAAGATTGCTCTATACGGCTAAAAATCATTAGAAATTAATGTAGGGTGTTTCTAATTCATATTTTGTATTTCCTATTGTTTTAACAAGTCATTTTAGCTCAGGTTGACCATTGGTCAGTCCGGTTAGCTTATTGCTACATCTATGCTTTGGCACTGCAGAAGGTCATTAGGGGCTAAAACCAAACGCCTTGAGACGCGAAACATTTTGTCTTGGCCAGTGGTCAAGAGATTTTGACCAGTGGTCAATCTTCTTTTTCTAGCCCTACATAGCTTTTCTGACCGTTTCTTTCAGTCTCCTTGTTGTTTTGGAGGTCCCTGAACTCAGGTCAATTCCATTTGACCACTGGTAAATTTTTAATTTTTTGACTTTATAGTTCTTTTTTTCTGGGACCCTCTTTAACTGCACAATATGCTGATCAATAGGCATAATAAAATTTTTTCCTTGAAACACCAATTAAAAATTTGGTTTCGTATTAATTATTATCAGGTGATAAAATGTTTTCCAAATAGAAAAAGTCAGAGAAAAATCATACAGCATTATGAAGATTATTTTATATTTCAATGGGTAATTTCTATAAACCAGATTGTTTAGGTAGTGCCGGAGTTAAACTGTTTCTCTAAATTCTACACTATAACACGGTAAGCATCATTGCTTATAAAGATATTTTTAAAATAAAAAATCTTTAGTTTCACAGAAGTACTGGTTAGTCAATAGCAACTTGAATTTATCAGAACCCCAAAAAAATCCTACTGAAATTAAGCATTATGTTATCAAAAAGGTAACTTCACTCAAGTTTTATAATGAAAATTTAGTACCATAAACGTAAATTTATACCTTATAAAAATAATAAATTTATCCCAAAATCAATATCAGTACCTAAAGTTACTAGCATAACGTAGTTCAAAAAGAATGGATGCTAAAAACTTACATGATGTTGTCTGTAATCAGTTAGATTCGGTGTTTAAATCCTCTGTTTTAGCCACGATGATTAAAAGACTAGCTTTCCCGCCTAATCTAATAAAGCGCGGATTTATTTTCGGATATTTTCTTTCAAAAAGGGGTCAACCAAATATATGTATTTAAAGTTTACAAAAAAAGCCTTTCTCTCTAGTAAAACAGGTGTGGTCCCTCGACTGCTGCAGCTCTGCGAACGACCTTGAGTTTTCTCTTATCAAAACGCTCACCGAACGAAGCAGGCGAATGGACTAAGACCACTTTCATCCTGACGAAAACTGCTGTTTCGATAAGGAGTGATTTTTTGAGTCGCTCTTAAGGGGCGAAAAATTAACATATCGCTAAACCGACCATTGCATTAAATAAAGGACCTAAAACTCTATCCAAATCCACTCTTAACTCAACTTTTGTAATTTGTGGACTTAGACCACTTTCATCCTGACCAGCTCATATAGTACTCAACGAAACTAACATTGAGGTTTTTATGCCACGAACCAGGTATGTCTACATTCAAAGCATGTTAATTCACAGGGAGATAACCAATTTAAAAGGATACCTACACATTGAGAATTTTTCTTGACTTTGAATTCAGAACTTTGTTGATTTATGTGTTTCCAAATATGGGATATTAGGGTGTCTCAAAAAAAACTTTTTTTCGAAAAACCTCGCTCCCCAGGGCTTTTCCCATTCCATTTGATCCCAAAAGATAGTGGATGAAGTTTCAGCCCCCTAAGTTAACTCTAGGGGTTGCCTGTAGGGCTCCAAAGTTTGAAAAAAGTGGAAAAAATGACTAAATTTCAGAATTTTCAAAAAATTTATTTTATGAGTGAAACTGGATAAAAATGGTTCAAATGTGTTACTTAGGACTTATTTAGAAGGGTTATATTTATTTATGTGTAATAATTGTACCCTATAGCCCCTGCAATTTAAAATTAAAACGTACTACTTAGGGACGTTGCGCTCACCAAAGCTTATAATGCACTACCGGTGGACGAATTGAATTGAATCCGAATTTATTTGCAGGAACTCCCTCAAATGATGCCTTTTGGTGCTAAATTGATATTATAAACTGTAAAAGCTAGTGAAATAACAATAATGATGCCCTCCACTGAGCTTATAATATAAAAAGTGATTTTCTTCAAAATTGCTCATTTCCAGCTGATCAAACCCAAAATATGTACTAAAAAAGGGGTATGTTGTACTTTTTTAGATACCAAACTTTGAAACCTTTATAGGGGCTTCATTTTTTATAAGTAGAAGTTAATTTTAAACCCTAAAAGTTATAGGAAAATTACTCCCTTTTAACGTATTAGTGGTAAGTTTTATTATAAAACTTCTTTCTTAACATTTCAACCTAGATTCACACGTATTAAACTATTTTCCTAAATTTAAAAAAAGAAAATCGATTTTAACTTCTGGTATTGGAGATATCCGTATTATTTTCGATCTGTTGGGTTTAAAATTAACTTCTACTTATAAAAAATGAAGCCCCTATAAAGGTTTCAAAGTTTGGTATCTAAAAAAGTACAACAGACCCCTTTTTTAGTACATATTTTGGGTTTGATCAGCTGGAAATGAGCAATTTTGAAGAAAATCACTTTTAAATTATAAGCTCAGTGGAGGGCATCATTATTGTTATTTCACTAGCTTTTACAGTTTATAATATCAATTTAGCACCAAATGGCGTCATTTGAGGGAGTTCCTGCAAATAAATTCGGATTCAATTCAATTCGTCCACCGGTAGTGCATTATAAGCTTTGGTGAGCGCAACGTCTCTCAGTAGTACGTTTTAATTTTAAATTGCAGGGGCTATAGGGTACAATTATTACACATAAATAAATATAACCCTTCTAAATAAGTCCTAAGTAACACATTTGAATCATTTTTATCCAGTTTCACTCATAAAATAAATTTTTTGAAAATTCTGAAATTTAGTCATTTTTTCCACTTTTTTCAAACTTTGGAGCCCTACAGGCAACCCCTAGAGTTAACTTAGGGGGCTGAAACTTCATCCACTATCTTTTGGGATCAAATGGAATGGGAAAATCCCTGGGGAGCGAGGTTTTTCGAAAAAAAGTTTTTTTTGAGACACCCTAATGGGATATACGTGCAAGTCCGTAAAATAAAAAAAAATTTGGTGACATTTCAGCTTTATAATAGAGACTATAATAATCGAAAAAAACCCGAAATAATCCATTAACATTCAAGGTATCTCCAAAAATCATCTCCAGAAAATTTGCATTGTATGTATGAAGAAATACCTGGTTCTTTCACCAAAGTTCTTATTTTTACTATTGATGGCTACAAATAAAAATCTGTCTGTTACTAAATATTTGGCATTCACAATATTTGACGACTTTTCATAGGAATAGATAATGAAATAGTATGTGCCCAAACACACACATATCTATTGTGAAATTGTAAAGAGGAACTCTCAAGAACAAACACTGACTGCAGTTTTTATAAATAAAACCGTTAAAACCGATCGTTTTCCACAGTAACACAAGCCCATTTTTCATTTTTGTACACATTCCAACGTCTCAGGACTGCGTCTGAGACCCAGTTTCATGGGTGATTCTGAATAATCTTTTGGTTGAGTACAACCCCTTTCATTTTTTCCCAAGGAATTTTTATACTTATTTTTTATCCCATTTTATTTTCTAGAATCACCCTGTGTATAAATACATACAGTAAAATTTTATCGCCATTAAAATCCACGAAACAAAAAATCGTTAATACAATTTTTAGTTTGATCATCATTCTGTACTTTTGAAAAATCATATAATGATGGTTACATTTCCTCTTGATAAAAGGTTAAGCGGAGTATTTGAAACTACTATTTTGTAATTCAGAAAATCCCCTGAAGACATGGAATGTTCACTTCCCCCTTGAATTCGCGGGAAACTCCATCTGACAGATTAATCCAACGTAACACACAGACCTTTGATCGAAAATGTTCGCTTGATATAAGCTTTAAATGAACTCGGGAAGTTGGATGCAAATCCAGTTAAGAATAAAGAGCACTCCTCGTTTCTAAAGAAATATGAAATATCTCTCCGACTGCCGAGTTTGGTACACGAGCTACGTATATGGGTGTTAACTTTTATCTCATACATTTATCATTTAAATATGCTATCGGCTATGATTTTATTAGACTACTTAGCTAATTAGAGTAGATGGTTTGACGTGTTTGAGTATAGTAGTGTGTTGAAGCAATGAAGTTGGAAAACTTGATTAGTGTCAAAACATAAAAGAAATGTCTTTTATGAAGATTTGATTGTGATATACATAATATAAATTAGATTTTTTCCCAATAGGAGAATTTCTTTTTAGTCCTAAAAGTTCGCATGTTTAATATAAATATATCAATTACAATACGCAAAAAAATTTTGTATACAGGGTGTTTCAAAATTCCGTTTCGCGGCTTTTATTTGGAGCCAACGTGTCCTAGGGTTACGGAAGTAAGGGCTATCCCTAGGTAAGTGACCCTGGAGAATTCATTGAGATGACTTACAGCGCCTCTAGCGGTGAAATAAAAAAGGTAAAAGTTAATTTAAAAACTAAAGGGGATAGAGCAAAAATCTCAATGAGAGTATCGTTGCCAACACTATATGAAGAACTCACTGGAAAAAAAATTCATGAAACTATCGTGAATATTCGCGGAGATATTAGCATGTGAAAATAGCACTTCTTCAGGAATCAAAAAAGAAAAGTTCGTAAATTTGCAATTTTTTCGCTGTTATTGAGTAGCATTGTGTTTTTTAGTTGAATGAAGACAAAATTTAATCAAAATATTAAAAAAAATTGCAAATTTTCGAACTTTTTCTTTTTTGCGGCCTGGAAAAGTGCTATTTTCACATGCTAATATCTCCGCGAATATTCAAGATATATTCATGAAATTTTTTTCTGTGAGTTCTTCATAACGTTGGAAACAATACTCTTATTGAGGTTTTTTCTCTATGTCCTATAGTTTTTAAATTAATGTTTTTAACTTTTTTATTTCACCGCTAGAGGCGCTGTAAGTCCTCTCAATGGATCCTGCAGGGTCACTTACCTAGGAGTAGACCTTATTTCGTTGGTTCCAAATAAAAACCGCGAAACGGACTTTTGAAGAACCCTGTAAATAATATAGTTACGTGTTCCCAATTTTTGGCTTGTTCTTAAATTAAAAAATTAATTAAAACAAACTTAATTAATCATACCTCGTGAAGAAGTAAATAAATTATTTCCGTAAAACTTTTTTAATTTTTAATAAATCATGTAAAGGGAATTAATAAAAGAGAAGTACAAATCAAATCATTGGTATTTCAAACCTAACTCAAAATTCGTTCAAACAACGAAATTCAAAAGTAAAAATTTATCAAATTTATTACTAAATCAAGAGAACTCGAAGTATTTCTTAAGAAAAATATGCTAAACAATATTTAATTCCCAGAAACTTCTAAATAATCCTACATTTTTCTCTTGACTAATGCAAACTCCTTTTTAAGACTATACCGGGGAATACGCTGTTATGAATAATTATTGTAACTGAAAGAAAACAAACCACTCGATCTGGAAAGAAAAATATAAATCTGAAAAATTATAAAGAAGTATGGTCTCAGAGAAGAGTTAATATCATTAAAGCTTTTTCGTTGCTCATGTGTTCTCTCTCAAAGTGGGAGAAAATTCCATGAATTCTTAATTTCATTCTCTTGTAGATTAACTACCTTAATCTTCAAAGTACACGCCATTTAAAAAGAGTTATAGTACATATTTTTCGAAAATATCACAGAATAGTTTGGGTCCTTTTGGATAGATTGAAGATAAATTGAATTATGCGAAATAGCACTGTAGAGGAAAGTCTATGTAAATTTTTGCCAATATATATATTCCTCCAGAATAAATATAGTAAATATTACTTATTTAAAATAGCAAATATGCTCTATCGTCCCCTAAAGAGAAATAATTAAACCAACATATTATCATCCGAAAACTAAAGTCAAAATATTTTCGGAAAACATTTAATCCGTGCCATAAATTTTAAATATAACATCTTAAACATTTTACCAATAATTTGATGAATTAATTTTCTATGACAAAATTATCAAAAAAACAAAACAAAGACACAAAAGACTGACCATATTCTATAAGTTTTCCAAGTGTTTGTTACTTCAATTTAAAACGGAATGATATAATTTTGGGAAAAAGAAATCATTATTAACAGTCAAATACAGGGAAGAAAAGGTATTGTTTATTCGACTGTAGGAAAAATACATTTATATCCTCAAATTTCAGGTTTCCAATCTATTCGCTCGTTTGATTTAAATACTAACTTTTATGTCCTAAAAAATTGTTTTTGAATTTTTTTTCTCTGACTGTAGGAGGAGATTTCCAACTTACTAAACTCAAATCTGGCGCTCAATTGTTTTCAACCCACGTACAGACTCGACCATGTTTGAACCATGTTCAAAGTAAACTCTCATACAAGTTAACAAACAACACTGAATGTACTGAATCTAGAAGAGGAAGAAAAAAATCATTGAGTCGTTTCTACTGAGAAAATCCGACCAAAATCCGACCGAGTCGTACTTTTGGGACACGTCGGGCATTAATCAAGGGACAAGACACGATTCTTCAACGTCATTTGATAGGCAGAGCAAGATGAAGGAGCAATCCAAGAACACGGGGTAATCGATCACGATTTAAGTGGCTCGGACAGGGGTGGACATTTCAAAAAAGTCACGTACTAGATTAAACTTTTGTGAGAATAAGTACTACCTTCTTACTCAAGTAAAGGTAGAACTCAAAAAGGAGGGAGGGATGCGCACGAGACAAGTTGTGGTATTTAAATACAGTTCCTGTACTAAGAGTAATTATGGAGTAAATCGAAATTACATATTGTGGGTTTCCTAAAAGACTGACAAAACCTTAAGATAAGACTACATGAGAGCATAAAAAAGTTTTCATCAAGAATACATGGTTTGGCCGAAATTAAAACGAAAAGGGGTTGGCGAATTTTAGTTGCTTACTCGTATCAGCACCGATTTAAATATTTATCGTTGTAAAAATTTTAACAAGAGAAAACTTAACATTCAAATGGGGTATGCAATCTTAAGGATTAAAGTCATTTATTTTGATGTGTGCTATCACCTTTTTAAGTTTTTCCAAAATTAAATAAAACACCTTATTAAAAATAAATTAAGAGTTAATATAGCTGATGAGAATGAAAGAGTGTTTTAAGTCCGATGAACGTAGCTTTGAGTGATAGAAGGTTTTCTCTATCGGCGCTTATGGAGAAGGAATTTTTGAGGCGACTTTTTTGCGGGTCGCTTAGTTAACTTTTAATTTAGGCAACTACCACACTACGTAAGGAAACTTAAAAGAAATCCAAATCGACACTTAACTCAAATTTTGTATTTTTGTAACTCAAACCACTTTCATCCTGAGTAGCTCAATCACTTAATAGCCTCCTAATAAATTCAGAGTTTCTTCCAAAACGTATGCAAAAGTTTTAATCATTACTCATTTGTCAAAGGAAAAAAAAAACAAATTCTTTTGTGACGGGCAAACCAAAATGATTCTAATTGACTTTAGTTCATTGATACTGTATTTATTTTCTGGTAGAATAAACTTATCAGTTGTCCCTGATCCAAACATTCGGTAATTGTGTTGTATCATCAACAAAATTCTCATGTCATCATATCATGATTCTAATTAATTCCCATCAGAAGTATTTCTTCTAAAATACTATTTTATTAAGTTGTATCTCTGTCACAATTTTTGCTGATGAATAGTGTTATACCGCAACAATTCAATTGAAGCTAGCAAAGTATCAATTACTTTAGTGTCACATATTTAGGTCACACATAAGAGAAGAAAATTATAAGAACCAAATATTTCGCAAGTCTTCAAAATAAAACAAAGGTGAGACACATAAAATACTCCTGACTTTTTCATCACAGAAATTGAATATATTGGTTATAGTATTAGTAATTTAAGAAATTTTCAAAATAAGTTTTGAAGAAGTTAGGAGGAATTAGTTTTCTTGATAAATTAATCTATTATGTATTCCTAGACTTATTGCTGTAAAAGGAGTAATTTTTTTAAGAGTCGAGAGAATTACCAACTGGATTCTTTCAGAACTTACTTTTAAGAGATAATTTAAATGATAAAGATCAGTCATTTGAACTGGAAGATGTTTTTAAGAATGCCTCTTTTCCTAAATTAAATGAAATTTTAAACTTATAAATAATTTTAAAATGGCTAAAAGTTTTATCCGACTTCCTACAAATTGTTAATATCTGTTTTCATGATAGAAGGTTTTAATACCTATGCCCTTTGATGTGTTCCACAATGCGATTCCTGGAAGTAAGGAATCCTTGATAGAAATATATTCAAATTAATAAAAGGAATCACTTAAACGTGAATAATAATCCGCCGGCCCTGGTGAACATTTCATTACATTTCCATAATTACTAATTCATCCTAATTATAAAACCAAAAAATAAGTAGAATGCAATACAACGAATAGGCAATTGAATTCAAAGCTAAGAAAAAACAACTTGCGGCATCAAATCCCTACTTAAATTCATTGAATAAAGATAATTTAAACTTACATTGAAAAGAATACCATTACGGCTTAAATCCTTACGCAATCAAATTACAAAGCCACTGGTTCAAAGCGAATCGGAAACAAAATTTAACCATATTAAGTCAACATCACTTTTTAATGAAAATCTCATATAAATGTATTAAATCTCCATTCATAACGATTCAATTCAACCCACCCAATTGAATATGTATCAAACGGTTTTTTCCCTCAACTACCCTATCGGAATCACATCACGATGATAATCCTAAGAGCAGAGAAGCAAATAAATAATAACAAAACGCTTTCTCTCGAGTTAGTTGCTTAAGAAGTCGTTAGAAGGAACCATTATCTCAAAAGGTGACGCCGCTTTTTGAAAAATGGATTCAGACTTAATCTTAAGACGCCGTGTAGCATGTAGTACCGGTGACAGTATCTGCACCGGTACAAAAGCCAGGACAAGGCCGCTTTCCGGCAAGGCTTCCTTTTGTTTACACAGCGTTCTGCCATCAAGGGATTAGAACTGCTCCTTGGTGAATAATGATGCCCTCGGCGACTGGGTGAATAATTTTTCACTAGGCCATCGAATGCTTATCGCTCATTAACAGAGACGCGGATACTGCTGCTAAGACAATGGAAATCCGTTTTTACAGCTGACGTCACCCGAATAATAATAATGAGTAATTTGGGGAGAGGATTGCTCCTTGTTATTTAAGAGTGTGCGCATAATCTGTACGCGTTTCGGTGAGCGTTATAAATTGTCTGGAAAATCCACCTATGGAAAGGTGAGTAGGTGGAAACGAAGATACATTGGATTAAAAGAGAGTTATGATCCCCGTAATTTTTCCAGTGAAAAGTTCCTTTGTCAGACCATTTTTAATAATTTTAACCCTAACACGTGTAATGTTAATCAATATTAATCTTTTTTAAGTTTCAAAAAGTTAAAAAAAATATTTTTTTTACTTATCCCATATAAACACCGAACCATACACCCATACAGAGATCCACCACTACCTAAAGGTTATCTACATCTTATCTGCTCATTATTGCATTTCCAATTTTGTATTTTGTTTTCTTTACCATTAAAGTTTATTTCAGTGTGGAAACTGATCATATACTATAACTAATGAGATCTGTATGAACATAATAAAACACTTAATAAATGTAAATTTAAGAATGAAATGGTGTCTCTCGATTCTAAAATTACAAGGCATCGTCAATGGATATCTGTATAACCAGTTTTCTACGAAATAATTGTAGAAAAATCTTATCCTTTCAAAAAAAATTTCATTTAAATTTAATGAAATGGATTTATAAATATAATTCCAGAAACTGCATGAATGACACCAAGTCCGTGTGAGTTTATAATTCACAAAGAATATTTTTAATAGGTTTTATACTGTTGCTTTCAAATCAAATCTTGGAGTTTAAAACAAAATGTAAGATTTTTCGGTAAAATAAAATCCAAATTTAAAAACTATTTGAAGAAAGAGTGAACTAGAAAAAAAATCTTCTTTAAAAGTATTCTGAATTTTTTTTACTGTTACAAAAATTTTTAACCTGTATCTGAATGTCTTAGTTATTATTTTGGTAGCTTTACTGATTAATATTAAATCAATTTTAATTATTATATAACCAACTTTTTGCTTACATAATATTTTATTTACAGACTCTCTCAAATTCTGAAGTTATATGCATTCTGATAATATCACAGAAATTTAAGAAACTCTGTTAGGTACGTCGGTGGTTTCAAAACAGGGAATTGACTAGGAAGTGGATAATCTCTAACCCATGCACGTTCTCAGATAATAATGAATGTCTGGGAAATTGTGCGCATCCCCTTTGACCTAATAGTTAAGTACTAGTTGATGGAAAACGTATTTTTCTTAAGCACGCACATCATTTTATTTTGAATAAGCGTTCGTTGGGCGTTTTCTTTCGGATCCCTAACCCTAAATGCATTCAATATTGGACTATTGAATTTCTTGCTTTTCGGGATCAGGTGCTTTAAAACGCATGCATCATACCTATTTTGCCCTAAACAAAGGCCTGAATTTTTATGGCCTTTTTATGAAGGATATTAATTTATAGAAAATAAAAAAATATTAAATAAACCGAATAGTTCTTGGTGGGGAGAGTTATGTATTAGTTAGTTTTCTTTTTAGTTTGCATGTTATTGTCTGTTTATTTATAGGCGCCTGAAACAGGATCAAAACCGCTTAATAACGCTCATCACGCAACTTCAGTGACCGATTCTTTTACAGTATTTTAGCTATTTCTGTTTAGGTTGCCTTGTCATTGTGCAAGAAAATTTTTCGATGATAATTACAGTACTAACTGCTTCTAATACATTACACCTCCGGCGCGTATTCCAAATGAACAGAGTATAGTTGTGGTTAATTTTCACTCACGGTTTATGAATTTTTTTCTCCATGGTTTTTCTTTCATACTTGTGTGGCATGTTAAAGTTTTAGTAAAAACCTGCTTTCAAAAGTTAAGTTTAAACCTGCTTTCAAAAAGCACGATGGGACCATCTTCAGTCTTCACCTTCGCTCGCATGATTTCTTAATAAAACAAAGTTTTAAAACCAACCTAATTTTGCTGTATGTGTTTAACTTTATAAACTGTAAAAAATACATACTTCTGGAATGATATTAAGGAAATATGAGGATAATCTCTCACACTCAGAATAAATGAACCCCCATTGTTGGTCTCAAGCTCTTTCGGTCGTCACCATTCATATTTCTACTTAAAACTTCAATTAAGTTAATTTCATAAATACATGTTTGCAATACCCGAATTTCTGCTAAAGCAGGTTGAACATGTTTGCATAAACTAACAACGCAACATGACTCTAACAATCAAACGAACAAACATTAAAACCCCATCAACCCACAAACGAAAACTCCTATACATTACTCAAACAAACACTCAAACAGAAACCTGAAACCTGAACACAGGCCTACATATGTCAAAGAAGCTTCAGGGCATTCAAGCACTAAACAACTCCAAATCTCGCCTTTGTCGGAACCCAGACATCAAACATCTTCCCCTCAAAGTCGCCTAGATGTCGGCGTGTCCGAAAATGCCAGACCGGCATTTTAAGGACTCCCTCAATAATAGCCCCTGAATGTCATATCCCACATCTGAATGCTGCCGAGTTGTAAGGACACGAAGGCCTTCCGTCTACTGTCGGCAGCAATTAATTGCGATCTCTAACCCCTGGATGTGACGTTGATTGAAGACGGAGGACCAATAGCGAGTTGGGTAAATAAAAGCCTGGCTGTGGACGTTGACGGAGAGTGTATGGGAAGTTGTTTCGGGATTGATTAAGTGATTAATGGCGTTGTTGGAGTTTTGTTAAGTAATGGGTAAGAGTTTGTTGTGAAATTTCAAAAATATACCGTGAGTTTGGGTGAGTTAACTGCGCCATCGAAGTTTTATTCAGTGGGGTGGACTGAGTATAATTTTTTTAAGTTACCAAATACTCGGTCGTCGCTTAAAGATTTCAATTATTTTTATTTTTTTCTTTCGGATTTTTTTCGCATGGTTATGAAATGTTAGTGGATAATTGCAAGAAATTAAATATTTAACACAGATTTTTTGTAGCAACATGACTTTAGACAGCCTAGCCATAGAGTGTGATCAAAGTATTATTAATTTGAAATAACTATTTTTCACATTGTCTGAATTTCAATACAAATTACTTTTTCAGAAATTTTTGTAAAGAAAGTTTATGGTAAAGTAAAATGTGCCGCAATGTGGTATTGGATACTAGATTCGGTATTTGTGAATAATAAGGTTATAAGCTTCAAAATAAGTTCAAATTTATAGAAATAAACTGTGTATGAATTTTTAGTTCAATTTCATACGTTTAGATGGGTCATGTATCCGTTCCCCTCAATACCTTATACTATCTAGCATTGGTGGAAATACAGTTTTTTAAACATGCTAAATTCCAAAATCAACCAGAAGTACTCTGTTGGAAGTCCCGTCCGGGGTGTCCGGTAAAAAAAATGGGTACCCGAGGGCCTATTTTCGGCTCTTTTAATGACAGAAAGACATTTTCGGGATCAAATATTATGTTTCAGGGGTCAACAAACATGATTCTGATGATTCAGCAAACATATTTGAGGGTTTTTTTAATTTTCGGTACTTTTAAAAAAGTTGGGCATTTTTTTTCGTCAGAATCATGTTTGTTTACCCCTGAAACATAATACTTGGCCCAAAAATGTCTTTATCATTAAAAGAACCGAAAATAGACCCTCCCCTGTTGTCAAATTATACTGGAACCAGTATCATTTATACTGGTTCCAGTATCATTTATGCTTGTTCCTGTATCATTTATACTGGTTTATGGAACACCATAAAAAAAATTTCCGATAGGGTCAAGTGGCCATTTTGTTTCTCACCTGAAGTCCCGAACGAGACATCCGCCAGAGTGCTTCTGATCAATTTTGGTTTCGACCGCATGTTTAAAACTATATTTCCACCAATATTGGCACCCCTTTCACAATCTGAACAATTATTCTCTTTAACGGATATAAATAATAAATTACACGTGTTGAATAATAACACAAAAATTTTATTTAAGTATCAGTTATAAAGGTTCATGAGGGAAAAGAACCGTTATTTGTTTTCTTTTTTATATTTAAGAAATTTTTAGGCAATATCTTCAACCGGACACAGGTCAAAATTATTTGACATTTATTATACAATTATTTTTGTGTAACTCAATATCCTATTACCTTTCCAATTAAGATATACGTATTTTTTGGAACCACAAAAAAAACAATATTGTTGTACTCAACAACTGTCAGGTTTTAAACCAATTCATCACATTTAAAAAAAACTCTGTAGATTACCAATACCAACCAATACTAATGTCAGTACATTTACACCATCTACTCTTATTTTACATACATCAATAAAAACTACCCCCATGCATTAACAGTAACCCCCCCCGGTATGTAAACTTTCTATATTCTTCAATTTTCTGAGAAAAACCTCACAAAAGAAGCTGGTCTCCATGCCCCGATCTTTTCTGTTAATGTATTGGATATCAGATGAATAGTATTCCGCGAGGTTCTTTGATCGATGGGGGAATATTTCACTATCCTCCGATGCTCCTTTCGGGTCGATGAAGGCATATTTCTATGTATTCAGTTACTCGTAACCTTGCTTCTATGTTTTATTTAATACTGAGTCCCGAGATATTAGTTTTTTGGGGATAGAAGCTTGCGCATTTTGCAATTTCCTGGGAGTTCCCGGGTTTGAGTTTAAACCGATAAATCAGATAAACCGATGTTCCAGAAATAGGAATGAAGACTAAATAAATTAGACTCTGCTGTTGTGAATACTGATCTATTTCTTTGCTATGAATTCATCGATACTCTATAGATCAGTGGTTCCCAATTCAAATATGTCTGCGGACCACTTCACTTAAATTTGAACCTCCGTTGACCATCTCTATCCCTAACTGTATCTTCAAAATTTCAACTTTTTTTCAGTGCATTCATTCCTCATGGAGGGTCTAAAGGGAAACCGATTCTTACAATGTTTATAAATAGAACTTAAAAAATCAAATAATCTATTAAACTTAAAAGAAAAATTAACATTACATTAATTTATATCTAATTATTAAAAAATATACCTTTTGTAAAAGACATTTAACCATTTTTATCAAGTTTTTTTTATCTATTAACCCTGGAATTCTATAGGCGAGGCGGGCGAGGCTGATGTTCTCCCGAAAGTAACCGCGTCAAAAGTCAATAATTATTTCAAAGGAGCGATTAAAATAGAAAATAATTTATGTGTTCAAAAAACTTTCGCATTTTCGGCAGTAAATTTTTCTCATATCTTCGAACAAACCTATTTAGCGTGTATCTCAGAAATTTACTTTTTTCATGCCACGATTTCTCGAAGACTCTCTGTCTGACCATAACGTCCCAGTTTGAAGTATCTTTCAACACTTCCAAGCTTCTTTTCGTATCAAACCAAGTATAAGTCCGATCATTCGATTCTTTATTAGCCCCACCCCAACGCCTCTCAGTTTTAAATAATCGGATGCTATACTTTTCCACATCATCACATTGCCCGTGTCTACTCTGTAATAAACTACTGTTGAATAAAACTGTGCAAAATAATAGAAATGAACAAATGATTCATAGGAGAGAAAGAGAACATAACATTTGTTATTTATGAGACGTTTGATTTTTACTTATGTTTTTGTATCTGTAGTGTTTTTACTATTTCCTGGAATGTGTGATTAGGAAAACCATTTTTTAAAATTCTCCACACATTTTTTAGATAAGTTATTTAAAAATCTTCTCACGGACCACCTCTGAAGGCCTCACGGACCACCAGTGGTCCGCGGACCACCTGTTGGGAACCACTGCTATAGATAGATGTGCATGAAAATAAATAGAATTCGCAGGGTAATTTCTGTTAAATTCACCTTAGGTAACTCAGTCTATCTCATTTGGTAACCTGCAATCTTTGAATGATTAATAAGAAACCAGCATCACAGACTTGTTAAATGAATTTAAAGCTTTAAAGGTTCGATCATTTTATTAAAGCGTAAACGTTTACCAATTAGTTAAAAGCCTATTTAAATCATAGCTTTTGAGAATTAAGATAATTTTAAAAAGAAAAATTTCAACATTTGATTAAATTCATTTCCTGCTGAATGACCAGAAATAGCTTTAGAGATGGAAGGGATTTGAAGAGAAACTAATAATTATTTATTTTTGAAAAACATTACTCTTGTAAGGTTAACTAAAGGGATCTTACTAAAAGTAAACTAAATTTAGGCATATATGACAAAAACTAGACAAATTGCTGCTTTGGATAGATATCTTTTTATGATTCTCAATAAGTAAAAAAATATATCTGTGAAAAGTTTTTTCCCCAACTTTATATTTCTTTATTAAAATTTTTTTAATGAAATTATAATTCTGCATACATTTTAATATACATTTTTATCAACCTACATTAAAAATAAACACTAAATCATGAATTTTGATTGTCAGTGCATTTAAACTGCATTTAAATATTGTAATAAATGAATCTACCTCGCGATAATGCTATCAGTTCCACAGTAACTTCCCAGAGCAAATTCACAAGAGAACTAAAACATATGAAAACAAAATACATATTACTCGCATTACTCCCTAAAGCGCTTAACGAAAATCATGAGCAACGATTAATCATCACGTAAAAGAAACGAACATATTCCCAATTCAATTGATCGGACAAACCATTCTAAACGTATCAGACTACTCACTCAACCTAACATCTCCCTACGGGGTGCTCAAACATGCAATCAGGGAAAAAGCGTTCATATTTCACTCTTTTAGGTCATTAAGGGCAGAAGGAATTTCTTCCCTTTCCTGCTTTAAATGCCCATCTTAGAGGTAATTCCTAAAACATCTCCCACTGAAAAGACGGGTAAGTTAGCATAATATCTCCCTTGAAAACGGCATTTACAGAAATCGGTCGGAGCAAAAGCACTGGGTTGGGTAATGTATCTTCTTCCCATAAGCTGCCATGATCCAGTCCGGCTGCGAGCACACGTGCACTGCGATTTACTATCCAATTTACTTCTTTTTTACCCTCTCTTTCTTTCTTTCTTAACTCTTCTCCATAGATTGGTCTAGGGATAAGATTCGAAAGGAGAACATGCGTGTTAGAAAGAGAAACCTAGGGAAAGGAAGGAGTATTATTTTGTGACTTTTTATAAAGTACTTCCTCTCGCTTTCGCAGTTCTTTTTCTCTTCCCTGGCGTTCTCACTTAGTTGGATTTGAATTATTTATTTTAGTTTTTATCCTTCTACTATCTTTCGGGGCGAGAAAATGAAAGAACTTGCCTCTATATCTCCTCTCATTGATAAAAAATTCATTCATTTTCAATTCCGTGGACCTGAGCAGAATTTCTACTTGCTCTACACCTTTTTTGTCGCCATGAGTTTTTTTCTTTGGTGAACGAGACACTGAGTGTAACAGAATGGTGTTTCTCGAAGACGATAGAGAATCTTTCCTCCTCAGAATAATGGGATATTTTTATCTCCATGTGTTTGATTTACGTATTCAGGACACTGTAAAATCAGTTTGAAAAGACATAAAATATTTTATATTTTATTACTGTGGTTTGATAACTGTAAGTTAAGTTAAGTTATTAAAGTTTAAGTTAATCATTAAAAATGCCATGAATTCTTTAATTATCTTCGTGAGAAAAATCTTTATTAAGTTCATTTTATTAACATTTACCATATTTAAAACTGTACCCTAAAGCAAGACAAATATAATAACTTAACCATTTATTTACCGACGGTACTTATGAGTACCACTGGCTCAAGTTAAGAACTGCTGATGGTTGGCGAGTTTTGGCTATTTGGCGCCATATTTAGAAGCCACATAATTCTCTTAACATTAGTTGGGGTCGTGATTTTTACAGTGATTTTTATCGCTAAAAACTTGGCGCATCACCAGTACTAAACTTGCGCCGAAAATAATTTGGTAAATAAAGGGTTAAGTCAGTATACTAATATAAGCGCATAACATAATTTTAAAATATGAAATTCATGTTTTATGGAGTATAAATTGCAGAACTTACAGGCAGTTATAAAAGATTTCTGTAAAAATAATATATAAAATTTTCAAACAGATCAGTAGTCACTATTGCTGTTTTTCGTTTCGGGATAAAACCCTTCTCAGGTCAATTCAGCATTTAAAGATTTTCGTATTAAAATATGCTCAACAAATCAAAATAACATGCTTCCGTTTAACATAAACCATATTAATTAACATTAACTATATTGAATATTAATTGAATTAACCTAAAGTGCGTTTTGCGGCTTTTATTTGGAACCGACATATCGTAGGGTCACGGTAGTAAGGTCTACCCTTTAGTAAATGACCCTGAAGAATCCATTGAGATGACTTACAGCGCCCTTAGCGGCTAAATAAAAAAGTTAAAACAGATTAATTCAAGAACATAAATTAATTTATTAAGAATGAATTAATTAAGAACTTGAATTAAATAATTAAGAATTAATTCAAGAATTTAAAGGATATAGAGCAAAACCTCAGGGAGATTCATAGTATCGTTGCCAACGTTATGAAGAACTCACTGAAATTAATTTCATGAAAATATTGTGAACATTCGCGGAGATATTAGCATGGAAAAATAGCACTTTTTCAATCCTCAAAAAAGAAAAAGTTCGTAAATTAGCAAATGTTTCAGTGTTATTGTGTAGTTTTGTTTTTTTAGTTGAATAAAGACAAAATTTAATCAAAAAATCAAAAACCCTTCAAATTTGAGAACTTTTTCTTTTTTGAGGCCTGAAAAAGTGCTATTTTCTCATGCTAATATCTCTTCGAATATTCACTATATTTTGATGAAATAGTTTTCAGTGAGTTCTTCATAACGTTGGAAACAATATTCTCGTGATTCACTGAGGTTTTTGCTTTATTTCCTTTAGTTTTAAAATTAACTTTTTAAACTTTTTTCACCGCTTAGGAGCGCTGTAAGTCCTCTCAATGGATTCTCCAGGGTCACTTACCTAGAGGTAGACCTTACTTCCGTGACCCTAGGACACGTTGGTTCGAAATAAAAGCCACAAAACGGACTTTTGAAACACCCTGTATACAGGATATTAATTACTATCTAAAGCCTCTTTGTTTTCTTATGCTTTTGCAACGTTAAGTAACTAATCTAATTTATCTATCAAACACCTGAAAGCAAATTGAATAGCTAAAGGTTTGGAGTAAAAAGAATCAAATTAAGAGGTGGTCAAAAATTTAAAATAATGATTGAATTTAAAGTTACTTCAATTTCATTTATTTATAATTTACGTAAATATTTTTGTAATTAGTTTAGAAATAAATACTTTGAGAACAATGAAGCATACAGGAACTATGTTAATCCCCATCGATCCATTATCTTTTTTATCTCAAATTCCCCCTAAAGTGAAAAAAAATTTCGGGTTGTGGGGGAAAATTGAATTATGCCTGAGGTCATTGTGTACAACTGAAAAACGGAGTCTTGGAGGAAAGCTTAGGCGATTTCATTGTGTCTACGATATTGCGAAATATAAAAAAGTTTTAATTGCTGAATAATTGATTACTTCGTTTCAGCATAACCGTCTTCAACGTTATTCTTCTGCAAGACAAAAATAACTATTCAATTACAAGCTACGAAATTTAATATGGCTTTTTTAAAGTTTTTGGAACAAAGTTAATTGCCTATTTCTGTTCCCGGCTTCCTTTTAAAAACCTTTAAAGGAAATTTTGTCACTAACTAAATCTTTTTGTGCTGAAAACCTTAAAAAATTGCAGTTTAGTAGATTTGAGATTAAGATTAGATTTCAATGGAGTTCTTGGAAGTAAAAAGTCTACAATGTTAAGACGTTAAGTTCTCAAAATTGTTTTCTAAACACTATCAGAATTATCTGACTATTGTGAATTAATTCTGTATTTTTTAGGAAAAGGTTTCAATACTTTTACTCAATTCTTTAATTTGAGATAATGACTCAAGGAGAAATATTTTTCATCATCATCATAAAAGGCTAGACAGCCCGGTGTGGGCCAATGCCTTCCTTTGAAGACCCCTATACAAGGACCCACGGGCTACCTTGGATTTCCAGTTTCTCTCGTTGATTGCTAGAAAATCAGACTCAACTGAGTCAGCCCATCTCAACAACGGTCTCCCCCGCTTTCTAGTTCCATAGGATTTAAATTGAAAAACTTTTTTAATAATGTTGTCATCATGCATTCTTATCACATGGGCTATCCAATTAATTCTATTTATTTTTATATACTTCACAATATCAGGTTGTTTATATATTCTGTATAGTTCAAAGTTGTATCTCCTTCTCCAGCTATTATTCTCTCTCACACCACCAAGAATACTCCTCAATATCTTTCTCTCAAAAATTGAGAAATATTTTTCTTAAGAAAATATCAGATCTGTCGGGGTTTTTTCGAATAGATTTTAAAAAAGAGGGAGTAACTGTTTTTAACACTAGAAGCTCCGGCTACCTAGAACCCTCAAAGACAGTCATTTTGACCGCTAGGCTTTTTTCACCGAAAGTAACCTTTAACCTTTTTTTTCTATTCCAACGATATTTAATTTACTGAGTTACGTTTGGTTACATTTGTTACACTTTTTGACTCCCTTGAGTGCCATTCAACTCACCAAAATAGCTTCTAAAATTCTGTCGGTATATTCCATTGTTAGAAAAAAATTTACAGTTTTTCCAATTATTTTATATCAATTAAAATACAACCAAAAGTAAGTTTGCTCTTCTTAAAAATTCTTCATTTTCTTTTTATTGTAATTGAATGCTTAGCAAAAACTGAACATCCACTTCTATTTCTCTTAACAAGTCTACACACACAAAATTATCTGCATCATTTTCACTGTTTCAACAAGTTTTTTTATTGATAAGGAAGTATAAGAAAAGTTATTAATTAGAACAAGAGAGAAAGAAATATTTCTTTCTTGCACTGAAATCCGCGTTTTGGGTGGTTTTGTATAGTTTTCCAATATTAATCTTCTCATCAGCCCAAACTTTGGTAATGAGATCTCGAGATATTCAGCATTAATGATAGGATAAAAATCGGGAAGTGCAGATGTTCACTGAAGCATTCAGTTGAACAACATACTCATTAAGCTTTGGCTCATTACGAAACCAAGATTTTTTTCGCCATCAAATCTTTGATAACACTCCCCCTACCAGAAAAAGGAAATTATGCATCGCCAATAGTTGTTACTGCTATTTACAGACATTGAACATCTTAAAAGTTTTTAATTACTCTTTTTGTTTTGAAATACCACCTAAAAGTATTTTTTATTTTTTTAAATTAATGCTTTAATTATTAAAAATTTTATGATACGACTTCAAGATCGGTTTTCAAATAGAATCCTCAACTGGTGTGAGTGTTTCAATTACATTATAATATTTTAAACTGAATTCTAGCAAAGCATTCGTCCAAAAAAAAAGAACACAACGTTTCTTTATGAAGCACTGTTTTATTGGAAAATAATAGTAATTGTCTGGCCAGGAGGTAGCTGAGATGCTCCCTCCTGTGACCTGATAATAGTTCAGTGGCATTTTGGCGATTTCTTCTAAAAGAAGATTACTTTGTTTGCGAATATTTAGGAAGAACTATATGAATAGGGAGGAAAGAGATACTTGTCATAGGATACTTTAACTTTGTTGTTTTTAGATGATCTTTTTTACGACTTTTTAGATGAATTTTACAATGTTTTTTTTACCTAGTTTAGAGTTTTTAAACAATTCAACTTCAATAACTCCACTTAATGTTATCAATCGGATATTGATATCGAAATTGACTGGTCCCGATCACTCCTATTTAAATTAACTCAAAATATATCGTTTTAAGTGATCAATTTATAGCTTAATGTTAGCATTAGGGTGGTCCAAAAAACTTTTTTTCAGGTAGAGTTCTGGGCACCCTCTACTTTTTTTAACAGCAAATAGAAGCTCATAGCCAAAATTTCAACTCTGTATTTGAATTAGAAGTCGACGCCAAAGAGGAGGGGAATTTTCCATGTTAATTAATAGCTCTTGTTGTATTATTTGAGGGTGTTTAGGGTTTTTATTTTTTTCTCCATGAATTTTTATTTTCAACTTGAAATTTGATAGAAAGGTTTATTTTAGGAGCTAAAAAGCTTTAAAATTTCTTAATAAAAAAATTTTCAAAAAAATTTTTTATTTAATTTTTTTTCTAATTTTTTTAATTTTTGAAAAAGGTAGTTATGATGCACACCAAATGAAAGAAAATGAAATTACTAAAAAAATTAGCCTGGTTTCATTTTTTTAAAGTTGTATGGTTCTAGAGTTATTAGCTGTTTAAAAATGCAGGAAAAACAACTTTACAAGAGGTCTTCGGACATAAGAAAATTACTACAACCAAAATAAAGGTGATAAAAAACAAAAGCTGGAACATTATATCTATAACGTTAGTAGTTTCTTATTAAAAATCATGAACAAAATGAGATGGTTTTATCTTTGGTTTTTTAGTTGTTTTGTACAAAAATCTTCGAATTTGGACTTTTCACTCCTCTTTGGCATCGCTTTCTAATTAAGGTTACAGAGCCCAAACTTTGCCAAAATAGTTTTCTCTGTAGGTCTAAAAAATTGCGGGGGTGCCGTGGCAATTTCATAACACTTTGTTTTTCCCATAGAAAAATGGGCCAACCTAATGAGCATAAAAAATGAGTAATTAATGCATTTGGGCCACCCTAATGAGCATAAAAAATGAGTAATTAATGCATTTGTGCTATTTGATCCACTCTTATTTTTTTCTTAAGGAATGTTTTAGGTTGCAAAGTACATACATTGAAATCGTTCTAAGTATTAAATTAGGAATACACAATTGATTTTTAGGCAAATATTTGCGTTATATAAATATTGCGTGGCTTATTATTATCAATCGGATATTGTTATCATTCTGGTCTTGGACAAATGCGATTACATTAAGCGGAGTCTACTGTATTGTAAATACTAACTCTTATTTTCTTTTACATTTTCTTGACATGTATTAATTTTAAGTTAGAGAGAAAAGAATCTGTTGCGCATTAGTCAATATCACCGAAATTGTATGGTGAATAATTCTCTGGGGCCATTAAACAGAAACGGAATGCAATTAATACTCTTCCCGTAGCTTAGGGCATTTTCATTCCATTGAGATTTAATATCACAGCGCAAATTACTATACGATAGTTAATAATATTTTATTGGAGCAACCAGGTCTTTCGACCTTTCATCTCCATCATACATTGAAAACTTGATAAAGTAAATTCCTTTTGGTTAAAATTTAACAGAGCAACACAACTAAACAAAACAGGCTGTAATACAGAGATAAAAATAGCTGATATTACAGAGATAAAAATAGCTGATTTAAAATACTCCATAGGAGTCAATTTAAATTAATGTAAGAGGTAATATACCTCTCTTCCACTCATGATTAATTTAACAGGTCTCTCGGTCTAGCTCTCCTGTAGGTTCTTATCGATCCGTATGGGGTCATGCTCCTGAGACATTATCTATTTTGTTAAAGAATTTAGCAGCTATTTTCATAAAATGGTCTTTTAGATTTAGTATTTTAAGTTCTTTTTTTATTTGATAGTTTCTATAAAACCAGGGGATATTTGTAATCATTCTTAGTAACTTGTTTTGTAAAATTTCCAGTTTGTCTATATGGCTCTTGGCCGCATGACCCCACACAGAGCAGGCATAACTGACTACTGGTCTGAGGACAGATTTGTAAATGAGCAAATTATTATCTAAGGTTAATACCGAATTTCTGGCAATTAAGGGATAATAAAGATTTTGATACACCAGAAATTTTTTCCTAATATTATTGATATGAGTGGAGAAGGTTAATCCTGTGTCCAACGTGACACCAAGATAAAGAGCTTGAGTTCCCCACTCAATATCCTCCGAATTTAATTTTAATTTACTTAGACCCACTCGAAGAGCATCCAAACATTATAGATTGAGTTTTGTTAACGTTTACTTTTATTTTCCATGTTCTAACTAGCCACTGTGTTTAGCCACTGTTCTAATTTATTCAAATAATTTTGAAGATTGAGCACTATTTTATCTTTCTTTTTATCTTGACTGAAAATTATAGTGTCATCAGCGAATAAACCTATGTCAGTATTATCTATTCTTGGAATATCGTTGATATAGAATTTGAATAGAGTTGGACCCAAGATAGATCCTGGGGGGGGTTCCTACTTCGATTAGTATTTTTGATGAGAATGTTTTACCCATTTTAATTTGAAAGGATCGACCCCTGAGATAAGAATCTATTAGTTATATTAAATCTGAGGGAAATTTATGTAGGATTAATTTAATATTAGACCATCCTGCCAGACCCGATTGAAGGCTATACGATAGTTAGATGCCACGCCAACAATTTCTCTTACTATATTCTTAAAATGAGAGTAATTCTAAAGTAAAAGTGAGTCCTAAATAAAAATTTAGAGATAAATATGAATTCGATGTTTTCTTAAAGCCCTTTTTAGTAATTAAATGTATCAACAATCAATACTTTTTCTCTTAAGAACAGTCCAAAAAGCGCCTTGTTCAAAGGAACAAGACCAGACACTATTACGAAAACAAAAACTTGAAATTTGAAAATGATTACTTGAAATTTAGGTCAACTTGACCAACTTCTGTTCAGAGTAGCGCATATAAAAATGTTTTTCTAGGAAACACTAAATGCGACTTTTAATAAAATTGAAAACATGATACCTACGAAAAATATTTTTTTAATATTACACGGCCTATGATAATAAAATGCTATTTAAGTTTTAAAAGAAATGGGGCTTTAAATTTAGGAAGAAAATTCTTTCAAAACTCCGAATCACAATCTTACAATATCAATCCCGAACCTTGAAATCAGTTTTGCTGCATTAAACTAGGAAGACATTCCCTTTAAAAATGTTTACTAGGAAATTGCATTTCTATCATTTCTCCTCATTTCAAATTCACGAACCATTTTCGACACAATCGAAATACACTGAAATTATAGGTATTTTACCGAACTTTTCATGATTTATAATAAACACATGAATGAACACAACGAAAATCATCGGCCACCTTCGGTCTTTCTAAAACAATAAGCAGCGACTCGAACCAATAGACATCGAACGAAATAAGTAAGGAACATAAAACTCGGGAAAGCAAGAGAAATAGTCTCTCTCCTCAGATACGGCAGAGAGTGTCCACTCCAAGAAACACTTACATCAGCAGCGACCACCCCCTTCGGGCCCCATCGAACATTAGAACGCTCCGTCGATGACCAACGTCCCTGGAGTGAGAAAGAATTGAATGCGCATCCGTGCATCTTTACCACATAGAAGTGAATTTGATGTGTCTTGGCATTCTGATCGTCTGCTTCACTGATATTGATTTTTTGGCTTTCGTGATTTCTTTGAATATAGTCTGCGTGGTTGAATGAGGGCCGAATGAAGCTTTATAAAAGCGAATCAAAAACTAATATTTACCAAAATAAACGTATTATATTATTTTAGTTTTATAGAAAACTCGAAGCTAAGGTTGGGAACAAAATTAAAAAAAGCTTGAGGAAGACTTATGAGAGTAATAAAAGGTTGGGTTGCTCTTTGAGGGAAAAATTTAAACGCACAGTGACAGTTCTCTCTTTTTCTAAACTGAACCCCGACCAGAATTAGGCGTTTCAGAATATAAATTTGAACCTTTAGAAGTAAGGTTAACAAATGGAGCTTAATTGAGAAGAAAATTGGTCATTTCAAATAGTAGCCTCATATTATAAATCTTTTACGGCCGTATTCTGTGCTTTCTAACCAGCAGCGGTTAAATAGCAATCAAAGTAGGATTCCACCAATCAGAGTCATCGATTCCTTCTTTGATTGGTGGGAAACCGCTGGTCAAGTAGCACAAAATACAGTTGCATAAAAAACAGCATCAAGTTAAAAGTGTCTAGATTTGCTAATTAACTACCTACTCTTACTTTAGTTTAGTTACCAATGAAACGACTTTCTTCCATATAAATGCGTCTCTCTCTCCGTAGCTTCAACTATATGTTTTGTTTTGTTAAAATATTTCAAGAAAACGACTTAATTAAAATTATTCCAATAAAGAGGCCAAATATACTAAATACACCGACTTAGTTCAGTGAATTAGCTGGGAAAATTCAACATTGGGCGAACTGTTAGTTTGGTACAAAGTTCTTTAAATCATGATATTTTGTAAAACCAGATTACGGAATAGCTCAGCCCCCCCCCCCAAAAAAATAACTGCTCATTGGATGATTGGGGAGAGGATTTGGGTCTTAAAAGTTGTTATAGTAGAAGTTATGAACATATGAGTTGGTTAGAATGAAAGTGGTAAAAGTCTACTAAAGGTAGTTTTGCGTGATTGAATTTTTCTCTAATGTAACCTGTATTGTTCCTTAGGCAGCTCTCACAGGATGCTTATTGAGCTTTTGCTACCCACTAGGTAAAGGATCTTTATAAGTATATTCATAAATAATAATAATATCCATAAATAAGAATAAATTTATATCCATGCTTTTCTCAAATTTTGTATTTTTAGACTTGAACCATTTTCATACTGAGCTGAGCAGCTCATAAATTGAAAGGGTGACATTATTTAAATGCCGTTCTTCAAATAACTGAGCTGCTCAAATGATATTCAATGATATCTATGAGTATTATAGTGAGGAAAGGCTACTTACCTTTACAAAAACTAATTAAATTATTTTTAAATCCCATTTGAATAACCCACCGATTTTTTTCATTATCAGCACGCTCAAGTAACACACTTGCATTATACTTTACTTGTCCTTTGCGCTCGACGCCAAGTGCGGTAGTTTTACTTATTCCTTTAATTATTAATTTTACTACACATCCTGTTGACTAATTTTAAATACTATCATCACGTTCGTAAAAAATTATATTTTTAGATAAATTAAAAATTTTGTCGTGACCCACCAGTGAGACTCTACCTACAGTTTGAGAACCTCTCATCAATAGTATCACCCTTTTCCCCCTATCTTTCGATGTAAGTCACTGGGGGGTTGCGGCCGAAGCAAGCTCTAGTCGATTCTATATCCGTTTCATCCCAGCGACCAGCCGAGTGGCGCGAACATCTCTTTGTTGTGTCCGGCCTCAATTTCACGCCGGATCCCTCTCATCTTCGCGTCCGGCCGCGCAGAAGGACCGCTGCCGGACTTCGATTTTAAAAGAGCACCTCTGCCTGATATCGGTTTTCTTCACTCCGACTGAGTAGGGTATCGTTTTCGGATTCATGCGTCTCTCTGCTGCGATGATGAAGTGTTTTCGGCGAATTAGGGATTTTTTCCCCTCTCTAAAATTGGATTTCGTCCGTACTACGACATTCCGTTTTTGTCTCTGCGACCGTGATGAAAGCGGGTGGAATCGATGTCATGAATTCGATATGTCGCGGGATTAAGTGCGGATCGAATGGGGGATCGGTCGGAGTTTCCGATGCGAGGAGAATCGATATATTGTTTGTTGCGAACGCCGTTTGTGATGCTGTGTTTGGAATCACATTTTCGATATTTGTGTGCCGAGGTCGTATGAAATGATGTTTAGTTCTGAGCGATTTGAAGTGAAACATGTTGTATTTCACTGTTGGTCAGTGATTTCGGACACAGGAACAGTACTTTCAAATCCATTATGTGTTGTAATAAATGAGTCTAGACTGAAACCTCTGCGTATAGGATTATTTTAGACTTTTTTTTAAAAACTACTAGCACGTACAACGAAAAGATCCCTTTAGCTTTATAAAAATTACTCATTTAAAAAACTAATGGAAAAACGGCGATATCTTGCCACCGCTAAGGTTATTTATTTTAATCCCAGCAGATACTCTTTAAGTAAAATAAATCCACCAAGGAATTCTTTATCTCACACTGGCTCATACATCTAATCCACCTTTTTAACTTTACATAGTTTGTGAAAAATAACTAATTATTTATGTTAATGTATTCAGTTTATCACAAGAAAATAATATAAATACCTTTAAAAATTACCATATAATATTTTCTCTAATGAGAGCACAGAAGATAAAAAAAAGCATTTTATTTTCAACAAAAATAACTTACGTTTAAAGTAGAATTTTCAGTAAATAATTTTGACGCACTTTTATTTTACTTTCTAATAGAGCATTTTCAATCACATGACTCGGACCTAGCAACGGCCTTAGCAACAGATTGTTTGACCTACAGCAGTTAACAGTTTAAAAAATAACTGGTAATGGAATGCTTCTATTGGAGCATTTGCAATCACATGATAGCAATAGATACAGCCGCACCTAGCAACGGCCTTAGTAACCGACTGTTTTACTACAGCAAGGAAGAAAATAACTGGTCGTGTCGTCACCTGAAAACACGCTATGAAATCAAATTTTCCAAAAATGTATTTCATTTCTAACTGTAAAACAGTAAGAATAATGTATAATTAAATTATATTAATGTATAATTTATAATATGTACAGGGTGTATCTGAAATGGTGCAACAAACTTTCAGGGATGATAGTCGACACCTAGACGAGTCAGAATCACCTAGGATTTGGGGTCCCAGACCAAATCCCAGGGAGTTAAAAATGGAGCGACACCCCCAAAAAATCATTGACAAATTCAATTTGTAGAAGAACTACTATTGGTAAAAATTTAATTACGGTCTCAAAAATTGTGGTTTTATATGATCTTTAAAATTATCTCAAAAGTCTTCACTTTAAAATTTTTTTAATTATGAAAAAAGTTTAAAAACCACAAAAAAAAGTGAAAACTCTGCCAAAACCTTATTTTGTATTTCGAAATCCTTTCTTTTGATTTGATAATCTGAAAAAGCATAGTTGAAAACCCTTAAGTCCAAAGTTTCACGTAAATGATATCAATATTAAAAGCTTGAGATCCTGTTAAAGTTTGTTTATTGCTTGCGCAAACAGTTTTTTAGAACTGTTTCCAAAACAGCCGTTTGCGCACGCAAAAAAAACTTTAGCAGGATCTCAAGCGTTAAAGTGAAGACTTTTGAGATAATTTTAAAGATCATATTAAACCACAATTTTTGAGACCATAATTAAATTTTTACCAATAGTAGTCTTCTACAAATTGAATTTTTCAATGATTTTTTTGGGGTGTTGCTCCAATTTTAACTCCCTAGGATTTGGTTTGGGACCCCCAAATCCTAGGTGATTCTGACTCGTCTAGGTGTCTACTATCATCCCTGAAAGTTTGTTGCACCATTTCAGATACACCCTGTATAATAGGGTGGGTCATTTTCCTATGGCGAAAAAAATTTACAAATTCTATCGGGCACAGCAAGAAAAAGGTGCCAAATGGTCTCAAACTAACATGTGTGAAATATTATTCCATTATAATAACTCTTTTTGCCTCCGGATTAACCTCAAATGGAACAAAAATATGTAATTTTTCATATTTTTAAAAAAATTTATAAATTAATTTTTTTTGTTCTTGTGATTAAATGTTATTATGTTTATGTGATTAATGTTTTTGTTAATAAATTAAATTTTAAAGTTCGCAAATAAAGGTCTTTGAAAGCAATGTCAATCATATTAGTCGCATTTATGCATTATTAATGCAAAAACACAACTTTCAAAGTGGCAATCATTATCATATAACAAAACAGGCGTTAAATAGCTAGCTCTTTTTAGCAAACAAAAAGTGGATTGTCAGTGGTAGGTTTTAAATACTGATAGAACAGATACACTGATAACACTACGAAGGCTTCTACGGCCGGAGTTATACATGAAAATGGAGTCTTCCGGGCTTATAGGCCGTAGTCTAGATGTAAGAAATCCAAACGTTTCGACCCCTTCTACGGGGGTCATCATCAGTGGATAAAAGTTAAGAAATGATGAATGAAAACGTCGATGTTTACACGTGGAAGTAAACTCGTACTGAAAGATGGTGATGCCAACTGATGTGCGGGAAAAAAATAATAATAATGGTAAAATAGGCAAAGTAACGATGACAATGATGGTTCGAATCCCAAAAAAGCGTCACTCAGTCCTTGGCTTTAAACCGACACATAAAGTAAAAGATCTCTTGCGTTCGGCCAAAGACCCTGTTGATCCTTTTTCCGGTCCAGGGGTTTACCGCATTCCATGTTCCTGTGGATTAGTATACATCGGAACCACTAAACGCTCAATTAAAACGAGAATAACGGAACACAAGAGACACTGCCGACTTTTTCAGCCAGAAAAATCGGCAGTAGCCGAGCATACACTGACGCAATCCGGCCATGTTATAAAATTTGATGACACAGAAAAATTGACGAGTACTGCCCACTACAGTACCAGAATTATAAGGGAAGCCATCGAAATCCACAAACATAAAGCCAACTTTAACAAGAAGGAGGAAGGGATTACTATCCCACGTATCTGGCACCCGGCTTTAAAAAAGTCAAGAATTAAACCTTTCCGCTCCAGAGCCAAGGACTGAGTGACGCTTTTTTGGGATTCGAACCATCATTGTCATCGTTACTTTGCCTATTTTACCATTATTATTATATTTTTTTCCCGCACATCAGTTGGCATCACCATCTTTCAGTACGAGTTTACTTCCACGTGTAAACATCGACGTTTTCATTCATCATTTCTTAACTTTTATCCACTGATGATGGCCCCCGTAGAAGGGGTCGACACGTTTGGATTTCTTACATCTAGAATACGGCCTATAAGCCCGGAAGACTCCATTTTCATGAACAGATACACTCTTCCTCAATTCTGGTCAGTATAAATCGATATATTATTTAAATTTTATAAGTAGAAATAGTTGTATTTTTAAATTAATGCTACATTTCAAAATTCAGCGGAGAGTTATTTCATTTGGTGGTCTTGGGATCCAAATGTGATGGCATAAAATATGTTCAAACAAGTATCAAATGGATAGTTTGTTCATAGCAATTAATATTATGATGAGATTCACCTCAGTAATGATTTACCTAATTTTTCTATAGCATTAGATTGAAACCCAGGCCTATAAATTATATACTTCTTTAGAGGGAGGATTGACTCAAAATAGCTTCTTAGTATTCACTTATTAGTTCATAAAAGTTTAAATATAGCAAATTTAACTGTTTAAAATAAACACAAGTAAGTTTTAGAAATTAATGTAGGTAATTAAAGAAATTTGAGGACAATACTGAGCTTTTAGCTTAAAACGCTGATCTACCTCTCTTCTTAAGAAATATTTATAAATTTGATTCTTAAAATATGTTTTTAATTTATTTTTGGACATAAAGGGATCCGTATGGGGGTACTTGGGATGGACTATCCCTAATATGCTATAGGAATTTCAAAGAAAACCCCAGCCTTCAAATACTATCCAAATGTTCTTCGGGGGTTGAATCCTTATAACCCACAAAAGATGCCTACCTTCTGACGTATCCATTTTGGTTAAATTTAATGTTTTTACCATCCTCCTCAACCGGGAATAAAGGTTTTGCACATTTTTACGATTCCAGCAAGAAATCTTTGATTGCCAGTCCAGCCTTTGATTTGCCATTGAGATATTTCAAAATATGTTGTAATACAACTAAAGTATTTCAACTCTGGTTTAAATTTTAAGGATTTCATAATCTTCAATGATGATTTTCATACCATTTTGCACATTTACATCCATGACAGATTCGTGCAATCGATGTAAAATCCAGATTTTCGTTCGTTCATTTTTACATGAAATTACTGTATTAATCGAAACTTTGACGTCAATCGGGAGGCAAAAAGAGTTATTGAAATGGAATGAAATTTCACACATGTTAGTTTGGGACTATTTGGCACCTTTTTGTCTCTATGCCCCTGGGGAAATGTAAAAAAAATATTTTTGACCCACCCTAATGTATAATTAAAATGAATAATGTACAAAAAAAATTTATGAACTTTAAAAACTCAATTACATCCAAAACTATACTATTAGCCCATTTCAAACTTAAAAATGTTACTTCACTTTAACGAATATTTTTAAGCCCCCTTTTTATTCCCATAATTTTATAAGAAAATTCAATTTTAAAATAACGTTAAAAAATAGCATATTATCTCGGTTCTCGATCTTATAAAACGCAAAGGAAAAATTAATTATCCAAAGTTTCTAATTTAAAGTCATTTTAGAATCGGAAACATCAGCCAAATGTCAATTTTGACACCTAATGAAGCCCTTAGACATTTTTAATTCTACTTGCGGTTTAAGGAGCATGGGGAAATGACTAATGGGATAGTTATGGCATCACCAATATCATCCATTATTTTTATTAGCACTTTTACTACTGCCTATCAAGTGAGAAAGTAACTTAATTTTGAAGTTGGGAAAGATTGATGAGGTTGGTTTTGAAAAAAAAGTATATATTTTACTTTTATAAGGAACTAAAAGAGATAATTTTCTGTGCTTTTATTGTTTCATGAAGATGAAAAATTGATAATTCGTAACTGTGTACCTTTTGTATGTGTCATTAAGATGCGAAGGTCATCTAGGAAGTGACGATCGTTCAGTTTTTAAAAATAAAAAACGCAATAATGTTAAGAGGATAAAAAAAACTACTAATTATGTTACACAATTTAAACAGAAATAGACCTTTTCTTCATTGATTTCTCTACATAATTACTACCTTCGTTTAAACAGTTTTTGTCTCATATGTTTATAAGTTTTCGAATTTTCATTCGAAATTCAATGTTGTTCATCGGAAAGAGAAATTCAATGTTGTTCATCGCAAACATAAAATTTAAATAGTTATATTCATTGCCCTACCTCAAGCAAAGAATACCTATGCTCTAAGGTTTAATACAAAGAAAATACGATCAAGTTGTTTTTTAAGAGTAATGCATTCTTCACTTTTATTTCATTGGTGGATGGGCTACACTATTTCCACACTATTTCCACGCCATTTCTCTCTGCATCAGACCCTGTCAAGACCTTTAAATTCATGCATGGAATAGAATTGAATTGCTACCATAAGACCTCCATGACAGGGCTAATAAAAATGGTGCCTGCAAGTAATGCTTCCCTCACATAAAATATCCATTCAGCCAGTTCAAAAAATCGGAAATGAGAGCTAAAAATAAACAAACAAAAAAGCTGACGTGTTTTTTATAAAAATATGAATAGTTTATATGGGAACGGGGTAACAAAATATTGAAGACGGCTTTTCCGTATAGGTCGGATATTAAATTTTAAAGGGGATTTTCTGGAGTCTATTGTGTTTCTTGTTTATGGCCATATGTGCAAAGTCAGTCAAAACTTTTCTCATACAAAAAACACCTTGGTATATCGAAATCTTATAAAAGTTTAAACTTGGTGTGGAGTTAGATTATTTCCGAAAAAAAATTATTCTTTCGAAATGAATTTTGAGACTGCGAGTGCCAGTTTTAATTGAAGATTTTGAGGAATAACGCCAGAAAATCAATTTTGATTTTTCTCTCCTCAAGACATACTCCCAGCTAAAATTAAACGTGAAAAAATATTTGAACTTGATTTTTCTTATCTTAATTAGCATCAAAAGAAGAACATTAATATTTTCCTGCTATTTCTAGTTCCTATATTTTTACCTTTTCGGGAGCACGTCGCCTTCAAATTGGAATTTCTTTTCTAAGAATTTCACGGAGAAAAGTAATTTAGTCCTGAACGTCAATCTAAAAAATTAATTTTAATTATTAAGTTTCTCTTTTGCAGAAAGATAATTTCATGAATACCGTCTCTGACGACTAGGTTTGATTAAGTCGTTTGAATTTCCGCTATACTTTTAATACTCAAATCTAATTGCGAAATTCTCGCTAGCGGATGAAAATGCATTATGTGATTTGGCTCAACTTCTAACCATTACCAATGAGTTATTTTCGAATCTTAGTGTAAATTAAGATTGTGCGTGCCTTTGAACTATATTTCCCGAAGTGAAATTTTATGGTTATCCAAAGTTGATTTGTTTTTGAAAGAATATTTTATTTATAACTTTTAATTAAGCTCATATTTTATCGTGTCACCTTAAAATGATTCTAATCAAATATTTTTTATTTCCCTAACATTTATAACAATGGTGTTACTATTTTATCATTAACATTTTTCATTTACTTCCTCAGCTAGTTTCTAGAAAATGAAAACTTATTTGAGAAAGTCAGTAGGGTACACTTTAACAAAAACTCTGAAACTTTACTTAAAAAAACTGGGCAGCTGAGTTGCCCATTTTTTAAAGTTATGTTTCTGTAAAATACTAAAACCTTTCGTAGTAATACCTGTAAGCTGAAATACCAGGAACTTTACTGTAAAAATACTGAAATGTTCCAGAGAAAATAAAATTCCGCATGAAATAAAATACTCACGACTGGAATTCGATTCAAGGAACTATTGCGTGAGAAGCAAACGCTTTTACCACTGAGACAGCCGCCACTCAATGATATACATTCTATATAATATATTACTTAAAATTAATATCCAAGTCTGGAATTCCGATCGGTTGATAATTTGGGAAACTTTTAAAAATTAGATACAAAAAGACGTCCTTAGGCCCAATTAGGGCAGCAAAAACTATTTGTAAAAAGGTTTCGATGTTCGATGGCATGAGAGGTTCACCGCAGTAAATATCTGCTTCCGGCAGAATTCATTGGAATTCAAAACGTTTTCGAAAGAAAACCAGAATTTTGAAGGAAAGTGTTAAGCTGCTGTAAAAACTCATAAAAAACCGGAAAGAATCTGGAGTTTATGTGGAGAACTTTACTAATATTTTTTTCAGTGAATACTCTTATAATCCCTTTCTTACACTACTTTCATTAAAATTTATATTTTTAAAATATATATCCCTAATAAACATCATTACATTTATAAAAATAAATAAGTACTTAATGTTTTATGCACATCAAGTTTTCTAGAAACAATCCACCGAAAACAGCACAACTTCCACCTACAATATTAAAAAAATGTAAAGGAAGTTAGAACAAATTATTCGAACCTACTTATAAATCTCCAAAAGAAAAAAGTTAACAGAAACGTGATATAAACTACAACTAACACTATTCTCTTAACGGCAGATAAACCACCTCCAAAAGGGAGTTAAACGCAGAGAAATGGCCACACTGTTAATAAAAGAAAACCAGCACACACAACTCCGGTAGTTAATTCCGTATTCTCGTGACACTTTTTTGCCCATTTCATCGCGGTGTCATTTATCTTCGGATGTCAGCTTGATTTTCCAGCAAAGCCCGCCAATGATTATTCAGGCATCTTTTTTGAACAGTCTCTTGCGATTTGTCCGAAGGTTGGCTTTCCTTCCTATTGAGGCATTTCGAGTGACACAATTCTTTTTCAAATGACCTGGCATTTTTCTCGGCCAATTAGGGCTTTGATATGACAAGAGAAAAATTCTTTTTATTTTGTCTTTTTTTATGGTGTTGGTGATGATGGTAGGTAGTACTTGGCCGGAATGAACTAGCTTGATTTAGCTTTGGGCTTTGAAAGAAACTGAGTAGTAAACAGAAAAAAGATGGAATGTATTTCACAAATTAATTTTAAACTTAAGATTATTTGATTCATTAAAAATTTAGAGCATTCAGTTTTCTAAACCAAACTAATGTGAAAATTAGGAAAGTCATATATCTTTACATTTTCAGAAATACTGTTAAAATTATCTAAGTTACTGAGCAACGAACACAAGGAGAATAATTGCGGATTACAAATGAAAAAAAAAACTCGGCTAACAAAACAGATCATAGACAGATTTTTAACAACAAACCTTGGTATAGCCACCAGATTCATTGATAGAGTTTGAAATTCAATTGGTCTATCTTTATAACATCAAAATTATTACCTGACCACAAACGCAGAAGAGTTAATGTTGGTTAGCAAAAAGTCTTCGACATAAAAATGGTAATTAACGTTAGAATTAGAATTGTGGAGATGGCGATAGATAGTATCAGCATCTGCCATATCTCATGAGGCAAAAGTAGGACTTATACCATTTATGGGCCTCACTTTCTCAGGAGCCGCCCTACCTCTGCCTTGGAATCCTTAATGGAGTTTGGGTATTTCAAACAGCACACGACAACAACAATTTTAGAATTTTCGAGAAATAGGGGTCATGACAAAGCAAAGTTTTTACTATTAAGGGTTCAACAAAGTTTTATATTTAAATTAAAGTTATGAATAACTGCATTCTAAAAAATTAGTTTTTCAGAAATTAATTAATTTGACGAAAAGGTGTTAAAAGGTAAATAGAAATCCAACAAAGTACATTAAATTTCATTTAATTTACTTACAGTTCATATCGAGGTAAAGCTAATGTTTTCTCTCCGCCTCTTAAAAAAGAAAAAAGGAAATTCAATTACAAAATAGACTGTTTACGCTAAAAATCTCATTACAAAAATTTCACTAGAGTATAACTTCTCAAAAGTGCCGATTTAACGAGGTCAAAAAGAAAATAAAAAATACCAAGCGTTTATAACCCATTTGAACTTTAGATCTTAACTGAATTTACGTTCCAACTAGACGCTGAATTCCAATCTACGTGTTCTAGGTCTTCAAAAGAAATGTAAAAATGTGATCGTCTAATTGGACCAGGCAGAGACCTGCTTCGAATTTTTCTTCCTTTTCGGTTAAAGCGGGATGTTTCGTTGAATACGTTTTGCTTTGAACACTTATAGAGGATGGAATTCAATTACTTCAAACTAAAAGTACTGTAATTGAATAGAAATTAGTTTCGCTACATTAAATAGAATTTAGACTTAATTAACATGTAAACTTCGAAAAATGTTTTAAGGCTGTTAATTTTGAGAGGAGTTCCATATTAATTTAAAAATAAGAGTGTGTGTTTAAATTCTGTCTTTCCCAATTATATAGGGTGTTAATTACATTTTTGAGTGAAGATCTAAGAGCTTAGTTTATCCGGTTTGACTTTGAGTTGATGAAATACTGCGTTGTGTATTCAAAATTGGAGAGCATGAAATGTTCGTAATTGAAATTTATTAGTCTCTTTTTATTGGCCAAAATATCATCAATATATTGCTCTCTTTATTAAATGTGCAGGAATTTTTAAATTAAATCAATGAAATATATCGTTTTGATATATTATTAAAATTTATCTTTCTGCTAACATGATTTCATTACTCAAATAAATTATGAAATTTCCAGTTTTTTAACTGAACCCTTAAAATTTTAAAACTTTAATAAAACTTCTGTCCATGAAATTTGAATTGTTTGATTGGTTGAAGATTCAATGTCTATGTAAGGACATACCAAACAACCTTGAGATTTTACGAACTCTTTAACGTTTCGCAAAATTTCTTTAACGTTTCGCAGCAAGATACTTCATGAAAACACGTGCTTTTGAAGTGTTAGTGTTGGCATAAATAATATCACGCGAAGTAGCTATACATTCAAAACCGAAATCCATCCGTTCTTAACTACTTATAAGGTCGAGATCAAGAGTCACGTGGTTTGATTTTTTATGTAAATATTGATATCCCGCTACGTCTTTGTTCCCTCTTTGTGGAGCAAAGGATGAATGTATGAAACCCATTATTTCCCATCAAACCCAAGACAAATATGCTCCCCCATCGAAGACGATTATGCCCTTCCAATGTATTCAGATGAATATATACGCGAAAGGGAGGCCATTTTAAACGGGCGATCTTTGGTAGAAATTGATTCATCCAGTTCAAGTAAGTTAACCGTTTGATTTATACTATTTTTACATTTCAAAGAAAATATCTATATACTCGAGAGCTACGCCACATCATTTAAAATCTTAACTATTATTATTCAAATTTTGTAATATATAACAATGTTGGTGATTGACAAATATTAACACGCAATACATGCTCATATAATGTCTTTTTCTGTTATTTTGTCGCATTAAAGGTTGAGATTCCAAGTACTTAGTGTCAACTTTTCAAAAAGGAAGTTACTTTCATGATTTAACCTTAGAAATGCCTTGTCGTGGCCTTTTCACATTAAAGTAGAATTAAAGTAATTTTTTAATAATTTCTGGAAATTTAATTAATATCTTTTTGATTACAATTTTAAGGGCCTTTTTCCTATTGTCCATTTCTCCAGATATGAACATTTAAACCACAAAATTTGAAATATCATTTAGTTTCTAGCTATTTGTTCCTTTTGTTGGGTTTTACTATCATAAGTTATCAATAAATCCCTCGATTTAGTAGGTAGGGGAAAGGGTGGTTAATGGTACATTTTTTAATTAAATTCTTTAAAAAGCATAAATGCAGTTATTATTATAATTTGTATGAATTCAAAACGATTTTAAATTTAAATTTATGAAAGTGCTCTTGATTTTCTATGACAAATATTCCATACTAGACAAGCCAAATTTTACAGAAAAATAATATGATAAAGGTCTGAGGCGTTGGACTCTCATCAGGGGGTCCATCCAACGCCCCACACCCGGACGGCCTTTCTGAAACTGTCGCAAAGCGACAGCTGAACCCCAAGGCCATCCAACAAAACACATAAATAAACAAAATAACAATACAAGAAAAATTGCTAACTCACATCATCCAGTGAAAAATTCAAAATTCAAAACGATCCATCATCATCATCATCATATATGAGGAGTGCACAGCGCCGGAGGCGCTTTTGCTCCGCTTGAAATTAAGAATCATCAGTAGGAAAAAAAACATGACTAAAACGAGAGAATGAGATAAGGCTGCAGGCCTATAAAGGAGAAAAGGTTAACTTTTCATATAATAGTGGTATGGTGTTAAAACATTGGAGATTAAGGGGGATGAAGACGTTGCGTGATCGTGGTGGTAGAGAATGGGAATTTCTTTGCTGGATCTGGATTTCAAAACGATCCCAATCTAGCCAGTATATATAAACCTTAACCCTCCGGTTACAGTTTATCTCTGTTATAAAACAATCCAGGAAACTCATTATCATTCAAATTCTTTTTAAATATAGTCAAAGCTTTCTCTAAATCTGATGAATTATTGCAAATGCGCCTTATTCTGTTTAGCTGATTGTAGTAAATATTATAAAAAATGCTTGGAGCTAAATTGCTGTAGTAATTTGTGTAAATATTTACCTTAAACTCAAAATCAATTCTTTTATCATACAGACCAACCAGCGCAACTCTGTCAGAAATGTTAATCCTTAAATCCAAAAAGTTTATTTCGTTAATGAGTTTCCTGGATTGTTTTGTAACAGAGATAAACTGTAACCGGAGGGTCAAGGTTTATATATACTGGCTAGATTGGGATCGTTTTGAATTTTGAATTTTTCACTGGATGATGTGAGTTAGCAATTTTTCTTGTATTGTTATTTTGATTATTTATGTGTTTTGTTGGATGGCCTTGGGGTTCAGCTGTCGCTTTGCGACAGTTTCAGAAAGGCCGTCCGGGTGTGGGGCGTTGGATGGACCCCCTGATGAGAGTCCAACGCCTCAGACCTTTATCATATTATTTTTCTGTAAAATTTGGCTTAATATTAATAAAAACTTTCGAGCTTTTAAGCTGTGGTCAAAAATAAAAATTTTTTATTAAAAAATTATTTAAAATCATTAAAATTAAAACTCTAAACGTTTCGTCCGAAAACTTCGCCGGACATCATCAGTAGAAGGCGTTTAAAAATATAAATAAAATCCTTCACAATGAATCAGCTGGATGTGATGAAAGCGTCTGCGGTAATCTGCGTAATATTCCAACCCACGCTTTATCGATTCTTGTTGTTTCTTCTTTACGATTAAAATTATTTTCATGTTTACAAATCTCGATGGCTTCACGGCAGAGGCGGGTGTAAAAGTGCCTGGTGGTATCCAGAGCCGTCGTATTCTCGAACCAGATGTTGTGGCCAGTCAGGAAAGCGTGTTCGGCTACGGCCGATTTTTTCACTTCCCCCAATCTGCAATTTCTCTTATGTTCTTTTAGTCTGGTGTTAATGCTTCTTAGAGTAGTTCCAATATACACAGATCCGCAGGAACACGGGATCCGATAAACTCCTGGGTTGGATAGGGGGTCCCGGGGATCTTTAGGGGAGCGCATAAATGTCGACAATTTCCTGGTGGGCTTGAAAATTGTTTTTACGTTAAATTTCTTAAGTAGTCTACTAATTCTATCAGTTACTTTATGAATATATGGCAAAAAGGCTGTACCCACTGGAGTAGGCAAATCTCTTCTAACGTCGGTGGATCGCTTCACGGGATTGGAAGCCCTGACGATGTCTCTTCTCTTGAATCCATTGGCCTGGAGTGCATTCATTAGATGGTCCAACTCTGCTTTCAATTTGTCAGGTTGAGAAATACACACAGCTCGGTTGGTGAGAGTTTTAAGAACAGCTCTTTTCTGGGCGGGGTGGTGATTGGATTTATTATTTAGATATCGGTCAGTGTGAGTAGGTTTTCGATAAACAGAATGGCCCAGAGAGCCATCTGGCCTTTTTTCCACCAGGACATCCAAAAAGGGTAATTTTTCGTTATCTTCAACTTCGAACGTAAATTTGATCTTTGGGTGAAGGGAGTTGAGATGATCTAAAAATTCTTCCAGAGCGGGTCTACCATGTGGCCACACCACAAACGTATCATCAACGTAGCGATACCAAATAGATGGTTTGAGTCTTGCTGTCTCCAAGGCCTTTTCTTCAAAATGTTCCATGAACAGATTGGCTACAGGGGGGCTCAATGGGCTACCCATCGCTACGCCATCACTTTGTTCGTAAAAATTACCCATCCAAACGAAATAAGTAGTTGTAAGAACATGCTCAAACAATTTAATTAGATCCCCTGGGAACAAGTTCTCTATTATTTCCAGGGTATCCCGGACTGGAACATTAGTAAACAAAGAAACTACATCAAAACTCACGAGTAGGTCACCAGGCTCAGTTTTAATGTTCCCAATCTTTTTAACGAAATGTCTCGAGTCCTTCACAAAAGAGGCCGTCTGACCTATATGTGGACTTAGAAGGGCAGTGAGGTATTTAGCCAAGGCATAAGTTGGAGATAAGTTGGTTTCTCCAACTTATGCCTTGGCTAAATACCTCACTGCCCTTCTAAGTCTACATATAGGTCAGACGGCCTCTTTTGTGAAGGACTCGAGACATTTCGTTAAAAAGATTGGGAACATTAAAACTGAGCCTGGTGACCTACTCGTGAGTTTTGATGTAGTTTCTTTGTTTACTAATGTTCCAGTCCGGGATACCCTGGAAATAATAGAGAACTTGTTCCCAGGGGATCTAATTAAATTGTTTGAGCATGTTCTTACAACTACTTATTTCGTTTGGATGGGTAATTTTTACGAACAAAGTGATGGCGTAGCGATGGGTAGCCCATTGAGCCCCCCTGTAGCCAATCTGTTCATGGAACATTTTGAAGAAAAGGCCTTGGAGACAGCAAGACTCAAACCATCTATTTGGTATCGCTACGTTGATGATACGTTTGTGGTGTGGCCACATGGTAGACCCGCTCTGGAAGAATTTTTAGATCATCTCAACTCCCTTCACCCAAAGATCAAATTTACGTTCGAAGTTGAAGATAACGAAAAATTACCCTTTTTGGATGTCCTGGTGGAAAAAAGGCCAGATGGCTCTCTGGGCCATTCTGTTTATCGAAAACCTACTCACACTGACCGATATCTAAATAATAAATCCAATCACCACCCCGCCCAGAAAAGAGCTGTTCTTAAAACTCTCACCAACCGAGCTGTGTGTATTTCTCAACCTGACAAATTGAAAGCAGAGTTGGACCATCTAATGAATGCACTCCAGGCCAATGGATTCAAGAGAAGAGACATCGTCAGGGCTTCCAATCCCGTGAAGCGATCCACCGACGTTTGCCCACTCCAGTGGGTACAGCCTTTTTGCCATATATTCATAAAGTAACTGATAGAATTAGTAGACTACTTAAGAAATTTAACGTAAAAACAATTTTCAAGCCCACCAGGAAATTGTCGACATTTATGCGCTCCCCTAAAGATCCCCGGGACCCCCTATCCAACCCAGGAGTTTATCGGATCCCGTGTTCCTGCGGATCTGTGTATATTGGAACTACTCTAAGAAGCATTAACACCAGACTAAAAGAACATAAGAGAAATTGCAGATTGGGGGAAGTGAAAAAATCGGCCGTAGCCGAACACGCTTTCCTGACTGGCCACAACATCTGGTTCGAGAATACGACGGCTCTGGATACCACCAGGCACTTTTACACCCGCCTCTGCCGTGAAGCCATCGAGATTTGTAAACATGAAAATAATTTTAATCGTAAAGAAGAAACAACAAGAATCGATAAAGCGTGGGTTGGAATATTACGCAGATTACCGCAGACGCTTTCATCACATCCAGCTGATTCATTGTGAAGGATTTTATTTATATTTTTAAACGCCTTCTACTGATGATGTCCGGCGAAGTTTTCGGACGAAACGTTTAGAGTTTTAATTTTAATGATTTTAAATAATTTTTAAATAAAAAATTTTTATTTTTGACCACAGCTTAAAAGCTCGAAAGTTTTTATTAATATTATGGAAACCGGCTGTGAAAATTTCTCATCGTTACTCAAATTTGGCTTGTTTATATTAGGCTATCTTCTGTCCAAGCTGCTTGAGCGCTGGATTGGGATTAACCTCCTAAATTTTAAATTTTCAATATTGTAGAAGAATTTTATCTAAATTTTCAATTTCATTCCATACTAGACCTGTTACCAATCATCGGTGTGTAAATCTTAATTTAAATATTTATACTATGGAAAACATTCATTTGCCCCATAAGACCCCTTTTTTATATGGAAAATTACATGTAGTTGAACATAGCTTAAGTTATGCATGTTTGACATTTTAATTTATTATTAAATAAAATTTATTATATAAATAGAAGTTAATAACATTTTGCATGAATATTTCAGAAAAGTTATTGGGAAACCTTCCTTGACGAACCCAACGTCTGGGGGGCATTTGGATGCCACCCTCACAATGCTTCGGAATACGATAATGACATTGAAGAAGAGTTGTGTTTGGCTCTGGAACACCCCAAAGTCAGAGCTTTGGGAGAAATTGGGCTGGACTACTCCAATAGGTATGTTTAAATTCTTTTCACTGTTTTCATGCATCCTTCTTAAGAAACAATGGTGGTGTAAGTACGAATTCACATAAATTTTAGTTTTAGATTTTACCTTTCTAGACCTTGCCTAAAATAGTTAGTTTAGAAAAAAAATTTTATCATTTAAATAGTTTTTGGGAAAAATTAAGATAATAAATGTTGTATATATTTAATTTTGCAAAAACATACTACCATGCCAAACCATACTAGCAATGCCAATTCCCACCTTCGTCTATTCAGCCATTTTAACATGGGCTTTTATTTCTATTCATCAAAGATTATATTTGCAACAATTATACATAAAATATATTTTATTTTTCATTTATTATGTTTTGTGCATTTTTCGTACTTTTACTGAATATCTATTGGAATTTCAGGAACGGATGCAACAAGCTAGTCCAGTTTGATGTGCTTCGGCGTCATCTCCGAATTGCCAAATACATGAAACTGAACATTGTTGTTCACTGTAGGAAGGCACACCATGATACAATATGAATAATCAAGGAGGTAAGTTAATCACTTCAATCTAATCTTTTTTTTCTTCAAACCTATCATGTCAAAAATACAAGATGATTTAACTAACTTTCGTTAGAAACAATTGAAGGGTTTTTAAATGTTTTAATTGTTTATATTCAGCCGATTTTTTTAAAAACCTTTGGAATAAAAAGCTTATTTTGATTTTTGATAGATTTAGGTAGTTTAAAGTGAGGTTTTTCTGATAGGTTTCGGTTCATATTTACTGGTTTATTTTAGTGAAAATTCGAATGTCTTAAAAAGAAACTCTATGGAAATAGTTATATGAAACCTATTATGTGTAGTATACTATATTACAACGTTTTGAAAGGGACCAAAGGCGTGTTCAGTGAATCAATACTTTATTTGAACATCAACATAACGAAAAGGCAAAAGGTAAGTAAATAAACAAGAGCAGCAAGCTTTATACAGTTCTTGGAGCAGCGCTGCCAGCGCAGAAGGAGATGCGCCTTGAAGAAGATGCGCCTAGCGCTTTGGCGATCTGGCACAGGAGTAACTCGCCGTATTCTCCCTTTTGGCGATTAGGCTTTAGGCGTCGCACCGCATACTCCCCCCGCAGTTCAACGAAAAGTTACAAACCGTTTTGGCGGTTTACTCTTTCTGCCAGAACGTGTAGTAGTTCCGGGAGAGAGGATAACGTCTTGAGTTGAAGAACCAAAGTCTTTTTTAGAATCACAAGTGACAGTCTCTGTCGCACAGTCGTGGGTCTCGATCTCTTTGTTGGATTCAGTGTCTGAAGAGAGAAACACAGGCTTAAGACGATCGAGTGATATGGTGCTCTTTCGACCGCTGATATCAATGTCGTACGTCTTGGCATCGCGGCATAGCACTTTATAAGGTCCGTCATACGGAGCTTGGAGAGCTGTACGAACTCCGCCTTTGCGCAATAGCACATGGGAACAGGTATTAAGTTCTGGGTGAATAAAAACACTAGTGGGTCCATGGCTAGAAGTGGGCACGGGGCGAATGCGGGAGAAAGATTCCTTCAGGTCCAGTAGGAATTGTTTGGGGGGTGGTTCGTCGATTGATGGCGATGGGGAAAAAATTTCTCCGGGAAGTCTGAGGCTACGTCCATACACCAAGTCGGCGGTTGTGGCTTCCAAACCTTCTCTGTAGACAGAACGAAAACCAAGTAGGATTGTGGGTAGAACCGTTGACCAGTTTTCTGCATTGAGGCACTTCATGGCAGCTTTTAGTGGGCGATGGAACTGCTCGACTAGCCCATTAGCCTGAGGATGGTAGGGAGATGAGCGATACCTTTTTATCCCCAAAAGGTTAAGCATGGCGCTGAAGAGTCGGCTCTCGAACTGGCGTCCTTGGTCAGTCGTTATGCAGGACGGTACTCCAAATCGGGAGATCCAAGTAGAGTAGAAGGTCTCGGCCACGCTCTCAGCAGTTATATCCTTGATGGGGACAGCTTCCGGCCACCGGGTTGCTCTGTCGATCATCGTCAGTATGTAGGAGAACCCTTTAGAGGGAGGTAATGGTCCTACAAGGTCAAGGTGCACATGGTCAAATCTCTTAATCTGGTCAGGGAAAGTGCCTAATGGTGTTTTAGTGTGTGTGAATATTTTAGATTTCTGGCAAGGAATACATTGTTTAGCCCAATCCTTACAATCTTTGTTTATTGAAGGCCAAATAAACCTAGATTTAATTAGTTTGGTTGAAGCTTTTATTCCAGGGTGGGATAAATTATGTAAACAAAGAAAAACCTGCCTACGAAATTCCTTTGGGATGTAGGGTTTGACAGTACCAGTAGATATATCACAGTAAATAAATATGTCCGTGTTGGGTAAATTTACTTTTTTTAGTTGTAAACTCTCAGAATTCAACAAATCTTTTAATTCCTCATCATTTAACTGCGCTTCGGCAATTGCTTTGTAGTTAATAGGTTCAGGCATAGAGATGGTACTAACTCTAGAAAGCATGTCTGCAACAATGTTTTCAGACCCCTTTATGTAACGAATGTCCGTCGTGAATTGTGACAAATATTCCAAATGACGGCATTGTCTGGGGGAACACTTTTCGGATCGTTGGGAAAATGCAAAACACAAAGGTTTGTGATCTGTGTACAAAGAAAATACTCGTCCTTCGAGCATATACCTAAACTGCTTAACCGAAGCGTAAGCTGCCAATGACTCGCGGTCATAGGCGCTATATTTGCACTCACTTTTTGAGAGTTTTCTGGAAAAGAATGCTAATGGCTGACACTCTTGTCCGATCAACTGCATAAGCGCCCCTCCAATAGCAAAATCGGAGGCATCGACTTGCAAAATTAATTTAGCATCCTGTTTTGGATGCGCTAGCAAAGTTGCGCTTGAAATTAATTTTTTACAGTTTGTGAACTCTTCCTCAGATTTTTCCGTCCAATCTATGACTCTGTTGTCATTTTTTTTGCTACCCCGTAAAAACGAATTAAGGGTTGTCTGGTTGTGTGCTGCATGGGGCAGAAACCGACGAAAAAAGTTCAGTAAACCTAAGAAACGTCGAAGTTCCTTAATGGTTTTGGGACGGGGGTAATCCAAAATTGGTTGGACTTTATCTGGTAGGGGTTTTGTACCCAGTTTAGAAATATGGTGCCCAAGGAAGGAAATCTCCGACACACCTAGGGTGCATTTGGAGACATTAATAGTTAAACCGTAATCATTCAGTTTTTTAAAAACTAAACGTAAGTGATTTTCATGATCCCTTTCGTTATTACTGAAGATCAGTATGTCATCAATGTATACGTAACAAAATGGGAGTTTCCCAAGAATTTCGTTCATAAACCTTTGGAATGTTAGTGCGGCTCCGCAAAGCCCAAAATTCAAGTAGGGAAATTCAAAGAGTCCAAACGGTGTACTGACAGCCGTTTTAGGGATGTGATCTGGGTGGACGGGTATGTGAAAATATGCTTTTACCAGGTCAATTTTTAAAAATATCTCTTTCCCATACAAAGTATTTGAGAAGTCTTGGATGTGTGGGATGGGGTAACGATCGGGTATGGTACAAGCATTAAGTTTCCTGTAATCCCCCACAGGGCGGATACTACCTGAACTTTTTGACACAACGTGTAATGGAGAAGACCAGGGGGACTTTGAAGGTCTGCAGATACCCTGATTCACCATGTATTGGAATTCCTGTTTGACCAACTCGTACAATTTTGGGTTTAACCTCCTAGGTTTGCAGTACACAGGAGGACCAGTTGTTTCAATAAAGTGTTCAGTTTTGTGCTTTACTGGTTTTACTTGTGGGGTCAAACTAGTTAATTCTGGGAATTCAGCTAAAATTTTGAGGTAATGGTTTTCTCCAGAAATAAGTTTGATGGTAGATCCAAAATCAAGTTTAGCTTGAAAACCTGACGTAGATAATTTAGTAACACTATCGATCAATCTCCGATTTTTTAGATCGATCAAAATGCCAAAGTGTTTTAAAAAATCAGCCCCAATGATAGGGATCGGAACGGAAGCTATCAAGAATTTCCATTCTAGATTACGACGTAGACCTATGTCTACACCTAGCAACTTAGTTCCATAAGTAAAGATTTGGGAATCGTTTGCAGCGAAAAGCTTTAAAGGGTCAGGTTTTAGGTTTCTAGCCCTTTTTGGAACTGGGATACATGAGACATCCGAACCAGAATCTATCAAAAATTTAAGATGAGATTGCTTATCAAAGATAAAAAGGCGACTGGAGTTAATGGCTACCGGTGAGTTGGTCGCCGATACTTTTTTTCCGACAGCCCCTCCTAGTTTTCCTGGTTTTTAAAAGAACATGGTTCCTGGCACTTCCTAGCCTCATTACCAAACTTTGTATGGTAGTAACAAAACTTACCCTGGGAATTTTTACGGTGGTGGGGTGACTTATTAAATCGTCCCCGGCGGCGGCTTCGAGAGCGACCGCGCGAAAGGCGTTCAACTTCGCGGCGTAATGCAGCGATTTCTGAGCGTAAAGAACTGTTCTCATCAAGTGCCGATTCTTTTGTCACCGTAGACACAGAACTGCCACTGGCAGCAAAAACATTATTTGAGGGGTTTAAGCGTACCTCTGCGACAGTGTCAGCTAACCTAGCTAGGTTATCTAGTGATTCTGGGTTCACCGCAAGAATCGTTTGCATGTCCACAGGTAACCGTTGCGACCAGATGTTTTTCAAGAAATCATCCTGGACCGATTGTCCCGCTAACTCTCGCATCCTACGTAAGAGATGAGATGGTTTCTCGTCTCCAAGGGGGAGATCAGTAAGCAATTTTTTTATTCGCGCATTTTCAGAGTCCGAAAATTCCTCAATCAGACGTTTTTTTAATGCCTTGTACTTGTCAGTTGCAGGCGGATTAAGCAGAATGTCAGATACCGCGGTTAACGTTTCAGTGTCGATCACCGCAACTAAGTGATTGTACTTTGTTGAATCGCGGGTAATTTCCGAAAGTTCGAAACCACATTCTACCTGGGTAAACCAAAGTCGAATGTTGTTTTTCCATAGGGGTGGTATTTTCAGTCCCATCTTAGCAACCTGGGGTTCAACCTGGGGTTGAATACTCTGATCACTACCAGATGCAGCTGGCTCTTCACTATCGTTAGGCATTGTGATCCAACTAAACTAACTAGCTTACTCTTTAGATCTAACTAGATTGGCTATGATCGCAGTCATAAGTTAACTTGAAAAGGGCAGAATCAGGGCAATTAAGTGGTTAAAAAAAATCTGACCAGACAGAGATCGACCAGTGCTTACCATGTTTTTGACCTTACAATCACGTCCGGCTCATCAGTGAAAGGGACCAAAGGCGTGTTCAGTGAATCAATACTTTATTTGAACATCAACATAACGAAAAGGCAAAAGGTAAGTAAATAAACAAGAGCAGCAAGCTTTATACAGTTCTTGGCGCAGCGCTGCCAGCGCAGAAGGAGATGCGCCTTGAAGAAGATGCGCCTAGCGCTTTGGCGATCTGGCACAGGAGTAACTCGCCGTATTCTCCCTTTTGGCGATTAGGCTTTAGGCGTCGCACCGCAGTTTCTTGTTAATTACAACAATAGTTGCAAGGAAGAGCTTCGATTAGAATTCACACTTTCTAGACAATTTTATAAGATTCAATTTTAATCTTGTACAGTCTGGTATTTAGGGAGTTAAAAATGAACTTCTTATAATTATTTTTACAAACAAAAACTTCTTAAAAGTTAACACTTTATATAATAAAGTGAAAAATCACGCTCTTCAGAGGGATATTTTCTTTCATATGATTCTTAACTTTTATAATGTTTCAGATCCTACCTGTGAACCATAGAATCCATCTGCATTGCTTCACAGACAATTGGAGATGGGCACAACTGTGGATGAATGAGTTCCCAAACCTCTTTATCGGTATCACAAATGTCGTTACCTTTGAAAGTGCAAAAGATGTTCAGGAGGTGGCGATAAAAATCCCACTGTCCAGGTTGTTGCTGGAGACTGATGCTCCTTACTTTATACCAAGGGTGGATTCTTTAAGTATTTTTGAAACTAATATATCTTTGAATAAAAACTTTTCCTCATGAGGATAAAAGTTTTCAATTTTACCTTAATCGAATGCTTAAGTTGTTATGTATTCATCCTATAAGCAGTCGGAAATAACACTAGAAAAGTTTGGAAACTCTAGTTTTAAATGGCTTCTCTTTTGTTTGTCAATGTGTACTATTTTAGCTACATTACACAAACTTACCTTGTATATATTTTACTTTTAGGTTGCCAAAAATACGAGATTTTCAAATCCTGGCATGGCGCTTTATGTTGCCGAGGAAATTGCAAAATTGAAAAACGTTCCAGTAGAAGAGGTGATCAGTGCAACAAGGAAAAACATCCAAAAGATGTATGGAATTTGAATGCATAATCTGGTAAGTAAAATAACTGAAAATATAGTTTTTAATCTCTTTTTGAATTTAGTATCTGTGTAAAATTAATAAAAATTTAAATTACCTGGCCGTTAAACATGGTTTTTTCAAGGGGTTATAATTAAAAAGAAACAGATCTCTTTTCACAATTTATGCAGAAGAATTTAAAATTGTGAGGGTGGAGTTTTAAACTTGTTGATTACCTTAAAACTGTATAAATGTAAAATACTTTTTTACTGAATTTAATTTTATTCGTTTAGATTTTTGATTGAGTGAATGAATTCTCTGTGACCTGTAAAGAGATATACGTGACTCGATGAAGCGAAGTCCTACGATCTTGTTGCTACGCCCCGTCCTGTTGGGGACCCAGCTACTTCTGCCTGCCTATGGTGATGTTTTCCTGATGTACTCGTATAGGAGATTTGTGAGAATTGTATATCAAAGATTCGTTTCCCTATGTTCTTAAATGTATAAATGTTCTTTAAATATAATAAATTAATTTAAGGGCTTGGTGGATGAAGGGGCTATGTTACAAGGCTTGTCCCGAAAGTAACGAGACTGAATTCCCTGGAATTCAGTCTCGTTATTTTTAGGACAGGCCTTGTAACATAGCCCCTTCATCCACCAAGCCCTTCAATTATCAATTGCACAAGCATTATTCGTTAATTAAATATTCATTACATATGCACTCCCTCTCCTTAAAATGAAATAATAGTTTTGAATAGGATAGGAATTCACATTTCTCTTTTAAAAAAACATGTGTTGTAGAGGTAAAGTTTTTTTATGTACAGATACATAGTTTCACCAGTCGAAACATCAGATTACTAAGTTAAAAGATACTAATTTGTTGTGATATACATTCCCATTGATAAATACCCGAAATACTTTTTAATGAGTCCCAATGGAACAGTTTTCCAAATGATAATCACCTTAAAAATATTATTGAAATTACTTTGAATATCTTCCGGAGCTAGCCATTAATTCGAATTTTCTCGTGTTTGAAGAGATAAGATAAAAGTGTGATTTTGTCAGCAACAAGGCTACTGCTGATAGAATTAATTAATCTGCTAAGGGCTTCCTTAAAGAATGTTTTGTGTCTTTGAATTTTTCAAATTAATGTAGTACTGCTCTATCAAATTTGTGATAAGAAGAGTTGAAAAATTATATATTAATCGAATTTCAATATCATGATTTCACATTTGGTGAGGAAATAACATGAAAAATTGGAATCGGGTTCAAAAAAAGGAGCTTTCAAATAGGGTTTGACTTTTCATGTTTCTTATTAAAAATAAAACTTTTTTCACATATTATTTTATAGGATCTATTTACTGGAACTTTTTTTCCTATTTTAATCAACTTTATCACAACAGGGAAAAAAATTCACTTTAAAATATAAAAATTGCTTCTATCAAAATAATTTAAAGTATTAATGACAATAAAAAATATATGCAAATTTCAACGATTTTTTATTAAATCTCTTGTATGAAATACTAAGCAACGATTATATTTTCTTTTGCATAATAGCAAAAAATGTATATGGGTCATTCCATGTGAAATCAACCAAAATTTCTGAATTCTCAATCTGATCTTCTCCGATTTTAAAAAAAATTTCAGGAATTGTTCTCTTCTATGAAATAAATGAGAAAATGTTTTTATTAATCAATTTTATCAGTAATTTTCGATAGTAAAAATGTTTGAATAAAGGAAGAAAATGCAATTTTTCGCTCTTTAATGTATTATAACTCCGGTTATATTCGTTCGAGAAAAATCTATTACCCCTCGTTTTAAACATAATTTTGCAAGCTTTATTTTGACATAAAGTGTTGGTTTCATATGTTTTTTAATATAAACGCTTTTACAAAACAATGTTGGTATCCTTCAACTTCTTCGAATATTATACATTATACGTTATAAATTATAATATCTGAAATTTGCAAAATGGGACCGCCACGGGATCAGGAGTTATAGCAAAAATAGTTGTTTTTTATCACTCTACCACTTTTAAAGTTTAAGTGGCCAAATCCTGGGTTCTGCGCCATGTTTGTTCACTCTAACCTCCGAGATAGTCCTTCAAAGCAACTCTTTTTGCTTTAACTCCTGATCCCGTGGCGGTCCCACTCTGTAAATTTCAGATATCGAAATTTATAACGTGTCTAAATATATGTAAAGTTATCAAAAAGATTAAAGGATACCAACATTGTTTTTTTTATTTAAAAAATCATGAAAGTAAATGGTTTTCATGGACATAGTAAAACTTTATATCAAATTATAGCTTGCAAAATTATCTTTAAAACGAGGGGAGATAGATTTTTCTCGGACTAATATAACTGGAATTATAATTAGTGATGGGCAAAATCGATAATTTTGGGTATCGAATACTTTGGTATCGAATACTTATAGGTATCGAATACTTATAGGTATCGAGTACTTTTAGGTATCGAGTACTTTTTTTCAATGTCGGGAAATGAACCTGAAGGGACAATTTTTTTAGGGCCTATCCATAATCAGACTAATATTCAAAAAACTGAAAGCGATCCATCAAAAAGCCCCGTAGCTACGGGCCTGGAGGTGGATAGAAGCGAAGGATTTGGCGGGGGAAAAACCTAGCCGCGTCAAATTTCTCTCTCGGATGATAACGACTTGGGTTTGAGCGTTGCAAAATGAAAACGGAAACAGGCTGCGTTTGATCTACAGTAGGTATTATAAAGATTACTTCATTGAAAAATTTAAAACGAAATATGTCAATAAAGTATCGATACTTTTGTGGGTATCGAATACACTCGATACCTATAGGTATCGAGTACTTAAGTATTTGGTATCGATACCTGCCCATCACTAATTATAATACATTAAAAAGGAAAAATATTGCAATTACTTCCTTTTTCAAAAAATTTTAATAAAAAAATAACTGATAAAGTTGAATAATAAAAATATTTTCTCATTTATATTATAGAAGGGAACAATTCCTGAAAGTTTCATTAAAATCTTAGAGGGTCAGGTTGAGTGCCGTGTTGATTTCATATGGAATGACCCATATGCATATTAAAGCACTGCGAAAATATTGATATGCTTTCCCAAATATATGCAGGTAAAATTGCATTTAGATTTAAATAAGACCTAATATACCTATAATAACCTTTATAGTATGTTAACTTTCCAATTTCAGTATATTTCAAAAATAATATTTTTGAACGGAATGGTTTATGATATAACCCCGATTACCCGCGAGTGAATGATCCGCGGTGTGGATTATCCGACCACGGTCGGTCGGTCGGTTGGTTGGTTGGTTGGTTGGTTGGTTGGTTGGTTGGTTGGTTGGTTGGTTGGTTGGTTGGTTGCCCATTTTTTTAAGTAATGTTTCTGGAAAAAACCAGGAGCCTTACTGTAAAACACTGAAACATAACGCAGAAATACCAGTAAGATATCTGTGAAATATCTGGAGCGTTACTGTAAAATACTGAAACGTTCCGCAGAAAATAAAATAATCACGACCGGGAATTGATTCGAGGAAAGTATTGGATGAGAAGCAAACGCTTTACCATTGAGCCAGCGGTCCCTCAATGACATACATTCTATAAAAAAATATTACTTAAAATTAAGATCGAAGTTTGGAATTTCGATCGGTTCATACTTCGGGAAAATTTTAAAAATAGATACAAAAAGACGTTTTTAGGTCCAAGGCAGCAAATTTTTTTTTGTAAGAAGATTTGGATGTAGGCATGAGATGTTCACCGCACTAACTATCCACTTCCGGCAAAATTCAGTGGGATTCAGAAACGTTTCAGAAAGAAAACCAGAATTTTTAAGTAAAGTGTTAAACTGCTTTAAAAACTCATAAAAAGCAGGAACGTTTCTAGAAATTAAGCCGAACTTTACTATAATTTTTTACAGTTTAAGTCCTTGCATTACAATATGCAGAAACCTTAGATACAATCGATATTTTTAATCTTGAAATTATATCTAATTGAGAAAATTTATACAGCTTCATGCAGGTTTATTTTTAAGTCAAAACTTATTTGTAGTTCTTTATAGAAATTAAATGAAAAGAATTTAGTTTCTTCTCCACATTTTAAAATCCAATAAATTATTTTCTATCCCATAATTTCATTTTTCGACATATGCCCTCTCTGCCAGTCGTCCAGAATGGACGGTAACCACTTGTCTACCTGCCACGGCCTTCTTCACCTTCCTGATGATTTGTCTTTGCGCTACTGGGAAGCTCGACGTCTAATGGCCGTAAGGCCAAGGACAGGCATTGGATGAAGAAGATAATTTCATTTTTAAATTACTAAGGTGTATGTATTAAGGCTTTCACGTTAGAACATGAAGAAATTTGTTTTAAGAACAAAAAAATGTATTGGTATTCAAGGCTTAGAAAAATTTAGGTGATTAATCCAAGAGTATTTATATATTATTATTTTCCTCCATGGAAAAGACAAGTGATGCCAATATTTGAAAAAAGGGTGCGTTCATCATTTATATGTATTGGTGTATTTTACTCGTAAAATCACAGTACATTAGTCAATTTGTATTCTCAGTCAAATTATTTGCAAAAAAAGAACTAGACTGTAAACTGTAAATTTGAATTCCAACCAACCAACACTATCAACTGGTGAAATTAAATACGTTACACTCCCTACAATCTTAACGGTCATTAACCAAACTAGAAACTGTAGAAGCACTATCTAGTTTAGCCAATGAAGCGTGTTGTTCCAACATCCCAACTATTCATTCTTAACCAGCAAAACTTCTCAAAACCAAATTAACCAGCTTAATCAAAGCGAGACGCAGAGCAGACAGATCTCCAATCACCAACTATTTGCGATCGAAGAGACTTAAATTTTCCCAGTCATAACTTTCCCCCAGCGAAATTAATGTCCGATTCCGAAGGAACTCTTCAATTGGTGGAAAATCCATTGGATTCGCAGACTCGGCACATTACACATCGTAGCAAAAGGAGCTCCCAGAAAGAGCTTTGGCTGATAAGACGTTGAAGGATGGTGGGCATTATCTTGGTCGAACTTGGACTGTCCTGGCTAAAAGTCCTTAATCAAGGGAAAAGAAGTCCAATTTTGGCATGGTCCCATCCATAAAAGGGTGTGCGAATGGTTATGGCTTCAGTTTCGGCTATTGATTTGGAAGGTGGGAATGGATTGGGTGAACCCATCCGGAGAAAATGAACCCAGCGGAAGACTTCAAAACTCATTTACTTGAAAAGGAGCCTGTTCTGTTGAGTTAGGGATAGTTTATTTGAATTTTGGTAGTTAGTTGGGATTTTTTGAAGCAATATTTATGGCTTTATTAATAGTGATACAAAAATGAGAAATTCTCTATAAATGTTTATACCTATTATGGTTCATTTCTAGCCTCTGACTATTTTTCATATTGGACATCCATTAACGAGATCCTATGTAAGCATGTATTAGGTCATCCCGAAAGTTTTGTCGCTCTTGGGAGCATCTGTATACAATGTATTTTTTGGTACTTTTCCATTACGGTAAACACGTAAAGTACTTCTACTTCTATCTAAAGCCAATTTGGCGAGTTTCGGCTCTTGTTGGCTCATTTTTCGAGCTTTCCTAGTTTCTACGATTAATAATATTTTGCTTACTTTGAGTTGCCCTTAATTGAAAACTTTCAAAATTAAAATTCAAAGGAATTTAATTTTAATTTTGAGTCATATTAAGATTGTGTGGAAGATCTTATTTATTTCATAAATTGAAACTCCTTTTATACTACTTTTGAAGAGCGGTGGTAGAATTTCCAGCGATCTAGATTCCTGCAAATGATCATCCGGATCTTTCTCAATAGAGGGTTAGGGGTAGCAATCCAGCAATTTAATATGGATGATGGTGATCAAACTCCCAGGATGCCTCAGAGAGAATTTAAATCTAAGTTAAATTTTCCACACGTGTTAAAAATACTTAAAACTTTAATTGTTTTATGGAAGTAGCCAATTAATTTTAATTTAACTTTAGAAAAAATGCAAAATTTTGAGCAGAAAAGAAATGAAGTAAAAAGTTATCATAGATATAAGGAAAGACCAGTTGTCAATCAGTCCCCAAAATCAAGCCAAGATGCCAAGTTGACGGTAGATAAAGTTACAGTTTATATTGGTATCACATAATGGAAAAGTGTCAAAAATATCTTATAAACAGATGCTCCCAAGAGCGACAAAACTTTCGGATGACCTAATAGTTAGTATATCCAAGAAAACTCCAGGCTCATAAACATTTACATTTATTTATCAGAGTGAGTTGATATAACATACCTCATAATATTAGTCTAAATTTGATAGAGCAAGAGAACTCGTCTTATCAGGAGAGGTGGATAAAAGTCAAAGATAAAAGTAGTAGTAAAAGCTTACTTCTGAGTTCGAGTTGATGAGTTTGAGAGAAATACTGTCTAAAGAAGTGCTTGTCATTTGATGTCGTGCAGAGTGTCAATGAAATAACAACGTTACAATATGGTTGGAATTACATGATTATTAAGCTAAGAAAATCAGCGAGTAGGTGGTTATTTCAACGATTTGTCAATTTCTTACTGATACAAAATGTCTCTCATATCATGGTTAATTAATGAGTAATTTTTTTATCATGCAACTTACAATTTATTATTTTAATTGGTATTTTATTGCATATCCATGGTTAATATTTTTCAGGAGAAAACAAATGAAGTTACATGAAATGTCCTTGTGGCGCCCCTCTTATTTTAAGAGGGGCTTTTTCTATCCTCTTATTTTAAGGACAATCGTGAGTAGAAATTTTCAAGTAAAAAGAGTTTTTCTTTATGTTAGAGTTAGTTATAAAAGATACAAGCTCTTTTCCGACTACTTTACGAATAAAAATACATAAAAGGTATATTATGGAGTTTGTTTATTATTGCTATATTTAAATTGATGTATAATCAGTTTTTCAAACCATAAATCGTTTGAATGAATTACACTGATGAATAAATAGACAGGGTCGGATATTAACATAAAGGATTTTTTCATTCATTTATCAATTTTATTTCTATTAGACATATTTACCACAAGATGTTTTTAAGATTAAATGATTGATGAAGAAGTGTATTCATGAGTAATTCTCCAAAAGGATATATAAAGATATCTACATCCAAAATTTCAAAAACTCGCCGAAATATGGTTTTCTAAACAGCTGTTAACATGAAAATACAGAACTGGCAGACAAGGTCTGGAAAATATTCAAACTTAGAGACGGAATCCTTATTCTGCTTTATTTGGTATCCCGACCCAAAGAAACCCTACCTATTATGATTTATGAAGCTAACGAAGATAAATGAAGACAAGTAGAAACTAAAAAGTTGCCGAAACTTTGGCAAGTTTGATTTAAAAGATCTTATTTCTTCCGTTACGTTCTTCTTCGATTCGGTAATTTTCACAGCGGAAGTGGGAATAACATGTGTCAAAATAATGACGGTCATCATAACTTCCACCAGAACAAATGAAAGAAATTTCTTCTTACACTCTATCGCCCAATCAATTTTCTAATCTTTTAATTCCATGGTTTGTTCGAAAAGAAATATATTGACTTCGGAGTTTCTTTATGAGAAAGAAAAACTTTTACCTTCAATGGAATGTAATAGCAGTCTTTATAAAATCTATTATATTTTATTGTGCGATTTGAGAAATACGGTAAAACAACACTCTTCTCTTTTGAGTGTTTGTTTCAAACGAATAGTTTTTTCAGTATTACATCGTTGATTAAGTTTCAGAGTTTTTCATTTTCATCATTGCATTGAATAAAAGTATCAATTCGATGGGGTTTTTTTTAAATATTGAATAAATATTTCTTCCTAAAATAGCATATGTGATGGAAATAGTTGAATATATCAATGAAATAAAGTAAAAACTTAAAATAAATTCCATTTTTGGAAAACATGTATATAAAATGAAAAATAATGTAGTTATAAAAAATTCAAAATTTAATCAAACTTATTTAATACTCTGGGGTAACTTTGGCACTTGTGTGCAACTTAAACACAACTCATGAAGATTAAGTATTCCATTTGTGAAAACATAAGGTTATCAATAACCAACAATTATTACTGTCACACTGACACTTGAACACTCTTTTAGATACGTAGCCAAAATTGCTTTTGAATGCTAAAATTACGCCATTTGACGATTATATATTTAAGTTATAAAGCCATGAGTTACCAAATTATTTCTTCTATTTTTGCTAAAAGTTGTCCATTTAAGACTGTGTAACTTAATTCACCATAATTAATTGACCACAAATCATTTTTAACCAATGAAACTCAGTATTTCCTCCATATATTTTCTTCTAAATTTGCTAACTATACTTCGAAGTTATATCTTTTATCTTTTTTTAATGTGTCTTGAAGTTCTTAAATTACGTTAATTTTAAGAATTATTCAATGAGGGAATCCACAAAAACACCAAGCAACTGATCAAAAGGCATTGAAATCACATTGAAAAAAGCCACTTATTTCTAAATAAAAACTCAATGAAAAAATAAAATATTTAAGATTTTTTTGTGATACTATGATGTTTTTTCAGAGATAAAGTATAAAACAAGGAATAAGTAAAATATTTTCAACATATTCCCAATGTTTTCCACTGGAAAAATTCTTGGATAAAGTAGTTCTCCTAGTGTCGGGAAAATATTCAAAACCCGGAGCAAAATCTATCGATACGTACACATTTATCATTGAAATCCAACTGTCAGGAAAGAGAAAACTCTCAGTGCTACTCATACGACTGAAGTTGAACCATTCGAGACTGATATTGACAGCTGTTAAGCTTTAAGGTGAAGATACTTTTCAATGAATGCCTCTCTCAAAAGGAGTTTTTTTGTATAAAGTTTAATGGATTTCCAATACCAATTATTCTTCATTTCTACTTTAAAATGGGATATAGAGAAACTTCAGGGGAAATAATTTTGAATTCTGATCTAAGATTTTAATTTTGTTTCCTTATTACTGTTTTAGTCGCAACGGTCCATTGATCAATGATACCTATTACATTTCTGGACAAATTTATCGCAAGTTTATCACAAGAACTTTTTATTTCTTAGCAAACATTTCTTTTGTGTCCATTGTGAGTGTGTTCAATTGTTTTTAAGAATAAATTATTACTTTCACATTAAAGTTTTGAATCCACGAAACCAACTGTTACTATGTTGTTGTTGTTGTCGTGTGCCACTTGGAATACCCAATCTCCACAAGGAATCAAGGCAAAGGGGGTGCGGCTCCTGAGAAAGTGAGGCCCATAAATGACAAGAGTCCGACTTCTGCCTCATGATATAGAGCAAGAGCCCGTGAACCCCAGACCTTCGTTATTTTGTAAAAGCTGAAAACTTGTCAGCGCATGCTCCCAACTCAGGTAAGAACGATGGACCATTATGAAGTTTGTGTTACCCTGGCTTTGGCAGGTAAACGGTACTAAAGGTGTGTAAAATACCGATCTACTTTCGTCAAATTGTAAAGTGTGATTTTTTGGTATTACCTTCAGAATATTATAAAAAATCACGTCATTCATTCCCAGACACTTTCCATAGTGGCAACCCCTTGCCAGACACCCCTAATGTTCATGAAATTATAATTCTACTTACGTTATATTGTAAAAGCTGATTTTTATATATAATACTTGGGTAATAGTTAGATAATGTTTCCTCATTAGCCAGACATTTTTGATAGTTCCAACCCCTTGCCAGACAAGCATGTAGGGTAGCTGTAGGAGCGAGCGCGAGAGTGTATACTAGGGTGTATCGCTAGCAAACTTAGAGCAAAAATGTGCACCTCAAAAAACTTTTGAATTTAAATATCCGTGCTCGCGACAATCTAGTGAACAGGCAAATATAAAATTTAAAAACATTAAACACGTCTGATTAAGACCTACGAAAACAATGAAAAAAATGAAACTTTGATGCTTAATAATTCCAAAACTAATTCGAATTTTGTAAAGAATTAAACGCCAATCTCTTTCTAAAAAATAATAATATAAGTGCTTAAAAAATCATATTGATACCGTGATTAGTTTTCATTTTAGGTAGAAAAAAACGAAAAAGTGTCAAAAATTTCGAAAATTAAAAAATTAATTCCTCTAAACCAAATTCGAAATTCGAAAAAAGGGCAACGTAGTGCACATCTACATACTTCAGAGTATTAGGTTGCAAAAAATCATAGTTCTGCTGCTAATAGATTTTGCTGAACTGGATTACCGGCGAAAAATGAAAAACTTCAACTTTAACCTTAAAAATACCCCAGAACTAATTATCACATCAGTTAGCTTTTTGTTCTAGAATGTGCCCCAAATATTCCCCTACAAATATTTCAAATTTCATAAACTTCTATCTAGTAGTTTTTGCGATATGAGAGTTCAAATAGTTGAAAAATTAAATTTTCTGAAACAGCGGCGGCTGCAGCGGCGGCGGTGACAGTAACTTTTTTTTAATATAGAGAGAAAAAAATTAAACTTACGCCCGGCCGATTTTGGCCGTTTTTTAGTATGTTATTATTGAGGTCATTCCTAAGTGAAAACCGTTGAGAAACCTTTTATTGCAATTTGTCCGAGGTTCAACTCTATTTTCAGTGGACTATTATTTTTGCGTGAAAAATAGATTAAAAAACTAAAAAAAACTTATGTAGTTGTAGCATCGAATGTCTTTTCTTGAGATGTTTTTGAGATTTACACAGATTAATAGTTGTATAAATCTGTGCCAAAAAGTTAATTTGCATAAGTCATTGTAATCATGCCATCTCACTCGCACCCATCCATAGGATACTGTCTCGCGCTCGCTCTACAGCTACCCTACATGCTTGTCTGGCAAGGGGTTGGAACTATCAAAAATGTCTGGCTAATGAGGAAACATTATCTAACTATTACCCAAGTATTATATATAAAAATCAGCTTTTACAATATAACGTAAGTAGAATTATAATTTCATGAACATTAGGGGTGTCTGGCAAGGGGTTGCCACTATGGAAAGTGTCTGGGAATGAATGACGTGATTTTTTATAATATTCTGAAGGTAATACCAAAAAATCATACTTTACAATTTGACGAAAGTAGATCGGTATTTTACACACCTTTAGTACCGTTTACCTGCCAAAGCCAGGGTAACCCAAACTTCATAATGGTCCATCGTTCTTACCTGAGTTGGGAGCATGCGCTGACAAGTTTTCAGCTTTTACAAAATAACGAAGGTCTGGGGTTCACGGGCTCTTAGACTAATATATGATAGATGCTGCCACTATCTATCGCCACCTCTACAATTTTGCCATGTGTCTGAAGGGGAGGGAAATAGTCTCCAGGCACCTGGACCCGTGGAAAACTGCGCCATGACGGACCACAGGACTTTCGGACCCACAGATTTAACGAGCACGTACTCCGCATTTACTCGGTGGGTCTTTAGCGGTGTCGGGAATTGAACCCGGGACCCACCGATCCCGAAGCTGATGCCTTAACCTCTAGGCTCCCCACGGCACAACTGTTACTATAAAATTATTTTATGATTCTACAAAAAAAAGTTATTAATATGGATTATTCAAGAAAACATACGCGATGGCTATTTTTTTAAAGAAACCATGGCTGAATTTTGATACTTCAAAAAGAAGTTCCTCAACCTAAATTTGCAAATGGTATCAACAATGAGGAAAAAAATTGTTATTAATTATTAGAAATCAAAAAGGAATACCTCCAGCTATAAAAACCAAAGTTAGTGGAAAATATTTTAACCATACTTTTTATTTCCAAAGAACGAATGCACTTATCAAAAGTAAGGATAAAAATAATGAATTTTGAATCCTATAGCAACTACTGAAAAATAGCTTTGTGTAAGCAATATTGCATTTGCATTCACCCCCATCCATCATTCGTATCAACCATCCCATCAAGCACCCACCCACTCAAATCCAAAACCGAATCCATCTCGAGTCTGTTCAAATACCAGACCGAAATTTAAATCCTTAATGCCCAACATTCGAAAGTAATTTATCGCGAAGGCTGCGCACATACACGATGCGATTATTCAGAACAGATCATATCGGCATCTAGTGGCATAATAACTCTCCATTGCCATCTCCCTACGTCACTCACCTACCCGAGTGCCCTTTGGAGAGAGAGAGAGAAAAAGGGGTAAATCCTCATGACTTTCCCCCTGAACTCAATAACGAAAGTGCCCAGCAGGATTCACTGAGTGGAATATCCGAAATTGATTATTCCTTTGCTGATCTATCGCCCCGCTCGCTGGCCAAATTGAATCACGTTGTTCGGCTTTGTTGCGAAAGTTGTAGATCCCTCCGCTTGGGATTCCGTGGACACGTTTAAGTTGTGTTTCGGTTTATGTATTCGCTGCTTGTGATTTCTGATTATGTCTATACCTGATATTTCTGCATAAGAACGACTGAGATAGTAAGGTCAATGGATGCGTGTGTGTCTTCTTGTTATGCGTTTGTGAGGAATTTAAAAACATGCGGTGACTTATAAAATAGTAAATTTGAAGTAGTTTTTCAAGGTCTACCTACATAAAAGGATCTTAAAGATACAGATACAATGAAAAAGTATAATGATGTTATTTGAAAGGGAAATTTTAAAGTGTTTTTGCAGGGTTGGCACGGTTTAAACCAAATGTTTTTTTACGAAAAAAAACATTCGGTTTTTTTTAGAAACTAGGGAGCTACCTCCCCCTGCTCGCTATCGCTCGCCAACCCCCGTAAACTGCTGACGCAGGACCTTTTGGAATTGCTTCGCAATTCCCACAAATTCCAACTCGTTGAACTTAACACACTTTATAAAACAATTAAACAATTTACAGAAAAAACGTCAACTAACTTATTAAAAATACTTCACATCCCCTCCATGAATAAATCTCCATTAAAAGTTTGAGTATACAGGGTGTATCTGAAATTGTGCAACAAACTTTCAGGGATGATAGTACTCATCAAGACGAACAATAATCGGTATAGAAAGGGGGTCCCAGACCAAATCCCAGGGAGTTAAAAATGGAGCGACACCCCAAAAAAATCATTGAAAAATTCAATTTGTAGAAGAACTACTGTTGGTAAATTCTTAATTATGGTCTCAAAAATTGTGGTTTAATATGATCTTTAAAATTACCTCAAAAGTCTTCACTTTAAAATTTGTCTTATTATGAAAAAAGTTAAAAAACACAAAAAATGTGAAAACTCAGCAAAAACCTTATTTTGTATTTCGAAATCATTTCTTTTGATTTGATAATCTGAAAGAACATAGTTGAAAACCCTTAAGTCCGAAGTTTCACGTAAATACAATTAATATTAAACGCTTTCAGATTATCAAATCAAAAGAAAGGATTTCGAAATACAAAATAAGGTTTTGGCTGAGTTTTCACATTTTTTGTGTTTTTAACATTTTTCATAATAAAACAAATTTTAAACTGAAGACTTTTGAGGTTATTTGAATCTTTGAGACCATATTTAAGTTTCTACCAAAAGTAGTTGTTCTACAAATCGAATTTTTCAATGATTTTTTGGGGTGTCGCTCCATTTTTAACTCCCTGGGATTTGGTCTGGGACCCCCTTTCTATAACGATTCTTGTTCGTCTTGATGAGTACTATCATCATTGAAAGTTTGTTGCACCATTTCAGATACACCCTGTATATTAACTCGAACTTATCAAAAATTTAAACGAAATGTTTTTAAAAATATTCATCTTAATTATTTTTAATCTATGATTATAAAAATAACTAATTCTAATTGTTTGTCAATATTCGGACCAAACAAAAAATATTATTTTAAAGTAACTCGATAGTATAATATGCCTAGTGTTTATCATTCATATTTTTTTTAAACCCAGACTTGTTAAACAATACCGTTTAAGCAATTGAAAACAATAAGAGACAAAACATCACTATGTTTACAATTAATTTCGATAAAATCAGACTAAAAATTATTAATATTGAACAAAAAGTGTGAAATTTTAGTATAAAATGGCTTTCATGTAAGTTTTTAGAATATGTTTTTATCAGTCTTTGAGTGATATTTCATCAAGAAAGTACTTTTTTTAAAAGGTGAAAAAACATGTTTCATCTTAAAATAAAGCGTCAATCGGACGTTGTGATTGGATGCATAATAATTTGATTGACAGTACTTGCTTTATAACTGCGACCTTATCCGTTATTTAAAAAGATGGAAATATTTTAAAATTGAGAATTTTTTTGAAAAATCGAAGGGCTTACTCGGAAATCCGGAAAGAATCCGGTCATTTTGATACCATATATGTGTCATTCGGTTCAGTAATTAAAAAGCCTTTCTCTGGAAACCGTTCACTGAAAACTTTTTTTTAGAATAGAGAGATTATAAAATATTTTCAGGATTTTTTTTAAAGAAAGTGTTATTAAGTATAATCTTTTGCACAAAATATAAATATCAGATTTATCAAAAAATTGACATTTTTAGGATGATTAAAAATCAGAATTCTTTTAATTTAATGGTTTAATTATTGAATTATCTCTAAACTTAACCTTAAATGCTTAAGTTAAACTTATTATATGTTGCAAGAGATAGTTTATTTATTAATTTCCTTTAAAATGAAACATTATTTTAAAGAGTAACTAAAGATGCACAAAAGTACTCTAAAGAAATTTCTTAAGTTCATAAATTAATCCATATAATTAAGATAATTAATTTGATTATTTTACCATTTAATAATTAATACATATTATTAAGATAATTAATTTGATTATTTTACCATTTAATAATTAATCAAATTAGTTATCTCAATCAATTATAAAATTTCAATTAACATTAGTTGTTTACGTTTCACTTTTACTTCTTATTTAAAAAATGAAATTTTCTCTTTCTAAAGAAATTTCTTAAGTTCATAAATTAATCCATATACAATTAAGATAAATAATTGATTATTTCAACCATTTATCCAAGATAAATTAACACTAATTTTTATTCACTACAATACAATTAGATATTTAAATTGGAATATTTTAAAACAAAACTTATTTTACAACGTTTTTATTAGGTCGCTTTCAATCTTGTCTTTCCGTCTGTCAATCTGTCTGTTCTGGGGGAATTTAGTAATTAATTTCAAGCACTAAAGAGCTACCGCCCCCTGCTCACTATCGCTCGCCAACCCCCGTTAACTGCTGACGCAGGACCTTTTAGATTGCTTCGCAATTATTACAATACCAAGATCACTGAACTTAATTCACTTTTTAAAACATAAATAAAAACAATAATTAGTAGAAGAAACATCAAACAACTTTTCAAATATACGTCATAGGTAATTTCTATGAATAACACTCTCTTAAAAGTTAGAATATTTATCAACTCTTGATTATTATTCATAATTTAATCAAAATGTTTTTCTAACACGTCTATTAATATAACTATTGTTATTTAATATTCTGAAAAAAACTTACACTAATTAATCTTTTAAATTCTATCTTGTACCTAGTAACTCGTCAGTACACCTAGTGTTAAATAAGTATTATAAATAAAACATAAATAAAAACAATAATTAGTAGAAGAAACATCAAACAACTTTTCAAATATACGTCATAGGTAATTTCTATGAATAACACTCTCTTAAAAGTTAGAATATTTATCAACTCTTGATTATTATTCATAATTTAATCAAAATGTTTTTCTAACACGTCTATTAATATAACTATTGTTATTTAATATTCTGAAAAAAACTTACACTAATTAATCTTTTAAATTCTATCTTGTACCTAGTAACTCGTCAGTACACCTAGTGTTAAATAAGTATTATTTTGTTTCAACCCAGACTTTTTAAACAATACCTTTTAAACCATTGAAAATAAATAGAGAAAAAATCTACATGACACTTAATTTTTACAAACAATTTCATTTATCAGAACAAAAATTGTTACAATTAAGACAAAATGTGTGATATTCTTACTATGAAAAAGCATGTATGTAAGTTTTTATAATACTTTTATCTGTTTTTGAAATATATTTAATTTGGAAAATACTTTAAAGTACATTTTTAAAACGTGAAAGGAATTCGTTTCATCATAAAATATGGCGTCAGTTGGTTGTTGTGATTGGATGATAATAAGTTGTTTGATAGTTGTTTGCTTAGTAACTGCGACCTTATCCGTAATCTAAAAAAAATGGAAATATTTTAAAATCGAAAATTTTTTTAGAAATTCTAAAGGCACTTTGCACATCCTCAAAAGAATCCGGACAGTTTGATACCAAATATGTGTTATACGGATCAGTAATTAAAAAGCCTTTCTCTGGAAACCGTTCACCAAAAACTTTTTTTAGAATAGAGAGATACATCCCCATGAGCTAGATATTTGAAGTTTTGAACGTAGTTCAGATCTGGATGACAATACGATATTATCTCGTTAGTTCGGTTCAATTTGTTGTCCCTGAACTCCCAGGGAGACTTAAAGTTTAGAAGTTCAACTATAGGACCTTATTGTTAAAAATCATTGTTGTGCAGTTTGCCTCTCGTTATCAAGATGGCTTTAGAAGTGTTGTATAAAATATAAGTAAAATGAAAATTTGTAAGAATAAAAGTAATACACAGTACATGCAGTACTTCATAAAAGTTTTGCATTTGTAATACATCTAAGGGACAGACTTTATTAATTAGTTGGTTACTGAGAAGTCACCAATATATTTTTTAAAACGCTTTTTTATATTACTAGTGTTTCAAAAATTTCCAACGTCATCTGAATAATAGCTAGAGGCAAAAACTGTGCGATGATTTTAATAAAACAGAGTAAAGCCATGTGTTATAGTTAAAGTTCAGAAAAAAAACACTTTTTAGTTTTATTAAAAAGAGAAAGGAATCAAATTCTTGGAAGGCGTTCAGGGGTTTAGGTCGCGAATTCTAAACTTTACACAACAAAACTAAAAACCAGAAAATCATTAATGAAAAAACCTTTTTAAAGAACAACGTTTTTAAAATGCACCAAAAAGTGTAAAATAATTTTTTGTACTGCTTGTAAAACGAAAAACGTGGGGATCATGCATTAGGTATTTAATCCAACTTAATTTCATCATTCATCTAAATAATTTTTAACTGTGGATATAATGGTAAATAGAGTGACAAGAGTAGTAGCTGTAAATATTATTGCATGATCCCCACGTTTTTCGTTTTACAAGGAGATACAAAAAATTATTTTATACTTTTTAGTGCATTTTAAAAACGTTGTTCTTTAAAAAGGTTTTTTTTCATTAATTATTTTAAAGCAAATTTATTTAATTTTAATTAACTAATTAAATTAATTAATTGAAATATACAAATCATTTATCAATTATAAACAACCTCTGAAATAAATGTCTCATATTTCAAACATCACTGCTAAAACAACTTATTCTGAAAAAAATTCTAAAGAAACTTAGTTTCAACCAAAAAAACCCGGATTTTTTAGGGTTTTTTAAACGGTTTTTTTCAACCCTGTGATTTTGTCTCTCGGGTTGTCTTAGGTTACTAGTGCTTAGGTGTTTTTGTCTGTACATACAATACTTTTACTTTGTTTAAAGGATTTTTTCTAGTGCAGGCCAAAAAGTTTACTTAATGATTATGACATACTTTGAAAGTTATTGAAAAGGTTTTGTTTCAAAATACAATAACTATAAGTGAAAAGGATAAGACGTAAAATTATATTATATTTGAATTTATATTATAAGAGCAAACTACTCTATTATCTAATAATAAAAAGCTAACGACTCTTAAATAAAAGTGGGTTATTATTTCATTATTTTAGCAATAATTATAAACCCTCAATTACAGGTAGATGGATAAAGGAAAAATTATTTATAAATATTTAAAAAGAAAAAAGAGATTATGTTAGAATCAGAGATGGGGAAAACAAAAGGAAAAAATAAAAGGAAAAATGAGACACAAAGTCTGGGTTCAACTTGTTTACAATGAAATTTCACATTTTGAGGAAAAATGAATTATTTCTAATATTTCTATATTTTGTACAAATCCTTTATTTCTCGCACATTTTAATAAGTAGATAGTAAAATCTCAATAAGCTGTTTAAAATTCATTTTAGGTATATTTTGCAATAACTTCCAAAAATATAATATACAGATTTTTTTTAATTCCTTTGTTAAAACTTTTTAGTATGAAGGAGAAAACAAGTTTTCTATTTAGTTAGGGAGAAAACAAGTTTTCACCTTCATACTAACTATACTATCAGCTGATAGTATAGTTAGTTTTAATTATAAAATCTGCTTAAATATTTAAAGGAAATACATAATTATTTTCACTCTTTTACTTGCAAAACACGTAGAGTCGAGAAATAAGGGTGCGTCAAAAGTATGGGTAAACTTTAAAAATTAATAATAAAAAACTTACAGAGATAAAAATGTGCCGTCTTCTGCTATGTTCTCATGGGGAAGGCGGATTTTTTTCACCAAATTTTGAAAAATCATAGTTCCCTCACCTCTGGGTAGATGGAATCACCAAATTTAGGGATTATCAGCAGCCAAGATCCCTCTTTTATTTCGAGTAGGGATGTATCAAATTTTGCGATTGAATCGATTTCAGAATCGAATGAAACTCAATTTTTTGTTATCTAATCGCCAATGCTGGTTTTGAGCCAAGTTGATCTGTGTTTAACTTTTAATTAGAATGAAAAATGGAGATATTTTATGATCTTTCACTGTTTCTCATCAACATTTAACCTTCTCAACGCAATTAGGGATTAATTAGGGGAAAGTGCACTATTGCAATTTTCGAAATTCATCTACAAGAGTGTAGTCAGTAATAAAAAAACAGTAGCGATCTTCCTGGATATATCAAAAGCATTTGATAATGTCAATCATAATTTATTAATAAAAAAACTAGATTTTGCTGGTTTTCGTGGAAATATTCTTAATTGGTTCAAAACATATTTATCAAATAGGGAACAGCGTGTTAAAGTTCAAAACAATTCCAGTAATTTTATTATTTCAAACCGTGGCGTTCCTCAAGGCTCAATTTTAGGTCCTTTGTTATTTCTTATTTTTATAAATGATTTGTGTAAACTACAGTAATATGGCAAAATGTCAACATATGCCGATGATTCTGTCTTGTTATATTCATGTTCTGATATTAATACACTTCTGCTACAAATAGAATCTGATCTGACTGAAATAAGAAAATGGTTTACTACAAATGATTTATGCCTAAATTTAAATAAAACAAAATATATTTATTTCAACTTAATACAGTCTGAAACAAATCTTAATATTAAATTTCATTCCTCTTATTGCAATAAAAGTAATTCTAACTGTCAGTTCCCCGTTCTGAAATCCGTCTCTACAATTAAATACCTTGGTTTACATATTGACTCTAACTTAAAGTGGAAAACTCATGTAAATGAACTAAGTAAAAAATTACGTTTTATGTTAGTTAAATTTCACCACTTAAAAAATAAAATTGATGCAAATTTTTTTAAAACACTTTATTATTCTTGGTTCTACTCATTGTTAAATTATGGCATTATTATTTGGGGAGGTGATTATAAATATAATTTACTACCACTAATTTTGATCCAGAACAAGTGTTTCAAAATTTTAAACCCCTATCATTCACATGCTTATAGTTTTAGAAATTTGAACTTACTACCTTTTAAGTATGACTTCGTGTAGTTCTTTTTTTTGTACCGAAACAAATCAATGTGTGAATTAAAATTAAATGTATCTCAAAGAAGACCTAATGAAATTTATAAAATTCCTCATTTTTCTAAAGAAATATTTCGGAAGCATTTCTACTTTTTAGGACCTAAAATCTATAACCGTGTGCCTTCTTATCTTCAAAATATAAAGACATATTCAACATTTAAACGTGAACTTTTTAATTTCATCATAAATTTTGACGACATAGACCGTTATTTTCAGATTTAAAACGAAGCAACTATAACTAAAATAACCAGACTTTTTTTCTTTTAAAGATATTTTATTTAGAAAGTATTTTTTAACAACAACAAATTTATTGAATTACAAATAAAAAAAGAAGAAAATTTACAAGTTCACATAGTCACCTGTAATTACGGTCACCTACATACATGGTCCATGTAGGTGACCGTAATTACGTGTATAGCAAAAATTATATATATATATATATATATATATATATATATATACAGGGTGTTTCAAAATTGCGTTGCACGGCTTTTATTCGAAACCAGCGCCTCCTAGGGGCATGGAAGTAAGGTCTACCCCTAGGTAAGTGACCCTGGAGAATCCATTGAGAGGACTTACAGCGCCCCTAGCGGCGAAATTAAAAAGTTAAAAAAATTAATTTAAAAACTAAACGAGATAGAGCAAAAACCTCAGTGAGAGTATTGTTGCCAACGTCAAGAAGAACTCATTGAAAAAAATTTGATCAAAATATCTTGAATATTCGCGGAGATATTAGCATGTGAAAATAGCACTTTTTCAGGGGCCAAAAAGTAAAAAGTTCGCATATTTGCAAATTAACTATATATATATATATATATATATATATATATATATATATATATATATATATATATATATATATATATATATATATATATATATATATATATATATATATATATATATATATATATATATATATATATATATATATATATATATAAACATATACATATATAATATCAATATATATATATATATATATATATATATATATATATAAACATATACATATATAATATCAATATATATATATATATATATATATATATATATATATATATATATATATAGGGGAGAGTGTTGTACCTACGGACGGTTGTACCTTCAGCCACCTCATTTTAAAATTCGGGGGAAAATGTAAATTTGAATTTGTGGTCGATTTTGAATGTAAACAGATGCTATCTAGTTGCTAACGTGAAATCAGCTCTTTAAAATATTATTTAAATTTTATATAATAAATTTACTGTTTTTAGGTGGCCAAAGTTTTTTTTAGTGCATCACTACATTAACTCTTTTCTACCCCTTTAATTATGACATGATAAAATGGGATACATTGGGTGAATCCCCGAGAATTTAACTTTTATTTTTTATATTAGAAATTGTCAGATCTCAATTCTTTTATCTTTTATAGAACTTTGAATGCAAAAACACCTCATGTTGTACCTTCGGACACCATAAGTGTTGTACCTACGGACACGTTCTTGTGGGTGTCTGTAGCTAATTGGCGTTTTAGAATCAGGTTTCATTTAACTGAATACATTTTAATAAATGTTCAATTAATTCTAAATGGTAATCTATTTGTCAGCGATTATTTTCAAGTGAATTTTAGATGAAAAATCAAATATTTTGTGATCTTAACTACTTTTTTAAATTTATGATTCTACTTGGAATTTAATGTAAAATATGGTGTAAAATCCTAAGAACCCTATCGCATTTAAGTATGGTGATTAAAAAAACTAGAAATTTCCACTGAAGAAGATTTACCACCAAATTATTATTGTTATTACCACCAAATGCTTGCACAACTAAGTGTTGATCAAATTGTTTTTTTGGGGGGGATCAGTGAAGTTGTCAGATCAATCAGCATGATTGATGAAACTATTATCTTAAATTCTGATCTGAAAATACCATGTGATTTTTGTGTTTTTGGTAAAAAATCAAGACTTTTATCATTTAACTTCGTTTTAATGATCATTTACGATCTAAAACTACATTACTTTAAAAAACCTATTTTCAATTTTAAAAAGGCTTGAAATAGGTTATTAAAAGGTAATGCATCAATAAAAATATCAATTCTTAGCTTTTTTCAACTAAAATTTCCCTTTTTAAGGGTGTCCACAGGTACAACTGGGTCTGTCCATAGGTACAACAGGTTGTTGTACCTTTGGACACAAATTTTTCCATGTTATTATAAATGATTAAAAATCCAATTTTCAAGATTTTGGCTAGTAAAAAATATCTCTGTACTCACAAAGGTTAGGGCTATAGGTTGGGCGCTTTAAATGGTCAAAATGTGATTTTACCTGTCTTAGAAAAATCCAAACGTGATTTTTGTCCAGAGGTACAACACTCTCCCCTATATATATATATATATATATATATATATATATATATATATATATATATATATATATATATATATATATATATATATATATATATATATATATATATATATATATATATATATATATACAATAATAATATATGTATATGTACAAATAAGGTGACAAATATGTTACCTTATTTTTTGTACTTATGTTGTGTGGTAATAAAGCTTATGTTATATATTTAAAAAAATTTAGTTCGATCGCATACACAATTGTCAATCAGGATTTTATTAATATGATGACTCTTATTTTTTTGTCTTCAAGGGAATTATCAATCAATCTAATCTTAGGAAGGTTCTATAAAATTTTACTTTTTCTCTAGTTATTGTTAAGTTATTCTAAAGGTTTAAAAACGCGTTGTTCATGATCGAATTTTACCAAGTGTTTTAGTGTGTGATCCCATATATTGTAGAGGAGGGGGTAAAGTAAAATAATGCAGATATAAAATTTTGGTTTGCAAAAGAAAATTATTAGAGGATCAGAGACAATCAAGTGGTGTTTCCATATAATCGATTCAGAGGGGGGTAATATTTTGGCCAAAATCTATTGTTTTGGAGGGAGGGGGTTGCTTCAAAATTATTTCTGAAGTTCCCCTCCCCTCGAGCGTGTCTGATAAAATCAATAAAGCAGATTGTTAGAACATTTACAGGAATTATTTTAATTTTGGTGATGTAATTAAAATTACAATTTTGGGGGTAATGCTTTATAACGAGGTAAGATGGGGGATGGTGGTCCTCCCGCAGAAAAATTTTGCTCTATTTTAACTTTTTTTGTAGAACCTTTATTTATTATTTCACAGAAATTTATCTGGCATTTGTTTAAAGGGGTGCGATCATCTCAATCTCTACCCCCCTGTTAATTCGCCGGGCGAGACAAGAAATATTTATCTTCATGCACAAAAAGTTACTGTTCTTATAACCAGGGGTGGATCCAGGAAATCTAGGTCATGGGCAGAGCCCTGCACGGGCTCGCTATAGCGCGTCTAACTCGCGATTTAAAAAATAAGCCCGTAAGTAACATTTTGTTTGTACGAGCCCGGCGGGCTGGGGAAAAAGCGGCGGGCCTGGAAAAACTCGGCGAGCTGAAAAAAGCTCGCCGGGTTTTTAGAAGCGCGGCGACTTTTCCTCGAATCGTCTCCGGCTATTAAACGGTTTCCGAGCAGTTAGATTAGATGCGCGCTTTGCGGAAATAGAAATACTCATGGTTTTGTTCATTATAAATTCATTTATCTTCAAGAAGTACTGGAAACAGGATTTAAATTTAATTTAAATGAAGGAGTTTACTTCGAAACCGTTATTAATTAACCGTTATTCAAAGTTTTATCCCAGTAACTTCTCAATCTGATGACTTAAACAAGAAGAAAAAATCTTGAAATGGTAACTAATCTATACATCAGTGATAATTTTTATCAAAATGTTATAGTAAGATAAAATATTTTCTCATTTCATTAAGACGTAATGCATTATGATTTGATATACTGCGATTCCTACTTAAGGGAAGAGCGCAAGCTTCAGACCGGCGAGTTACGTGGAGAGCGGAGGGCTTTTAAAAGCCCGGCGAGTTTCTTCCGGATCGCCGAATCTAATCGAGCTCGTGGTGCCTCGGCGAGCTGGTTTTTCGGAGACGAGCTAGACGCGCTAAATCGAGCTCGTGCAGGGCTCTGGTCATGGGCGGGTCTAGGGGAATACCTTGCCTAACTGTTTTAGAAATTCCGTTTATACGAGGGATAATCATGTTTCAAAAAAACCATCAGCAACAGCTTGCCCCTCAAGGTTTCCACTATGCCTCCCAAGGGTCCACCTACCACCTAAATCAACCCATGATCAGGGTGCCCAAGGAGTTATGATTTGATGCATTGTGCTTTAAGCAACCATGTTTATGTTCACAAACATATGTTGTCCCTCTATTCACTCTCCGATCATATTCAAGCAAACCGAAATTGAATCTGAAGATCCGTAGGGTATTTGAAAAATACTGATTAGTGTTTATCTTTTATTGGCAACTATAGATGTAGAGGCTTACTTTAATCGTATCACATACAACAATTTAGCATAGTGATCCTCAACGAGAGTAATCACATCTCTAAGGAAATCGGAGGTGCGAAAAGTCCTCAAAACGACAATTTACCCTTGTCATTTTGGATAATTCCCTCAAACTGAAGATCCAAACTGGAAGTCTAGATTAGCCTTGATAACGAAGTAATTCAAAACCAATTGTCAAAAAAGGTTATGATTTAACTTGATATTGATTAAGAACATTGTGTTTTATCGGGGGAATCGGAAAATACCTAAGATTAGAGTATATTGATATCTTTCTTGAGGACAGAAAAAGATTCAAATTTAACGTAATTCACTCGGAATTGCTTTGAAAAGATTAAATGTGTATACAGTGTAGGGGGATCATAAAATATCTCAATTTTTCATTCTAATTGAAAGTTTAACACAGATCACTTTGGCTCAAAACCGGCATTGGCGATTAGATTACAAAAAATTGAGTTTCATTCGATTCTGAAATCGATTCAATCGCAATATTTGATGTATCCCTACTCGAAATAAAAGAGGGAACTTGGCTGCAGATAATCCCTAAATTTGGTGCTTCCATCTACCCAGGGGTGAGGGAACTACGATTTTTCAAAATTTGGTGACAAAAATTCCGCCTTCCCCCTGAGATCATAGCAAAAAACGGCACATTTTTATCTCTATTATTTTTCTATTATTCATTTTTAAAGTTTACCCAGAATTTTGACGCACCCTATAACCCTTCTTTAAGCATAATACAGATAAAAATTTAGAAATTCAATATTTTACATACAACAAAAGTTGTGTGATATTTAATTCCCATGAAACACTTCAAATACAATAAAACTGCAACCGAAACAACTGCTCACCGTTTCTTGTTGCGGAATATCGACGAGTTCCTTCAACATTCATAAAATATTTATACCAGTACTGACTGAGAAAACATAATTTCAAACGACGGATAGTAAACCGGCACCTCTTTTATGCTTTCACCTTAACGCTATTTTATAACGAACAAATTTCGTAAGAATTTTCAAACGTGAACTACCGGCAACTGCTCTAAAGGATCTTAAAGAGCTTGGATTTTGATTAGGGAAGGTAAACCTTCCCACCGTTCACATAGGTGGGAAGTTTGCTTTTCCAGAAGTCTCCTCATAAAACTGGAAATATGGGGGTGTCTGAAAAATAAGCTTCTTCAAAAATGTGTCTCGTTACCGAGTTCGGTGAAGTGAGGAAGACTCGAGGTGTTTCATCATTTGTTACTTCTACTTATTATTCATGAGACGTATTTTTAGTATAGACATAAATGAACTCATTATTATAAGCCAGGAATTTACCTCCTTGTGTGAAAGGATTTACGGTTAAAAGTTTCGAAATTTAGAGATGAAGAGAAGTGAGGGATGTGATGAACTATGAATTAGATTTAAATCATATTTAAAAATTGAAACGCATGGATAGCTATTAAATTATAACGTAATGAATTAATCTGCTATACAATTTAAAAATAATAGGTGAATAAAGTATTATATTCAGTACTGCTTTTCTCTATCCATCTATTATATTGAATGTGTGAAGTATAGGGTGGTCCCGAATTCGTGGTACAAACTGGGTAGGATAGATAGAGTACGTCAAGATGAACAAGAATTGGTATAGGTAAGGGGGTTGGATAATAAATACCAGAATCGAACACTTGTATCTCTTTCTGCACAGATATGCGAAGTTTTTTGCTAATTTCCACCCCTTAAAATACATTCACGACCCCCTAACCTGTACCAATTCGTGTTTGTCTTGATGTACTCTACCTATCCTACCCAGTTTTTACCATGAATTCGGGACCACCATGCATATGGTAACACGAAAATAATATTTTATCATTTACTTTACTTTTTCAGTCAGAGAGCTCCTGAGATTAGCATTGAATCCTATAGAAAATTTGGGGCGTGAGACTAAAATGGTTAATCAAATATTTTTCGCTATATTTAATCTATCTAAAGCATAAACAGGAATTTTTTTTTCTTATCATTTACTTTTAGAACCCTAAATTTAAAAAAAAAATAAAAATAGAAATTCCTGGTATTTAGTGATACTTAGAAAGATATATGAAGTTGTATTTTATTGGAGTTATAATCACTCGTCAATATGAAAATATCGTGTTCAAGTTTAATCTTTTCGAATATACATGTGGATGCTATTTGAATAAAAAAACATCACATATTTATCTCAATTGCAAAGAAAGGAAAATTCACCCTATTAATTAAAATTCTTTATTCTAGTGAGATAATTGAGAAGATATTCTGCTGTGGAACTCCAACTTCTTCTTTTGTTTAGCTCCTCTCATCCGTTGAGTAGAAACCTCTTTTGACCAAGATTTAAGAGCTCTTCTTTTAGAGTAACATTCCTCTCTGCTTCTGAGATGCCCATAAACGAAGGACCACGGCAATAAATCATGTCTAAATAGACGCTTTCGTTAGGACCCGAAAAAAATCTTGACACGCTTTCAAATAAGTTAAATTTCAAAAGAACAAGAACACCACTTTTCACTTTACACCCGAAAACCAGGAGTAATTCGTCCTCGAATCGCGGGTGCTCAATTGTTATGACTCCCCATAAAGGGTGTCAATTTTTAGACACAAAACCCAGGGTTGTCACTTACTTATCAAAAATCCAATTACAGTGCACTCGTGGAGGAAAAACTAATAAATGATGTTGCAAGAACGGAAAATAAATGGAGAACATAAAAACTTTTTTTTATCTTTCGACTCCCCTTTTTTTCAAATGGAGGGTGTATCGAAACAGAAAGTACTTTCGCTGTTGAAAAATAAAATGAGGAGAAAAGCTCTAGACAGTGACCTCTCTGGAAATAAAAAGGAGTGGAACTAATAGTCATGTCGTTTTCGATGTTCCCTTTAGTAGTGATTACGGCTCGCGGTCAGACATCTATCTGGCCAGAATTTTTGTGATAGGGAGATATCCCACAGAAGAGTCTTATCACCAAGATACGTATATCGATTGGGGGATTGATTTCTCTCCACTTCAACTCTACAACATTTTTAGGGATGCAGACTTTTTCCTTCTTTTCTATCGACTTCGTGTTTTACGATCGAAAGTTTATTTACGGTGTTTTTTAACCCTTCTTACTTTTTATCATCAATAAGAGTTATGTACGGTATTAAATTACAAAAGTAACTATGAGAATGGACTAGCATTTCAGGCATAAGTTTCTTTCAATAAAGCTCATAAAACTTTCCGAGAAATAAGGCTGTGTTTCCTCAGATTCAGACGTTTCGTCGTTCTCTGTGGAAGACTTCATCAAAGAAATAAAATATTTAAAAGTTTGAAAAGGTGATTGCAGAGATCGCAGTCGTCTGGAAGATCAAAACCTCCGTTTGATCTAATCGTTTTGATCTTTCAGACAACTGCGATCGCTGCAATCGCGTTTTCAAACTTTTTAATATTTTATTTCACTGATGAAGTCTTCCACAGAGAACGACGAAACGTCTGAATCTTATCAAGATGGAACACGGCCTTATTTCCCTTAAAATTTTATGAACTTTATTGACACCGGCCGTGAAAGCCTGAAGGTTTACATTAAGTTTCTTTCCTTTTTATAAATGGACAAAGCTGAAATGTTCTTAGCGATATTTTTACTTCATCGCGTTCTAAAATTCAACTATGAATATTTTAATGTGGTTGAAAAAATTACTTATGGTAAACGTATATTCGACCACACATGAGAGATACTTTTAAAAAGAACATTGTTAATTTAAACCTTTCCATAAAAACGCGTGTAAATATTGAGTATTAACGTTTAATATTGAGAGTTACTAATTTTTTCCATCATGAAAGTGATAACCTATTTAAAAAGATCATTGTGGAGGGAAAGAGCTAAGTTACTTACGTAAACAGGCAAGAAATTTTTCAAGAATACTCACCTAGAAAAGAAAAAAGTAAGTTAAACAAATGCTATACAAATCATTTCTTAACAGAACGTAATAAATACTGAAATAAGTGAAAAGTCACACATTTTTTAATATGCAGAAAAAAGGTACGCAAAAGGTATTTTATCAAATTTAAAAATTTTTCTTTGATCTCTCTTTTATTAACGTTAAAAAATAAATTCTCATTAGATAAAAAAAAGAAACATTTTGTCATAATTCAATAGAAATTTCTATCCATCGACTTTTTTTATTTTTTAAACCAACTGTAAGAAGAAACGGGTAACTTTTAATTATTCTAATTATAAAAGAAAGACTGTTTTATATCTTATTAGGTAAAAAAACCTTAGGCTTTTTAAGTAATAACTAGATTTAATTCACTGTAAGATAAATCCATTAATACTTCATCAATCATGTTGTCATAGTAGTAAAAAAATATTAAAACACTTGAGAAACACAAGCACACACACAAAGGTTGGCGCAGGAGCCAAATGCTCCGATAAATTGGCAAAAGAAATCAGATATCAAAATAAAATTCTTCGATATCTTAATGAATAATATTCATTTTATATTGTTATGTGCTACTTATAAAACGTCGCTAATAATGTCCGCTTAGCGATAGTTGTACTCGGCTAATCGAAAAGTACCTATTCAACTTATAAGTCAGGTTCAACTATTCTATTCAAAACATTGTAGATGTTTTGCTTTGTTGCCCTTTAAAGTTTCCACCATCAGCGAAAACCTCTTCAAAACCCAACTCCCCCACTGCATTTCTCTTCCATCAAACCCCTCTCCAGCATAAAGTAGAAGTTTTCGTGCGCCCACCAAACCCGTGTCCGAAAAATCCCTCCGCCGTCGTTAGGTAGTCTCATAAATACCCAAATGCGACCAAAACTCCACCGTTGTGTCACCGCCGCACGAAAGTAGATAAAAGTCGAACAAAAACTTGTAATGGAAAAACATTCCCTATGAAAGAGGCATAAAAACAGACGCGGCCACAGAAAGTATGTAAAAAATCTCTCGCTCGTCGGTAGAAAAGACATTTCGCAACACGTCGCATTATTCTGAGTATTTTCCATGGAGAGGTTGTTGTCCCTCTCTGCAGTATGGTTAGATTGGAAGAGATATCGGCTCAGTGTTTTATTTTGAGGAGCTTTCATCATCGAGGGAGAGATCGGTGGGATGAATGCCGATTGGGGAGAGGACCGTTTTATGGTCAGAGATGTTAGGGAATGGGGTGTATCGCTTTTATTGGTATACGGCTGTTCCCGCAAATTGTGTTTACTTTCTTTCTGGGTGATATACGCTGGTTTTCGCGAACAGACGTGAAATTAAACTACATAGATACGGTCGTATCCTCGTATTCTATCAAGCAGTATCTAATAAGCCGTAATTAGGTAATTTATTTGAAAGTGTTGGATTTTAGGTTAAAGCTTTTGTTTGGGGATATAAAATTTTTAATTCTCGTAACATTTTGATGTTTGTTAAAAATATTATTATAAGGTCATAATATAAGGTAGTATATCATTAATAAGGAAATTGCATGTGTGTCAGATTTTCAAAAACAAACAAGTGTTCCGTGTGGTTTTTTGTATGGTTAAATGAAATTTTTCAAAAAAATGTACACGTAATTAAATATTTTAATTTAAAAGTCGAGAAAAAACACGTGACTGAAAACGTTTATTGTTTAAATCGTAGGATGACATCAATCATACCATCAACTCCATTGCTTTTCAACAATGCCTATCGTAAGATGACGTCACATCCGAACTCTTGGCGTTTTCGCGCGCTTTTAAAAATGGATTTTTGTTAATTTTTTGGCAATCAAAAAATTTCTCGGTCGGCCTCAAATTTTGGTTAGTTTCTTATTTTTTCATGAAGAATCGATTAAAAAATAAAAACAAAATCATGCAACTTCCTCTTTCTTCAAGGATTTCAGCTACTTTTAGATTGTAAGCATGAAGACTTTCACAGCCGGTTTGATTAATGAAATTCATTTCTTTCGGGCTTGTAGGCCGTGGTCTAAAATAAAATAAAAGGTCGACGTTTAGTCGGAAGGATGTCGGACGGATGTCGGACACAGCTTCCGACGAAACGTCTGGACCTTTTATTTTATTTTAGACCACGGCCTACAAGCCCGAAAGAAATGAATTTCATTACTTTTAGATTGTTTAGAAAGGAGGATATATCCTGGTATATTTCACGGAGTTATAAGAACATTTTTTGCCACAGAACTTTCTCCACAACAGAAAGATATTCTAATGGTCTTACGGAGGTCTTTCTTCGAATAGTTTTTTGGTAATGGTATTAGTTGTATGTCTAAACTTGTTCCATTAGGTACTCATATCTTACTCATTACTGATACTTTAACTAGAGGAAATCTAGCTACGTATGTGAAACACTAACACACGACTTTCACACGATCTCTTTAACACTCCTAGAAAATACTAATATACGGAAATACGTTACACGCTCTTTCGACTTAAGTTTGACATTAAAATCTCAATTAACAATGCATTTTTACACTACCAACAAAGAATTCTTCAGATAAAATAAGTCGGTGACGTTAAAGAAAAGCACAGAGTCGGTCTTATAAAACGCAATGTTCAGAAAAACCAGCAACTTTATATAACCGAAAATATCTTATCAACAAATTAAATATACTTTCATAATAGTTTGGTTTCTCGGAAATTTCAGGACACGATACTTGAAAAAAACGCTATATCCCCGTCAGGCAGACACAACACACAATCTTAAACCCACTAAAAGCACTTCAGGCGATTCAAGGACTAAATTCCGACTGTTAACAGGGATAAAATCTCCCCCAGCCCGTAAACACACAGGAGATCCTCGATTCGTGTAATCTTTAAAGACCCGGAAATCGAAGCAAAGCGCGCAGGAGTTAGCAGGAGGTGGTGTAATTGATCCCACGGGGCGCCAGACTCAAATCGCTTTAAAGAGAATTTCAACCGCCGCCTTAAGTATTTTCTCTCTTGAACAATGATCTTGGCTGCTGCTGTTGCTAATTTAAATCTTTACCTGCTGCAATTAAGTGCGTATTCGCTTCTAAAAGGGAGGGGGTTGAAATTTCAGAGTTTTGAAATGGCATTAGTGGAGTCTGGCTTACATAATCTCGTTTAGGATGAAACAACGATTTTAATTGGTTTGGTATGAGTTTTGAGTTTGAAGTTTGTGGCAATGACAGATGTTTTAATTTAAATGCAGTTAATCTCAATTATTTAAAAAGTATTCTACTGAGAAACTTTTCCCAGTTAGCCCAAAAACACCAGTTAATATACTTATGCAAATATTGGCCTTTTTCTAAAAAAAAAACTCTAAAATATTGGCCAGTATAGACTTTACCCAGTATTTCTTCTGACCAATTGATTATCATAAAGGAGGCAAATATCAAACTTCATTTTTACAGGTTTATTTAAATTAAATAGTTATTGAGAATATTTTCAAACCCTTTTAATAATTGAAATTCACAGAGAATATTCAGCTTTCATTAATATTTTCAATATTGCCCAATATTTTCACAACACTGATTGATGTTTCTGCTTTTCAATAAACTATACTTTATGTTAGCATTTAAAAATTCATAATTAAAAATATTTCAGTATCTAGTACTTTGCATAAAAGTTTCGAGTTACATTAAAAATAACTTAAGTTTAATATTCTGAAATCCGCACATGAGTTCATTCAATATCCTTATTCCCCAAGTCATTTTACGAATAAATAAATTTTCATTATGTAACAGTATTACAATTCATATGCTGATGTTTTATTTGCTCTGGATGCAAACAAAAAAAAGCATTTCTAAGTAAAGCTTCAGTTATCCGCTGTTTAAATAGCGATTTCCACAACAAAGGGAAGATAAACCGTTACATCTCCAAAATGACAAATAGCAAAAGCGAACCAAAACCAGCAACTCAACTCAAAGAAAGCAAAGAAACGGACCTCATTTCCAAAGCTCTGGATACCCAAACAATCTCGAAGTTCCAAAGAGAACAACGCAAACAAAACTATCTCAAAAAGAAGCGGGAAATTTTCTTCGATCCTGTCGCGAAAAACGACGCGAAATAAAAACTCACAGACGATATTTTGTAACAATTCAAAGAGCGACCCCACTCTCAAAATATGGAAAGTCTTTTTGCCGCCTCTTTTCACCGACTACTATTGAAAAAATGTGACTGAAAAGCAGATATCTTTATCAAAAGAAACGCTTTTTCAATCCTTTTCAGCTTTACGCATATACCTACTTTTTCCCGGGGAAGTCAGACTTCTTGAAACGATTGGTTTTTTCAGCTGGTATACACACAAACTTAGCAATGCATCATCTTCCCCAAAGATCTTTGTTGGCTTAAGTAATCGTGATAAAACAGCATGAAAGTCTTCTATATCCTTCGGGAGGATCTGTTCCAAACTTTTTATTGGGGGTATTTCCCATTGATCTAGAGGAGGCTCAGATATCTGTCCGCCTAATACTTTCTTTTTTCCCCCAACTACTTTTTCCCCAAAGTTGATTTCATAAAAAAAGTTGCGATTGTAAAACTTGATTGCGTTGATAAAGTTTGATCAATAAAAGCGTGTAATAGAGGTTTTGGTTCTCTCCTTTTTTATAGTGTGTAGCCCGGGGTAAATTTCAGATTAATATAAACTCCAGAGTAGATATTCATTGTTTGGCGGAATGCACCTTACGGCTGTCATAGTTGTCTTTAACGAAAAAATAATTTTCCCATCCAACACTCTTGGCAATTGCAATTAGGTTAGGATATACGACTTACGAAGTTATTTTAACGTTAAAAATAACTTCTGATCGGATAGTAACTTTAATTAGTTATTTATTTAATTAGTTAATATTAAATGAGAAATGAAATAAAAAGTGAAGATCATAAATATTCTCATCATGTTTTCAAAGAATTGTATACCTACTTGTCAAGACAATAAGGAAGTTGCATGTGTCCGATTTTCAAAAACAAACAAGTGTTCCGTATGGTTTTTTGTATGTTAAAATGAAATATCTTGTCAGATTTTCAAAAAAATGTACAGGTAATTAAATATTTTAATTTAAAAGTCGAGAAAAAAACACGTGACTGAAAACGTTTATTGTTTAAACTATAAGATGACGTCAACAATAATACCATCAACTCCATTGCTTTACAACAATGTTTAGTATAAGATGACGTCACATCCAAACTCTTGGCGTTTTCGCGCGCTTTTAAAAAGGGGATTTTTGTTAATTTTTTTGACAATCAAAAAATTTCTCGATCGGCCTCAAATTTTGGGTAGTTGCTTATTTTTGCAAGAGGAATCGATTAAAAAAATCAAAAAAAATCATGCAACTTCCTCATTACTTAAGGTAGAAATATTCAAAGTAAGTATGTGTTATTCCTACGTTGTGGCTTTTATTAGTTTATGAAGTTAAAAGATAACCAATAACACTCCTCAAAACAAGCGGTAAACAACGAAAAAATCTCATAACTACTTTTTCGGATGGGTCGGGAAAAAGACACTTCAATGGAGAGGAACCGATGGATAATAATTTTAAGTTTTTGGTACCTTTTGAAAGCTGAAGAAACCCAAAAAAGATTAACTAATATAACTTCGATGTTAATTTTTATGCAAAGTCGTATAAATGAATATGCATCTTGAATATATTGTAATATGAAATATATGTCTTGAAATATTATGAAAATAGAGTGTAGGCTTTACTACACTAGGGGGAGGAGTATTAACAACCTCATAGCTTTAAGGTTAATAAATATCACACATTATAAATATATAATTTATAACTTGGCATTAAGTGAAAATAAAATGATCTTTTAAGTTTAGCGAAAGTCATTAAAAATTACAAAAGTACAATAATATACGGTTTCTTGGGATAAGTGGGGTAACTGGGGTAAGGGGTCAACCCCCTCAAACTAATATATATTCAGGAAATTACTCGAATTAGTAATTTTACAGTTTGTCACTCTGATGGGTTTTGCATGCATTTGATTTTTTTGTTTCATTTCTTTTTAATATTATAGAACTAATTTAAAATAGATTCCCAGAACGGATTTTTTGGAGAGTTTTAGATGCATTTTTCAAAGAAGTATTTCCAGTTAAGTTTTCATCATATTTTGATATTTATTGAACTGTTGTCCAAAGTTTAACTTAAAATTCCATTTGCAATTTTAATTTTTTACAAAAATTTGAATTTAGAATTGATTAACGGGGGGGTCCCACTCACCCCATATTTTTAGCCTATTGGGGTAAGGGGGATCCCTCAGTATGGTGTAAATGGGACCCATCTTTATGGAGCAAGTGAGACTCCTTATTATGATGTAAGTGGTTATATAGGGTCCAAAATGATATAGGAACTATAAATGAAGACATGGGTGGATTTAAGGGGGTAGGGACAATTTCCCTCAAAATTTTAAGACAATTTCGTTTTATAGAAAAGCAAGACCTTTTACTCACCACTTCAAAATTAATTCAAATTTATAAATAACTTGATCGACATTTTATATCAAATTTGCGTTTTAATTTCAGTTATGGTGAGTTAAGTGAAATATCTCATCAATAGTATTCATTCTCATTTAGTGTGTCCGATTTCTTTTTTATCTTACAATGTTTACTAATGTGCCGAAATAAATTATAATCAACCTTATTACGTTTTTTCAACACTATTTAATATGTAAAAGTAAAACATATCCTTTTGGCCTTACAAAACACTCTTTAAAATAATTATTTTGTTTTTCATTCTATTCGTACCATATCATACTTATTATATAATGTGAGTAATTTCTCAAACATGGATACAGTTACAATAAAATATTTTCTATCGAATTTTTTTGTACTTTATCAAGTAAGATCCGCTTACTTCCTTTTAAGTTTTGCTTGCTTTAAATACCGGGTGGTCCTTAATTAATGGTACAAACTTCTAGGGGTGTTAGAGTACACCTAGACGAACAAGAATTGGTATAAGAAGGGGGGTCGCAGTTACACCGTTAAAGAGCTAGGTCCTAATGTAGTGCGAGAGCGTTACAAAAGGACGTTTTGCCAAGGCCCGTTTAACGAAAAAAAACATAATGAAATGAAAAAATTTATTGCATGAGGTACAGCAGTATCCGTACTACTTACATCATAAATTTGATAGAAATTGGACCACTTTCTAAACCGTGGGGTGAGTTTTAAAACGTGCTCTTAGTCAAACAGTGGAGTTCCATTAATGGTATTTAGAAAAATGATGATCGGGGAAGGAATTTTCAATGATCAAACAGTTTCAATGATCCATGTTACGATCATTGAAAATTCCTTCCCCGATCATCATTTTTCTAAATACCATTAAGGAATGTGATTCTTTGACTAAAAGATTAATATTGCACTTTTGAAACTAACTCCGCAGTTTAGAAAGTGGTTCAATTTCTATCAAATTTATGATGTAAGTAGTACGGATACTGCTGTACTTCATGCAATAAATTTTTTCATTTCATTATGTTTTTTTTTCGTTAAACGGGCCTTGGCAAAACGTCCTTTTGTAACGCTCTCGCACTACATTAGGACCTAGCTCTTTAACGGTGTAACTGCGACCCCCCTTCCTATACCAATTCTTGTTCGTCTAGGTCAGTGGTCTCCAACCCCCGGTCCGCGGACCGGTGCCGGTCCGTGGATCAAATGGTACCGGGCCGCGGACCGATCATTTCATTGAAAATGAATTTAAATTCCTAGGTTTATACTCCAAATTAATGAATAAAATGAGTTATAAATCACTTTATATTTATATTTTTGGTGTAACTGTATTATACAGGGTGTTTCAAAATTGCGTTGCACGGCTTTTATTCGGAACCAGCACCTCCTAGGGTCATGGAAGTAAGGTCTACCCCTAGGTAAGTGACCCTGGAGAATCCATTGAGAGGACTAACAGCGCCCCTAGCGGCGAAATTAAAAAGTTAAAAAAATTAATTTAAAAACTAAAGGAGATAGAGCAAAAACCTCAGTGAGAGTATTGTTGCTAACGTTGAGAAGAACTCATTGAAACAAATTTGATCAAAATATCTTGAATATTCGCGGAGATATTAGCATGTGAAAATGGCACTTTTTCGGGGGTCAAAAAGGAAAAAGTTCGCATATTTGCAAATTTTTCAGTGTTATTGTGTAGTTATGTGTTTTTTTAGTTGAAAGAACACAAAATTTTATCAAAAAATGAAAAAAATTTTCAAATATGTGAACTTTTTACTTTTTGACCCCCGAAAAAGTGCCATTTTCACATGCTAATATCTCCGCGAATATTCAAGATATTTTGATCAAATTTTTTTCAATGAGTTCTTCTTGACGTTGGCAACAATACTCTCACTGGGGTATATGCTCTATCTCCTTTAGTTTTTAAATTAATTTTTTTAACTTTTTAATTTCGCCGCTAGGGGCTCTGTAAGTCATCTCATTGGATTCTCCAGGGTCACTTACCTAGAGGTAGACCTTAATTCCATGACCCTAGGAGGTGCTGGTTCCGAATAAAAGCCGTGCAACGCAATTTTGAAACACCCTGTATATTGAGAGCATGTTTAAATAAAATTAAATTGAAATTAATAAATCAAAATAATCTTGAATGTAAACAATCAACGCCCCCCCAGCGGGCCGCGGTAAAATTATCAAGTGTTGACCGGTCCGTAGTGGTAAAAAGGTTGGGGACTGGTCTAGGTGTACTCTAACACCCCTAGAAGTTTGTACCATGAATTAAGGACCACCCTGTATAAATAAAGAGGGGGTGACCCACTTACCCCATCTCTTGGGGTAAGTGGTCTCATTTAAAAAAGACCAGTTAAGAAAAATGTAAAGCATTATTTTCAACAATAATAATAAATTTTTGTTTATGGATAAAGTCTTAAATGAAATGAGAGTCAATAAGTTCAAATTTAACCCGTTCAAAATTTTTCTATTAAGCTAAAAAATTACACTTAGCCAAAAAGGGATCCCACTTACCTCAAGTGACCCTACTATATTTTCAAAAGTGTAACAATTAGTTTATTTTCAACTGGGAAAATATATTGTTTCAGATATTTTGTTGTTGTTGTTGATTATCTTCACGATCTAGCAACAGCTAGATCAGATCTATGATTCCATGTACTCTTGCAAAGTCAATGACTTTGAGATATTTTGTACCAACTTACAATTACTCCCATACAACTCATGTTAAAGTGATACAACAATGATTATTAGAAAAGAAGCACATAAAAGATGATCTCGTTTCTTAATAAAAATAACGATTTTTAGTAACACAATATTTCGATCTCCTCGTTATAATTTAAAGCAACCCAATTTCACCTGGGACTTTTCGTTATTAGGGGGGTTTTCTAAACAGTAGCAATATCATAATCCCTTTCCTTACGTTGGAATGAAAGATAAACACTCACTACCCTTTTAACAAACATTATATAGAATACAGAATACTGGTAAATCGGTTACTTTGAAAAAAAAACAATAAACTGTAATCATAGGCCTTGGAAGAAATGATTCGAGAAGTAATTTTTCGATGAGCTTAGCGAATCAAATATTTAACCTGATGGAAGAAGAAATACTCAGAGGAACGGTAAATAAGGAAACATCGAAATTCACATGTGTTTATTTATTCTTTTTATGCCCCAGATTTCTTTTAGGAGAGTTAAACAAATATTCAACATTGACTTTTACTCGGTTAACGTGTTTCTTTGATGTTGTTCAATTCGAAATGTTTTGAGTTACAGTTAAATATGGAAACAAGTGTTCTTTTGGCCTTGGTTTTGAAGAATATGTGGATATTCAGATCCTAGTAAATATTAGAATTATGATTTTCTCATTTATAGTATTTACAAGGCTCTATAAAATAGTTCGGAAATATCTAACTATAAAAATAAATAAATTTTGAAATGGTTTCAAGATGAAAGAAAACTAATACAATAGAATACAATTATTAATTACAAATGCAAGATCTAGACTTAGAGTACCCTATAGTTCTTATAGACTTTGAATATAACTATAACTAGTTTAAGTTGTAATTGCAATGGATTTTACTACCCAGTAAAAAAATCAGCATGAAACCTTCAAAAAAACCTGCAGGTTTTCTGCAGGGAATTCGGACAAATAATCTGCAAGGAACCTGCAGATTTTGACTGCAGGTTTCCTGCAGTCAGGTTGTCCGAATTTCATGCAAAAACCCTACAGGTTTTTTTTGAAGGTTTCATGCTGATTTCTTTGACTGCAGTTTTTCCTCAGTTAAATTGTTCGAATTTCATGAAAAAAACCTGCAGTGTTGTTTTTGAAGATTTTATGCTGATTTATCTTGGACTACAGTTTTCATGCAGAAAACCTGCCGGGTTTTTTTTAAAAGGATTTTGGTATATTTTTATGTTGGGTACGGTTAAACTGCATTCATCAACAACAAAAATCAGCAAACTGATATGAAAAATCAACATATTAAAATGTTACATTCGTATGAATAAGAAAAAATAATTTTTGATTTTTTGAATTTTTAAACATTTTTTGTATCAAATGTCAATTTGGCCGTTTCAACTTTTTTTTAGCAGCAGCGCAGCAAAATTCTACTTTCATCAACAAGCATTATCAGAGATAAATAGGAAAAAAGTAAGTTTTGTGTACTGAAAGGCATCCACATATGCAGTGCTAGCAGGATTAAACTAACACTAGAATATTTTTAGTTTTGCTAAAATGAAGCTGAGTATTATTCAATATGTATATTATGAATTTATATACACTTTGCACACAATGAACTGTAATGAGATAAAAATAGTGAACAATAATAATAATTTTTTTTGTTATTACAATACAATACTATTAATAACTAGGGGGCTACCTCCCCCAGCTCGCTTGGAAATCCAGGCTCGCTGCGCTTGCTAAACGGATACTAAAATATTTTAGTCTAGCGTTAGGAGTTTGAACATCCTGGTTTGGTAAGAGTTTAATACACAAAACCCCATGATGTCATACTACTCCAAAAACAAACACATCTTTAAAAACTTTGATTTTCATACTGTCACATAATTCTCGTATCCCAAAAAGGGCAAAGCTTAAAGTTATATTAAGCTGAAATGTGCTTACTCTATGACTGGAAAGCAAATGTGGAAATTTTGATTCAGCGTTTTTGTAGAAAAATAATGCTTTCAGTTTATACATAGAAATAAATTAATTCTCAAACTACTTCCAAAAAAATAAAGATTTTTATTTATATCATTCACTTACCACTTATTATTGAATTGAACAGTGAACCAAAGCATAATCATTGACTCCAACCTTACGTTTGATTGCTAAAATTTGTGTTTTTGCCTAATTTTATCCCAAAACATTAAATAAGTGGCATATACTCATTTCATAACATTTTCAAACGCCAGATGCACTCGGGGAAATCAAGACAACCAATACACATTGGCATAGAACTTCTCCGATTGCCATTCAAATTAGCGCGCGATTTTCATGCCTGAAAATGTTTCCTTTGTACAAATTTTGGCAGATCCGATCATTTGACGCTATATATACCGGCCGCCATGTTTTACCACTGCACAAATGATAACACTCAAGTGCTTTACGATGATTCCGATTTAAGTGAGAAGAAATACAAAAAGCTTGTAAATAATACTTTTGCAAAATGCATAACGCACGGTACCAAAAAGCAATAAATAAATTAGTCATTTTAAATACGATACCTGATAATGCATAAGTAAAATAACAATAGGACAAATTTTGATGAGTATATAAAAGAATATTAATCTTATTATAGCAATAAATAAGAATGAAATCATAAAATTCAGAGAAATAACTTTCCACTCATACCGATTTCAACGGTGCTTACTTCATACCGCAATTATCACAATAAACAAGTTTTTTTTTAGAACGCGACTGCGCAGAACGTCGTCACTATTCTGGGATGGTTAAAATAAAGACAAAACTGGCTTGATTAATTTATTTAATTATTAAATCAATTAAATTATATGATTAATAAAATTATATTATTCATAAAAATGTTCTTACTTTATTTTGGATATCGGATCCAACAAACCCTTGGAAATGCACATGCGTCAAATCTTCGTCCAAAATAAAATTAATAAAATCTGAAGTTTTTATGAAGGAAAACTAAAGTTTTAAATCTTCATTATTTGCTCTGTAAAAAACTGCAGTTTTTGTTAAGAGAAAATAGTACTGCATAAAACCTGCAATATGTCTTCACAAAGCCTGCAGTTTTCTTGAAAGAAACATAAAGTTCAAAATCTTCATTTATTATTACTAGGGGGCTACCGCCCCCTGCTCGCTATCGCTCGCCAACCCCCGTTAACTGCTGACGCAGTAACTTTTGGACCGCTTCACAATTCCCCACAAAACCCAGCTCACTGCACTTACTCACTTTATAAAACATTCTTAACACAGGGGTAGTACTTCTCCGTGGTACTCTTTCAAAAATGGCGAATATTTATTCAGTGGTGGAATTTTATCATTTCCTTTATGGTAACATGAATTGGCGGATCGCTTTATAATTCCAAGAAAGATTCATATATAGTTCCCGCTAAATATATGAACCTTCCCTTAAATGTTTCAGTGCTTCCCTTAATGTATCTGTGAAAAACACATAACCTTTGGGAAATGGGTAAAAAAATGTTTACATTGCTCTGTTGTTAATTGAATCGTCAGTTTGAAGAAGGGAATAAGTCCTAAAAATGAAAAATTGACTTTTTGTGCTCAAAACAATCTCCAAGCTTTGCTCTACACATGGGTGAAAAGAGGGGGAAAATAACTAACCCCTATAGGGAGATATCGCCCCTTGAAGTTGTGAAATCGATGTCCATTCATTGTATTTTTCAAGTTAATTTGGAGTTAAAGTTAATTTGTCTTTCTTTTCTTATTCTTTGAGCTGTAAACTAAGTTAAAATGAAATTTTCTTTTAATTTAAAATTTTTTTCAAACTTTTTTTATGCAGGGAATATTTAACTCCATTCATATTCACTCACTCCATTGATACTGCTCTAATAACTCAGTTTCACTATAATTTTGAATTTTATTTGTCTTATTCCTTTTATTTCACCCTTTTGTATTGTAAACTAAGGAAAAATATAATTTAAATGTGAATTTAAGGGTTTTTTAAGATTTTTTCATCAGAAAAATTTCATAAGGTTGAAGAAGGGAACAAGTCCATCAACTTATTTTGACTGTAAAATATTTTTGAATATACTTATATTTGTTTTGATAGTTGCTCTGTTTTCTAAATAGGGTTGTGAACTTCCAGTAAAAATTTGGTGATTATACAATGAAAATTCTATTACTTATACAGTTTTTTTCGATTTTCTCAAAACTTAGTTTTTGGACTTATTCCCTTCTTCAAACTGACGATTCAATTTTCTTGGGGTTGAATTCCGTTATAGTTCCCGCTAAATATCACTAATCTCTTTTGGACACTATAAAGCATAAACATTGCTAAATTGTTTCAAATTCATAGATTAAAGTGTTTAATTAGATCTATAACTATTCAGTTTATCATTAAAAATAAGAAAAATTGGTTTACATTTGAATATTGAGCGTTCGAAAGAGATTGGCGATATTTAGCGGGAACTATAACGGAATTGAACCCCAAGAAAATTAACAACAAAGCAATGTAAACATTCTTTTACCCATTTCCTTAAGGTAATGTTTTTTCACAGATAGATTAAGGGAAGCATTGAAATATCTCAGGAATAAATTTAACTTTCTTAAAATTTGTAATGATTGACTGTTAAAAATGTAGTAATTATCTTAAACATCGCGAAAATTTAGAATTTTATCTTCATGAGAAACAAACTTCGAAGTTGTGTCATTTTCATAGCAACGACACCGAATGTCAAGACTTCCAACATTTTCATCCATATTTCTAAAACATTCACCCGTGTTATTTAGTTGTTTGTGTTTTGTCATTATGAAATAAAGAGTTACATTTTACTACCTTAAAAAACATACTTGCAAAAGGATATAAAAAATAAATGCAAAATTCAAAATTTCCGAAAGCGAGTGTATATTTTATTGTAAATATAGTAATGATTAGGTTGCCACAACTACAAAGATAAATATAAAAATATTAATTTGTTATTTAAAAAATAAAAAATAAATTAATTATATATAAGTTTAAAATATAATGAAAACCGTTTGAACAACAATTAAATCCTTTGTGAACAACAAAAATATAAATATTGTTAAAAATAACACAAAATATATTTTTTAAATTCGTGTTATAAATAGAAATATGATTATTTAATCTATTTGAATATTAAAAAACCAGTGAAATATGTTTTCAATTGTTTTAAAATTCATAGTTTCTTGCTTTGTAACTGCGACCTTATCCGAAATCTAAAAAAATGGAAATATTTTAAAATTGAGATTTTTTTTAGAAATTCTAAAGGCACTTTGCTCATCCTCAAAAGAATCCGGACAGTTTGATACCAAATATGTGTTATACGGATCAGTAATTAAAAAGCCTTTCTCTGGAAACCATTCACCAAAAACTTTTTTTTAGAATAGAGAGATTCTGCATAAAAACTGCAGTTTTTGTGAAGGGAAAATTGCGCTGCATACCTTTCCAACGCCTTCAAAAACACTGAACATTACCTTTACAAAATCTGCATGGATCTGACTGCCTTCAAAGAAACTGCAGGTAACTTCATGAAACCTTCAAAAGGGGTACTTTTTTGAAGGAAACATGCTGATTTTTTTGCTGGGTATTTTTTTAAAAATAGTGTGAAATGGAAACGTATTTGAATGCTTAACTTATTTCAAATATCAAATTTCTGCCATCCCAAATATAATTCAAATTCAATATTTAATATAAATTTGTATAATTTTTAAAGAGGTTAAATTATTAACTTGAACAAATAATAATTTTATAGATTCAAATGCAATTATTTTCTTTTGATTCTTATATCTAACAAAATTTCAATTTAAAGTTTGATGAAAATATTTTAAGTGGTACTGAATTTATGTATCAAAATCCATTCTTCAGGGCTAAGGAAATTCTTATTCACAGAATCCTTTCCCTATTTGACCTTTATTATTTTAAAAACGTTAGTTTGAAGTTTAAGCTGTATCGGACTTCGGAGCTAAAATCCTTAATAAAACAGCATATCTCAAAATATACCTGAACCCTTAGGGTAAAAGTTTTCAGAAACAGAAATTCCAAAGCAACTCAAAATTTCATCCACGAACCCTTCTGACAGTTCATTAAGACTTTTTTTACCAATTCCTTTTCAGCCGCAGAACACAGCCTTGTAGTAAAATCCTTAAAATCTCAAATCATATTGAGCATGAGAAAATTTCTAGTGATAGGCAATAATCAAATTACTGAGTAGGTAAAGTCCATATACAGACAGTAAAATCGCGTTTTTCGTCATGTACAAACGAACTGAAAAATCTATTAATGAGGAGAATACGAATTCACTATGGCAGATCTTTTGAATACGAGCTAAGCTTAAAAGGAAGGAAATATTCTTTTGATGCATTGGAACACAATTTCAAAAGGAAAAATTTTATTCCTGGTAAAGAGAGTTGAACTAATAGGACCTAAGAAACGTGACTTTGGTGAATAAAAGTGCTGCAAAGAAATTTCAAAATTTTGTCGGTATTCCTAACGCTTTATGTTGTAGAAGGGTATATTAAATGCAGTGATTGGTGACTTGGTATACTTGTGAATTGACATTTATTCGGGGAAAAATTATTTTTTATCATTTCTTCAAATCATGGAAGATTAAATAGATTTATCATTTGTTTCATTTAATCAAAGTGAAGATAAGGTAATCTTGTTTTCTCGTGATACTAGAGATCCTTTTTTAATTGATATTGTAATAAAAACTTTTTTGTGAACTAAACTGCTAATATGCCTAGAAAAGGATATTGCAAAAATGATTCATTTCAAAATGTATTTAAAAACTCAACATAAAAATAATATTGATAATAAAAATTCTTTAATTTATTTACAGACCTAAATTTTTATGGTTAGGGATACATTTTTTAAATTTTATTAAGTATGACATTGTCTTTTGTAGGAAATACTTTGATAAAACTAGAAGCCATGTATCTGAAATGTAATAAAAGGTAATATGGGTCAAAGATAGAATATCCCCAATTGATAAATATATAGGGTTACTTGGGGTAAGTGGGACACCCCCCTAAAACTACAATATGCACTGGAAATTTCATACTTACTTGCATTGATTATGTTACAGCTTGTCACACCGATGAGTTCTGCATATATTTTAGATGTTTCATTTGTTTTTAAGATTATAGAACTAATTTAAAATAGATTCCCAGAATGGATTTTTGGAGCGTTCAAGATGCATTTTTCAAATAAATATTTCCGGGTAAGTTTTCATTACATTTTAATGTTTATTGAACTGTTTTGCAGAGTTTGACTTAAAATACATACTGCAATTTGAAATTTTTCAAAATTTTTAATTTTGAGGTGCTTAAGAGGGGGTCCCACTTACCCCATAGTTTTAGCATGGTTGGGGTAAGTGGGACCCCTCAGTAGGGATAAGTGGGAACCCTCTTTATAAAGTAAGTGAGATCCCTTATTATGATGTAAGTGGTTCTAGAGGGTCCCAAATGATAAATAAACTATTACTGAAGACATGGGCGGATTGAAAGGGGATTATAGTGACAATTTCCTCCAATATTTTCAGAAAATTTTGATTTATAGTAGCAAGACCTTTTACTCAAAACTTCAAAATTCATTAAAATTTATAAATAACTTGATTGGCATTTTATATCAAAAATTTGCTTTTTAATTTAAGTTATGGTGTTTAAAATGAAACATCTCATCAATATTGTTCATTCTCATTTAGTGTGTCCGATTTTTTTATCTTACAATGTTTAGTGCCAAAATAAATCTTAATCAACCTTATTGTTTTTTCAACACTATTTATTTTATTTGTTAAAGTAAAACATATCCTTTTGTAGTTTCAAAACATTCTTTAAAATACTTATTTTGCTTTCATTCTATTCTTACCTTGTCATATTGATTTTAATGTGAGTAGATTTCTCACTCATGGTTACAGTTACAATAAAATATTTTGTGGTGAAAATTTCTATACTTTATCAAGCCACGGCTTACTAGATACTACTACAGGCTGACCGAGTTTTGAATTATTTAAAACTTTTGACAGATTTTCCCGCTAAGATCGCCCCATATCGGGTCTATAACGTCCTCTAACCAAAACAAAGGCGTGCTTTCAAGACGTAACTGCTGACTGTTGGCCATTAAGCCATTAAGCCCCGCCTTCAACTCTGTGGATTTGCTTTGCTAGATGTTAACTATTGCCATCTACATTTTTAAAGATTTCTGCAATTCGGTCAGCCTGAAGTAGTATCTAGTAAGCCGTGATCAAGCAATACCCACTTACTTCCTTTTATGTTTTGCTCACTTCTCATATAAATGAAGAGAGGGTGTCCCACTTACACCATCACTTGGGGTAAGTGGGACATCCATCTCATTTTTTAAATAAAGACCAATTAAGAAAAATGTAAAGCTTTATTTTAGAAACTACTAATAAATTGTTGTTTTTGGTTAGTCAATAAGTTCAAATTTAAAAAATTCAAAATTCTTCGTTCAAAATTCTTCTATTGAGCTCCAAAAATGCACTAGGCACTAGGGGTCCCACATACCCCAAATGACCCTACATAATTAGAAAATAACAGAACATAACGTATTTCATTAAAATAATTAAGTAAAAGTAGAATATATAAAATCAACATTAGTAACACCTCAATTTTAAGTCAATTTTCATAAAAAAAAATTAAATGTTTAGTTAATATTTACCTTAATAAAGCAAAAAAATTTATTTTAATGTTTCAAATACTTATTATTTAAAAATTCATCTCTATCTCGTAAATACCCTAAGGAAATTAGCGTTTTCCTATTATTCTCTATTAAGCCACACAATCTACACTTCCTTTACAATATATGAAAGCAAACATATTAGTTTATGCTACTGCACCCCTGAAAATATACATCAAACTGGTCCTATCTAATATAACCATGAATCAAAGAGTTTAAATTCATCGTGATTCAACTCAGCCATTGCATTATACAAACGTGTCAACAGCTCCTTACAATTAATTTTGACATCATTTATAAACGAAGATATTCCGAACCGAACACGCATCAAATACGTCACACGGGTGTACAGAAACGCGAATTAAATATGAGAATCTAGTGTACATTTGTATTCCATTGTCTTTACTGTAAAATAATATCGGTATACAAAATTAATGCATAGCTGTAATCTTATCTTCGTTTTCGTTAGAATTCTAATTTGAATTTAAAATTAGTCTAGGGGTGGCAGTAAAGAAAAACTTGTCTTTTTTGCTTTAGTTTTGGTTCGAGGAATAATTTCGCTTTTTCTCTTTATTTTAAACTACTAAAACCTTCGATAATGCAGTTTTCTCATGTGTCTTGACTGTCATTTTTTAACTTTCGGTTTTAAGAAAAAACATATGGATTCGAAATTTACATTTTTCAGAATTCAAAACAGTTTCTTTACTTTATCTAACATGATTATTAACATCTCTATTTTTAGAATTTTGAAATTATTTTCAAAGGCAGTGTACTTAAAATTTGACACTGAATATTTTTTTTATTTTACATAGGGTCACTTGGGGTAAGTGGGACCCCTTTTTGGCCTAGTACATTTTTGGAGCTTTATAGAAAAAAATTGAAAGGGTTTATTTTGTACTTGTTGACTAATTTCGTTAAAGAGTCTATCGATAAACAAAAATTTATTAGTAGTTTCTAAAATAAAGTTTTAAAAATTTTCTTAACTGGTCTTTTTATCAAAAATGAGATGGGTGACCCACGTACCCCAAGAGATGGGGTAAGTGGGTCTTTAGCATATAAAATAGTGTTGAAAAAACATAATAAGGTTGATTAAGATTTATTTTTGCTTTTAATACACATTGTAAGATAAAAAAGAAATCGGACACACTAAATGAGAATGAACACTATTGATGAGATATTTCACTTTACTCACCATAACTTAAATTAAAACGCAAATTTGATATAAAATGTTGATTAAACTATTTATAAATTTTAATGAATTTTGAAGTGGTGAGTAAAAGGTCTTGCTACAATAAATCGAAATTTTCTGAAAATATTGGTGGATATTGTCCCTATAACCCCCCTGAAATTCGCCTATGTCTTCAGTAATAGTTCCTATATCATATGTGACCCTCTAGAACCACTTATATCATAATAAGGGGGTTCACTTACTAAATAAAGATGGGTCCCACTTACCATACACTGAGGTGTCCCACTTACCCCAACCATGCTAAAACTATGGGGTAAGTGGGACCCCCCTGTTTAACACTTCAAAATTAAAAATTTTGAAAAATTTTAAATTGCTGTATGTATTTTACGTCAAACTCTGCAAAACAGTTCAATAAACATTAAAATGTAATGAAAACTTACCTGGAAATACTTCTTTGAAAAATACGTATTGAACTGACCAAAAAATCCATTCTGGGAATCTATTTTAAATTAGTTCTATAATCTTAAAAATAAATTAAACAAATCTCAAATATATGCAAAACTCATCGGTGTGACAAGTTGTAACATAATCAATGCTAGTAAGTGTGAAATTTCCTGTACATATTATAGTTTTAGGGGGTGGTCCACTTACCCCAGTGACCCACTTACCCCAAGTAACTCTATTAATTTTTCTATGAATTTTGGTTTCATTAATATTTTAAGAAATTATATATCCATAAAATTCCACTTGAGTTTTTCTCAATACGATGTTCTAGTTAATTTTCGCTCCCTTGATCCAAATTTCAATTCAGCTCGGGCAATAATTAACATGTTATCATGGCAACTTGATGACATGACTTGTTCGAGGGCCACTTTGCAAGAGTACACAAACAACTTTAAGTAAAGGTTTAAGAGAATTCTCTTTTCCAAAAGACATTAAAGAGAGTTAACTCATAAATTCTTTCATCGTCTCATGTTTAGTGCATCACTATGACTGGGCTTTCCCATCAAACCATCAATTTATCCGTATCGTGTGTAAATTTAACAAGTCCCAATTAAATAAAGCATCCATTTGAGAACTTTTTACTGTGCTATTAAAAAGTGAACTATAGTGTATTTTTTCTATTTTCCTTGCCTTCATAGAATTAATTCCATTTGATGTCCTGAAAGAATGGAATGGCCTATTGGAGTTTCCATTGTTTTCTGGCACAATTTTCTTTAAAGCTTATAGACAATTTTTATTACTAAGGCCGTAACATTATATTAAGGTATATTAATAAGAACAGAAACAGTTTTACAAGTAAGTCATGATTATTTATTTATTTTGTTGATTTTATTGATGTTAAGCTGTTTATAAAGACATCTATTACAATTTTAATTCAGTTATAGACCCATACATCATTTTATATTTGTGCAATCCCTTAAAAGGAAAAATACTAATTGTTTAACTATAGGGGAGAGTGTTGTACCTTTAGACAAAAATCACGTTTGGATTTTTCGAAGCCAGGTAAAATCACAATTTTACCTTTTAAAGCGCCCAACCTATAGTCCTAACCTTAGAAAAGAGGGTAATATTTTTCATAAGCTAAAATCTTCAAAATTTGATTTTTAATTCATTTTAAAAACTTGACGAAATTTGTGTCCATAGGTACAACAACGTGCTCTCTCTATGGATAGACCCAGTTGTACCTGTGGACACCCTTAGAAAGGAAAGTTTTAGTTGAAAAAGCTTATAAAATGAACATTTTTATTTGTGTATTACCTTTAATAAACTATTTCAAGCATTTTTAAAATTGGATTTTTTAAGGAATGAAGTGTTAGATCGTAAACGATCATTAAAACGAAGTTGACTGATAAAAGTCTTGATTTTTTACACAAAATACGTAAATCACATTGTATTTTCAAATCGAAATTTTAGGTAATAGTTTCATCAATCATGCTGATTGATCTGATCACCTCACTGATCCAAAACAACAATTCGATCGACACTTAATTGTGCAAGCATTTGGTGGTAATAACTTTCGCAAATCTTCGGTGGTCAGTTTTTGTAATCATCATACTTAATGCGATAGGGTGATTAAGATTTTATACCGTATTTTACATTAAATGCAAAGTAAAATCAAAAATTGAAAAAAGTAGTTTACATCACGAAATATTTGATTTTTCATCTAAAAATCACTTGAAAATAATCGCCAACAAATAGATAACTATTTAGAATTAATTTAATATGCATTAAAATGTATTCACTTTAAGGGGGTCCGGGACACAAAAATCGTGCGATTTAGAAAACAAAATTTTCTTTTAAAATGTAAACTAGTTTTTTCCTGCTTAAAATGATGCTTTTATTATGTTTCTATCATAAATAGAACCGGAGATACAATCCTTTGTTGCCGGCTGCTTTGGTAGTCTAGCATTATATGTTCTGCATTCAAATCCGTTTTTCTCTATGATGCGTTTTTTCACTGTTTCTCATCTTTAAATTGATATAAGTCTAGAACCGTTCAAGATAGAGAGTTGAAATTTGTTCAAACGTGTCTGCATCAGCAGTTAACGGGGGTTGGCGAGCGATAGCGAGTAGGGGGCGGTAGCTCCCTAGTTCTATAAAAATAAAAGAATTGAGGTCTGACGATTTCTAAAATCAAAAAGTAAAAGTGAAAATCTCTGGGATTCACCCCTTATATCTCATTTTATTGTATTATAATTAAAAGGGAAGAAAAATATTAATGTAGTGATGAACTAAAAAAAACTTTGAGCACCTAAAAACAGTAAATTTATTTTATGAAATTTAAATTTTATTTTAAAGAGCTGACTTCACGTTAGCAACTAGAAAGCATCTGTTTACATTCAAATTCAACCACAAATTCAAATTTCCATTTGTTCCCGAATTTTAAAACGCGGTGGCTGAAGGTACAACCGTCCTTAGGTACAGCACTTTCCCCAAATAATGGAAGTCTTACCACCATAAGATAGGTAATGAATTATTGAATTAAGTAATGTAACAGCATTTTTAAACATGCTAAAAAATCAACACAAATTATACAATATTCTGCGCTAAAAAAAGTAACTTGTTCGTTCCAAGTTTTCATGGCCTTTTTAGATGGATAGCTTCGTTGCCTCCAAATTTTGACTTTAAGAATACTCCAAAAATAAATCTACAGTTTGAAAACTAATAAGTATACAATAAGTTCCGCGACAATCCCAAGTTATAAATTTTAATCTGTTAAGTTCAAGTGTGAATATAAGATTTTATGAGTAGCGACTCATAAAGTATCTCCCATAAAGGATAAAATCACTCTCCTAATCTTCAGGCATAAAAACATGACTCTAAAAAAATTGCTGCATCATAGAGTTCTAGTCTACGCCTTAGTTTACACATGTAAATACATAACGACAGTTAAATAACTGTAATAGATTGCATGCAGAAATGTAACGAGAACGAATCGTCTAGACTACAATAAATAAATTGCTATTTTGAGACGAATTGAAAATTCGATATATCCCTCAGAAAAGTTTAAGTAATTTTGTAGAGTTAAAGCATTTCGTCAAATTGCGATGGCTTAGACCTAAGAGAGTCATAACATACAGAAACTGTATTAACAAACTTTACTTTCAGTAGTTCCAATTAAATATTTTTAAGAAAACTTAATTTAACTTAAATAAATTAAATGCATTGAAGGATAATTTTTTAATGTTTATTAAGTTGAAATAAGGGGCATTTTTATTTTAACTTTGAGGGAATGTCAAGATTGAACTAACTTACAAAAATTAGAATTTTACATTTTTAACTTGAATTCGAATCATCTTCCCTGTAAAAGCTATTGCAAAAAATAAGTTCTAGATATTTTTGTTAACTAATCAGTTAAGTGTATATGTTAAGGGCAAAGTGATTAATTGGGCATTATTACTAATGCCCAGAGGGGAGGCGGGCAAAGTGATAAATGTCATTGATAAATTCCATTGAATTCATCACATTGCCCCCCTCCACTTCTGGCATTATTCATAATGCCAGATTTATCACATTGCCCGTAATATAAAATATACTAAGATAAAAGGACATGTTTAATCAATAGTTAGTTTGTACTTATTTTTTTGAAAGTCAATGAAAATCCTCAAGTTTGTTATGAATTAAAAGTTTATCCACAAGACATCAAATATTTTATTTACCGTTAATTATATAAGTAATTAACGGTAAATTACCAATATTTATCTACTTAAGCAATAGAGTCAACAATTCAAAATATATGTTTTTATTACTTAACTAAAAATATTCAAAATATGTTTTGTTGATAAGTTCATTATCTCCAAAAGTTGAAACTTCTAAAACACGATTATTGAATTATTATACAAAATTTAATAGTTATGTGGAATAAATGACATCAGTTTCAGAAAATAAACAAAGTTTACATGCAGGGTAAGTTTTTATTGTGTCTGAAAATCTTGTTATGATCGATAAAACTCAAAATTGCTTTTTCATCATTATTTGGCAATTTAATAGATAAATATATCTTCACCAGATGTTTCTAGGACATAAGTTTCTATGAAAAAATATTGATGTAATAAATACCCGTTTTTAACAAGAATTGAATACCACTCTAATGCACCTTAGATCCGCTTTTACCCATATTAGATACATCTATGTCATTATCTTGCATCCTTCTTTATGGATGTAAGATACTTTAACGTGATTCTGAATAAGCTTCTACCATGTGGTCGTGAGTCTTATACCATTGTGCGAGAGCCACCGACTGTAAATCCGCCTTTTTGAAGCCACTGTGGAATAGACAGAGTTGCCGAAGTGACACGAATAGAATGAATGGTACGCGGAACTTGAAATGGCAGTTTCGCGATGTTTTTGAGTCTTTTTACATGATTTTTTTATTTCCTTAGTAAATCCACAAAAGTAGCATTTCTTTGTGTCTTATTACGATACGAAGGTATTTTATGTGCAGTATTTTCCTTTCTAAGGAAGCAACTTGTCCTTTTTTGGTCACCTAGATAGCTCACGAACTATAGAAACCCTTACGGGATGATATTTCTTGGAATTATCCTGAAAAATGTTTAATATAAGAGGATCTGTTTGAACGGTAAATTACCAATATTTTTTTACTTAAAATCCGCTCATTTCTTATCTTCAGTTACATACCAATATGAATTGAAACTACAGGCAAAACAATTAACATAATTAAATTAAAATTATTTTCCCAAATATTTATCTTATCTTTCTCCTCGCTTAAACGTGAAAAACCTGCATTATATTTCAGTAGTTATCTCAAAGCAGTTCTAAATAAAGTAAGATATGTCAAGTATAATGGAGTTATATGTAAAATAAGATTACTAATTTTTTAATAATGAATTATATATTTTTGACATTTTTTCGAGAAAAGAATAAGGTAATCAGCAATTTGGGATAAACTAGCATTCAAAAAACTCAACTGTTAGTTGTTACACGCTTTATTCAGTGTTTGGTGGTTTTTAAGTGTTCTTGTAAATTTTATCAAATACCTTTTAAATTTAATAATCGTCTAATAGGCGTTTCATATTTTACTCGGATTTACCATTGCTGCTAAACTACCTTTAGAACGCAGGGAAAGTCGAACTTCTTTTCAAGTTCATATCCACCTCCTATATCGAAGTTATCCCACATTATCACTTGTACCTCTTAGTTTTTAACATCTTCATAAAAACATTATGTGGGCAATTCCACGAGTAACTGACTGACATTTTTTAGGAAAAACGCTTAGTATTTTGTTATTTTTTCCCCAAAAATAAATGATAAAAAAATACTTTCCACCCAGTTTATTGCTTTCTTGTTAGCTTAATCTAATGGCACAATTGAATTTTCAAAATATGTTTTTATTGATTTTTAAAAAATTTTAATCAACAAGGTAACTGACTGACATAAATGTTTCACAAATGTCAGTCAGTTATGTAATATTTTTATGTATAATAATTTATAAAGTAAACATTGCAAAGGATGAACAATAGAACGACTCGTTTTTTAATGAAACTGATTTTGAATAAAAAACAAACTTCTTACAAAATACTTTCACGTGCATACAAATTTATACACGTGCGAAACTAGTTGTAGTGAATATTTCTTTTTTTCATTTAACATAAAATACTTTAACACTCTCCCTTGTTAAAAGAAAAAAAATTTAAATGTTAGAGTTACTCTTACTATTAACTTTACTTAACTGAATAAGATAAATAAATCAAGTGAAGTTCAAACTAATCCAATGTTCTCATTTAAAACTGAAAGTCTTGGTCCAAACAATGGTTTAGTAAACAGGTCTGCAAGTTGCATTTCTGTAGAAACCTGCTCCACCATAATATCTTCACTCTGCACCATCTCCCTAACGAAGAAGTGTCTAATCCGAATGTGCTTGGTGCGCTTGTGGCATTCTCCTTGGTTCTGAGAAAGTCTGATAGCTGCCTCGTTGTCAATTCGAAGTACAGGTATTGCTTTTAATGTGATGATCTCACTAAAAAGTCTCTTTAGCCACATAATCTCCCTCACTGCTTCACTGGCTGCAACTATTTCTGCCTCCGTAGTAGAAAGAGCAACAGTAGGCTGTCTTTGGCTTAGCCATGATACTGCTCCTCCACCATAGATGCATACGACTCCTGTAGTAGAGCGACCAGTCATGTTGTCTCCACCGTGATCAGCATCACTGTAGCTTTCGAGAATTCTTTTATTGTAATTTGGCTGGTAGACTATTCCTTTATCAATGGTGCCCTTTAGATAGCGTAGTATTCTCTTGACCTTTTGCCAATCTTCATCTTTTGGATCTTCTAAGGTTCTGGATACTACACCTATAGCATAGGCTAAATCAGGTCTGGTACCTGTCATCAAGTGCATCAGTGCTCCGACGGCTTGTCTGTAAGGAAATGTTCTTTCCGTTTCCGAAACTCTCCCTGCTTGAATATCTTCCTTGATGATTGGTGTTAGTATAGGCTTGCAATTACTCATCCCAAATCTTTCGAGAACTTTCTTTGCATAAGAAGCTTGAGATATCTTAATTGAACCATCCTCTTGATGTTGAATCTCTAATCCTAAATAGCATGATGCTTGCTTGGTTGTAATCTTGAATTCCCTCTTCAGATCTTTAAGAAAGTCTTCTAATTGAGCCTTATCTGAAGATGCCACTAAGCCATCATCGACATAAAGCACTAATATGAGTAATTCTGAATTTTTCTTTCTTATAAATAAACAGGGATCTGCTTCACTTCTTTTGAAGCCTAGGTTGAGAAGATAATCTCCAAAACGCTGGTTCCAGCACCTGGGTGCCTGCTTTAATCCATAAAGGCTTCTCTTCAAGTGACATACCCTATCAGTTCCATCTTCGAAACCTTCGGGTTGATCCATGAAAATTTCATCATCCAAATTTCCATATAAAAATGCTGTTGATACATCAAACTGCATCAAATTCATCTTTTCACTTGCAGCAATACTAATCAAGGTTCTTATAGTGCTTGCTCTTGCAACTGGACTAAAAATTTCATTATAGTCTATACCTTTACGTTGAGCAAAATGTTTTACAACAAGTCTCGCTTTATACTTGTCTAAACTGCCATCTGGATTCCTTTTAACTTTGTATACCCATTTGCATGGTATGGACTTGAATCCTTTAGGTAGTTCGGTCAGCTCCCACGTTTGATTTTCTTTTAATGAAGACATTTCTCCTTCCATGGCCTTTGTCCAGTTTTTGTGTTCTTGACTTTTCAATGCCTCTTGATAGGTTTTAGGATTTTCTTCAATAACAAATGATTCCACTTCCAAAACATAATCATCAAATCTTGATGGTTTCTTGATTTGTGATCTGTCTCTCAAGTGCATCTGGTGAGAAAGATGCGACTTCATCTCTTCATCTTCACAATCTTCTTCGACTTGAGATGGAATAGGTATCTCGTTTTCCAATTCTTTTTCCTGGTTTGGTTTTTCTCTTTCTCTGTTTGAATCTACTTGGTCTTCACAAATATCTCTTTTTAACGTAGTCTTGATACCCATCTCTTGTTCTAAAAGGGATTGTATGTGCTTCTTGTCCTGGTGACCAAAACGTTCATGATATAACTGCAAAATGGTATCGCTCGTTGTAGCAGTACATACTTCAACTGGCTGTTTTGGAACTATAACTTTCAAATGTGCTTTGTACAAGCCTCCACCTAAACTTCGAGTTCCACACAAGACATCCTCTCCGCCTATCTCCAATCTGCACTCTTTAGCGGTAGATCGAAAAACGCTGCCTGGATTTCTATCTTGTGCCGCCAAAACTGAAAATAGATTTTTGTTGATCTCTGGTACGTACCACACGTCACGAAGAGTCTTGTTCTTCTGTTTACCTTTTACGAAAGTGATGATTTGCAGTGTACCTTTTCCTACAGCTGACAGGATCTTTCCATTTGCTGCCTTCACACCATGAGGAGCTTCAAACTTCTCAAATTCAACAAAGCACTGGTTCTCATTGGTTAGATGCCTTGATGCACCGTTGTCAATGTACCATTCATTTGAATTTGCTTCACCGACTAGTGCTTCCTCATGAACGACCAGCATGGAATTTTCTAATCCACCAGCCTCTCCTCGCTTAGGTTTTCCATCTGCGATCCATTTTCTGCACTTTCGTACCCAGTGACCTTTCTGTTTGCAGTAGTTACAGGTATCATACTTTTTCTTGTCCTTTGCTATGTTTCTTTTTCCTGTTCTCAGTGAGCTTGAATTTGCAAAGAGGGCTTCTTGGGGAACTTCGGAACTGCTGCCGTCTCCCATTTCCCTTTCAAATGCACATAGTTGGGCTGTCAGTTCATCTATGGTTCTCTTCTCTTCACTTAGAAGAAGCCAACTTGATTTAAAATGCCGAAAAGAAGCCGGAAGAGTATCAAGAATCTTACAGGCCAGCAATAAATCTGGTAGCTTTGCCTGTTTCTTCATCTCCAGACCTTCGTTCAACTCGTTCCACAGATTTTTGAGTGAAGACAAATGTGATGCAATGTCTCCTTCCACCCACTTCTTTTGAAAAAATTTCATACAAACTGTGTAAAGTTGACTTTCTGAAGAAGCTTCAAATAAATTCTTAAGTTCCTCCCAAACATCTCTGGCATTTGTGAAACGCATCACCTTCCTAAGAGTTTCCTCACTCATGGAACTGGTAAGAGTCAACATAGCTATGTTATTTGCCTTTTTGTACTTTTCATCCTTTTGCAAATCAGCGGCTGTGGGTGTCGCAGAAAGTATCGGTTTTTGAAATCGTCCTTCTACGAGATCAAGCACGTCAGGATTCATGTCTAATAAAAATTTAATCCTATACTTCCAGACTGTCCATTCCTTCTCCGCCGATAGCTTTGGAATAGCTATTCTGTTTCCTGACTCCATATTAAAAAAATATATGCGCTTAGCCCAACGTCAAAAATCGCACTAACTTTTAATTCTCCTTCTCACTGACATCGAAGACGTGTCGGACCATAACCTGTAATATTTTTATGTATAATAATTTATAAAGTAAACATTGCAAAGGATGAACAATAGAACGACTCGTTTTTTAATGAAACTGATTTTGAATAAAAAACAAACTTCTTACAAAATACTTTCACGTGCATACAAATTTATACACGTGCGAAACTAGTTGTAGTGAATATTTCTTTTTTTCATTTAACATAAAATACTTTAACAAGTTACCATAGCGTTTAAAATTTTTAAAAAATCAATAAAAACATATTTTGAAAATTTAATTGTGCAATTAGATTAAGCTAACAAGAAAGCAATAAACTGGGTGGAAAGTATTTTTTTATCATTTATTTTTGGGAAGAAAATAACAAAATACTAAGCGTTTTTCTTAAAAAATGTCAGTCAGTTACCCGTGGAATTGCCCATGTATAAAACTACCTTTCAAGCTATTCCAATCCAAGAATCATTAAATAAAGAACAGAAACTTTTAAATAAAACTCGTTCTTAGTGAGAAAGTTTGAAAGATGTATCAATTTCTCATTGTAGATTCTCTTCAACCCTACTTCTTACATTTTCTTTCATCACAAAAACCATTTCTCAATGTCTTACTTTTATATTGAATTCGAAATTGATAGATATATGTGAAAAAGAATCACTTGGAATGCTTTGAATGAATAGTAGTTGAATCCGTAGTTGAATTTAAAGTTTCTATTCTAAGTTTAAAAATGAAACATTCCGTTTACGAATAAGATTTTTTAAGTAAATCTGTTTGAAATAAAACAAATATCAGAAGCATTTTGGAATAAAGATTACATTAAGGTGTATAACGTTTTTGAATCATTTTTATATTCATTGAATGTAATAGAAATAGATTGTCGAAAAAGGAAGGGAGAAAATTGCTTTGTAAAATTATTGGCTAAATTATTTTATCATTAATTAAATTTAGGATACAAATTAGGGATTTATACGAATTTAAAAACTAATGAGTATGTTATAAGCAACAAAGGAAGATTATAATAATTAAATAATATTGCATTTTCATCTAGATTCGAACTATGTTCAAAATTTGAAACCTCTAGCTTATCGGAAATTTAGTTCAAAATTGATTTCTAAATCCCCTAAACAGACAGAAGAATAGATAAGAACGAAAGCGAGCTAATACAATAATGTAAATGGCACTTTTTAGTAGATAATTTTATTAGAACTAAAAATTATTTCAAAACATGAATAGTATTTGTAGCCTAAGTCATGTAATTTCTACATAATGTCCTTTTTTTTATCCTCTTGATGAAAAAAAAGGCATGTGTAGAAAACTTTTTATCTCTGCTGTTTATTTTTAAAAGTAATTTATTGCTATGCACAAATTAACCTGAAAGTCTAATTCAAAACAAACAGTAAGTTTTACCCCCATATATATAGCTATGGAAAATGAAGTAGACAACACATCTTACGCTAGAAAATAAAAAGGACCAACTTAATAAAAATCAATGGATGAGGGGTTCATTCCTTAATAGAAATCCATGGATAGTGCATGGATAAGGTCTACTCATTCTATAACAGAAATCCTTGGATAGTGCAGAGATAAGGTCCACCAATTAGGAGGAAATTGTGTCATTCCTAACCATTGTGTTATTTTTGCATAGAAGAAATAAATACACAAAAATATTGACCTCGTTTTTTAATACCGTCCCTATTTTCCGGATATAGCGCACGATTTTTCTAACAAAAAAACTTCCCTAATAAAACTGTGTAATTAGTAACTTTATCATCATAGGCGTTCCATTTTAAGGCTACATAGCAACAAAAACACCAAACCCATCGATTGTTCGGCCCTACATCCTGACCGAATTCATTTGTCTCTAACCACTTCCATCCCGCAAATCCAGCGGATCCCTAATCCCCGCAGCCATCCGGACCTAATCAAATCTTTCGCCCAGAAAATAACTAACGCTGGGTTCGAAGAGGGAAGAGAGAGTGAAATATGATCCGAACTTCAACCCCCGGTTACTAATCTGAACCAGGAAATTGTGGGTCGCGCCGATTTTCGAAGACAAGCGGGATTTGGGATTGATGGATGGGCCGAGAGGTTGAAACGGGGTTCTTCAGATTAATCGCAGCGGTCGGCCAGAAATATTTATCAGTGATTTGGACAGTGAGGAGAGGAATAATGAGGATCAGGCAACTTTCTCTCTCTCTAGGTTGGGGGTTTAATTCTGGGGAAGTGAGGGGATTTTGGAAGTAGTGTTTGGATGTTTTGGAATTAAGCTCGGTTTTAAATGAATACTGTATTGATTAAACATTTTGTAAAGTACAGAAAATATTCAACCTAATTTTCTGGGTCTGATCGGAATAGATATGATATTCCACACAAATTTTCGATTCCTACATATATCTGTTTGAATTTTCGTTTTCTAGAAACAATAGTCCCTAGATATAGGCAGAGTAAAATTGCCTAAAATCAAAACTGTAAAGATCTTAATTTTGTCGGCCCAGTAATTAACTTATAGAGGAGCGGTGGGTAATATGGAACACCTGAGTTTCTGCTCCCCCTCGTGCTTCTATCACGTGGCAATACCACGAAAGTCTTAAGAAATCCCCCATGATGCAGTGCGCAAAGAGTTAAGCTTCTTGTTGTTGTCTGATCAGTCGCAGCAAAGCAAAGTGTGTTTAAGATTATCGAAAGTTTTTGACGGTAAATGTTCAAACCTTTTAACCTACCAGTAACTACGAGACTTTCATTTTGTTGTTAAGCATAATGTACAATACTGGCAAAAAAAATCGACTCAGACCCTATATCTCCGGAACGGCGTGTGATATAAAGACAAATAAGGTATCATTTTTCATGATTTGAAGTATTCTATACACAGAAAATTTTTCAAGTTCTTAGGGGGTCGTCTTCATATTAAACGAAGCACCAACTTTCGTTTTTCCTATGGAAACCATCAAAGATTATTCCAGATTCTGAAAGAGCACCCTCTAAAACCCCCCAAAACCAGTGTTCATGCCATTTGGTCCCCAAATGAAGCCAGGAGTGGGGGTTGAAGTTCGTCGAATTTACGTTGAAATCTCGTTTTTTACGTTGAATTCTCGATTTTGATCCTGCGGGGTTGATGGTTGAAAGGATCAAAATTCTGCATATTTTCTGCAAATTTTCTGCATATAGAATACTTCAAATCATGAAAAATGATACCTTATTTGTCTTTATATCTCAAGCCGTTCCGACTGCAGTCGTTTTTTAGCTATTCATGTTTTATCGGTCAGTAAAAGGGTTCATAGTACAATATGGCCTGTCGGGTATTACTGAATATTCTATAAGCAAAAGGTCAGAAAAAGACGATTATGTTTGTGACTATTGTAAGTAGACTCATGAAAAAAACTATTTGAACGTAAATTGTTAAATATATTTTATAGTTAATATTAACTATGTTCTCTAAGGTCTAATTAGTTTTCAATAGCTGTAAATCCAACTATTCCATATTACCCGACTGTTCCATATTACCCTCCATTTGTAACTTTTTCTTAAAGTACATTTTTGATTAAAAAAATAAATGCTGATTTATTTGACCATTGGCCCTTCATTGTCATTAACTATAGTATGCACTTAAAATGATTCGGCGGATTTTATTAAAAACCAATAGAGTTATTCTTAAATATATAAAGGGTGTTCCATAATACCCTCCTATCCTCTATTCCGTTTGCTTCATGTAATAAATAAATCACATGACTTGGACCTAGCAACGGCCTTAGCAACAGATTGTTTGACTTACAGCGGTTAACAGTTAAAAGTAAATAACTGGTCATGGAATGCTTCTATTTCAGCATTTGCAATCACATGACAGCAACAGATACCGGTACCCCTAGCAACGGCCTTAGCAACAGACTGTTTTACCTACAGCAAGAAAGAAAATTAATGTTCGTGGCGTCACCTGAAAACACTCTATTGGCTCATCATGTACAGTCGCAGAAAAAAAAAGTGAGACATTTCGCATTGTGAGCGAACTACTGGGGTTAGAAAGATACTGTAAACGCCAATTTTCATTATTTAACGTCTACTTTAAAAAAGCTATAGTTTATGTCCTTAAGGGGCCATCTACATATTAAACGAAGCACCAACTTTTGTTTTTCCTATGGGCGACATCAAAGATTATTCCCGATTCTGAAAGAGCACCCCCTAAAACCGCCCAAAACCAATTTTCATGTCATTTGGTCCCCAAATAAAGCCAGGAGTTGGGGTTGAAGTTCGTCGAATTTACGTTGAAATCTCGTTTTTCACATTGAATTCTCGTGCGGGGTTGATGGTTGTAAGGATCAAAATCGAGAATTCAACGTAAAAAACGAGATTTCAACGTGAATTCCATTTCAACGTGAATTCCATGATTCCATAGCAAAAACAAAAGTTGGTGCTTCGTTTAATATGTAGATGGCCCCCTAAGGACATAAACTATAGCTTTTTTTTAAAGTAGACGTTAAATAATGAAAATTGGAGTTTACAGTATCTTTCTAACCCCAGTAGTTCGCTCACAATGCGAACTGTCTCACTTTTTTTTTCTTCGACTGTACCAAAAAACTCATGTAAAAACTCTATGAAACGTGAGTTAGTTAACGTAAGTTAGTGTGTCTCATATTGTGAGTTCTCTGTTATTTTTTGTGAGTCGCATAAAGATTCGTGATGAAATTTATACATTATTTTTGTGTACTAGAGAGCTATCGCTCACCAACCCCCGTAGGCTGCTTACGCAGGACCTTTCGGAACGCTTCGCAATCCTCACAAAACCCTGTTTACTGAACTTACCCACTTTACAAAATAATTAGCAGAATAAACGTCAACCCACTTTCCAAAAAAACGTCACAGGTCTCATCTCCATAAGTAAAACTCTTTTAAAAGTTAGAATACTTATTGGAATAATTATTGAACTTATCAATATTTTAATCAAAATGTTTTCCTTTGAAATATACAGCAAGTTTACACAAATAACCCTTGTTTATCATCATTCTCAAAAAAAAGTACACCAATGAATCATTTAAATTGTACCTAGTTAGTATTCAGTGTTTTATCATTCATATTTTTGTATCAACCCAGCCTTGTTGAACAATATAATATATTCCATTAAAGCCTTTGAGAAAATAATAGAAGACAAAACCTACATGGCACTCAATGTTTACTGTTGATTTCGATTCAGACGAAAAATTATAAATTTTTATACAAAAAGTGTTTTATTTTAGCTTGTAATAACCTGTAAGTTTTTGAATACTTTTCTCAGTCTTTGAATGATATTTAATTTGGAAAGTACTCTAAATTACATTTTTAAAACGTATAAAATGTGCTTCATCATAAAATATGGTGTCATAGATCATTGTGATTGGACGCATAATATCTTTTTTGACAGTATACTCGCTTCGTAACTGCGATCTTATTCGTAATCTAATAAAATAGAAATAATTTAAATTTGAGAATTTTTTCAGAAATTCTAATGACATATTACACATCTTCAAAAGAATCCGAACAGTTTGACACCAAAAGTGTGTTATACAGATCACTAGTTATTAATTAAAAAGCCTTTCTCTGGAAAAACCCAAAACTTTTTTTAGAATAGAGAGATAAAATTTAAATAACTTTTATCCTACAAACAACAAAATTGTTTTGTAAACAGAAACAAAAAGAACCTTTTGAATACATAATCAAAATTAACTGCTGCTCTCATATGTTTTTATAGTATGTAAAACACGAGATGTGAATACTTTCATTGAAACAAAAGTACAGCAAACAAGTAGTGCTGGTAAATTTAGTGCTTGTTATTTATATGGATGGTGCCGCTCCCACTGAGCCATAAAACAAACTGGAGTGACGAATGAGCGTGCCGAAACCGCATCGCACCTTATCGAAGTTTGTGTCTGCGCGGAAGAAATTGTGTCTTCTCTCCACCCTTTAACTTTTGAACCCCTACAGATATAGTCATCAAAGTGGTCCGATATAGTATCCGATGCAACATTTTTCAACGCCCTTTAGTGGGAATTTTAGGAGTTATAAATTTTATTTTAAAAACTATTAGATATTTACTAAATTAGTCAGTTACTAAGTTGTAGAGCAGCATCGATTTAGTAGAAAAAGACACCTTAAGCAAAAAAATATCTTGAATAAAACCCCTTAAAAGCAGATCCTGATTTCTGGGAGGGCATTCGGGGCACTTGCCCAGGACTCCCATTTCGAGGGGGGCCCAAAAATGCTTAAAAGTTAAGAAAATGTGAGAGTTTAAAATAAATTTATTAACTTGTGAATTTAAAATCAATTAAACTTATGATGTTTTCAAATAAAGAATTTTTACAAAGTATTTACATAAGGATTAAAGATGATGATTTTGCCATTTTAAGTCAAATAAATTTAAAATTTACTTTAAGACACGTTGAGGGACCCAAGCGAGTCTTTTGCCCTGGGCCCCCAAACTTGTAAGTCGGGCTCTGCTTAAAAGCACAAAAGTTCCAACTCGCACAATGCTAGTCTAGGGAGAAATTGGTTTGTTTTGCCTTTTTTGCTGAGCCAAAGAGGCAACTTGTAACCTTCCGAGCCGGCACGTTCTGTCGCTTGTTATAGAATCGGAGGTTGTCACTCCAGTTTGTTTTATAGCTTAGTGGCTGCTCCTAATCAAAGTAATGGCAAACCAAGCCTGAATAATTCTAGTAACCAAGAAATATTTTATGAACCAAGTATGTTGATTAAAGTTATGACTAAGGACTTAATAATGCAAATAGTTATCAGATAGTTTACTAAATATTCAAGTTAATTAAGTTAACTATTAGTTTGCAGTTTCCTATATATTCCTAATGAATATTTAAATAAATAATAATCAGTATGTAATAAAAGTAAAACGTGATTGGTTACATTATAGAGATCCATATTCTATGCTTTAGGGCATGAGTATTTCTGTAATTCCCCATACAGTGTAAACAATTGGTACTGTTACATAAATTGGATAACGTAACTTAAGTGCATTTATAGCCAATTGGTTGTGAAAGCTATAAAGGGAGAACTAAATCCCTACCTATGGATTCCATATTGATGGTTGGATAATGGATATCCTACTAAATATGTTTGTTACATGGAGTAAATCGTGTGGGTAATAGTGCAGGTTATTAGTATAAAGCTACTTGTGATGATATAAGGACAGAGTGGGAAGATAGTATTTGAATACTGTATATTGAGTTAATTCCCAAGATATTAGTTATGGGGGAAATTATCGAAATTGTTTAGAAAATAAAGCCTCTTACACTGCTCTTTAAGTACACAAATTCGAAGAAATGAAATAAGATTTTATTGAAAATGAGAAATAAAGTTAAATTCTTATTTAAAAAAAATAAACTCTGGAACAAATCTAAATCTATTTGTAAAATCTAAAAAACTATGTATTTTATTATTGTATGGTGTTCATTTAAGGAGTGCTATTTGCGTGAGAAATGTGATATAGAGCATATGGGGAGAGAGCTGTCCAAATTGTGTGACATAAAATCTTTAAATCTATTCTTTCATTGCTGTTAATATGCAAAAAGAGGCATTTCGTCAACTGCTTGGTTTTTGTACCTAATATTTCCGAAGTAGAGAAAATAGGAAAAATTAAGATTATATTTGGTCAATTTATTTTAGTTATATATCTCAGTGGGGGAGTACAATAGATCTCGGTAAAAAAATTTCAACAGAAAACTCAATTGCTATGGTAATGAGGATTTGCATCATTTGGTATATAATAGTACTAAAATACCATAGCCATTCATGTATATTCATTTTCATGGAAAATCACGACCACTTTATTCGACAATAAACACCACCGGTTTCCGTCGCAGTTCAATAAACCTCACCTACAACCCATTCAGATCCGTATAACCTGCAGATAATCGCGTCCCTGCAGAATACGACAGTTTACGCAGCGTTGCCCCCAGACCATAACCTTGCCCGGGCAGAGTGATAAAGTAATGCACGCGCGCCCCGGTGTTGCCCCTGTTAACGGGGCGGTGTTTGCCCGATGTTGACCCTGATGGGTTACTGGGTCGGTGGGTTCAATAAAGTGCCGAATGCCGTTAACGAGCGGAATGCGATGTTTGGGGGTTGAGGAGGAATGTATGGATTGGAGGATTAAATTGGATTTCAAGGTTTGGGAATGATGAGGAGAGGAGTTATGAAATAGGCTGGTTTGTGAGGTTTGTACTTACTGTACTTCTCTTCAGTTGTGCATGTTTGAAATTTTAATAAGGATTTTCCCAATACACAATTATGAATGTAAGTCTTGAATATAATATTGTCCCAGTGGCCCTAAGAATAATTTTTTTTGCTCGTCATCCATTAAAATTTTCAAGCTGAAGGGGTTTTAAAATATTAACAACATTCACTGACGAAAATCAAGTCAACGGTTTTTTAATCCACAATAATTTTGCATATCTTAGTTATTGTGGATTAAAAAACCGTTGAACTGTGATTTTCGTCTGTTTACCTTCACCTCAAGGACTTTTGCCTATATTCAGTACAACGCCAAATATACGAAGGAAGAAATCCCTATATTTTTAAACTTTTATAAAGTAATGAATGCATCTTTAACATTGAAATTATGTACTTAAAGATTCAAAAAGTTATTTTTGTTTGAGGCAACTGGGTTTATGCTTATTGGAAAAAGGTAAATTATTCCGTATTTTCACTTTAAAAAATGTATTAATGACCGAAAAGGAGCCAGTTGAATTAAATTCCAGTTAAAACAGAGAATGAAAAACTATAGGTATATTTAACGGAGGGAAATGCACTTTCTTTACACGTAACTTTCCTATACCCCTCTGTAAAATACGTCAATAATTAACTATACAAATGCTTTTGTATAGTTAGAAGGAATGTCTCAAAGTTGTCAGCTATTTATTATTCTTAAATGTCGAAATGAAACATTTCTTCTTGGTCTAATAACAACCAATTAATCCATGGATCCGGTTAAACAAGGGCCGGTTAAGAGGAACCCTACTGTGCATAAAGCGGAAGTAATCTTGGTCGAGTGCAGGAAGATTGACTACGTGAACAAGAATACGAAAACAGTGAGAACCGCTACCGAAAGGATAATAAGATCTTTATACATTGGATGTCGTTAGGGCAAATTTAAAGAGTCAGGTACACATTTGTAGATCATTAAAGTCAAGACATAATAGCGAATAGGAACTCCGGGCCCAACTTTGCGAAAAGAGGACTTAGTCACATAATGGGTTTGCAGAGAAATAGAAGCAATTAGAGGGACATAGTTCACGTTAAATACTTTAAGACTATTGTAGATACCTTCGCATTCCTTGAGAAATGGAATTACTTAAATGTTCAAAGGTTCACTTTATGTGAACACTTCGTTACCTCTGATATGGAAGATATTATTTAGATATAACGTTGATGTATAGGTAAATATTTGTCATTCTTGTGCTGTAGGAAAACAAGCAAAATATTTTCCCTCGTTGGACCGGAATTCTTTTCATTTGGACGAACGCATTCGGTCGTAACTTGCGTGGTTTTTATCTTTTATTCCCCAACACTTTACTATGTTTGAGGCAGATTGTTACTATTATATCCGATTCAGATTGTATAATCGAGATTCAATTCGGTAATTCATGTGGGGATGCAAATATTTAAATGACTATCGTATCCAATATAGCCATGACTTTCATCCATGTAAAAAATCTATGTAAACATTGAAATTGATTATTGATTGTAAAAAGATTATGGAAAAATATTTATTACTCATTACATGATTTTAATCAGGTAATGTGTTTTGTATTGTTAGGTATATACTATGCCAGTGGTTACCAACCGGGGGGCGATCGCCCCCAGGTGGGCAATTTGGGTTATCAGGGGGGGCCATTGGGGGTGATGAGTACTCATAGGGGTAAAATAAAATAGTACTGTACTGATAAAATAGTACTGTACCAAAAAATGACAAATTGACTTTTTGTGCTCAAAACAATCTCCAAGCTTTGCCCTACACATGGGTGAAAAGAGGGGGAAAATAACTAACCCCTATAGGGAGATATCGCCCCTTGAAGTTGTGAAATCGCTATCCATACAATGAAAATTCCATTTCTTTTTTTCGATTTTCTCAAAACTTGATTTTTGGACTTATACCCTTCTTCAAACTGATGATTCAATTAGTCTAATGTAATTTAAAATCGTAGGCGTACCTAATTTCTTTCTAAATGTAAGTTTAATGATAAAGTACTCAAACTATTTACATGTTAGCTTTAAAACTTATGTAAAAAATTTCATAGTTAAAGCTGCTAAAACAAAAATATTTCTTTCTTCGAAAGCTCTCGGGATGTTGCGGTCGGTTTACAACAACATTCTCGCTTGCAAAAAAAAATCTCCGTACCGAGAGATCCAGTTTAATTACCCACCAAAAACAAAAACCGAAAGCTTCAAAGAATCTCCGGCACAGACAACGACATCCCTTTCAGAAAGTAAAAACATCCACGAGCAAAAGTTTCGCACGAAATAGAATTAAACGAGCGAATTAAACCAAGAGACCCTTCAGCGACATCAAAAGGCACACCATAAAACCCCAAACAAGATTCTGAGGCATAAAACACAACTTCAAAGTGAGCAGCTATAGCAACAGCGGAAATGAAACCGTACCTATACAAACAGAAAACGCGCTCTTCAATGTTTACGCCGAGGCCATTTATTCAGGCGCTTTTACGGGAGCGGTCATAACAGCAGTTCCCTTTGAGCCCACCCCAAGAAAATGATGGATGTTTTTATCTGGCCGTATTTCCGGGCATCATTCAAATCCGCGGAGTATCATTAACCTGGGCTTAGAATCGTATATTCTTTCCGCTGGCAGAAAATCCGTCGAGATTGAGAGACGCGGAATTTGTGCAACCGAAGCCGATTCCGACCCAACTTTTCTTCTTCCGCTTCTGGAATATAAATAATAAATGCACACAAAACCTTGGAGGTCCGAAAAGAAAATCATTTCCACGTTTTTCAGGGGATGCAGCAGCGGAATTTGCCTTTTCTTTCCGTTCCGTAATGCCGTATGATTACTGTAAGGAGGACACGGAGGTTTGCCATTTCAGGAGGGATTTGCCGTTTGCCTTGTGGCTGTTTGAGGCTAAATGGAAGCACTCCGGAAAGTAATTTGTGAAATGCAATAGACTCAAATACATATGGAGGTCGTGTTAAGCTTTTTTTTGTTCTCCTTGTGAAGGAGCAGACGACTCTTGTGGACTCGGATCTTTTCCCCTTTCAGAACAAAGAATTAGAGTACAGAGAGGAAGGAGACTGCTGACTTAATAATCCTGATTCTTAAAACATAAAAATACTTTATTCAACTTCTCTCCTCCTCTTAAAAAATGCTTACAAAATCAATAAAAAATAGAAAACATTCTGAAATCATATCTTGGCACTAAATATTCATTTTGTTCACCCCACACATAATTTCTCAAGCTTCGTTCAACTTTATTTCATGATTCCAAGTAAAAATATAGTTAAACACATATGCGGGAGAAGAATACTGATTAAATACCCCTTAGAATAAAGTAAAGAAACCTCTGTAATCTTTAAAATAATCTTCAAAAATTTTTCTCTTTTAAATCAATTTTATATTTCTGAGGATTTTTTAGGGTTGAATTATTAACTTAAAAAAGAAAACTTGAAAACTGTCCTCTTTCAGGAAATTTTCGCTAATAACTTTTTTCCAGGAATCGTCTTTTTATAACAAAGTTTTTATGATATCACTAGCGGTACCCGCCGTGCGTTGCTACGTCTTCAAATAATTATGAAACAAATTAACATTTATTGTTAGTATGTTATGCATTAAAACCAAATTTTTGACATCGCACCGGACATCGCATTTTCGCACAGGACGGGACATATGCTGTCCCAGTCAGGAAAATTTTTGAAATTACGGCTGGGACAACATATGTCCCAGTTACTTAAAAACATCTAAATGGAAAATAACGCCAAGTTGCGCTGCCAAACGCATCAAGATTCTTTGTGATCCCATAATTATCTAATCTCAGTTCCCCAAATAATGATTAAACAAGTGGAAAATCGCCAATATTGTTCGATTGTTGACTCTTATGCCAAATTATTCATTTCTGTTGCAAAACTACAGTCATCACCACCATAAAGTTTAAGTGAAACTTTCGCCAGTTTATTCATTCGATTTCAACGCTTAACTCTTGCATTTTTGCATCTTTGTTTTCTTCAAATTACGGATCAAACAACTATTGGTGGTCTAGTAATAGGTGTGAGTTTGCAATTAACAAAAAGCGGCAGCGGGACAAAGGCTGTCCCAGCAGTATTGACTCTAGGATTATGGTCCCGGGACACACCTTGTCCCTGTATGCAGGTTCTCTGGGTTTACGGCGGGACATATGATGTTCCATCAATAAAGCTTGTAATATCGTTATTTTTGTTGATGCGTCGTTATGGGATCGTTTATGCATCTCTCGAACCTTCAGACTTTCATACAAAAAAGTTATTTCATCGTAATAATCACTTGGAGGAGAAATAACAGTTCCCGGTATTGAGGCGCAATAAAGTGATTTTTTGCCGTTTTGAAAGGGTTAAAGTATATAGGGTGAAAGTTATATTAAAAGTTGAATAGGTGTAAAAAAATTAGTCTTAAAGTCTCTTAGTATAAAAAATTGAATAACTTCCTTTTGCCTCAAACGTTTATATTGAGTGATTATATTTTAGTTCATAATTTAGATGTTTAAATATGATATTAATATATTAACATCATTTTTTATTCTTGTTAAGTAATTTGTTTATGATTATTACAGCTTATTCACTTGTGAAGTTACCCGTCCACTTTAAGTTACTTTATTTCACCCTTTTACTATATGAACGTTAACAAACTACAAAAAATTTCTTTTAAACATTTATAATCATTTAAAATCATATACATCTTCATTGTAAATTTCTCCAACAATTCCAGAACCTATTTTTTCTATAAATTTCATAAAAAGCTTCAATGACGATAAATAAATATCGAATCTGAGAAGTTTTTCAAATAACGGCAAAAGTCATTTGCATTTCTCTTAGGAATCAATTCCAATCCTTTTGCATAACTTAGAAAATAGGCATTATTTTCCAAATAACAATCCATATGCTTTTCGCGAAAAAAAACAATTGGTCCACTGACTGAATTGTTTTATTTTCGACGATACATTTTCCAGGCATTGAAGACACAAGTAACCTGCTTTTTTTATATATTTTTGCAATGTTTCCAATGCTTGTGTTGCTATGCCCTCTCAGTTCTGTGTTTCCCATGATTCAATCTTACTTTCATGTTTCTGTTTCCACTTACTCTCTGTGATATATCTTTGTGTTATTCCGAATTTCAACAAGCCCCTTTTTTTCTTGTTTTTCCAGTAATAAGTTATTCTATGCTAGAGTTTCTCGGTGATTTTAGCGTTCCAAGTACGAAAGGAAACAGAGGTATGGGTTGGTGGGAGCCTTTTATTTTTTCAAATAATTGCGTAGTCTGCATGCATAATTCACTAGATTCCTCGTATGTAAATACTACTAGAGTAATCCAGTTTTTCAAACATAGTTAAAAATACTTATTACCTTTTTTAAGTCAATGCTGAGTTTGTTGTGACTTGCTTCTTTATTTCATGAGTACTTTAGAATCGAAAGATCATAAAATTCAGATTTTTCTTAAAAAAATTAAAAAGATGTTTCGTAAAAAATATTTGATTAATTTAATGGGATTTTAAAAAATTGTCACTAAAATATATCTAGCTATCTACACGCTTCACAACGTGCAAATATATGTGAGGAGCAAACAATCAAACCATGCTTTCTCCTTCAAATACAAATTTTCAGGAAACACAAAAAACTAATAACTTAAAAATAACTAATTTAAAAACCTAATTATCGTTCGTTTAGTTCTATAACGAGTAACTGGGAAGATTTGTAGTCATAATTTACCTAAAAACTTATAATTAATTATTAAAAAATGCATTTGAAATTTGGAGAAATCACGTTTTGATCGAACACATAGGAGGAAACATGGTTTGAATGTTTCCAACATGGACAAAACACTTTTTTAATTAAAAAAATTAATCCTACTCATCTCAAAAACTATTCTTTTTATTTCTGATATACAATGTAAATTTTTAAGATAAACATTTGGTGATTTCGTATCAAAAAGTCCCCACCAATATTTTTACATCACCAACTTTACGCTGACAAATGAGTGAGTCACGTGACGAGTAAGAACAGCTATGATTGGCTGTGACTGGAGGAATCAATGTTTGACTGAAAACAGGCTCTGGAGGAAACACTTTTTGATTGAAACATCAATTTTCTAAGTAGTTTTAGAATAGGTTAAAACTTGTTTAAGTTGAAGATGATAGCATTATTTTGTGCAGTTTAATGTGGAGATCATGAAAATAGCAGTAACTCATTTTTTATTTTTTTTGAGAAAACACGGTTTGATTGTTTGCTCCTCATGTGTTACGGGCAATGTGATAAGTCCGGGCATAATTAATATTCCCCGAGTATTTTTGGCATAATCATACATATTCATTCACAACTATCATTGAGTTTATCATATCCCGTTCCATATTGGGCATTATAATAATGCCCGGTTTATCACTTTGTAACAAACACAGTATAACATACTTTATAGTTATAAATTCGTATAAAAAATAAGAACAAAAATAAATTGATGCGTTTTGGTAACTAACTTTGACTACTTCAACATAAGATGTTCTTTTTCTACTGATAAAAATGTTTTAGATACATGCTTTGAAAAATTTATTTTTGAATACACGATTGTTTTTGCAAAGCAAATATATTTATTAATAATACACTCATGCAGTTTAACTTCCACTTTTAAAAAGTTTATACTGCTTTAACCACTTTTAAAAAGTGTATATTGTTTAAAGTATATATTGCCCTTTAGACGATATTATAATAAAGTAAACAATTTCACACACACATGAATCTAATCGTTTTAGTACATTTCTTGTTATCTTTGCTTATATAAACTTTAAAATTAAACTTTTTTTCATTCCGTTTATTTTCACCAAATAGTTTTTCATCAATTAGAAAAGTATTACACCTCATACTTTTACCTTAAATCTTTTGAAAGTGTTTGTAAGCTAGATTATTTTTAACAAACATAGTCTTCCATATTTATTCCATTTTCCTGGATGCTTCATTTTTACTAAGAGCATTAACGCAGTAATTGGTTGTTATTTATTTTTTTATTTTTAGTAGTTAAAGATGTTTTGCCACTAAGGATCCCCTCCGAAGAAGAGAGTAAAACGTTTGGGAGATAAATTCCAATCAACACGGCCATCCATCCCGGAAAATGGAATAAATAGTTACTCTTCAGGTCGTGGAAGTTTTCATCATTTTATAATCTTCCATACATTAACTTTCAGTTTGCAACTAAAAAATTATAATTTTTCTATAGTCTAAGTAAAAGTAATGGAATTTTCTTTACCTGAATAAAATATATTACCACTTGTTAGTTTAGTTTAGATCTTTCAAATTTAAGATATGGTACAGTCGTAGAAAAAAAGTGAGACAGTTCGCATTGTAAGCGAACTACTGGGGTTAGAAAGATACTGTAAACGCCAATTTTCATTATTTAACGTCTACTTTAAAAAAAGCTATAGTATTTGTCCTTAGGGGGGCGTCTACATATTAAACGAAGCACAAACTTTCGTTTTTCCTATGGGAGACATCAAAGATTATTCCCGATTCTGAGAGAGCACCCTCTAAAACCCCCCAAAACCAATTTTCATGTCATTTGGTCCCCAAATAAAGTCAGGAGTGGGGGTTGAAGTTCGTCGAATTTACGTTGAAATCTCGTTCTTTACGTAGAATTCTCGTGCGGGGTTGATGGTTAAAAGGATCAAAATCGAGAATTCAACGTAAAGAACGAGATTTCAACGTAAATTCGACGAACTTCAACCCCCACTCCTGGCTTTATTTGAGGACCAAATGACATGAAAATTGGTTTTCGGGGGGTTTAGAGGGTGCTCTTTTAGAATCGGGAATAATCTTTGATGTCGCCCATAGGAAAAACGAAAGTTTGTGCTTCGTTTAATATGTAGACGGCCCCCTAAGGACATAAACTATAGTTTTTTTTAAAAGTAGACGTTAAATAATGAAAATTGGCTTTTACAGTATATTTCTAACCCCAGTAGTTCGCTTACAATGCGAACTGTCTCACTTTTTTTTCTATGACTGTACTTCAAAAATGCAGTTGAAGAATAGAGAGTAAATATTTGATGAAGTGACATAAGCGAACCACTTTTTCCGTTACTCTAATACGAGTAGTAAACGTAATTCCTCTTAAAATAAACCCCTTAGAGGGAGAGGTAATCGTTAATATGAGATACCAGTGAACTCCTAAGAAACTCAGTGGACTGACTCTTGGGTCCAATATTTTAAAAACACTCAAGTAGTTAGTAATTTTTTCCCTCGTGTGTAAACGGTTTACGTGACAATTTTTAAAAGAGGTGGGATGGTAAAAGAAACTCCTAAAAATGCCTTTACAAAAACCAAACTGTTTTCAATACGCAGAAAACTATCAGTTACTCTAAATTATGTTGAATGAACTCAGGCCACTTTAAGGGGAGTTAGTACCTTTCAGACCTCGCGATGCTTGAAAAAACATACCTTTTTCGATTTGTCATAAATAATTAAGTTTTGTATATTTTTGCATACTATTAGAGCAGTGAGTAGATAATCGTACAAATTTTTAAAACATGCAATCATGTTTTTAAAATAACCCACCAAATTTTTGAAAAGTAAGCATAATTTGCCAACATTTCCTACTATTTGAAATGCATGTACTTGACTTTCCCGCAAAATAAATTTTGAGAGAAGCAGTATAAAACCTAAATTTTTGCACCAAACTAATCTATATTAATGTCTCTTCTCTGTGAACTAAGGAATATATAATATTATAAGTTTTAGTATTTTTAAAAAAATCAGATTTAAAAAAATAAGAAATTTCAAAATATTATACTCTTTAATGACCCATAAATGAAAAAACATAGCTCCAATACACAAATCCTTAGTTCATAGAGTTAACATCAGCATAAAGAACAACCATACCAAGTTTTAAAACAATTGATTCATTAGGTTTTTTTTAATCTTGTGGGAAAGTCCAAAAATATGAAAATGAGAAAACGAAGGTTAAAGCGCGAGAAAGAGGAAGCACGTCACTGTTTAGAATTACGTTTTTTTGTCACTGAGATCTTAATTATGGACCGATTTGGATGGTGTTTGTTTTAAAATGTTCATAATAGTTCAAATAATTTTTTAAAATAAAAATTGAAAAATCGATTTTTTGAAGGTGAAAAGGTACTAACTCCCCTTAATTCAACACAATAATCTTGCGTGAATGGAAGAAGAGAATGCCATTTTCGACGACTGTTAGAGAAAACTGCACCGTATGGTTTATTCATATTTTGAAAGAGTATGTAATAAATACTTGAGGGAATTACTTTTTGCTTTATGTAGGAGGGTTTCGTTAAAAGCTTTGTCTACCAAAGATTTCTTTATTGAAGTATGCTCTACTCCAGCACCGTAAGCTCCCACGAGCAGGATGGCATATCTTTCAAAAAAAGTGGTTTAAAAAGAATAACATAAGAATATGTGAGAAAACATTCCTTTTAATAAAGAAAGAAATTCCGTGCTGAAGACAAAATTGTTAAAAGTAGTAACAATTTATTAAATTGTAATAAAAGCGATAAAAATCGTAAGGCACGGAAATGCTCGATATAAATCCAGGCTTAAATTCAAAATATACAAAACAATAAGTATCAATAACACGGTTCAACAAATTTGACCTTCAAAATTTTTCCTTGATGAAAACAGTCATTTCTTATAGATTTTGGGTCGCTGAATACGAAAATTCCCATTAAAATTCTCAATTGACTCAGGATTTTCGGGGAACAGCCCCTCCCCCTTTTTACGTTTTTCGACGACTTTATAATTTTAAACTCGATTTTCAGGGTCAAAAAGCATCGCTTTAGTCTTCAAATTGGCCCCCAGGGGACAGAATTAAAAAAATAATTCAAATTAATAAAATAATCAAATTAATAAAATATGATAAATATTTATAACAAATGGATAGGTTTAAGGGGCAATTTCCCCCCATAAAAACGCAAAAAGTCGTTAAAAATAGTACGATTTGTTATGCCCTATTTATTTTGCATATTTTTTACGCAATTCCTCTTTGCAATTCCTCTACGCAACCCTTCCCCAAGAACCCAAATTTTATGACAATATGCAGCAATAATTTTTAATTGATGATTTTGAAAACATTACAAATGACGTTTTTCTTATATTTTGGGTCTTATCCTAAGTAGAAACTCTTCAGTTTTTTAACAACTGACCGGTTTGAGGGAGTTTTCCATGGGTTCCGATTCCATGTTTCAAGATGTTAATAGATGCACGGCTGTGGATAACAATTAGGGGGCATCCTCCTAAAAACTGAGGGTGATGGAAGAAAATGGGTGTCCTATTTGACTTCAGCAGATCATTTTACACAAGAATCAGCTGAAATTAAGTTGGTGGCATTTTGACTTTTATTTTGCACAGCAGTTTAACTCCAAGTGCGGCATTGAACCCTTCCGTGGGTACTTTGGGGGCGTTAACAGCTCAACCGCTTTTAGTAAAATCATTGTTGTATATTGCCATCAAATTTGGGTCCTTGGTGAAGGTTTAGGACCCTTCAAACATGAATTGAGTAAAAAATAAGCGAAATAAATAGGGTATAACAAATCCTACTATTTTTAACGATTTTTTTGCATTTTTAGGGGGGTAATTACCCCTTAAACCTATCCATTTGTTATAAATTTATCATATTTTATTAATTTGAACCTTTCTTGTCCCCTGGGGGTCAATTTGAGGACTAAAGCAATGCTTTTGGACCCTGAAAATAGAGTTTAAAGTTATAAAGTCGTCGAAAAACATAAAAAGGGGGAAGGGCTGTTCCCCGAAAATCCTGAGTCAGTCAATTGAGAACCCAATTCTAATGAGTCAATTGAGACCCAAAATCTATAAGATATTACTATGATTTTTCATTGTTGAACAGTGTAATAAGCATAAGATCAGTTGTTGCTATACTACCCATTGAAGTAAACTATTAAATAAACTGTGTGATTTATTTAAATTCCTATAATAATAACATTAAAAAATATTTTTAGGGGATGAATCAGCTGAGCAAATACAAAAGAATGTAAATTTTCAGGTTGAAAAATTAGAAAGAAATTCTCAACTACTTTATCGACGTTATTTTTACATACTTTCAAACTCGCTACTTCCTAAAAACGTGCATTTGTTCCTACTTCAATCGACTCAATAAAAAAGAATTCCATCTCCCCAAAAAATCCCCAATTTTCAAATTTCCCACCACCTCGTCAAACAGAATTTTCCCAATATCTCCAAAAAAAACTAAAATAATTCCAGTACAAAAAGACATCTCTTCCTTTTCACAAAAGGGTTCAATTACATTACCGAACCGGTTTAAGCACTTAATACTTTATCGATAAATTCCACCACGGTCCGGGGGCAAATTGAAAGGTATAGAATTATCCTTGATACTTATTAACAATTCATCGCCCGATGTAATTTAAATATTAAGCCAACGTTTATTGGATTTTTGGTGGACCGCCATTATGCACCCAGGGGAATTCGGAGCTAATCTATCTCCCGTCTAATAAACTAAAACTGTGGGGATAGTTAGTTATACAGTTATTCGATTTGCGCTATTTAAATGAGTTGGAATGAATGAGTCAAAAATCTTCGAAAGAGGCTGTTCTTGAAATGTGGATCCATTAGTTCGGTTTATGGCCCTGAGGTTCCATCCAATCTCGGCCGTACCGAAGGCGCCGTTTAGGATTAATTGCTTCCTGAATGCATAAAACGAGAGGTATCTTTGTGGGTGTATGGAAAAGAGCTAATTTAAGAGGTTTATATGTGGTCGGAAAGCTGTAGAAGCTTTTTTAGAGGGTCGTGGTTTGATTCGTAAAGGGGAGTTTGTATGGTGTTGCGAAAAAACCGTTCAATGCAAAAACCGTTCAGACGAAAACCGTTCAAAAAATAAAAAAACTCATAGCTTTACACATGTAATAAATTTGTTTGTTTTTAATTGAACGGTTTTTGCATTGAATCGCATCAGTGAAAATTGCGAGTTTGAGAGCGGTTTCAAATCGTCAAGTTTTGAGAATGCTTCAATCAAAAATAAACCAAGCATATGGCTGTGTAACAAATATCCTAAAGCTTTTTTCAGAATTGAAGAGTTACTGAGTCCTACAATTCCTATTTTCATACTTCGAATATAAATCCTATTATGTTCGAAGATTTTAAAATCCTTTTTTTACAACAATTGGTGAATTCACCTCTAATTTTACCTAAGGTTAACCTGGAATCAAGCTTTTTGACAAATCTGATTGGCTTAAAACTTGTTTACCTTTTCGAAATACCAATCAGAAGTTTTGATTCCAGGTTAACCTTAGGTTAGGTTAGTGGTGAAAATGTCAGTTAATCTTAATTTTTTTGAATGCAAGTTTTAAGAACTTAAAACGACTTAGCTGCTTCACGTGCTTTTACTTTAACGAATTACTTACGATTCTGTTATTTTGCTTTCTCTACGTGAGTTCTTATTTCACCGTATACAAAGATAACTAATTATTTTTAAAGTCGTGATTTTTATAGGATTCAGATCCCTAAAAACCTTTCTTATAATTACATTTTGATATTTCTCTTTAATTAATGTAACTGATTTAATTGGTATTGATGTTGTTTAAGAACTTTATTTCACAAATGTTGTTTTCTTAAAATATGTTAAATTAAATTTTAATAATTAGGAAATATTACAAATTTTAATCAGTATATAAAATGTTTTTTTATCAAATATCTTCATTATGAAACCAAGAATGCAAATAAGTTGCTACTGAAAAACAGATAAATTTAAAACATACACACATTTTTTCTACTACTAAGATTTTTTACTTGTATTATTAGCCAAAGTAAAACACTAATTGCCATTAAAAGCCATTAATATTAGTTTAAACTAAATGATTGGCGGGTAAAGTCATAAAAAACGCTTTACTTTACAAAAAACCTCTTAAGCAAATACTGAAGTAGATCAAAATTAATGATACTAAAAAATGTTTCCCGACTCTTAAAAAATGTACAAAGTTCTAAAGGTCACTAAAATTCTTGGAGTTACACTTTATTAAGCTAATAAATATTTGCCTACGTGATTTAGTCTTGTATTCAGTTTTTTTTACCAGTGTAATTGCTTACTAGACTGAAAAAGGAGTTCTTTTTGTAGGGGGGTTTTAATTGGAAGTAATTTTTGAGCAAATATAACAGAATTCTATGGCTATAAAATTTTAAAAGAAAAAGAACTGCTAAAATCAAAATAAAATGTGAATTTCGAGACGCTGAGATTGATAGTTTTTTCAAGCATACATCTATAATATTTTTTATTGCAATATTAGTTAAAATTTAGATGTTTATAGTAAATTCTTGGAAACGGAAGAATGCACTGCTTTATCACTTTTGAACTTTTTTAGTAAAAAAATTCTCTTTATAAAAATAGATAATAAAAGAATAGATAGAACAAGGGGTTTTCCTCCAAAATAAAAATTGATTCATTAGTACAGCTGAAATTTTTCTAATTTTAGACTAGTCGAGATTTTAATTAGTGGGGAATTATGAACCATTAACACTTTAACCCTTTATTTACCGACGGTACTTACAAGTACCGCCAACTTTAAAATTACATAGAATAACCATCCTTGCGAATATATTGACGATAATTTGCAGGAACACTCTTTCAGTTGTCCTCTTCCAGGATAAGAAGCAGCGAAGGCTCTATGATGAGTATTTTAGCGGGAAATGCGAATAGATTTAACTGAAGTTGTAAGTTTAGCTGCCATTTCGATCGGATTCACATGATTGTCATTTTTGTTCCCGCAAAAAAGTAGTTTAAGTTAAAAGTAAAGTGTATTATTTTTTACGACTTATTACTGCGATAAAAAAAAGCTATGTATTTCTTGTATTGTGAGAATATTTTAGCACTCCGTGTACTGACAGTACCCAAAAGTATCAATTTAAGTAATTGGCTCTAGCGGATTCAATTTTCCAAAGTTGATTATTTTATTTATGTATATCCCTTAATTTTCAATTTAGTGACTCAAAAAAAGTATTTGCACGAAAAAAATTGCAGTGAATCATAATGCGGTAAATAAAGGGTTAACACAGTAGGTAAAATATAAAATTTTAGATGTGAACCATGGTTATTTGGGCAAAAAACATCCAACCTTTGTAACTGAAAACCTCCTTTTACCCCCCCCCCTTACAAAAAAGCTTTTAAATCAAAATTCTTATCAAAACTTCATATTATATTCTGTAAACAAAAGACAATAAAGCTTTTAAGCTAGAAACTAGAAATTTAATAAAAACGTAAGACTTGCACAAAAATTTATTTTTATAACCTCCCTTTTACATTAGTCTAATAACAAAACATCTTAATGGCTGTTACCAAGGATAGATCTTCCATCAGATATCATTGAAATGATCTGTCAAAAAAAAAACTCATATCACCATCAAAGCAAGATCTACAAATATTCACCCACAGAAACCTTTCCACCAGAACAAGACTATAACACGTTTACAATAAAGTAAAAACACTCAACAAGCCCGCGGTAATACAACTCGAATTTTTCACCCCGAGAGGTTTTCTGCGAAAAAACCTCACCGACAAGACGTTAAACAGTCATGTCCAATTCCGCCTTAAGTCCCGAGAACTCGAGCTGAAAAAAAACGGGATTAAAAGCATATTCCTGGGAGATCTGCGGGTGACATATAGGGGACACGGGAAACTCGTCTCGGGCAGATGGCGAGGTCACTTTGTTTGAATTTCGCCATTCCTGAAACGCCATTTGACCACCGGCAGCAAAAGTGTCTTTAAACCAAGATAAATGTGGTCAAGAGCGTCTTAAGTTTCAGGGTGTGCATCTCTCTAGTAAGAATGAGATTCCGCTGAGCGATATTTCTCAGTTTGCAGCCAGATTCCAGTCGGCATCTTTTTTTAGAGGGAGATAAGTTGGATATTTTTTTGGAGGACGTGTTAGTGTTCGGCTTCTCTGGGAAAGGGTTCTGTGAGATTTATTGCTCCCAGGGCTGGGTGGGTATCAGGGAATGTGGAGAAGGGGCAAATTTTTAACGTCACACACACATTTAAAACTATTGCTTTCTTCTCTAAATATAATTGGGATTAGATAAACCTTAACAAAAAAAGTGTGAATATTTGAAAACTACGTATTTTACTTGTAACTATTTTCATTTATGTCAGAAAGCAAAGGTGCAATAGAAATCCATTAAAATTCATGCAATTAAGATTTTTAAATACGATACGTTCCTCCCTGTAAAAGGCTTACGACTGCAATACTAAATTTCAATCACTAAAAGGATGCATTGACAAATATATGATAACTCTTCTATCCATATGAGGATTGTTTGGCTAAATCATTATTTTTTACTGATTTATATGTTTATAAAAGATGAAAAACAAGTAAAAGCCGAATCCTGTGTTAGGTGAACTTCATTGCAATATTTTTACTATTTTTTGCCAGGAGTAATAAAATAAAGTAATATACCTTTTACTGTCGTCTGTGATTTATTCCAAGTATAAAAAGAAGTTACAATGTGACAGAAACCTTGCTACAAATCTTGAAATACCCCAAAAAACTTTCGAAAATTATTCTATTTACGACTTCAATGCCCATTATGGTAAGAAGCATGACTCCAACCCTTTCAAAACTCAAAAAAAAGTCGAAAACCGAGATTGATGACCCCACGTCACTTTCAACTTGCAAACACCTACATTCAAATTACCCCTTCTAAGGCAATAAACAAACCCATTCTGCATGTTACATTCTGTTCTCAGTTGTTTCAAGTTCAAATGGTTTCTAACAAATTTATGTCTTTTGCTCTGTTTGTTCAAAAATGGTTGTAAATTTAATTTCTAAGGCTTAGGGCAATGAGGAATATTTGTCGAAACATAGTTTCAGTTCTGAGAGGTAAAATTATTAATTCCGACTAGAACAGCGTATTTATTTTTAATTTTGTAATTTTGTTGTTAATTACTTTAATTAGTGTCAAGACACTGACACAACATGTGTAATAATTCTTTCTTACTTGATTTAATTATCCACTCTGTGCTCACTTTATATTGAAATAGGATTCATTAAATAATGAAATGAAATTAATTAATCAAACTACTTAGACACTTTAAATTACTTAGCCACATTTATATTTATTTACTTAATTTGAATTCCCAAGCTTAACTCTTTATAACTTGGTCACCCAACCATCGAATCATCTATAAGTCTCTTTACAACATTAATCTTTTAATTGATATAATTGATAAATGAAAAAAACTGGAAACTAGAAAATTAAAAAATGAAATGAAAATTAAAAACTGGAAACTAGAAAATGAAAAAATGAAATGAAAATGAAAAAACTGGAAACTAGAAAATGAAAATGAAAAACTGGAAACTAGAAATGAAAAACTGGAAACTAGAAAATGAAAATTTTCTGCTAAATCAACCATACACCATTTATTAAATAGTTTACAAAATTTTAAACTTAATTTCCAAAACGCAATAAAAATCCCTATCCTGCTATGCATAAAAATTTTAAGTTTGGGGCAAATATAGTAGGTGAGTATTTTAAAAATTTCAATAACATCCATCCAATCCTTTCAGCACATTTACCACGTTGAAGCACTATGTAAATTCGTTTCAGTTCATAAGTTTTCAGAATTTACATGCCCTGATTTCAAACGCTCTACTGAATCTCCATATTTAGTTAAGGATTATAGGAAAACTCACCGAGCATATAAGCTAAAATTGGCTAAAAATCTCGAGAGACACCTATCGATTCCCTTTGATTCCTCCCTCAACTAGAATGCGCTTTTAGGAAGTCACCCGGAAATAGTTATAAACCCTTGAGTAAAAGCTGACTTTAAGCTCACAAAGACTTCTGAAAACTATGTATCGAAAACTGTTACTTAATATGTGGTAAAAGGAAGCAGGTAAGTATTATCTGAAGTGTCAAGTGAGTTTATAGATATTCTCAAATTTGCAGTAAAAACTTCCCTAACAGTTGCGTATGAAACTGTTCATTGCTACAGTGTACAATTTGCAGTCGTTGATTATGTGACGAAATTCTTACCCCTGTCCCGGAATTCCGAAATATTAAGTTAGTTCTATTAGTTTTTATAATATTATTAGAATAACTTAACATTAGAGAGGGCAGTTATAAACTAAATAATTGACTTATAGCGACATCTCATTTCATTAGTAGCATGTTTCGATACTACTTTTAATCTTGAAATTACAATATAATAGAAAACTTTTTAGCTCGATTAAATTAATTTTATCATTCATTTATCTTTAAACGTATTTCAGTTCACGAGTTCAAACAATGGCTTAAAAAATGTGTATTGCCTTATTTCTGACATTTAACGAATGCATTGTAATTATGCTGTGAATGAAATGAATGTTCTTTTTCTTATTATTGGTCTTTCTTCCCTCAAGATTGCTATTTTTGAAACTGCAATCCACCATCGCTTTTAGTATTTACATCATACATAAAATAATTTTTGTAGGGTGGGTTGGGGTAAAATGGGTCATTTAAAGGTTTATTCTAAGGTCACATTCTAAGTTTTATTTCATCAAAACTATTACTTTTTAATGAATTCTTTCAATTGGATCTTGACACTACAATCCTTCAGAACATTTTCATCTAATTTTATCAAATATTTTTTAGTTATAAGTTGGTTAAACTTAACATCAAAAGTAATGACCTATTTTACCCCAATGTGGGGTAAAATGGGTCTCATTGCAAAAATATGTCAAAAATATATTTATTACTAAATATACATGAAAATAAGAAAAAAGGCAATCGGCTAAGCCATTTTTATCTGAAGAAATTTTTTTAAATTTGTACTTTATTGAAATTGTAAACGTCCGAAGTTAATGAACATTGTTCAAATGTAGCAATTAAAATACTTTATTTGGAGAAAAAATAAACTTGTTTGACAGTTAAATGTATATTTGAAGGAAATAAGTGAAAAACATTGTTTTTACTTAATACAGAAGGCCTCCTAACTATGACCCATTTTACCCCAAGTACAAAATATCGTTATAAAAGATAAAATATTTTATATTTTTCTAAGCTGATTGGCTTGAAATGTCTCTCAGACTTTCTTTTATGAAAAACTATCACAAAAGTCTGCTGTAATTTATTACAATATACTATACAGGGTGTTTCAAAATTGCGTTGCACGGCTTTTATTGGGAACCAAAGCCTCCTAGGGTCACGGAAGTAAGTTCTATCCCTGGGTAAGTGAGCCTGGAGAATCCATTGAGAGGACTTACAGCGCCCCTAGAGTCGAAATTAAAAAGTTAAAAAAATTAATTTAAAAACTAAAGGAGATAGAGCAAAAACCTCAGTGAGGGTATTGTTGCCAACGTCATGAAGAACTCACTGAAAAAAATTTGATCAAAATATCTTGAATATTCGCGGAGATATTAGCATGTGAAAATAGCACTATTTCAGGGGTCAAAAAATAAAAAGTTCGCATATTTGCAAATTTGTTTAATTTTTTGATTAAATTTTGTGTTCTTTCAACTAAAAAAACACAAAACTACACAATATCACTGAAAAATTTGGAAATATGCGAACTTTTTCTTTTTTGACCCCCGAAAAAGGGCTATTTTCACATGCTATTATCTCAACAAATATTCAAGATATTTTGATAAAATTTTTTTCAGTGAGTTCTTCATGACGTTGGCAACAATACTCTCACTGTGGTTTTTGCTCTATCTCCTTTAGTTTTTAAATTAATTTTTTTAACTTTTTAGTTTCGCCGCTAGGGGCGCTGTAAGTCATCTCAATGGATTCTCCAGGGTCACTTACCTAGGGTTACACCTTACTTCCTTGACCCTAGGAGGCGTAGGTTCCGAATAAAAGCCGTGCAACGCAATTTTGAAACACCCTGTAGATATTTCGAAGTTGGTAAACCCTGTTTTTTTATGACATCATTTACGGTTCAAATTAAATATTTTTTCAGTCCTCAAATTCATAAATCTTAATTTTTGACAGTCGAAAAAGGTTGCCAACAGACTAAAGAATATAATTTTAAAAATTAGTGAAAAAAAATCCAATTTAAATTTGATTTATATCGAGTTAATTAAAACTGACCCATTTTACCCCATGACCCACTTAACCCCAACCCACCCTATAATAAAATGTTTGTGTGCTCCTAAACATCGCATTTCAGCAATTCAAGGTCTGTATTTTAGGGGTTTTCATCCCCTAAAAGTGGTTGGCAACCCCATGTTTGGAAAAAAGTCTTCATCCTCATGATGTCTCTATCACTTTTGGTCTACACTTTTTTGTTGATAGAATTATGAAACCCCTCTATATAAGGATTGTCAACATTGTTTACTTAACAAAGGATCCGAAAATTCTTAGAGTATATTTAAACTAAAAGTTTTCGAATAACAGATAAGTGAGCTTATTGAAATTTTGAAGCAATTCCAAAAAGTCTGAAACTTTGTTCATGGTTATTGAATATCAAATTCATACACGAGGAGTACATTTCAAATGACATCGTACTATTAACCTAGTTTCCATGTCAAAGTTTATTCACGCATACGTATACAAGTAAATGTTCTGTATTCTTTTCCCGGACGTAAAATGAAATGTAAATCTAGTTTTGAATGTTGTTTTCTTTAAAGTTCTCTAGTACAGGAAAACTCAACTCACATTTAAGTCACAAAACTTACTAAACTTTGTAGGCGCAATTTGAATTCAGAAATTTTACAAACAAGTTGAGTCTCGGAAGGGAACACAATTTACTACTTTCTTCACACAAAATAGAATATACGTTCTACCTAACTCTCCTGACATGCTTATCTAAATGCAATGTAACTCACTCTGTGGCTTTAAAGAGAAACTCAGGACACTATCAAACAAGCTTAAACTTAAATTAAGCATCTTTATCCCTGTTCCAGGGAGCCTTGAATAATGAGACACCCCAACCCACTCTATTCTAGCAAAGGCCGATCCTTGAAGACTCGTGTTCCAAACTTGGCATTTTACAACGCCACGATGCGAACACAGTCACTGTTAACATCCTTTCCACCTCCGGGCGAACTGTAAAGAAAAGATCCTACTCTTCGGCAGTATAAACAAGTCCGTAAGAAGACTTGAATTTTTAATTCCAGTTCCAAGGAACCTTAATTACACAATGCCTTGGCTTCCGACCTTCTGGGGAGAATCAATGTGGATTTACGTTGCGAAAGATTTTTTTTATTTTCCCGCTTCTGGGAGAATTTTTCGTTGCCAGATCCCGGGAAAGAATTCTTTTGAGCTGATGATGGCGAGGGGCTATAGATCTCGATTCTTGGAAAGTAAATTATAGAGTGTATTTGCAACAGTTGATGGTGAAGTTTCTGAGCGTACCTTAGAAGAATTACATTGGCGGATACTCCTAATATTTCATTCTGTTTTACTTCTACGCTTTGGAGATTAGATGTTGATGGTAGGAGAAATATGTAGTAGGCTTTGTGCTTTGAGATCGTAAAATTTATTTACAGTCGGGATAGATTTTTTTCTGTAGGGGATGTATCGGAATATTCTTTAAAAATGGGAAATAACTTATTTTTGATGCAAATTTGAATACCGGGAAAGAAATTCGATTTCTTAGTTAAAAAATTCCATTAAATGATGTTCCCATTTGGGAACATCGGCAGGTAAAAGGTTAACTGGACATTCTTCGTGTACTTTTCATTGAAATCTAATGTAGGCATTCTTTATCCAGGGAATACCTAAATTGTGTGTATTAAATCCATAATTGGGTAAAATAAAATAAATTTATAAACACCAGGCCTTTCGGATAAAAAGTAAAAACCCTACATCGCGACGAAAAAAGTTTGCTATTTTAAAATTCATTTTAATGAGGAAAAATATTCCTATTCAAAAAGCTTCCAAAGGTAAAATAAAAAAGCAAACTACATTGATTTATTTCATCAGTTAAGAAATTCATGTGCGATATAAAGAAGGAAACTAACCTGCTTGTTATGAAATTCTCCTTACTAAACTCAGCTATTTTATTCATTTATTTATTTTTTCTTAACATAAGATTTCTCTAATATATGAACTTTAAACACCTCTTTGATCTCTTTGATCTTTTTCTCCCTTTCCTATTAAAAGTTCACTATGAAAGCTAATTATTTGGCCATGTTTTTTAAGAATAGCAAATTTAAAGAAGAAATATGTCACATATTGTGTCCTTTAAGTAATTAAAATAAAAGTGTCTAAGGTTGAATTGAAATCAATGTGTCATACATTCATAGAAAGGAAAACTCTTATCTCAAATTGTCAAATTTGCAAAAATGAAGAAGCAATTATATTTTAATCGGTTTAAGTAATAAATAGTATTAAATGTTAAGTTATTTTGAGAAGCACCTACAGTTATTTAAGAAACAGAACCAAATTCACACTAAAAAGGAAATAAATATATTTGATGTCTAATGTCATGTATTGTAATCTTATTTCAATTCCATGAAACAAAAATATTTATCTATGCCTATAGATAGAATTCATTAAGTACAACTAGATGTACAATAAATTTGGTACAATTAGAAATTAGCTTTGATTAATTTTCCAAGTGGAAAACTAATTTAAAAAGATTTTGCTTTAAATTTTTTTTATGCGATACGAAATACTTTAAAAAATTGCATTAAATTTCCAAGATATGTAGTATAGAAAGAATCTGTATCATTTTCTAATTTAGGGTTACCTTTTAAAATTTCTAAAAGTGTACCTTTTAACATAGCGTAAGATTTAATTTGTTTGACGAAGTAATTACACGGATTTCAAATGTAATTAGTTTTGCATTCCTTGGAATAATCTTCATAATTAAACCTATCGAAGCGATTAATACGGAATTGTCAGAGTGAAATAATTGCAACTCGGGTCCCTCTACATCTTTCAAAACTCCAAAGCCTATCAACTATGAATTAAAGTGGCTTAAATATGGCAATTCATAACAAGAGCTGGAACCAAATTCTAGTTTAACTGGCATTCCAAAACAAATGTTTGAGATCAAAGCTAAGACACAATAAGCCGACTTTCTGAATAACAAACTGATAATGTAATTCCTCGTTCAATGTAAAGCGCCAATTACTACATGGTACAAAAGAGTTCAAGATCCACCGAGCTCCCAGCAGTAAGTGATGCAAACGTTTAATCAAAATATCCCTCCCTAGTCTAATGTAGTAGAGCTTTCAGGAATTTTAAGTTATCCTCTTAACAAATCTATTTATTTAAACGTTAATTTTTCATTAAAGAAACCGATACTGTTAAGCGCAGCATTCTTTGCAGTAAATTACCTTTTCGGTTTTAGCTTTCCTTTTTAAATGCACCGCCATAAAAAATTACTCTTCATTAAGAATATGAAGGTTTCTTGATGTTATCAGTTTTTTGTAGGCAGATCGTTCCGGACACAGCTGATATTGATTGCCGGTTTTCTCAAGAGCTTGTGGCTGGGATTCTTTTGTCCTCCGCGATGATTTCCTTTTAAGAAAGTACGTAAATTTCCGTGTTTTAATAGGGGAATTAAAAGGATGAGTAAGTGGGTCATGAAAGGGTTAGGTCTATCTTTTAAGGAGAAGCGTCGCTTTGATTTTGTTAGAGAAATTTTCCTTTTTAATTTTTAAGTATTTTACTGGCAGTAAAACTAAATTAATATTTTTTGTTTTCTCGTGAATATCAATATTCTCAAATTTCCTCTTTTTTTCTTTTAGGTGTTTTTTCAACTAAGTAAACAAGATGTTATACGGCTAAAAGTTTGAAGGTTTTTGTTATTAAAGGGATTATGGGAGAATTCCACGATATTAATGACCTTTATAAGAGTGAGTAACATGAAATATTTTTTTCATATAATTTTTTTCTAAACGTACTGTTAACGGGATATGTTATCATCGCCATTAAAAAGGTTGGCACATTTTTCAAATTTAAATAAAATATTCCATTAAAGGCCTCTAATACATCACGGAAATACTGAGAAGTATCCCTTAAAAAGGATTCAATGACCCCTAAGAAATTAAACTCCTCAGAAAATAGAGTTGAAACTACTTAAGGTAAACCATCAAAATGAAACCTTTCCACTTGTTAAGTTAATTTTTAAAAACTGGTACAAAACTTAAGTCATCACTACCTACTCTTGTGATATGTTATGAGTTGCCTAAGACCCCAAACACACATCTCTAGAATAAGTACACATACTTTACATGTAGGCCTTAGTTTTCAAGAAAATATTCTAATCAAAAATGCTTTACATTATTTTTATTTACTTCTTAAAAACAAGTTTACTACAAAAACGGAATTTATGGCATCGCATTTTTATTTTATACAGTAAAGAAATTTCAAAAAATGCCAGATTCACAAACTGCTAACAGTCAGTGAAAATATTCTGTTATAGTAAAACATTCAACTTTCTAAAGGCAACCATTCGACCATAGAATTTGAAGTAACCGCTTTTCCAATGAAAATTTGTTAACATAAATACTTTCTTCAGCGAAGTATTATTTAACAATAAACTAGATTTCAAAATACCTCCTAAAACCGTTTTCGTGATATGCATCAAATCTTGAGTACAGTGAAACCTGTCTCTAACGATACTGCTAAAATCTAGAAAACATTTTTTTATATAATAGGTTATCGTAATACACAATTTGCTACATAAATAGTTCGCCTTTACGACTTTGACCATGCCGGAACCAGGGAGAAATATCGTTTTATAGAAAGTTGTATCGCTTTAAATCGTATTGTTATGCCTCCACTTTACAGCAAGGGTGACCAAATCGTGGCGCGTTGGATGAATAATAGTGGTGAATCAGTCAATTAATTTATTTAAAAATACACCAATTCATCCAAAATTCGTCCAGCGCCAAATTATCCAGCGATTGATTTGAGAACAGTATAAATATAATTAAATTTATTCAAGTAATTTAAAAAATTTCCACACTTTCGCGGTAGTCTTTCAAAAGGGTAAGCTTATATAAATATCTTCTGGAGAATGTGAAAGCATATTTCAACTTGTTTATTTTCTAAATAACTTTCTATTTGTTTTCAAACTGTTAGAATATTTAACTTTTTAAAAACATTTTTTTTTCAAGTAGAAGAAACAAGACGATAAGATTTTATTAGAACATAAATTTAAACTATAATCTTGGCAATTTTTTCTAAGCACCATGGGCCTGATAATTCACAAAAATCCGTAATACGCCTCTTATTCTTCGACCTTTTACTCTGAAATAAATTTGAAAAAGGAAAATTCCATCAACACTGAAAATTTTAGAAACCTACGAAAGGAGATAATCAATAACTTCTCCCATTCTGTCAAACTGCAAAACATAATTAAAAACTGAATCCGACAACACTTTCAAAAGAGCAACCCCTTCCACGCTTCCATTTCACACCCACCCACAAAAAAACTCCCTCATCACAAAAAAAACACCTTATTCTTTCTTCTCTCATCCAACCCAGAAGCATATCAACTCTCTCCTATCCGGGAGAATTTCCAGTTCCTTTTTTAATGCTCTGAATTAAGATATTGACAAGATCTTTTTACGCTAAGGTATCCATCGTCATAAAAACTCTCCTTCACAAAAAAAAATTTCCGGGGGTTATTCCTGGTCTGAAAAAAAATCTCTTTCGTATATGATGGCAACTCTGATGGCGCTCCTATTCCTTTGTCCGAAATCAAACTTTCCTTCCATTAACCTCTCATTTATCTTTGTTTATTGGAGAATTAACGTCCTGCTGTCTAATTCCACCACCAGGCCGAAAGCGATCAGAATCGCTAAGGGTTTCTTGAAGCCCTGGAAGGTTTCGGTAAGGAATCATTTACTATATCCTCTTGCGCAGTGTAGGCCTGCTTATCTTTCTCTTAGATACTTATTTGTGATGGGAGAAAAGTCTGTTTTTTCTGTTGCTTGTTATATTTGATTTTTTTACTTCATGGTATTAGAGGCGATTTATGGATGAGTGATAACCAAACCAGAAGCTTGGTTTTTCATTAAACCCGCTATTTATTTTCTTATTCCTGGTATAAATGTATCCATTATTGTGTTGACGTGAGGCTTAAAGGCTTGTTTGAAATAGGGAACTGAGGTTTTCACTGAGTAGACGTTTTGGAAGAGAAGACAAAGTTATTTTTTTGATTCTGGCAAAAAAAGGTACATTGAATCTTAAAGGGGGAAGAATAATAGTAATTTCTTTTGTAGAATATAACAGGAGGAAAGCTATATAATAATAAATTCGTTGTCCTAATTAAGACTGTTTTTATATGTTTTAAGTAATGCAATATTCTTTAGCCAAATTCTGGGGCTAAATTAAACAAAAATAAAAAGTCCTGAGAAAAAAACACGTTTTCGCTTCTATTGCATTTTTATTACCGCTCTAAGCATAGATGTATACTTTACTTTTTTAAAAACAGTCTTAATTAGGACAACAAATTTACTATAAAGCTTTCCACCAATATATAATAAATTCATTGTCCTAATTAAGACTGTTTTTATACATTTTAAGAAAGCATTATTCTTTAACCAAATTCTGGGGCTTAATTAAACAGAAATAAAAAGTCATGAGAAAAAAAACACGTTTTCGCTTCTATTGCATTTTTATTACCGCTCTAAGCATAGATGTATACTTTACGGGATATTAAAGAGTTTTTCGTTCCTCTCCTGAAAAGTTGATAAAATTGAGGTATACCATACTGCACTTATAGCGACGGAATTAAAATTAATGCATCCTCCCACTAAATCTTATTTAGTGAGAGGATGCATTAGCCATTTCTTAGCAATAATAAACTATGCATATACTTGTCCGTACTGTATTTCAAGATTTCCTGTTACTATCCACTTCATTTCTTAACCTTCCTATCCCGCGGATATACGAAAAATCTGGTCCATGCAAAAAACGGTCAGCGAAAAAAATTTATTAAAAAATAAATTCATTTACATGTGTAAAGCTATGAGCTTTTTGTATGACCGGTTTTTGCATTGACCGGATTTTTAACGACACTTATCCTGCATGGGATCTTTCAGACCCCAAACGCACTTTGACGCTTGATATCTCCCAAGTAATTTTTTGACAATTTTCAATGCTAATATTCCTTAATTACGCAAAGTTCTACAATGGGTAAAAATGTTTTAAGTTAATATTCAATTTTTAAGTTTCGTGGAAGAACTAGTCACATAATGTCCCTCTGGGGTCTTGTAGACCCCAAGCAAGAACGGTGATAAAACAATAACAAATAACGCCTTATATTTTTTTGTCTCATTCTTGATAATATATGGTTTTATATTTGTTTCAGGTGTTTAGAGGTTCTGCCTCATGGGGCTCGCTCTATTTTGAGTGGATAACGGGTGTGGCAATCTCGGGGCAGACCCAGCTACCCAGCGTCCGGGGGTATAGCCGGGCACCCTGCCCCTGGGGAGTATATCAGGGGACTGGTCCTCCAGGTTGGGGGTTGAGCGCTGGGCCAACAACCCAACCTTGTAAAAAACCTCCCGTTACGAAATCTAAAGAATCAAATGCCGGGCTGATCTCTCGGAAACGACTTGGAAAACGTTTTAAGGATTTAAAATTTGGATACTGGAATGTTTTTAAAAAATTAGAATTAGCAATTGGAGAACCCTATCCAAGAAGAGAGCGAATGGAGGAAGATTCTTAAGAAGACCTTGGCCCACAAAGGGCTGTGGAGCCAATGAAGAAGAAGATGTTTAGAGGTTCATTATAGAAGGAAATTTAAGTGTTTTTTTTTACAAAAAGAAGATTGGGACTTCGTGCATTGAATAGCTTCTTATATCATACAATTCTCTTTAATATATTCAGAATAAAAGGTTTTTAATTTAATTCTTTTTAGAACTGATGGCGGAAGCAAGAAAAAACTTCACTCAAAGATTTATGAGTGATGTGATTTCGAGGTTCAGGTGCTATAAAAAACGTGAATCAAAAGAAACCAAATAACGCCGAAAAAAGGACAAAAAATGAGTAAATACCAGAAAATACACAAATTATTCTGAAGCATCTTTTTAGAAGTAAAAAAATTATGATTATTTTCCATTTAAGGTTCTTTTACCCTTTAATAGAGTCGGCACGTTTTACGCATGGGGTCTATCAGACCCCACGAAGGGGAATATGTGACTATTTTTTTAGAGGGTAGGAAGGTTAAGTTATCTGAATCCTGCTTTTGTATTCAAAAAATAAACCTCTTTATCTCAGATTTATGTATTCGATATTAAAAAGATCGATATATCGATACGTAAAATCCCTAATCAAATATGTATCTAAAGACAAAATTAAAACCAGGCACATTTTTTTATTCAGAGTCTTGTAAAATATTTTTGAAATTTGCAAATGAAGCTCTAGAAAAAAACGTATTTTCCGAGACAGAGCACAGCATATTCCCTTCAGCATCTCTTTTACCTTGGAATATATTGTTTCTACTGATTCATGAGATGAGTCGAGGGTATCATAGAGACGTGAGGAAATTGGGAGGTGTGTGAAAAATATCTTTAAGACCTGTGGAGAAATGCAATCTTGTTCCAAAGAACTCTCTTTGCCCGAAATAAGACGTGACAAAAATGGTTATTACACTGGTTATATAAAGTAACAGGAATTCTAAAGAAACTTTTACTTTCATAAACCATTAGGTCTTGACATTTCAAAGGATGTTTCTTTCTTAGATGTTTTTTACGTTTTTGGCTTCCTTGTCTGGTTTTTTATTCAGAGTTTAAATGATCTAATCCTGTTTTACTTAACTATACAGGGTGTTTCAAAAGTCCGTTTCGCGGCTTTTATTTGGAAACAACGTGTCCTAAGGTCACGGAAGTAAAGTTTACCCCTTGGTAATTGACCCTGAAGAATCCATTGAGATGACTTACAGCGTCCCTAGCGGAAAAATAAAAAATAGAAAAATTATTTTAAAAAACTAAATGAGATAGAGCAAAAACTTCAGTGAATGTATTGTTGCCAACGTAATGAAGAACTCACTGAAAATAATTTCATGATAATATCGTGAATATTTGAGGAGATATTAACATGTGAAAATGCCCCTTTTCAGGCAAAAAAAAAAGAAAAAGTTCGCTGTTCTTTGCTAGGAGTGCTGTAAGACATCTCAATGGATTTTCCAGGGTCACTTACCACCCTACTTCCAGGGTCACCTTACTTCCATGACCCTAGGACACGTTGGTTCCAAATAAAGACTTGAAACGGACTTTTGAAACACAGCGATATATATATATCCTCAAATTTAAGTCCACGAGGGAGATAAGGGGTACCATGACTCTGTAAAATAAATTTTAATTTTCATGTGTGAATCGTATAGTTTAACATCCTGTTGATTATTTCAAAATTTTTAGAACATTAATATCTGGTTCCAGCAACTTTTCATTACATCCATACATATGTTACTAAAATTTAAAAAATATTCATACCTTTCCCAGGCAATAGTTTTATTATATCAAAATTAAAATAAATTAATTTTACATTGAGTTCAGTTTTACATTATTGCATCTACAACACTTATTATGCTTATACTTATGGCGTTATACACGAGTTGTGGGTTAAGGTGTTGTGACATAAAAAAAGTTTGGTAATCCCTGGTATTGATTATAATGCTAACTAAATTACTTAAAATAAAGCTAAAATAAAGGTATTGGGTATTAAATACCTCTAGTCAAAGTTTAAATACTCTTAGGATCATTTATAAATATACCTTACATACGAGTACTTATATTATATTACTGTTAATTAAAATACCTACTTAAATCCAATAATGCTAAAAGTTCTAAATATATTTCAATTAAAAATTATGTACTCCCGTTATTATTTTAATCTTTCAATTCTTAGATCAGTATAATGATAAAAAACTAAAAATCCCTATATCACAAAACCTCAAGGTTTGTTGCGAATCTTTTAAGTCATTTTACTCTTTGCTGCATAGCAAACTATTTATTTTCTGGTTTTTATTAACTTTTTAAATATTACAACTTAAATACATACTTAACTATAAAAACTATCTTCATCGACTGCCTGTTTGGTAAGCTCAATTAGTTAGTCTATAAAAGAAACTCCGTAAATTAAAGGCTTAATACTGATTATCCCAACAAATCACTTGACACTTATTTTTCTTGCCTTAAGAGTGGCATCAGCTGCCTTCTCCTTCCCTAGAGAAAGGATAAATTCTATTTTCTCCGAAACAAATTTTCTCAATCGGCAAATGACCCCTCATCTGGTTTGGATGGTTTCCAAGCTCCGTGTGATGCTCTCAATCGTCATTGGGATAAAATGATGCAATGAATTCCGAAAAAACTATTTCTTGGAATGAATAAGGATCATCGTGCCAAGCTGGTGTAATTTCAAAACATATTCAAACTACTATTCATAATTTTATCTTCTCAATACTTTGTAAAAATAAGCTTTGGAGGGATATTTATGATTAGTTAACGAGTATAAGATTTTATTTGCTCTCCATATCCCTTATTTGTTTAGAAACTATTGAAGCTGAAACTTTTTTTGCGTGTGTGTGTGTTAAGTACTACTTGATACTTTTTGTCAAACATAATTTTCTGTTTATGGTGATTAACACATTTACCATTTGAAATATTTAAGAAAATTTCTTTTTTTTTCTTTTTCAAACATCTGAATTTTGAACTGGTATCTTAAGAATACGCGTACGTAACTCTGTTTTATTCAGAATATCTCTTAACTAAAAGAAGTCACAAGGGTAGAACAGACTGTTAAAAAAGATAATAAAAAAGAATTCCTTTTAAGTACATAAAAAAGTATTTTAAACTTACTTAGATATTAAATATAATTAGAAGAACATTGAACCTTTTCAATCCTAGACCTCTCGGGATTTCCATTGAATATTATGGTAAATTTGGGTTTAAAGAACATTGTGGACTTAAAAGTTAAATTACCGTTACACAAGTACATCGTCATATAAAAATTTAAATCCCAAAGAGTGAGTCAAGCGAATAGGTCTTCAACTCATCCCCTTTTTGAAACTATCCTTTGACTCAGATTGTCGAATTTCAATGATTTCCAGACGTTAAAACCATATTTTACACTCTGCCTATTAAATATCAATTTTATATATAAAAATACATATTTTTTAATAAATTAAATACAAAGTTTGTGCATATGAATCCCAGGTTAAATTAGTTCTGAACTTGAAGTTTGGTTATCTAGATACACCTGAATTATCATGGATATAAACTAAACTCATTGGTTCAATAGCCCAAGAGGGCCAAGTCCTACGATGTCCATATTGTACGTTGCAAGTTGTAAGGCACATCTCCCGGTTAAGTAGGCACCCTAATAGCAAAGTTTATACCAAATATGTCAAGTTAACGTTACTGCAACTAGAAGTAAACTATATTTGGCCATACTTGACGAAAATTGAATGAATCGTGAATGTCTGTGTTGCTTCTGCAGTCCAATGCATGAGCCGATAAGTTCAGTTTCTTAGCATGCTTGGTTCTCAGTTTATCAACCCTCTGTAGATATACGACAGGTTGAGTCAACCTTACCCATACCAAGAAGATCGTGGATATATTCCTCAAAAAATATAGGGCAAATACATTTAGCTCTTTTCTCTACCCATCCACAAAACTGATTTCCCTCACAAATTTTACACAATGGAGGATGCTCAGCCTCTCCATTTTTCGGAGAATAAAGCCTATTCGCACAAATGAACACACCAAAAATTATCTCCTCCTTACTTCGGGTAATGGAAAACCTTCGCCCTGGCCCCTTTCTGCCCGAAGAAAAGAGTCCATGCAAATCCTCCATTGCTGCTAAGACTGTTAACGTCGTTTTCAACTTGTGTATCACGCATCGCGCTTAACAGGAGGGGGGGATGTGCTAATTAGCTTTTGCGTCAGGTTTCGTGATGGAACAAGATTGCCGGCGTCAAAATTCACCGCACACACCCCTTGGAATGAACACGCGAGAAGGGAGAGGGGGTCGATTAGATTAGGACGGTACTGCTACTACAACTGGCTTCGTAAGGTAGGCGAGTTATTACCTTCCCTCAGACGGTTTAATGATATGATGCGAGGTCAGCTTGCATTCGTCCTGGCATCTTGACGATGACTGAAACGAGAGGGAAGTTCTGTATAAACCAAATCATTTATCGAGTTTGAATCTAAAAATTGATTTAACACTTTTGCTACCAGTAGTATTGGGTGCTATATTACAACCGGATGCCACTCTACTTGGCACTAATCTTTCTGCCTGTTTTCTAGAAAATGAATTATCGCCCTAGTTGACAAAGCTATAAAAAACAACTGGCTCCCGGTTGTAGTATGAAACCGTATTGTTTTCTGAAAAAAAACAATTTTCCTTACTAATGGCTGGTACTTGGATTATTCCATTGACCTATGGCTCACTGGTATGTGTTTTTGTGAACCCAATTAAGGGAGGGGAACTAAACTCAGATATGCCCCCACACATATTCCCGTGGACAATTCCCTCATTTGTTTTTTATTTTTTTATTCGTTAGAGGTATCCTAGAGAGGAATTTTTCGTTTGACTTTTGAAAAGAGGCGCAAAATGTCAAATTGTGACGTACTTCAATCCTATACATTTTTTTCAACCTATTAGGATTCAAAGCGATCGTAATTTTCACTTTAAAGTAAGCCGAATCAGGTGTGACGTACTTGGTGACGTGTTTCAATCCTATACAAAGACAAAGGGCTTGTAGATTTTATTTTAAATATTTAATTAACAACTTTTTTAACTTTTCATGTCGATTTTTGGATTTAGACCAATTTCCTTTACTGGAAAAATTCATTTCTTCTGTTTTCAAAAAATACTGGTATTGCCCATTGAGAATAGCTTTTAAAATAAGACGACTCATTCTACTCCGTTCTTAAAAACATCTATATCCGTAGGGGGATTAGAATCCCAAATGGTAGGTTTCGTAGTCAGATACTTTAACCACTGATCCAGAATGTTGACTTATGAGAAAATATATATAATGAATACTTTATTAAAAACTCTTTTATACCATATTTATCAATTTCGAAACTAAAGTCGATTAGGTTCAATTCCGTTTAAGTTCCCGCTAAATATCACCAATCTCTTTTAGACACCAAAAAGTATAAATATTGCTAAATAATTTCAAACTTATAGATTAAAATGTTTAATTCGATCTATAACTGTTCATTTTATCATTACAAATTGGTTATATTTGAATATTAAGCATTCAAAAGAGATTGGTGATATTTAGCGGGAACGTTAACGGAAGTGAACCGTCGATGGTATGTGAAAATTTATAAATTACCAGCTTTAAAAATAGCAAGAAATGCCTGAAGAACTAAACACTTTGGTTAATATACCCTCTTAAAACAGTTTAAATAATCATTGTCCATACAAAAAGGGTTATCAAAATCAAGCACATTTAGGGAGAATTTGAATCAATGATTTGAATACAGAATCTAAAATCCAACATATGCACAATCCAGTTTAGAGAGTTAAGCTAGAACTTCAGGGCTGTAAACATTAATCAATTTTGATGATAGGTACAATGAGTTAACTGTCACTGACAACTTATTCTTTAGTTGTTAGTAAATAACATAAAGCAGAGCAGTTTAAGAAACAGGACCAAACACAATAGATTTGACTTGAAGAGGATAATAGATGTTTAGATGTTTCCATCCAGGATCATCTCCTTATTTTGAATATCACTTTATTTATAATTTCATATTACTAGAAATCCCACGCTATCTTAAAGAAAGAGCTATTAAAAATCCCTACAGCATGGTCTTTCCCAATAAGCGAAATATGACGTTACCTTCCAAAAATGAACTTTTGATAAGATTTTTTCAGGTCCCAAAGGAATATAATTTTAATGGGGTAGAAATATTGTTGTTAAAACTAAGATTATGTTGTGTTTTAAGCTACGTAATTACACGAAAGACATAATTAAATCATAATTGAGAGCATAATTGAGAACTTATTTTATTTTAAGTAAGTGCTTTGGTAATCCGTCTTTGTTCATGTACTAACTTTTCCAAGAAGTTTCATAAGTTAAAAAAGCAACTTAGGAAACGGGTACTCGGGCTAATAAGGTGAGATACTTTAAATATAGAGGGTACCTTAAGAATTCTTAAAGAAACTTCTGTTAAAAAATGTCGATTCTTATACAACTTTCTTTCTTCAAAGTAGATTCTTTCGAAGTAAATTTAAAATATTTTTGTTTTTATTTTTGGTAAAAACTTATGATTTTAACTTAAACTATATTGAATTGTAGAAAATTCTCTTGATGTATTGTAAAATTCCTTACATTAAAAATTGGAAAATTTAACACCCTGTATATAATTAATTCTGTTTTAAATAATAAATTTTATAAATTCATCATTAAATTAGTAAATCCTTTTCCAAACAACTTGGTTTCAACCTTTTACCTATTGAGTTCTTAATATTTTTTAATTTTATTTACAAAGAAAATTTAAAATTATAAGTTATTTATATCCGGAATTCCATTCTTAATAAGTTCAATATAGTTTGGGTTTTAGAAAACGCATCAAAATCAAGCAATTTTTCCACTTTCCCATTCCCTTCTTTTCCATTGTTACCCTGCATTGTTGACACATAAATGGCAAATAAATGGTATACAGTTCATCCATACAGATACAACTGTACAAATTATCAACATATCTCCAAGCAAAAAAATTTTGCATGGTGAATCTAATAAACTTTAAAGAATAAAAGTCTTCCTTGCCGAAATAAGCGTTTTGTCACATAATTTCTTTTCACGTCTTTCTGTGACTACATTGAAAGCGTCGCTAAGCAAAATTAAGTGTGCGGGTCTGCATATTAGCCCTAATTACCTCACGAAATTTCCACCTACCATAAATTGTCTGGTACTTGGTCAACTCGCTCATAAAATGTAGTTTCGCCCAGAGAAATGCCCCTTTAAAGTGGTCACTTAATTTGTGTGAAGCTCAGTGCGCGCTCAGAGTTAATAACTAACTCTCTAACAAGTTTTCCTCCTAACAAAATGAATACCATCAAGGGGTTACTTTGTCGGAAATTCATTTGACCCAACATTAAGAAGAAGGTTTTTGCTATTGGTAGTGAGTGTTCAGGTACACTGCAAATACTCATACACAAAAATAAATACATTCAAAACACATTTTTAAACACCGAAATCGCACCATGTTTACAACACTTTCAATGTGTTGTCAGTAAGAAAACTTTATTAAGAACACAATCACAACACATTTATTGTATTGCAAATGTGTTTAAAATAACATTGTTGTGTTGTCAGTAAATGTGTTCTAAAAATAGTGTTGTAAAATGTGTTGCGATGAAAAAGTGTTCTTAGGTAGTGTTTTGTAGCACAACACTTTGTCACCTTTTTAAGAATGCAATCCCAACACTTTTTTCTTAAAGTGTTTATTATTGTGTTGCGAAAGTGTTCTCTTATTTGCAGTGTACTGATGATATGAGACAGTTATTGGTACATTGCAAACGCGCTCCACACATAAATAAATTCATTTACTAACGAAATTAAGAACTACACTTTTTGTCCTCTGTTCAACAACACTATAGTTGTGATGCAAAATAAAAAACTACAACATCGTTTAATTTATTAAACAACATTTTGTTTAATAAATTAAATGAAACCCTTAAAATCACTAATAATAAATCTGAATGTAAATCTGGACTACATAATTTCATAGCAGGACACAATGACATAGAAATATTATTTAAGGTAACTAAATAGAGTCAGCGCAGCTTTGTTGCCTAGGTAGAGTTTTTGGTAATGGGTACCATGGACGAGCTACGAGCTCTTTTGGTACTTCAAAACTACTATTTTCTTTTTGTATGTATGTGTTCGTCTTTTTTTGTTGTTGTCGTCTTTTCAATGTTGTGTGCGTATTCCATTGTTTTTTTCTCTTTTGTGTAATTTTTAATTATATTTTGTTGAAATAAATCCTTGAATCTTATTGGGTTGTGATACCTACTGCTCTTAATATGCTTGAAAAGTGCTCTGAAAATAGTGTTTGTAATCATTACTGCTTAATTTTCGTTGCATTCTGTTTTTTTATAATAACTTTGGGATTACACAAGACAACTAAATTTAAATTAGTTTCTCCCTCCAAATAGAATATAGATCGAATACCTATCGAACAATTTTTAAATTTTTATTTTTATATTTTTTGAGGATTTCAAATTTGAAAATTAACTTAATAATAGAATAAAAACAGAACTAAATTGTTGATATTGCAAACGTTCTATCATTTTTTTTTATTTCTGTGTTTGAAAGGGAAAGTATATTTTATTTTTGTGATGACTATTTTTTAAAACTGTAGTTTTTTATTTGAAAAAACCTTTTTCTTATGGAATTTTAAAAAAGAACTATCTTTCATAATGTTACATCTTTAAAGAGATATTGGCATTTCTCCAAGGTTGATGTTCAAAGAGGTTACGTACCCTAGAGTATAATTTGAGATGATCTCTCAATCAGGGAGATTCAATATCCAATACAACTTGAAAAGAAACCCAATATGATATCTTTCAAAACAACAACATATTCCAAAGCCCATCAATAAATCGATTTTTTGTATGAAAAACTCCTTCGAAACTACGCTATAAACAGGGCATAATTTTAGAAAGCAAAATCATATCTCGAAAACATAATTAAAATTTTGTTTACTCCTGTTTCCAATCAATATTTTGACTCAGGATTAATTCCTCAGTGAAAAGGAAGTGTATTTTAATCCATACTATTTGCCTTTCTGTAATAATTTAATTAAATATGTATGGATTTCTAGATTTTAGAGCTTCTGTGATAGAACCATAATTCATTCCACTTTTAGAGGTAAAAAGTTAATATTAATTTAGAATTCTGAATCTGATCAGATTAAATATTAATATAATATTTTGAAAATAAGTTTCTAAAGATAGTGTTAATTAAATGAGTTGTTTTTTATGAAAAAAATGTTTCCTGTCTATCTTTTCTAAAATTAATCATGGAACCTTGTTCATTTAATTTTATTAGTTGCTTGCTAAATAGGATGCTAAAAATATCAAATGTATTTTAATTTATAACCGATGCTAACCGATGCCATTGTATACAATCAGATTGATTGAATGTAATAATCGATTGCCTAACGTTTCCCAACACTTTGATCAGTAATAATATTTCCAGTAATTAAGTAAAGGGAAGAAATACTTAACATAATACATCCCTTTTAAGACTTAGCCTAAAATCCTACTACTTTAAAAATAAAAATAAAACAAATTGGTTTTCCAAGTATTATTCGTTTTTTGTTTAGAATGAATATCAAATAACGTTCCATAGATTTCAAATTGAATTCAAAATATTTAATACTTTGATACGACTAGGATTAGGGCTCGACCGATGGCATTTTTTTGGCCGATGGGCCGATGCCGATTGTTTGAAAATTTCCATCGGCAGGCCGATGGCCGATGGTAATTTTTGGCTGATTGCCGATGCCGATGGCCGATGCTTAAGGCCGATGGTAAAAAATGCAAACCATTCGGAATTATTTTTATAGAAAAGCATTAAAATCTATCTTAGAGCCAGAAATGAAAATAGATGTTTGCTACTGACATTGCCGTATCCAAGAGGGGGAGATGGAAGTTCAAAACCCCCCACCCCCCCCAAAAAAAAAAAATTTTTTTGCATTAATTTGTGTACAATTTTTTTACCTTGAAAATTTTTTAACTCACAAGGAGCAATCCTCTTCGGATAGGGGGATCAAAGGGCCTTCATTAAGTTAAACACTACTTTTGAGGGATAAACCCCCTACAAAATTTTGACGTCTGTTTCACATTTTTCTTTTCTTGAAAATTCTGCTAATTATAAAGGTTTGCTTTGGTGGATCCCCAAAAATGTTTCAAAATGAGATAAAACCCTAGCTTAAAACAAGAAAATTTAAAAACAATTTTAGTTCAAAACATCTAGCTCCCTTCAAAATTATGACGTTTATTTACTATTTGTTAACCTAGAATATTTCTGGGTTTACAAGGAGCTGTTCTCCTTGGATGTTAGAATATTAAAAAAACATAAATAAATTACCCTCTAAAGAGATAAGATTATAATTACAATACAATACTTACCCAAAATTAAATTAAGGGATGGGAAATGCGCTCTCAGAAAAAATTAGCAGAATTTTAAAGGGAAAAAATTTTAGATTACTCAAATTATTACCTCTTCGTCACAACGCTTTTTTCCGTATTATACTTTATCTTTATCGTAATAAATCTCTATTTAACACCATAGCAAGACCATATAATACTAGAGCTGTAGCAACATATCAAATTCCCAAATTTTCTAAATCAATTTTTGTAAGCATTTCTTTTACCTCGCACCAAAATTATACAATAGTTTACCTTTAAATCTAACCTCCATTAATAAATATTCAGAGTTCAAAAGAAATTTATTTGAGTTAATAATTAATATCGACGAACTGGATTTATATTTTTCACTTCAATGAAGCATATTTTTGTTAATGGTTTACCAGCTTGCTGCCATCTTTATTTAGCTATTTTTTTTACAGTTTTATGTTTGTGTTGTAATTTGTAATATGTCATTTGTCCATATAATTTCTTTTTCGCCTGTACGGGAAGTTTCTTCCCCTTGGCGAATCACATTGTCTTACTTTTCTGTGAAAAAAAAATATTATAAAATTGTTGTCAAAACTTCGGGGGAAGGTAAATCCATAACCTTATTTTGGATACTGTTTTGGTGCCTAGGGAGATTGGAATTTTGTGGGGTATGGGATAAATTTAGTTCATTTTTATTGACAAAAAAGGAAATTTTCTGGATTTCGAGGGGGGCATATCCCCAAATCCGCCCCTCTGGCTACGCCCCTGAAAAGCTGGCATTATTTAATAAGCTTGATAAAAAATGCCCGGTTCATTCATTATTAGGACTAAAATTGTGGAAATCAATAGGATTGCTTCTGGCCTAAAAGGCATGTCTACCTGGAAAATGTCCACTTTTCCATAGACAGCCGTGCAGGGGCGTCATTTCAGTTTTGGGTTCTGAGGGGTAAGATTTTTTAAGTGAAAATAGGGCACGCCGTCACCATTTTTTATGGGGGGATGTTGACTAAACGTCAATTTTAAGATACCCCCTAACGAGTATAATTATAGGTTAAATTTTAGATCACTTAGTATTTGAATAATATTAAATTATATTGTTAATATTTTAGAACGTGAGCTCCAGGTAAAATAGGGGCGTCTGGATTGTACCCCCTTTAAGTTTTTTAAAATTTGCCTTCTGAAGCTTATTTTGAGTCCCTTTGGTTGCAACTTAAAATTGAAAGAAGTTCCCTGTAAACCACAAAATTTCATAAGGAAACCCGTCATAGTTTCAAGGGGGTGGAGATTCTTCCCCAAAAACATTTTTGAAGATTTTGAAGAAGTGTTTTATTTCTTAGTGTTTGTTTCTTTTTAAAACTCTTTAGGGGACACCCAAAGGAAAAAGCTTCTTATAAGCGACAGAATTTTCAAAAGAAAACACTGTATTCAGACGAAATTTTTACAGAGGGTTTTATCCTCCTCCAGAAAATGTATTGAAAATTTCCCTCAAAACTAGTGTTTCATCTCCGTTTAAAACACTTCGGGAACACCCAAATGGAACCGCTTCTGGTGAGTGGCAGAATTATCAAGGAGAAAACACTGTGAAACAGGCGTTAAAAGCTTCAGAAGGGGTAGTTTGGGGGTTCACCTCCCAAAATTTTTTGTTTAACCCTAAAACGTAGTGTTTTAACTCATTTTGAGACTTTTTTGGGTTATACCCGATGCTCTTTCTCGATTTTAAAAAATTGGGTCTTGTAACTATTTTTCACATAAAAATAGTAGCCTTGATGGGGACAATCACCCCCCCTGTTCCCCCTAAATGACGCCAATGTGGGCGGATGTTCAACTAAGAAATAAATTAGGAGCAAGATGGAGCAGAATCACGCTTGTTTTCGTCTTTTCGCCAATTGATTGATATTATTCTGTTTTCTGGGAAAACATCGGCCAAACATCGGCTTTTAGATGTTTTTTTGGGCCGATGGGCCGATTTTTTCGCAAGTCAACATCGGCCGACGATGTCTAGGCCGATGGCTATTTTTTCAAACAATCGGCACCGATGCATCGGTCGAGCCCTAACTAGGATAATATTTATTTCAAAAATGGATGCTCGTTAAATAAATCACCAACATCTTATTCTAAAAATCTACTCTCTCTCTCTCTTAAAGTAACAATTATTATTTTATATATATTAAATCTTTCTAAAAATAAAGGGATGCAAACAATGTTAATTCTGAATCAAAATTGAGTCACTCCACATTATTAATACTACATAAGATAGTAAACCTTTTAAAGCTTCCTAGTACTTTATTAAATTCTAGATCATACACTTAAATTTTATAAATACTTTATATCAGACTCTCTCAAGCACTCATTCCTTGTAACCATTTTAAACGTTTTGATGCATAAGTAAAGAACAATAGTTCATTCATTAGCTTTAAAAATATTAATGTATTTTCCATCAGGCACTCCAATCCCAAAGCAATTTCAAAAGATTTTAAATATGAATTCGTACACTTTAAGAGAAAGATAAAATAAATAAAAAGGGTTCCGTCATTTCAAAGAGACACCCACGTGCAACCCTTTTAGCTAGATTAAAATTTAAGTCCTTTCATAACGGATGAACATACAGAACCTACCCTCACCTAGATGAGCAAACGGTAACCTTAAGCCGGTTTCCTGATTAAATTTTTATCTTTGAATGTAACTGACGCTCCAGAAACCATGTCTAAGTCAATTCTGCTCCAAATTTAATTTCCTTGACGTTTTAAATGTCAAAATGCTGTTCATCAACTTCGCTGGTAGGTTTAGGCAAGAGTTTTAGATATAATGCAGGTTGAGAGTCTGGTTTTTCTTAGTTTATTATAAACGTCAAACTTGAAAAGTGATTTTTTTAATATTTTGTTTTGTGTAATTGGTAAGATTGGGAAATCTTATTTATTAGAATATTAATTTATTGATCTCATTCGATAAGTCGTTCGATAAATTAACGATCCGATTTTGATTATAATCGTTAATACGGTTCATCTTCAATGTTATGGAATATACACCAGGAATGCTCGAGACCTTAGGTCAACTTCCAGTTGCATTCGTCTATATCTTTGTTTACATGATACGAATTTAATAAGAGAAAAATTTGAGGGGTTCGGCTCTTAGAAACAATTGAATCGCTTATTTCAGAAACATGTTTAAACCCCATAGGATTAACATTGCGTTTAACATGTTTCTGAAATAAGCGATTCAATTTATAAAGTTTAAATTTCAAAAATAACAAAGCAAACTAATTCAACTTGAAGAATTACATTAAAACAACTTAATTCTGAACTTACTGATAATAGTATCAATTTAAAGCAAAAGGAACATAATTTAACAATGGCGTGAATGAATGCTAAAATAAAATAATACCACGATAAACGGATTCATTCACATTAAATTGTATTAGGACAATATCATTTGGTGACCACTTTTAATGATGATAGAATAGAATTATAAAGGATATTTATTTTCCTTTATTTAAACGTTATTTTATACATTTTCTAATGTAAGGACATCCTTTTTCAACAATTTAAATTTTTGTTGTTGTTTTTAAAAGATAATTAGCCACCAAGGATTAATCTTTGTTCTAAATTAAGTACCGAAAAGTGAGGTTTATTTTCTAGAAAGGTAATGGTTCGTTTAATGTCTTTATGTGCTAGCTTTTTATAAAGGTTTAGTTACCATTGTATATTTTAAGAAATGTGTTGGGTATACTCAAGGAAAAAGGCGTTGCTTTGAAAAGCTATTAGTTTTATTATAAGTAAAGTATAAATGCACCAAGCATAGAAATACATTATCGCACACAGCGATCTAGCTTTCTTCCAAAATGATTATTTCTATACTCTGTTCATTTTGAAATGGCACCAGAAAATATTCCCTTACCCACTAGTACCCTCTACCAAATCAGTAACCATGGCAACTATCAACTTCACAGCGACGAAGAAGGCTTACTATTGGCCGCGCAAAGAGAGTAGCTATGGTTACGCTTCTGGCGAGGGGGAAAGCAGAAAGCACTATTCTTCCAGTGCCTGTTCAGAATCAATAGAGTAAAGCTTTGCTTGCTTGATGCGCCAATAGTGTAGTATCAGCGGCCATCGGCCGCTCCAACTACTGAATTAAAGAGATGACAACAGGAACAGGGAGAAGGACTTCAGCTGCCGAGGCAACTGGAGACTGAAAAGGAGAGAAGGACAACACAAACACAACACAAAGGACAGCACAAAAATGGGCGGAGCCAGAATATTAGTTTAGAAAGAGGGAAAGAATGAGCGACAGCTTGTCAGCTCTAGTAGTAAGATTAGAAAGAGTTTGAGAGAAATGGTGGATACCGCCGACAGAAGAAAAGAGAGAATTTAATTCAAAAAGAATGGTTTTGAGAGCGAAAAGGTCGGAATAACCAGAGGTGAAGGAAGGAGGGAGGGGCGGCTTAGGAGAAGGAGAAGCGCTCGCTGGAGCTGGGCGCTCTTTTTGCCGGGAGTTCTCATGGCCGTGATGCCGTGGTAGGAGAGGGTTTTTTCGGCTACGAGCGGGTAAGGAGAAGCGCTCGCAGGTAGCTTGCTTGAAGCTCGGGCAGTGACGCCAGGCAGCAATGTGGCCATCTTGGCCACAGTTAATGCAGTGCGAGGGAGACTGCGGGTCGACGGGGCAATCCCGGTGTGAGTGGTCAGCACCGCATCTGAGACATCGCTGGTCGGATGGACAGTCCATGGCGACGTGTCCAAACCGACAGCAGCGGAAGCATTGGAGGGCCGACCTCCGACGTGGGTTGGTGATCTTGGCGGGGAGGCCACAGATGAAGAAGGGATCTGAGCCACGCGGAGCAGCACCCACGAAAACCACAAGGAAGATCGGGGTGGGGTCCGGCGGCAAGCCTTTAGGAAGAAATCTGGCGCTGCAGAGAGAGAAGCCTTGGCGCTTCAGGTCAGAGGCCAGATCAGAGAGGCAGAGGTCAGCTGGTAGACCTTTAATGGCTTTCTTTGTTAGCTTTGTCTTGCGCTTCTTGGGGAGGGGGTCTCCCTTGTTATCCAGTTGAACGAGCGGAACCGGGGTTGGAACACGCTCAGCAGGAGGGGGGGTAGAGCAGCTCATCCTAGCCGGACTCACAGACTGTACGGGGGAACCCTCCGGAAGAGTCATTTCTGGCTCCGGCGAAGGAGAACCACCCTCAGAGGGGAGCTCGGCCAGGGGAGAGAAGGAGTTGGAGACAGGAATGGAAGGAACAGAACCTCTAAGGATATAACTGTCACATCTTTTTTCCACTCCAGAAAAGCCATCAGGGTAGGGCAGGTCAGGGTAGGGCAGCTTAACACCCGGGTAGATCTGATGCCAGGCAGGCACGGTATTCGACATGATCGAATGTCTCTATATTAGAGTAAAGCAGCACACTGTTCCTTTTTATATACACTCTCTGATTTGCATTCCGTAGAGTAGTGGCTCGACGCATGCACGGGATTACGTCAGAAAAATTTACATTTCGCAATCCCGCACATGCATCAAAATGGAAAGAGGATTTATTTACCTATTAGAAGAATTTATAAAAAGTTATGGGCTTTAGATTAAATAATATTTACGTGAAATAGACTGTTTAACGACGTGAATAATTTTACTAAGAAATATCTAGTAAAAAATCATTGAGAAGGCTGCAATTCAAAAGCATTTTCAGCCATTAAATTGTTTTGTACCAAAAAATCTCCATTTCATACACTGTTTTCAGACACAATTTGAATAAATTAACCTATTGGATATTTATTTACATGTTTATATTTTCCCATCACAGTCTTATGGGTAAAAATTACAACTTTGAGAAAGAATATGTATAAAATCCTCTAAAAAAACTTGTAAAACTTTGTGGATGATCCCTAATGAATAAATAGCAAGTGAAAATAAGAGGATGTGATACTTTTCTTTTACATTTCATAAAACTGATAGAGGGAAATTATGGTTATTAAAAAATCCTAACTAAAAAGCCAAAAACACTAAAAATTAATTTTCTCCCATTACTTTTCCTTTTAGCAACTAACACTCAAATAAGCCATTGCAAATATTCTTTTTAAAGCCTCTCAAAGCACTCGATTTTCTAAATAGCTTCAGAAGGGGGAATCTGAGTACTTCATTTTCCGATAGGACTTAAAATTAAATCCACTGTTTTTTAGAAGCGTGCAAAAAGAACACTTTCCTCTGAGATGAGATCTCCAAACTGTTAGCTATTTTACGAACTCCTTTAAGACAAATAAACATAAAAGTGAAGAAGTTGCTAAATGGAAGCCTTTTGATGTTCTAATGTTAGGAACATAGCTTTTAAGAAATGGTATGAATTGTTTTTGCAACAGTTTAGTTATTTTATTTTCTTTCTTCCTCGAGAGAAAGGGGTGCAACGTATTTTGTTATAGTTCGCTTTTCATATTTTTGTAAATGGTTTATTCGCGCAAATTTAGAATGTAAAAATTATTGTAAAAAGTAATCAATATTTATTAATTGCAACAAGTATTACATTATGATATGATATGGTATTGTGTTTACAAACATGCTTCTCATTTATTGATTTCAAGAAGAGAACTTAGACTGTAATGCTTTTTACGCCTTTAATATTTTTATCGAGAACAATTGCGTTATAATAAAATAATTAAACCCAAATATATTATACATTTTACAAAATGGAACGATGATGTGATTTCTACAATACAAAATACAAAGAAGAAATAAATAAAGTGTGGTATTTGTTGATTATATTAAAACATTGTGTGTAAGTGTAAACTGGGGAAATACTCCTTTCATTTACCTTGCCTTTAGGGAATTAAATTTGTTCTAGGAATGCCAAGTCATTCCAGCAGATGAGTGGAGGACTAATCAATGGTCACCACTTTTTCTGTTATAGTCGGCTAGACTAGTACTTGCCCTCTGCTCTCTTCCGTTGCCTTCCTATGCCGTGCTGATGAGTCCTAACAAAGACAAAACCGGTCCATGGCTGGAGGCGGCACCTGAGAGTTGTGAGTTTACACTTATTGTCCTCTAACCAGTGACAATGGTGAAATACTCTTTTCATTGTGTGTATAATGTTAATTTTTCGTAAACAATCAAATAAACAATCGTATAAAACCTAATAATAAATTGCATGCTAGTTAGTGCATCAAAAGAAATAACTTAAAACAAAATTTATCATGCTTTTTTTACAATCTACAGTCATTGTACTGAAAACAGTGTTAAATTTTGTTTCACAAAAAATCAATTATCAAACACTTTAATGACAGGAATGTTAATGAAATTTCTAAAATGGTAACAAAGTTCATTTTTTTGTTTAAAACTGAAACATAGAGGATTAGGAGGAGATATTTTGTAAGTATTATAAAGGTATACAATTGGCTCCCAATTAAAATTTTACGAGTGAAGTTGTGATTAATACATGTAAAGATTATGTCAAAAATTGTTTTTCAGAGTTTGGAGTAGAAAGACCAGTGGTAAGTTTAGCACCTAACGCCAATTTCAAAAAACCAGTTAAAACATATTATGCCAGTTTTAAAATTACTTCCTCGAGGAAAATATTTTTTCTATATTATACCAGAAAACTAAATTACCCACCCGTATCTAAAAATATATTTTCCTGCCCTAGACATTTTCAATGGCTCTTTGAACCATAGATAAAATTAATTAGTATTTTGACAAGGAAAATTAAATATTTTTAGAACTTAAAATACGAATAAAAGAACAAGTATTTTTAATTCTTTTGTACATCCATTAACTAGTCCCTTTAAAGTGAAATAATTTTTTATACCTATGTACTTTAGCACATCCTTACACATTATTAGTTATCTGTCCAAAAATATAATTTGATTGCTACCATGGCCATTCTATATAAGGTTCCCTTTTTGTAAATGTTATTAGCTTTTTATAATAGACACTCATCATAATTTTAGTTAACCAAAAGTTTATATTTTGTATCTTAATTATGATACTAATAAATGTTTTTCTCGAAAGTTAGACACATTAACGAAATAATCGCCCATCCATTCGTGATTTTGTTACACAACCCTAAAAATCGTAATACCTTTTATCTCCTAACACTCCTATATAGTACCATTTATCCACATAAAAAATGTATAACCGATAAATCCTCAAAGAAACATCCATCTACATGAAACAATTTTTTATCCATTCTTCGCCAGACCTGTCATACACATGAACTCTGCCAACAGCATGTCTTGACAAAAGAAAAGAAAGGTTCTTGATGCAGCCTGATCCATACACGTTCAGCAAACTCTGTACAAACTGTGGAAGTTTTATCAAAAGAATGTGTATTGTCTTATTTAAATATCATAAAGAAGTAATCAAATGAGGATTTTCGTCCAATCCTACTTTCTCACCATATTTTTACACCTTATTTTATCATTTGTTTAGATGTATTATTTCCCATGAGTCTCGTACCATCTGTCCAATAGGCGGTTGTAAAAACGTGAAAGTTAGTATTCTTATTTACTTTTTTCATTTATTACTTCCACTGCGTCATTTTCCAGCCTCTACTGACATTTATGTAGCATCTGAGGTTTAACAAGGCTACGACTAATCTACTTAAGATAAGCTCGCTTTTTTTCTCACAACATAGTATACAATATCCCTGAATCTTTTAAGTTTACCGTCTCTTTTTTACTTTGTGCGTCTTTGGATAGCGTTTCTTTAGATTTGGCGATATTTAAATTACCCTTCTTTTTGAAAATCTAGTCTCTCATGTAACATAAAAAGTTTTTCTCCATATTATAAATGTTTCTGCATTCGGTAAATAGGGGGATGGATGCGTTTCCTACTTTATATTTATTTCTTTAAAATTCGATGAGTATAACGGAAGTGTCGAAACTGTTAGTCATTTTACAACTTTTGATTCTATGAATTCTGGTCAGGATGGCTTTAAATTTTTTACCCTTTAAATGAATTTTACCGTGATTTTAATTGATTGGTTATCTCTAATATAGAATATATCACAAATAAAAATTGATCTTCTACACCCTTGTTTTTAAGTTAGGTTAAATGTTTCAATGAGAAGTCAAATCGTAATCAAGTTAAAATAAAATTCACAATCTGTAACTTTTAATTTCATTTTAAAGAAATTAATCATGGATTGATACACAATGAGGAAGTTGCATGATTTTTTTATTTTTTTAATCGATTCCTCTTGCAAAAATAAGCAACTACCCACAATTTGAGGCCGATCAAGAAATTTTTTGATTGCCAAAAAAATTAACAAAAATCCCCTTTTTAAAAGCGCGCGAAAACGCCAAGAGTTTGGATGTGACGTCATCTTATATTAAACATTGTTGTAAAGCAATGGAGTTGATGGTGTTATTGTTGACGTCATCTTATAGTTTAAACAATAAACGTTTTCAGTCACGTGTTTTTTCTTGACTTTTAAATTAAAATATTTAATTACCTGTACATTTTTTGGAAAAACTGACTAGATATTCAATTTTACCATACAAAAAACCATACGGAACACTTGTTTGTTTTTGAAAATCTGACACATGCAACTTCCTTATTATTATATACCCATATATTTTTAAATACCATCCAACCAAACATCCAACACACGTCGGTTTCTTCAAGTTTTTTGCATTTATATTCAGATTTCTAAATCATTTACATCAATTGAATAAATTTATTGTTGGCCTCACAAATGTAAACATCACACACATTTATACTAGACAGCAATTTAAGTTGAACCTACTACGTCACTAACAAACAAAGAAGTTCCCATCGCGGTGTCTGAATTTCGAGTGAAACAAAGAATGTCAATTTTAAAATATGATTATTTCGTTAAACCCATGTATAAATAGTGTCTTTTAATCACAGCTCGCGTATCAAAATTCCTCCTATCAGCCCAACAGGCTTTGTGTTTACTCACTTTCTCCTTCCGCGTAGTGACGTTCTGGGTTCAGGAAACGTTGCTGGGAAGTATAGGAAGTTTTAAGACGCTTAAAATCCATCGTTTACTTAAATTTTTTCCGTCGTCAAACTAAAATTTTTATTTTCAAGTCCTCTCTTTTACCAGGGTATGTTTAGCTAAGTAACGAAGATATCTGGTTTATCGGAGCTCTTCTGTATTGTACAGCAAAAAAACCTTTCTCCCCCTAGATATTGAACCCAGATACCTCCACCATAACGGGGAACCCTAAAAGCAAAATGGACGCTGATGAAAGCCACCACTCCTGCCTGTAACCGTCAGATATAAAGGTTCTCCTTTCGCTTCTTCCTACGTCTTCTTACGTCTTTAATGCGTACACATAATACGGGAAAAACGCAAACAAATGGCCCTGTCACGTCGAGCAGACAGGAGAAGTATTCGATTTATCGAGCTCCTTCAAGGGGATAATACATTCCCAGAGAAAGGCACTAATAAAGTGACATCGGTGGTCCGACAAATCATGGGAGGACGTCGCAGAACGGAGGTGGACGGAATAACAAGAGATTCTGCGTCGCTGTTGTTGCTGTATTCAGATAGGAGGAGTGTCTCTTTCGATAACCTCCTGTTAAGGTGGTCGGAGTTGATTGAGTTGCTTGTGACTACTGCTCTTTTCTGGATGTATGTTGATGGAATGAGGGAAGTGGGTTGAATATGGACAGTTCCGTATTTTTTATTCGATAAAGAAGTGAAAAAGAAGTTTTTTCGCAATTTTTTTATATTCTGATGCTTAATTATTTTTATTTATTAAATTTCAAATTTCGTCTTTTAAATAGTATAGGAATTGAAAACGGCTGCTGCGTCAAAAACAGTTGTGTGACATGAGTTGTGCTCAAATGCGAACAACCGATCTATAGAATTGCCGATGCTTGTTTGTATTCGTTGTTGTTGTTGTTGTTGGCGGTTAGAGAGAACTCAAATTTAGCCATTTTTATTTTCAAATATGTTAGGTTTCGTTGTTCTCAATAAACCAGGCCTTGACAATTAACAGTAAGATTTAATAAGTACGCTGATAAATTTACAGATCTCGTCGCACACGCGACCTCTCGCTCCAAGCTCCATCATACAATAATCCATAAAAACAACAAAACAAACATCGAAAAGGTCTCTTTTTCTTTTCCGGCAACCCGCCGGGTTGCCAACGGGGAGGGTCTTCCCTATGAACTTCACATCTCCCCTCCGGTCTCTTACCTGCCGGACCATGTCCTGCAGGGGAGACCAACCAAAAAAAACAGTCACAAGACAAAAAAAAATAATTCCAGACGTACAGAAGCCTTTTTAACAATACCGGGTACTATAATCAAGATACAAAAATGCAATATCAAAATCTTAAACCTCAAAAATAAAGAACACTAATCAAATACAAACTTCAAAGATCCAAATAAAAAGAAAATACTCTCGTGAAGAAAACATTAAAAAGAAACTAATATTCACGGGACTAAAACAAAATTCCACAACAAACCAAAAGAAAAAAAACATTGAACTCACAAGAAAAATAAAAGGTTTAACAGAAAACAAAACATTACATTTTCAGTTTTGAAAACAAGAACTATTCCTATTCAGACAGTCATTTATCTTCAAATGTCTTCAAAAATTAAGTAACCCCTCACTTTCATTTTACATAATTATCATTAGTGTTAAACACTTCATAAAATTACTTAACTTAGGAAATAAGATAATTACAGTCTTCCCAGTAATTACTTTCAAAAATAAAAGTTAGCACGAATTAATTCCAAATAATAAAAAAAAAATGTCACTCATCTGAAAAAGGTCCATCATCGTGTTCCAAGTCGTCGTTGTTGTCATCATCAAAGTCGTCGGATAGAGTTCCACCTCCACCTTTAAAACACCACAGTTCAGTTTGAAAGTCCAACATAGGGTTCTCCTTGGTGTCAGCCTTCATTTCAGGCTCGTAGTCTTCTTTCTCAGGGGCCTGGCCTTCTTCGACTTCGGAGCCATAGTCTTCAGTGTACTTGGTCGGTTTCTTCTGACGGCCAACACGTCTCATAGAAGTTGCAGGGGCTTTCTTCTCCGCTTCTCGACCCTTCTCTTTAGGAGCTTCATCCATCTCCTCTTCCGAGCCAGGATCCTCGGCATACTTGAAAGCAGCAGCTTTGCCTCGTCGCTTGGCAGGGGTAACTTCGGCTTTAGACTTCGCAGGTCGCCTTCGACGCTTCTTAGCAGGCTTCCCTACTTCGGAACTGACATCATTCTTAAGAGCATCATCCTCAGATCCAGAGTCCTCAGTTTCCTCCATTTCTTCCGTAGATTCTTCATCCACGTCCTCTCCTTCCGAACCTTGATTTCCACATACAGCTTCTCCAGCATAAGTTTCCTTCTCTCTGTAAACTTCGTTTCCCGTCTCTCCCTCCAGAGACTCTTCTGCAACGTCAATTCCATTCTCGCCAGGAACTTCGTTTTCTCTTTCAGCCTCTTTCTCTTCAGAGTGAACTTCATCAGCGATAGCCTTGGTTTCTTCGTCATCTGTTTCCACTTCATTTAAAATTGCTCCAGATTTTTCCGTAAGAACCTCATCATCTGTCATCTCTATGAACTCTTTTCCATCTTCTTGCTCCAAAACTTCATCCTCTTTCCTGTCCTTCCTGAATTCCTTTCCATCTTGTTGCTCCAAAATTTCATCCTCTTTCCTCTCCTTCATGAACTCATCTTCTCCGTCTACTGTCTTTTCAAACCGTGAATTTTCCACATTTACAGAAATTCTGTCAAGATCTTTCCGTCCCGTCCAGACCTTCCGGTTTGTTCTGCAAGAGGGTCTTAACTTCGGACAATTCCTTCTCAAATGCCCTTCCTCTTGACACTCGAAGCATCTGAACGATCCCCTTCTCCGGTCGGCTTCCTGACGGTGGATACTGGTCTTGTTTGCTGGTGGAAAGTTCTTATCTTGGAAGTAATGGGTATCTGGCTCTTCTTCTTGTGGTACAATCCTCCACTTCTCCAATTCCAACAGTCTCTCCTTCTTCCTTTTCTGCACTTCACACTCCAATCTCTCCAATTCCAACCATCTCTCCTTACTTTCTTCTTGCCACCTTCTTTCTTCGATTTCTTCTTTTCTCCTTCTTTCCTTGATTTCCTCTTGCCACCTTCTTTCTTCGATTTCCTCTTTTCTCTTTCTTTCTTCCTCTTCTGCATCTTCTTTTCTCTTTCTTTCCTCCTCTTCTGCATCTTTTCTTTTCATTTCTTCCTCTTCTGCATCTTCCTTTCTCCTTCTTTCTTCGATTTCTTCCCTTTCCTCCCTCTCTTCGATGATAACCCTTAAAATTTCTTTTGCGTCTTCCTCATCGAAAAGACTACTCTCCAACATTATTTTTCCCAACTCTGGGATCCCCAACTCTACCCCAGGATTTCCTTCATATTCTTCAGCTAAATTCCTCACGTCCTCTATCCTATTCCCTTGTAGCCAAGCAAACACCATTCTGCAGACCCTCGAATAATTCAGTAGAAAGAAAACGCACTCAAAAAGGAATCAACCAACAAAAGAACAGCAAACTCCCTCGATAACAAAAAAACCGACCTCGATCTAATTTTAGAATGACAACACTCACCGAAAAAAAACTCGAACAAACCAAAACGAAATCACCATATCCAATTCACCGAAAACGAAACTACTCATCACACTAATCATCATCCAGTTCCATATTAATTCGAGACACACTCCCCAAAACCCTCACCATACCAAAATCAAGAATCATTAAATTTCAACACTATAATTCAAAACTATACCCACAAATCCAACGTCTTCAATAGCTCGGACCAACTCCTTTCGACACCTTTTTCGTTTTTCATCGGAAATCGTCGTTGAAGCTAAAACTCTTTAATCCTGTCCGTCTGCGCCACTGTTAGGTTTCGTTGTTCTCAATAAACCAGGCCTTGACAATTAACAGTAAGATTTAATAAGTACGCTGATAAATTTACAGATCTCGTCGCACACGCGACCTCTCGCTCCAAGCTCCATCATACAATAATCCATAAAAACAACAAAACAAACATCGAAAAGGTCTCTTTTTCTTTTCCGGCAACCCGCCGGGTTGCCAACGGGGAGGGTCTTCCCTATGAACTTCACAAAATATTTAGTTAAATACATTTTTAAAAACTTTTTAACGCTATTTTTTGAAGTAAGAACCATTTGTTTTACCTGAAAAACTTATTTTCCCATTTTTAAAAAATACGTGGAATCAGAATTGGTTGATGTATTGTGAAGTTAGTTTGTTTGTGAAGTTAGTTTAAAGTGAAGTTATGTAATAGTGAAGTTAGTTTGTTTTGAAGTTTTTCGGACTGTGTAAAGTGTAAAGAAGTCCTATCAATGCCCACTCGTAAGAGGGGGTCTCAAAAGGGTCCTTTCTCCTGGATATCAAACAATATAACGAGTTGTTAATAAAGCGGCATAACCAAGATTTAAAATTTATCTTTATTTCGGATACAGTATATAACTCCGATTATCCAAACATTATCCGAATGTTGCATTTTCATTTCATTAATTAAAATATCTCTTTTTTTAAATAGTTGTTTCTCCCATTTTTAATATACTATTTCTCCCATTTTACATATACATACAGTAACTACTTTTAATACACCTTTTTCGGAAAAATCCAATTACCCAAATTTTTTTATCATCCTAATGGCATACAGTCCCAATTGATTCGAATAATTGGAGTTACTGTACTTTTCCGTAAAATCACCAAGTAATCGCCTAAGATGAACTATCAAAAAAGTTACAAACAAACCAATTAACTACTTTGTGGGCTACAGGATAAATAAGGCAAGTTACTTATGGCTCAACGATTCTGTATGAGGTTATTGGAGTTATTATTCGTAGTCTAATAATTATAGTTTAGTGATATTTTAAGAGGGATCCAAGATTTACTCGCTTGTTAGCTTCTTACATTTACTTCCAAAAGATTCACCAAAAGATAATTTGGTAATTAATTTCTCTTGTAATCCTATGATATTGCAACTACGTATATGGTATTTTTGTATTGCGGTGAGTCGAAAAAACCGGGTAAGTGGACAAAACAGGGATTTGGGCTTTATTCATTGATTTGGAGTGATATCTAGCGAATACTGCTAGAACTATTTCCAGGCGTGAACCCTGAAAACTTCCATTAAACAGAAGTTAAATAAACTAACCAATTTTGCAGAAGGAATCATTTTAAGGTTTCATAAGAAAAGCTCACCATTTTAGCATCTGCAATATTACTCCAACAATCTTAAATACCTAAGAATTATAACTCTCGGTAAGTATTTACAGCGTATGATACCTGATTATTTATTTGTTATTTTAAAAGTTTATACTGGTGCCTAGTAGTTGTTTTATTCAGGATAGATAAAATTTCTCGAAAAAGACACGACCGGACAAAACCAGGATGTGGGCAAATTCGGATGAAGCTTGCCACCTTTTGCTTATATGAATATTTTAATTCAGGAAGATTTGGATACAGTGGCTTTCACAGCAAAGGGTGGGCACATTGAATGATGTACAAGACTAAACTTTTACTTGATTTGTTCCAAAAAAAGTTTAACCCTTAGATTAAACTGTTATTTGATATACATTTTATATAAATTTAAATTCTAGACGTTTATTATAACATATCATGCAAGTTTTCTTATAATAAACAATGTTTTTTCGAACTTACTATGTCATTTTGTGTATTCTCGGCTAAAATATGTGCTTTTATGACCTATATTGCTATTATTTATGATTAATTAATTTTTTCATAAGGAACCAGTTTATCGTTTTAGCACCAATTTTGACTGTTTTAATCACTCATGAAGTGAATATAAAAAAACGTTTGGGTCCCGGTTTTGCCCGACTTTCCCCTACCTGCCATGTAATTTTATTTCTTCTGTCTTGCAGAAATAAACAAACAAGTAAAAAATATTAATAGCAACAACTAGAAATTTGACAATATTTGATGAAAAATAATAATCGTACATTCGTGAAATTTAATTTGATAAAATTTGAAATAAAAGCTTTAAAAAGAATTATAACTTGACAACACATACAAAAAATTCTAGACTTAAAATTACATTTATCAAAGTATTTGAATAGGTTACACTTTCATAAGAAACACCCAAAAATTATAGGACTTGTTCCCAAAACCAGATGTTAGACTTTGGTTTCATGAAATCAAAAAAAGAAAACTTGGGCATTCCTTGCTCATTTGCCATGCCAGCGTCTCCAAACTTAACAGGCACCCCAACAATTAATAAAAATTCCAGCCACACTTTCATCCTGAATTCTAAACAACTAAACGTGAAGTCAACTTTGGCTCCATTGTTATTTTTTCCTTTAAACCAAAAACATTCGATTAAATGTTTCAGTTTTTAAACTTATTTTTTTAACAAAAAGTAAGTATAAATTGTTCAGATGTTTATCCCTTAAAAGTAAGGTCGTAAACAACTTTTCAGCTTAAACTCTGTGACTGACGAGTTTTTTTCAACGATTCGCTTTTTTTGCATTTTAATTGGAATTTACTAATTAAGACGAAGGTTCGATGGTTCTTCCCAGAGGAGTACTTCGGGGCCTGAATCAGCTCTAGGCGGATTCATTTTAGGGTATTGTTTTATTTAGCAACTATTATTTCGGCTAACAAGAGGGAAAAAAAAGCATTGGTTTTCAGTTTTATGTAAATCTTATTGTTCAGTGATTTCTCAAAGGAGTGAAATCGGATTACTTGTGTATGTATTCAATTTGTTCTTTGCAAATCATGTTATCAATTTAGGTTACTTGAATTTGGATAAACAAGTCAAGAGCTAGTATTCTTAACTTTGTTTTAAATAAGGACATAATAATTGAAGTTTAGGGGGAAAACATTTTAAGAAAAGATCGAGTACACAAGATGAGCAATAAGGTTTTATAAAAATGAGATTGTAAAATCTTAATCCATTTTCAAAGAAAAAGAATGCTTTTATAAATTTTAATAAATTGTTATACCTAAACAAATATTTTAAAAGGACTAGCTTCAACCCAAAAATAATTTTATACCGGATTATTTGTGTACTTGAAATTTAAAATTCAGTTTTCATTGAGTGAATCCGTCAGTATTTGTTCTGTCATCTGAGTGTAGGGTATCAGAGATGTTTCAATGTTGATGTAAAGAAACTTAATTAAATTTTATATTTATTTTTACTCGTTTTATTTAATTCTAAGAGGTCAAAGTATTAGGAACAAGAAGAAGTAAAAACATCACTTCTTATTCTAGATAAAAAAATTACAAATGAGTCAAAATATCTCTCGAGAACCATTTTTAAAATTGAAAATTACGATTAAATTTACTTCTCTTGACTTTTATTATATTAAATGAAATGTTAGCATAAAAGTGGGGATTTTTTTAATATCGATCAGTTTAGCGTACTTAAATATTTAAAAATGCTTTAAAAATCAAACAAAAAAAAGTTAGAAGGAATCCTTTGCCTTGAATCCCTATGGAGCTTGGGTATTCCAAGTGGCATACGACAACAACAACAACTAGAAGGAATTATTTTTTGAGAGTTAATACACATTAATTGACACGGTTGAGAAATTCTGCTAGCATGCAAGTAACCACGGGTTAACTGGCATGCTAGTTACTGGTATCTCTTAAATCTACCTGAGTATCTGAAGACTTACCTATTGTATTTAGTAAGTTTAAAGACTTAAGTTGTGGAATCAAATTTGCTTTTAAATACAGTTTTGTCAAATATTTTCAAAACTATTGAAGAGGTATACAATAAATATCCTCCAATTTATAACCAATCTGTGTATAGTGGGCTGGAAAACTATAACACTCTCAATACCCTGTTCTCGGATATCATTTTGCAATCACAGGCTCAGTTTCCAATTCAGCGACAGCACTCTTCGGGCCGAAGAAAGTGCTTTATGGAAACAAATTGCCTCTCGCGCGGGCGTAACATATTTTACAGACAACAAAAACAAGGCATGTTTTTTACTCGGATTCTACAGCTGAAATAACACTTGTGACTCTACACAAACGCTTGGAAATACTCCAACTGAAATTTCCCTCTTGCTCTAACATACAATCAAATTGTAATTTATGTCCCACCAGTGCAAAAAATAAAGAAAACAAAATTGAATTCCGTTCTCCCTGGGTATCCGTTTCTAAAATATTTTACTATCTCTCTATTGATATTCATTACGGTAAAGTCTGAGCTATTTATTATTTATGTGGAGAACAATGCAATGAAAAAAAAATTTCCAACATATATCAAGAACATCTTGCTAAGTATCAAAAATAACATAAACCGCTATATTCCTGCTTTTCCTTTTATTGAGAGGTTTTATAGAATGTTGTTCTTTAGGCAACTTAGTATGACATACTCTACAGATTCTTTGCTTTGGTTGGACTAAATCCAAACACCAATTTGAACAAAGACACGGTTTTTTAAGCTTTATTTGGTTTGTAAGAGGGCAGGAAATTTACTTTTTAATATTGTTACTCAGAAAAAATGAAAAAAGTGAATGAATGAATTCAGATTGCTTGTTCTCTTCTGTTTCAGATATATCCAATGCTGTTTATTTCTTTTTACTATCTATTACTGGTATTTTTCAGTTAACGAAGATAAATTAATTTTATTGATATCAAACAATATGCTCCTAATTACAATTGCGTGTACTTGAGAAATAGTGTTATTTTCCTTTTTATTTATTTACTTAATTCCTTTAGAACCATTAATATAAAGCTACATATCCGTATAAAAATACAAGATACTCAAGTGGAGTATTTGAAGATATCGTGGAAATTATCTTATTTATGAGGTCTTAATAGCTATGGGGTTCTCAGAAATTTACATGTGTAAATTTATATGTAAGATTTTAAAGCTCATTATAGGGAAATTTAATGTAAATGAACTTGTATTTTGCGTCTTACGTTGTAAGCTCTGCAGAAATTTGTGATAATAAATATTTTAACGTGGGAACTGCGTAAATAAAATTCTTTAATAACCTTTTAAAAGGGTTAGTTTGCGGTTGCTTAGCACACGGGATGTTTTAATAGTGAAAATTAGAGTAGGAGAATTTATTAAATATCCTATTATTATGTAATAGAGAAATTACTATGCATATATACCCACGCACAACGCACATATTTGGTTGTCATTATAGAAGTCAAATATATCCTACTTCTTCCTCCACAATACATTTTCGTTCAAACAGGTAAACATATCCAAAATATTTTACAAGGGATTTCAGATAAGCCTCAAAGCATATTTTGTAAGAGGGGGATATTTAACTTGCATTGTGAATAAGTTGAGTAGAAGGGAATCCTACTCTGGTTTTCCATCAGGCGAGGGGTTTGTTCCTATAACATCGAGAATAACTCCCACAAGTACAAATATATTTTTTGGGTTATGCAGAAGTATAACTCAACATTCTTTCTCCAATATTTTTAGTTTTTCTAATATGATTAATATAAGGTATTTAAAAATTTCGGATAAGATGAGTTAATGTGCATTTGTTTTTCCCTATTATTCCCGGATTATTGCTTCTTTTTAAACGATCAATGAAAAATGAGTTTTAAATTTTCTTGTTTCTTTCATTGATAGAGGTGGATTTAAGTTCATAAAAACTGAATAAAAACAAAAATTATAGATAGAGAATAAATTGAATAATTAAATAACAAAATTGTAGTATTTTAAGTATGTAACACACATTATTATGAACATACTTAAAATACAGGGTGTCCCATAAATGTTGGGTCACACTTCTAGGGGGGATAGTCAGGGCCGTATCCAAGGGGGGGGGGTTTGGGGGTTCAACCCCCCCCCCCCGAAATTTTGACATCCATTTTTTACTTTACTGTTTTTCCTTAAAAATTCGCCTTAAAATGCTTAAAACCCCTACTTTTAAGGTACAAAATTCAAAATTTTTCTTGGGGAGAACCCCCAAACCCCCTTGAAATTTAGAAATCTATTATAACAGTTGTTCCTTGAAAATTTTTGGACTTACAAGGAGTGGTCCTCTTCGGGTTAGTGTAAAAATGAGTGAAATCATAAAGAGGAAGTATCCAAGGTGAGTTAGGAGTTCTACTCACACTAACGGATCCAGGGTGGCTAGGTGACTTAAGTCCCCTTCCCAAAAGGAATAAGAACTTACAGTGAGAAAAAGGGGAAGTGGGAACTGAGGGGTGTAAAAAAGGGAAAAGCGACTCTAAAACTAGTTAAAATCCTGTTTTAAGGGTCAAATTTCCAGAAATTTTCTGAACCCCCCTTTGGAATTTCGGACCCTATTATTTACCACTTTTCTTTAAAAAGTTCTTCGAAATGCAAAAATCCTACTAAAATGTAAATTAAATTCTTGACAATGTATGTCCGAAATCCGGATTAGGAGTACCAAAAACGAGTTGAAAATCTGCTTTTTAGACTTAAATTTCCAAAAATTTTCTGGGGGAGGACCCCCAGTCCTCCCTTTCGGGATATTAGAAGGGGATTTTGATATTGCAAATTTTTAGTCCCCAAATACCAAATCCTGGATCCGCCTCTGTCTTCTTACCAACAAAATCGAACTAAAGTTTCAAGTAAATTTTCTGCCAAAACCCCCTCCCGAAAAAAAAGTCTAGTTACGGCCCTGGAGATAGTACACACCTAGACGAGTCAGAATCACATAGGGTTTGGGGGTCCCAGACCAAATCCCAGGGAGCTAAAAATGGAACGACACCCCAAAAAAAGTATTGAAAAATTCAATTTGTAGAAGAACTACTATTGCTAAAAACTTTTTGGGGTGTCGCTCCATTTTTAGCTCCCTTGGATTGAGTCTGGGACCCCCAAACCCTATGGGATTCTGACTCGTCTATTAGGTGTCTACTATCCCCCCTAGAAGTGTGACCCAACATTTATGGAACACCTTGTATAAAAAAAGCTTTAAATGATCTCGTAAATAAAAATAATAAAATTGACGTTTGGTAAAGAAATTGCGAAATAAAACTTTTTTACGAACTTTCATAATATTAGTTTTAAATACACTGTCACAAGAATTTTATAGCTTTTAAAGATATTAATAAAATATTTAGAAAACAGAGGAGTATTTATTGAGTATATTATAAAATTCCGAACCCTGAATAAATGTTCACCTTTCACATTGCAAGTTCATAAAAACAATGAATTACAACAAAAGAAAAAACTTTTTTTTAAGGTACGCGTGCTTTTGTTGGAGAATTTTTTTTTCAAAACATGAAAATATACTGGTATATTATTATATATTTGTGTCTTTTTATGTTAGAAACCAATGAATTAAGCTTTTTTAATCCAAAGAAATATTTTTTTATAAATTAATTCAAAAAATCAATAAAAAATTAAGCAAATTTTAAGTTTACGGCAAACCTTAGAATTAAAAATCTAATTAGATTTGAGTACTTTTCTAATTTAAATTTAAATTTAATTGGAAAAATAAATTAATTAATATAAATTATTATTATTTATTTAATAATTAATAAATTAATTTAAATTTGGAATTTAAATTTAATTATCTAGTGAATAACCCAGAAGTTTTAAGGTGAGAAATTATAGATTTTGCTTATGATTTCATATTTTTACAACATTTTTTTTCTATTTTTACACATGAACAGGCCACTACAATCATCATCTAAATGTAATATTCTTAATAAGTCATAATAATAGTCTTAATAATATATGTCATTCACTAGAATACACTATCAAAAGTATTCATACCAAATTTCATAACAATACAAGCAATAAATAGATTTTGAGAAAGCATGCACGCACACCGCCTAACTAAATTTCTTAAAAAAAACTGTTCTGCGAAAAACGAATTTGAAGTGACATTTTGCATGGGACCGGCATGGGACATTTTTTCTTTAACTATCTATAACTTTTGTTCTAGTGGCTATAGAATCAAAAGTAAGATAGTTTTAGAAAGCTAATAAGCTGTACTAAATTATAGAATCAAAAACAAAAATTACTAGTTTTGGTCGAAATTGACGGTTTCAACCTAAGCACAAACCTTAAGTTTGACTAATAACTCATATTTAAAATAATTTGGGATTCGATTTCAAGGATAATAGGTCATTGTCCAATGATGGTTTGGACATTTAATCCTCACTTAAGGAAGACATCGTCAGCGTAGTAACAATAAGCGAATTCATCAACACAGTATCCCCGTAGTTCCAGTGGAAGAAGCGAAACTAAATTTCCACCCATATAAGTCATCCATCATTTAACTTTCATTTTTAGTGTTCGGACTTGATCCACGTATATTAACTTTTACGAACCCCAAGAAGACAAACACAACACCATCCGAGTGATACAGAACGACAAATAAAAAATAAACGAACTGGACTCACCAACAGCAGGAGCGAAGATGTTCAAATACAAGCAGTCCTCGCTCTGATTCACCAGCATGGGCAACAGTCTCTGGAGATACCTCAGTCTCCCGAGGGGCATCCTGCTCAGAGCTTCAGTCTCATTCCGGATGTCCGGCCACTTCTGTGGACACACCGACCCATAGCTGTCCGCCAACCGCACCCCCTTCCAATGGGGGGACGTTACAGGGGGCATGAATCGGAGGGCCCCCGTGGGGGCCCCTGCGTACGGGACCCCAAGGAATACCTCCACGGGCTGTAGCTGACGGTTGGACAGTGTGCTGATGAATCCTCGGAGTGTCCCGTACCGCGTATGTACCACGCGGGTGCTCAGGTGTCTAGAATCCAGTTCCATCTGGTTTATGGAGTCTCCTATCCACACCTGAGTGATGGAGAGTATAAAGAGTAAGCACAGGTCGGGGTACAGTCGGGTGGGGAGAAGACGTTTCAGATGGGAGATAATCCTCGAGTTCAGCGTCATTTTTGATGATGGTCTATAAATGAGGTATGAAATCAGTTGATGGAGTCATTCATGCTTAAAAGATTTGATTGTTTAAAAAAATATGTGTTAAAATGGAGTTATAACGAAGATATAACCACCGATGATTTCAGTAAAAAAACACACGCAAGTTTATGAGATGGGAAACGAAATGCTTTCTCTTGAGATTTCGTTCAGGAATTGAGAGTCATAGATAAGAACTTTATAAAAACTAGCCGTGAATGAATATGGGGTTATAACATGTTCACGATTCAGAATCTACGGTAATGATAAAATTTACCGCATCGCCTGTGCGTTAAAAACAAAACCACATCCTCTGCGACCCATCCTTCTTTCATAATACTAAAGAACCACTGATTATTTCGAGCACTGGAACACTCAACATACAAAAATATTCACGAATAGAAAAAACATCTTTTAAAACTCAGCATGAAAAAAACTGTCAAAACTTTCCCCGCAAACATCACAAGCGCTCACGCAAAAAAGTCTCCACCCAGTCGCAAATCCGAGAAAATATTCAAATACTCAATCCTCAACATGTCTGAACACGTCTCACAAAACGCAGCTCTCCACCATGTGCGATAACCGGACAGTTTCCCTGGGACCGCCGGAGGCAGGGAGTGATGCTGTTACTCCCGCGCTTCTCCAATCCCAACTCCGCCGGTTTCGCAAGAGGAGAGGACTCTTCTCCCTTTGGTGCGCATGCGCAACTAGTTAGCCGGCCTCTACTCCTTTTAAGTTAGTGTTTAATAAACCCCCCTCCCTTCTCGTGAAATATGCCCAGAGTGGTCCTCGTGTATAAATTCATTAAGTTAATCCCCGGGAAGTAGCCGTGCCGTTCAATATTTTAAAACCCATGCCACGTTTAAAAGGGGGGATGTCCGGGATTCATTTGATAAGTACCGAGGGGAAGAGTCCGTTAAGGGATCCCCCCTCCTTCTCGTTTGGTCTGAGGGGGTGGTTTTAATGTGGAATTTTGCGGTTGGTGTTCTTCGGGCGAATAACTCGTGTTTAGAGGCCCAGGTGGACGAATTTTCGGACCGTTTTCAATTTTGAGGGGATTCGTGAAGTTTAATCAGAGTGCTTTATAGTGTGGGGGAGGTTTCATTTTCTCACAGTCCACCTTCTCATTGAACTCCTTGTTTGGAAGGACTTAAGGTGAATGGGGAGTATTCCTTTGGGAAGAACTGCCTTTGAAAAGCAATTGGAAATCATACAGTCTCAACTTACTGTTGTGCAAGATATGAACTTTAAAAAACCATGGAAATTTTTTTCTATAAATGTTTCATATCTTTAGAGTGCTTTTAAAGCCTCGAGATGAGAGAAAGTATTAATATTTTCGTTTCCCAGTAAAAGATGAAACCTGAACTAAAAAATTCATACACTGATTCTAACATACTGATAACTTCTGAATTCTAACATTAATTCCTTATTCCTTAACCCTTTATTTACCGACGGTACATGTAAGTACCACTTCCCAATGTTCCAAATTCGTCCAATTTTCGTCATGTAAGGCCAAATTTAGTTTACTTATAGTTACAGTTACGTAAACTTGAGATATTTTGAATGAGGAAAATAATTTGGTTCATAAAGGGTTAAAACCCTTATACAGTCACTAAACCTTGTGAGTAAAATTGCACTATTTAAGGGAACGCACTACCATGTTTTGACAAAATTTCGAAAAAACATTTTTCTTTTAAACTCATGTAAATGCATTTGTTTATCACCCTACGAATTTTCAAAACTTTTCATTGAAAAATATCCAAGTTATGGTTGATTTCATATGTGAAAGTATTAAGGTCCCTATGGCTAATGGAAACTTCAAAGTCCTTTTACTCAGAATCACTGTTTCATTGTTTACAATGCTAAGGCTTTTTATCTATAGGACCAAATCTCTTGAAATTTTTTCTGACTATTGTTGGAAGTATGTATAACAAAAGTTGGCATTTGTTTTTTCAATGAGCATTGTAGATTATTTTATAAAAATTACTGAATTTAGAATTTGAGCATTTTATTGCTTTTTTAGCTAGTGGTTCAAGAAAAACAAATATGTTTAGAATTCAGAGCAAGAGCACTATAAACCTTAAATCGATGCCAACTTTTGTTACACATAGTTTGATGTATTTGAAAACCAAATTTCAAGAATGTATGTCGATTATTGTAGGAGGAGTAGCATTTTAAAATCACCTCTAAAATTTTAGAATTTTTTAAAATAAACTCATAACATTTGAATTTTAAGATACTTTGAGTTTGGAATCTGTTTTAGATGAAGAAAATACATATATTAATAGAAAGAAGTATTAAATAACAATGATTTTAAAGATTTTGGTAAAAATGGTACTGCGTCCCCTTAAGTAAATTAAAGATAAAAATTCAAAAAATTGCTTTCCTATAAACAGTAGGGGAGAGTGGGGATATTTCGCACATGGGGCACATTCGGACAGACGGCATTTCCCCTATAGTAATTATTAATTCAAAAATCTGAAAAATATAGATGAAAGTATGATTACCACCTCCTGCATGAATTTTCAAAGCCCTGAGCCATTTTGTTGTATACGTACTAGAAATTTGCTAGCGTTAGAAGCAGCAAAGTAAATTTTCTTGTAATTTTGTTGGCGTAAAATATCAATCAAAAATATCTCTCAAGTGGACATTCAACATTTTATTCAGTAGAAGCTCTACTAAAGTAAGTTTCTAGAAAGGTTTTATTTCCCTGCTTTAATTATAAATATCTTGTTGGGACGTGGTAAGCTTGAACTGGTAGATGGGGCACATTCGTACACCAAAAAATGGGGCAGATTCGGACAGTGCGAATGTTTCTCATCTTTCCCATTTTTGATTATGAAAGTGATTTATATGTTTATAAGTGCAGTATATTTAATAACTTGAAGTTTAATTGTTTTTTATTGTAATTGTTTCAAAATTTGGTGATAGTAGAAAATAACATCTTAAAGAAAGCTTCAGTTTTAAGGAATTCAGACCCAGATTTAAACATTGAAGTAAATGTCCCTGATAATTGTTTAATACCAACTGACTTGTACTTAAGTGATTTTATTCTAGTAGAATTTGCTACTAAATAGAAAATTTTGTTATGTTGGTCAATTAGAAAATTTGGAATTGAATGGTGCTTATTTAAAATTAATGATGAAAAACTTTAAAAACTTTAAAATTAGTGACGAAAGTTTTATTTTCCCAGTAAGTAATGATTCAACATTCATACAAAAAGATAATATCGTATTAAAAGTTCCCCAACCGTCAGTTTCAGGTGTTAATAAGCAAGCTGTTGGTTCACTTTTCTTTTCGAATAAAACCTGACAGTTAAAATATTGGTTGAACTTTTTCTAACTAATTATATTATGTGAAGTATGTCAATGTGCAATATACTCTTCATTACTACAATTTTTTTCTTCATCAAAAACGTAGATGTTCAATATTTTCTGAAGCTGTTTTCTTTTTGTAAAAAAATCTTCAATTTCGAGGAAAAATATGTAAAAGTGCCAAATATCTCGTTTAAGTATCCTTACTTTAAAGTGCCATAAACTTTTTAGTTTGTAAAAATAATTATTGTATAATTTTTGCATATGTACTAATGTGCCTCACACGTGTGCGAACCCCCATGGGGCACATTCGCACGAAATTTCTCGTTTTTTAGATTGATGATATAGGTTAGAAATTCTTGATGAATGCGACCAATTATCGTTCTAAAATATCGGAAAAAGTCTTAACTTTCATTTGAATCCGAATTTGTTTCAATATCTCATCTAGATTTAGAGAAATATACCGAAATGCACTTTTTGTGCGAATGTGCCTCACTCTCCCCAATTTACATAAGTTCTTTTTATGTTAAAATAAACTAAACTAAACTCATTGGCGCAACAGCCCTAGTGGGCCAAGGCCTACGATGCCCATCTTCGTTTCGTGACCGTGGGGCCCTGGGGTGCAAGTTGTTAGGCATGTGTCCCGGTTAGGTGGTCATTCTAACGCAAGACCCCCAGTGTTTAGTTCCCAAGCACGCTTGGTCCTCATTTTATCGACCCACTGAAGGGATGAAAGGCTGAGTGAACCTTGCCCAGCCCGGGAATGTTAAAATAAGTTATCAAAATACTGCTACAAAATTATGAATAAAAAGAACCATATCTTATCGCACTACATGAAAAAATTTTTTTATAAAAAATTATGTTATTTTAAAACTATACCCTTCTTAGTAACTTGGATTTTTTTTCTTTTATCTTCCAGTCCAAAGAGGTTGGGTTACCTGATAGCAGCTAATTATTTCAGTTCCTAGGGGTTTTTATATAATTTCCTAAATAAAAACCAAACGGTGATACTTTAAACATATAAAAATTTATGAAGTATTATCATATATAGGAGTGAGCTACCAACATTTTAACGACCAATTTATATTATTATTATGTAAATTTTCAGGGAGCTTCTGAGTGTAAATTCGAAGTTAGGTTTTCTTCCTGGATTTTTCTTTTTTGAAAAAATTAATGTTTTTAATACAAAATAAAATAGTATTTAAGGTGGAAATGTTTATTTGCAAGGTGACATGTATTGGAGTTAGGGTGTAGAAATTAGTTTTAACTGGCAATATAGGTATAATTTACATTTAGCCACATGCACAATCAAAAATCAGAATGATGTTTCTTTATTGATTTATCAAAAATGTGTAGAAAATATTTACTTTATATATACAGGGTGTATCTGAAATGGTGCAACAAACTTTCAGGGATGATAATACTCATCAAGACGAACAAGAATCGGTATAGAAAGGGGTCCCAGACGAAATCCCAGGGAGTTAAAAAGGGAGCGACACCCCAAAAGAATCATTAAAAAATTCCATTTGTAGAAGAACTACTATTGGTAAAAACTAAATCATGGTCTCAAAAATTGTGGTTTAATATGATCTTTAAAATTATCTCAAAAGTCTTCACTTTAAAATTTGTTTTATTATGAAAAAAGTTAAAAAACCACAAAAAAATGTGAAAATTCTACCAAAACCTCATTTTGTATTTCGATATCCTTTCTTTTGATTTTATAATCTGAAAGGTCATAGTTGTAAACCCCTAAGTCCAAAGTTTGACGTAAAAACAATCAATATTAAACGCTTGAGATCCTGTTAAAGTTCGTTTTTTGTGTGCGCAAACGTGTTTCCTATAGCCGTTTTCAAAACGGCAGTTAGCGGACGCAAAAAACGGACTTAAACCATGCTTTAACAGGCTCTCAAGCATTTAATATTGATGGTTTTTACTTGACACTTTGGACTTAAGGGTTTTCGACTATGATCTTTCAGATTATTAAATCAAAAGAAAGGATTTCGAAATACAAAATAAAGTTTTGGCAGAGTTTTCACATTTTTTTGTGGTTTTTTAACTTTTTTCACAATAAAACAAATTTTAAAGTGAAGACTTTTGAGATAATTTTAAAGATCATATTAAACCACAATTTTTGAGACCATAATTAAGTTTTTACCGATAGTAGTTCTTTTACAAATTGAATTTTTCAATGATTTTTTGGGGTGTCGCTCCATTTTTAACTCCCTGGGATTTGGTTTGGAACCCCCCTTTCTATACCGATTCTTGTTCGTCTTGATGAGTACTATCATCCCTGAAAGTTTGTTTCACCATTTCAGATACACCCTATATACTATACAGGGTAACCTAGTAACGATAATAAATAGACGACTAATAAATATGAAAGGAGAATTTCACCATTTATCCCTGGTTAAGCAGACAATAAGTGTAATCTCACAACTCTCAAGCGACACCTCCAACCGTGGACCGGTTTCGTCCTTGTTAGACTAGTACTTGCCCTCCGCTCTCTTGCATTACCTTCCTATACAGTGCTGATGAGTCCAAACAAGGACGAAACCGGTCCACGGTTGGAGGTGACGCTTGAGAGGTGTGAGATTAGACTAATAAATAGTTCTATATATGTATAACTCCAAATAAAATACTTTAAAGTAAAAATCTTTATAAATAATAATTTGTATTAAATTTTCACATGACAAGGTCTTGTAATAATATCAATACTCTCGTGTTTTTAATCACAAGTTAAGTGGAAATAATTCCTCTCAATTGACCTTTTTATTTTTTTGTTGACTATTATTCTATTATTTTTTATCTATGAAAATTACCGTGGTTGAAATTATAATTATTTTCCCTTTACAAAAAATGTTTACTCTTTTAAGAGAAGTTCTTTAATTTAAACTTTTCTCTGAATCAAAAACCAATTTTAATGTGCTGATGCTTGATGGATATTTTTAGTTAAATGAGGATAAATTTTATGACTGCACTGTACACTGGAATCAAACTTCTTATTATGTAACATTTGAATAAAACAAGTAGAGTCGGTATATTTGTTCCTAAAAAACAATATGTTATATTTTTTCTTAATAAACGTAAAAGAAATAAATTAACAATGATGAGCACATACGTAAATTCCAAATTTATTCTATAAAATATATACTCGTATAAAGTGTCTAGATAAAAGTATCTGGTTGTACTTTTTTTTGGAATAATAATAAAAGTCTAATTTTTCATAATAGACTATCATTCTCAAAGCTATTCGCTAAACGGATTTTCTGCTTTTTCTGTTCTTTTTGTAAGGCGATGTTTCAATCCATGTGTCCCCTGGTGATTCCTTTTGAACTCGTATGAGAACAACAACCATAAAATCTGTATAGTAAGTTTATCAGGTATTTACCTTCTGACATTTCAAACAGTTAAAATAATTGTTATAGTAAAGCTTTTTGTTCTCGGAAAAGTTAAATAAAGATTAGAAACATTGGATTTTAGAGTATATTTGTTATTCTTGCTATTTTTAGTTCGGTTGAAATAATAGTACTAAAGTGAATTGATTGAAAATTACTCAAACCACTTTGAAACGGCTTGTTTATATTAACCAAATATTTTCATAACTATAGAAAGATAATCAGTGTTAGAAATTGGGTAAAATCCCCTAGTCCTGCGGACCAGTGCTTTACTAATCTTACTGGTCTTGAACCAAAATGACTGGTCCGCGTTTCCATTGAAGATAAACGAAGTTTGAAAGAAATGTTTTAGTGCAGATATTTTTTTTATAATAATAATAATAATTTATTGACAATTGATACATGAACAAAATGAGAAAAAAGAAACCCATAACCTGGAGGAAAAGATCCTATACAGGTATAATACATACATGAAACAAAGTGCAATGAAAATTAAATACAATAAAATTATACTTGAAGTGAATATACAATAAAAATAAACACTAGTAAGTATAAAAAACTACTTGTGATATACAAAAAAAAGAAGTAATAAATTAATAATACATAGAAATGGAAGAGATGTACTAAGTGGCAAAACGGTTTGGTGTCGGGGAGTTTATAATTAAATTCAGTCAGTTTTAAAAGAACTGCTCAATATTTATTATTGTTAATAGGTAAAATTTTAAACGTTTTTTAAATATATTACTGGTTATACTGTTTTGAATACTTGGGGGTAAGTTGTTGTAAAACTTTGGGCCAAGATATGATAATATTTTACGCATTATTTCTTTAGTGGGATATGGAATTTTGTAGATTTCATTATTTCTTCTTGCGCTAATCAATAGTTTTCTTTCACAAAAATACGGATTTTTATATATAAATAAACATGTTTTATAATAATAAAAATAACGTAGCGGAAGAATGTTTAGACTTTGGTACATGAAAAAATTTGTATGGTCGGTTGAGTTTAATATAATTTTTATAAATTTATTTTGGAGTGAGTTTAAAGCTGCAAAATTACTGGCATAATCACAACCCCATGCAGTTAAACCATAAGAAAAAATAGGGTGAACCCAAGCATAATACAACTGCAGTAAAAATTTGCCATCAGTTGAATAACGGAGATGTTTGAATCTAAATAGCAGAAATCTTAGTTTTTTGACGACATAGGTTATATGAGTTTTCCATTTTAGGTTTGAGTCGATAAAAATGCCAAGGTATTTGATTGATTTTACATTTTCGAGGCTTACGAAGGCTTATTTGTTCAGGTATATTGCAGGGAAAACTTAAGAACATAATGCGGTGCACAAAAATCAGATTTGCTATTTCTTTATCGGGTAACTAATTGTTAGATACCCCTGAAAGTCGATAAACATAGATTAAAATAAATTCATTGCATTTTATTTTTTTTCGCCACGGGTCCGGCGACTAGTGATTTTCTCACCATAATGGTCCGAGCCGATTTTCAGTGGTCTCGGAACAGCGACCACCGCAATTTCGAACACTGAAGAGAGTGAAGAATTTCAATTTCAAAATTTATTCACTTTCTAATTTTTCATCGTAAGTTTATATTTAAATGTAAGATCAGGAACTTCCACTTGGTAAACCTCGGGTTTCTTTTGCGTGGCCCACGAAACCCCCTGATAATTCCCCTCCCCCCAAAAAAGTGGCTTTAAAACATTTTTTTTCGATGCTAAAATTCAAAAAAATGTTCAGGAGAACCCCCCCTCATTTACTTCTTAGGTTATGGAGTATTGTTTTATGCAATATTCTTGAAAAAGAAAGTGTAAAGTTTCAGGGGAGGTAGTGTATACCGGTAATTACCCCTGGGTGAAACACGGATTTATGGGAGTTTAGGTTAACCTTATGACAAGGGGTTTCGATATCCAAAAAATGAGGTAAATACGCTATGTTGTAGAGAAAATTCCATAAACTTTCTGCGGAAGAAGACCCTTTATATAGTAGTACATCACACCATGATATGACTTTCATCCCTTCGTCGTTCCATAGGAGGAAGAAAAATACAGTTTATAAGAATTCTAAATAATATTCCATGGCATGTACATAATTCCCACACAGAAACATACATAATGAGGGGTGTATTAAAAACTCTTCTTCCCGTTAGGATTTCTCCTGAAATCGAAATAGAATCAACCAATAACACAATGTTTGGAAGGGAATATTTCCTTATTCATACACTATGGAACTTTATATAGATGGAAGAATTATCATTCCAAATACTGTTTACAACACGAGTTTCATGCAAATTGTTGGTCATAATGCCATGCACTGCAAGTGCTTAGAAGCTTAAGATCACTATACAATGGTCATATTTGCACTCGAGTAATTATGGAAAAGAAGCTGTCAAACCCCCCCCCACAAAAATGCAAAACTAACACATTTTTTTGTATTACCCTTTATTTACTTTCATGTCCAACCTCAATAAAACAATATACTTTTTACTTAAATTGTGATCATAATGAAACACTACTATTACTGAAGAAAGATTAAAAATGTTCTCCCAAACTTCCGAAGTTAATTAAAACTGAGTTAAAGTATGATAGTCATTAGCCAATGTTCAGAATGCAGTACAAACTACTGATCAACAGAAACATGTAGAAAGCCTAATTAGTGTTGTAATGAAATAGAGGATAACAAAGCATTGATCTTAGGAAGCACTTAGCATGCATTTATTGAACTCAAGTGTAAGGAACTCTAATTGTGAATGCAAACTCCAGGTCCTTCAATTTAGACTAGCTGTTCTTTGGTAATGAAATAGTAGTTAAAATGAGCCTGTTAATCACATCTTTCGTACTCGAGTTCTTTTAAGTTAATAAGTATTTTAGTGTGTATTTTCCAGTTGACATTTTACTTTAATCAACATACTTCGCTTTTGTGTTACGGTCATGGAGAAACATCATTTTAAATTTGATGTAAAAATGCTAAATTTGAACAGACCGTTTGATCTAATTATCTGTTTTGTCTGCTCTCTTAAAATTTCTTATACCATCTGTCTTCGTCTAGTTTTAAGTTTATTGTCTTTAGTTTGGCAGTTCACTATAGTAGTCATTTTCTACCCACTAATCACAATGCATTTATGTTGCACTTATACGCTAGCAACCCTTAAGGTGAGTTTGGGGGGATGTTTGGCCCATCCGATTAGTCTGGCTGCTTACAAAAAATATTGAAATAGCTCACCAAGTATCATATATAAAATCAAGCTTGAGAAAATGAGAAAAGTTACATTATTTTTATCACAATGCATTTCTGTTGCACTTATACGCTAGCAACCCTTTAGGTGCGTCTGGGGGGATGTTTGGCCCATCCGATTGGTCTGGCTGCTTACAAAGAATATTGAAATAGCTCACCGAGTATCATATACAAAAATCAAGCTCGAGAAAATGAGAAAAGTTACATTATTTTTATCACAATGCATTTCTGTTGCACTTATACGCTAGCAACCCTTTAGGTGCGTCTGGGGGGATGTTTGGCCCATCCGATTGGTCTGGCTGCTTACAAAGAATATTGAAAAATCTCACCGAGTATCATATACAAAAATCAAGCTTGAGAAAATGAGAAAAGTTACATTATTTTTATCACAATGCATTTCTGTTGCACTTATACGCTAGCAACCCTTTAGGTGCATCTGGGGGGATGTTTGACCCATCCGATTTGTCTGGGTGCTTACAAAAAAATATTGAAATAACTCACCGAGTATCATACATAAAAATCAAGCTTGAGAAAATGAGAAAAGTTAAATTATTTTTGGGAGCTTTAAAGCGTCTGTTAAAAGTTAAGGCCGATGGAATGCGTCTGGCAGTATTGATTACTAATGTTTGACAATATGTTTTAAAACATATGTAAAAATCAGCCATGAGAAAAGTTAGCACTTTTTTACCTACCTTTAGCACGTGGTACCTAAAGATTGGCCGGCAGGCCAAGCTAGCGCGTACGCACACACTCAAAGTTTATACTAACACTACATTATCCCATATATTTTTTTCGTGAGAAAATAAGAAATGTCTGGGGGCTCTGGGATCTTCATCTATAAGATCAATGCTTCAAATTGCATTTTTTATTCAAATTTAATACTTATTAAATTTATTATATTTCTTTAATAAACTAAAAAATAATTTTCAAATGCAATCCAAAGAATTAGATTACGTTTTACGGTGTCCCAAGATGACAATGTGCCAAAGTGCCTCACTTTCCTGTATCAAAAAAATTAGTATGGAACACTTATAATAATTTTACTGTTTCATAAGTGGAAAATTTGATGGGAACATTTTTAGCAGGAGCAATGTTACCACAACCAATCAAAAAACATGAAAAAAAATTGTCGAATATTCTATTTGTCTTTTATCAAACTGGAATGGAAAATATCTTTACTGACCAACAAAACTCAATTTAAAAATATATATAGTACATCGAAATCCAGGATTCATGATAACTTTTTACATATTCCTTCCCTTTGACATTTTCACCTGCCCTCATATCGAAAATATTTTACGACCGTACACTCTCAATGTCATTAGTGGTTTATAAACTAACCAAGAGCAGAAATTACGAAGTAAAAACATCTTTGCAACCTTAAGAAAAATAAAAGGGGCTTCGTGGTAGCGATTCACCACGCCCACCCTTTTCTCTGATCCAATTGGTTCGTTGATTTTTCTCTCCTAGTGGATGCTGGTGCAGGCAGGAAGAGAAGCAACTAACCGAAGCCGTGCTAACCCGGTTTCTGGTAGCGGCGTCGTGGAAGGAGAGAGAAATGAGATTAGTTGGAATTGCCCGGTTGAAAGGGGAAACGTGAAACGAGGGGAATTCCTTGTGCCGTCTTACTTTCTTGCTTGTCTTACTTTGGGGGAGTAAAAAACTTGTCGCTCTTCATTCATGCTTTTTTTGTGAGGAAAGGGTATCTTATTAGGATAAAAATCAACGGTTTACAGGTAAAAGCTGTGTTAAGGTGCACTGTAAAAAATCTGGGTAAATGTAAAACCAATATTTGGTGCAAAGGTTTTAATTTCCCCAAACTTTAGTGCAATGAAAATTTATTTTACACTATAAAAAATATGGGTAAATGTAAAACCAATATTTGGTGCAAAGGTTTATTTTTTCCCGAAACTTTGGTGTGATGAAAAAGCTAGATTGTACCAAAAATTGGTAGTAAGATTGAAAAATACTTTTATGGTGCAATCGGTTGCACCAAAGTTTGGTAAAAATGCTCTTAACTGGGACCGTTGTTTAGTTGTGTTATCGCATGCGTCGGAAAGAAAAATGGTATTATAATAAGTTTTAAAGTTTTGAATCCACGCTGGAGCAGTGGTAGCTTGCTGGCAAAGCATGCGGCAGTCTGTGGGTTCTATCCCCGGTGATTATTATTTTATTAAAACTTCCAAAAAACAGCAAAAAGTACACCTTATTATGGTTCAACCGCTCTCTAATTTTGAGTGCCTTTAAACACCATATTATGGTGCAACCTCTTTCTGATTTTTCGTGCTAGTGATAGCGCCATAATATGGTAAAATTAAGAGCCATTTTTTGTAGCCAACAAATAAATACCAGATTTTGGTGCAACACGGCCAAAAATTTCTTACAGTGTGGGTGTGGGTTTCTGTTACTTCTCACTCAGACATTTTTTTTTGAATTCGTCTTTATTTCTTTATATATTATCAGCAGGGTTAACTTCTGCACGTGCATTTGTTTGATTTTTTTCTGTGTGTTCCTGATCCCTCCATAACAGTTACTCCATTTTATTATACAGTTGGTGAGATGGAGATCACACCGATTCAATAAATTAATCGAAAAGCATACAAAAGCTCACAAGAATACTTACAATTGACCTGAAAGTATCGCTAAGTAAAATTTAATCAATTTCCTTATGACAGCGTAGTTCTTACCCAATATTTAGAATAATAAAGTTAATATAAGACGAATTCTTTTCTTTAAATATAGGTACATCCGAAATTATGCACCCTATGTATGTAAAGTACTGGTTAACCCTGGTTTATCTTCAGAAAAGCTGTTATAACATTATTTGTGAATTGAATTGAGTTACACCCAGTGTTATTCTTAGGATTTTTTTGGAGGAGTAAAAATACTCCTTGACTTTTTTAGGAGGCGTGAAATTCATTTATGAGGAGTCAAATACCGGAAATAGCATAAACTGTATGTAAAGAGACAAATTTTTTATAAAAACGCTTTTTTTAATGGACAAACTGAAATCGAAAAAATGAGGATGCTATTTTGATTTTTAACAATTATAGCATCTGTTAATATAAGTATAAAATATTAAACATTATAAATAAAATAATTTATTTTCCATTATATATTATAAATGAAATATTTATTTATTACAAATTTAAGTAGAAAATTTTTTTGATTTCAGTGGGGTGCCATGCATTTTTTAAGCAAAACGTTTATTAAAATTCAAAGCGTGAAAATACGCCTGGCTAGTTTTTAAAAGCGTATTTCCTATTTTCAATGCGTGAAATACGCTCTCGTTACACCCATTGAAAAAAATAAAGACTCACATAAATAATTGCATATTCTATAAAAACAAATTTCTACCTTGGCATATGGTCATAGAGTAAGTCACTTACTTATAAAAGAACGCGATGTTTTTGTGAAATCGCTTTCCTTTTTACTGGATTTTGTTTTTCTTGCAATACTTCTATTAAGGAATATCCCTGTAGAACCGGTCTTTCCTTTAGATTTCTCTTTAGGCAGTAAAGCAAACTTTGATAAAAAAAATAATCTATTTCAGTCTTGAGCCGCCCATTCAACTTGTCGGTTAAACTTCAAAATAATTTTTAAATTAATGAATTAAAGTTTCTACTAATGCATTCAAATATATAATAAAAAACAGCTTTTTTACAGATTGCAAAGTTTATTGTTGAACTGAAAATCGTTATCAAAGGTAATCAAAATCGCAATACAATCAGCAATCATAAAGTGCCGAATAGAGCGGAAGCGCCATGCCACCTGGTGCCAAATAACGCACCGGAAGCGCAGCGCCCCCACAATATTCAACAACAGTTAACATATTTTGCAATTTTAGTTGCAAAAACTGTATTCAATATTAATAAATAGAATTGGATATTTAAGAACAAAATGTATTTTGATAATTTTATTACGAGTGAAAATGAACAAAATGTAATACTTCTGCAGATTTGATTGCTTGAAAAACCTTATGTTAAAACTTCCGTGTAAGTTATTGCCTAGTATATCTTGTTTTAGTAGAACTTACGAGTTACTCTAAAATGCAGTGGCTAGACATCATAAGAACAAAAGCTGATAAATGATGGATGGAAGTCGTCCTTAGGCTTTAGAAGAAAAGGAAAAATATTTCTCTAACATTTTCCCAAAAAACTTTAAGTGGTACTTAAACTTTTTGAATTTTTATGATGGATCACTGAATTTCTTTCACGCATTTTTAAAAAGAGAATATTTTACTTTCTAGCATGTTTTTCATTAATTGCTGAGCTTATCCATTATTAAAAGGTTTTTGAGAGAAAAAATTAGCGTTAAATCCTTTTTCTGTCACTAAATAGTTTTTAGATCGTGTTTTGCGAAACGTATTAAAAATATGTCAATCAAGATATTTTTTACCTCCTTTCATTCCTCAGAGTGTGTACCCTTAACACTAAATTGTTCTTTTAATTATTGGTCAATTTCTAATCGTTTGGTTTGAAATGCATACTTCTGGCAGTGGATAATTTTCAAATAGAGCAAATAATTTTATTTAAAATAAACTGTGATAAAAAAAAACATTTTTATTTAAAATACGATTTAAAATTTTGGGTTCTCTAGTTTGTCAGCAAGTTTGTAAAATAATCTATACCTAAGATTATAAGCAAAGGAAATAAGACTGATTCAGTTAAAACTGGCCTTTTATACTTATTTACTAATTTTTTTTTCAAGCAAGGAATGTTTACGAAAAAATTATGGTGCCTAAATGCTTTAAATGTAAATCTTCACCTATTTCCATAACAGTTTTCCAACTTAAAGTAACATTATCCTACATTAAAAAATTAAATTGCTGATTTTTCAATTAGCAAATAATTTGCATTTCATTAATTTCTAATACTCCGGATAAATTAAAAAAAACGTTCAGAAATATGTTGAAAGCAAAAATTCAAAACTGAACATTCTAACTTTCTATTTGTTGTTACATCAGTAGGCACTTTAATTCTAGTGCAATTTTGTCTAAAATACAAATCAGCTCTATTTAAACATTTTATTAAGTAATATATATATTTTTAAAAATACTTATATATATATAAACATTGCATAAACCAAAAGTACTTAAAAATCAATGCAGGATGTTTTATAGATAGTGTTGCTAAATAATGTCAGATAGGAAATGCAAATAATTATAGAACACGTTTATTAAAATTGATAATGCAAACTTTCTGAAAGCACTTAATTTTGATTAAATATATTTTACTTACTTTTCCTCAATGATTAATTGAAAATAATATTAATTAATTGAAAAAGAAATTTGGAATTCTTATAAGTAAGAAATATATTATGATTATAAAATTTTAGTTAAATTAGTTCACCTGAAACATTTTAATTAGGTTTCAAAAAAAGAAATGATATTTCTTAGAATTTGGTGACACGTGTGCTAATATTTTCACTGATCATTGTTAATGATTTTACTTTTTGCTCTAAGTACTTGGAAAAACAATGCCTACTTCTAAATTTGCCTTATACTTAAGGCATTCCAATTTTAATGAGTATTGCCTTATGTAAAAATCAAAAATAAACTTCAAAGCATGTGGTTAATGTCGAAAAAAGGATTAGAATTAATTAAGATTTCTAAATATAACTTCTTAAGTAGGTGTGTGATTCTGAAGCTTTAAATTTCAGATAAAATTTATCATTGTATGAAGAAATGAATCCTCAAATTTCTTCTAATTTGAAATTTGTATCAATAATTCAAATTACTCAATTTTTAGCTTGATATGCAGAGCTTGCGTACAAAGATAATATTCACATCCACAAGTAACCCCCATTTAAGAAAAAAAACATTGTCATAACTATTGTCTGACCACCACTAGAAAAACTTTTGGCTTTGTACAATATTGTGTCGGTTATTATATGGGAACGAATTGTTCCAATCAATTTTGGGGGTCATGGTATTTAAAAAGCGTCTTTAGTAGAGCCGAGAGTTAAAAATACCAGTGTTACATGATTGGCTAAGAAAATACCACGTAATGCTCTTCACGTTGTACCTTTGACCCAATCATGTAGGTTTGGTATTTTCGGACTGTCGGGTCTAAAGAAACTTTTATGATATTTCAAAAACGCTAAGAAACCCTTTTTTAAAATCTGTGAGACTATTGTTTAGCTTTGAACTTCTTTTCAAATTTTGTTTTTATGTCAAAGTTTACCTCGTGGCGGTCAGACTAGGTGTGTAATTAGACATTGTACTTATTTCGTAAACGACTGTCACGACGTTTTTCACTTTCACGTTTAGTTACATTGAGGTGATCCAGTGGCACCAATTGACGGTTTCCAGAAAGACATAATATCGCCATTTTTACCTGTTCAAAACCAGAAACCAAAGGCAAAAAGGGAAACTGTTCTTAACTTTTGTCAGATTTGGCTATCAAAGGCGCTTTAAGCCCAGTAATACCGTTTTGTCTATTCTGTGGGTCAAACCATACTACTGTCCCCCAAATCCATACTTCAAGCCCAAACAACCACTCTGGAAACATTCAATCCCTTCACTTCGCTTCCAAATTTCCCCCACTTCGCTTTCAGCAATTTTCATTTCCTCCGTGCATAAAACTTTTCTCCATTGTCTCCGGAAAACGCAGTTCGCGTCATCAGGGCCACTGAACGTTTTCTTCTCGCACGTATTCCACTCTCTAGTTTTTGCTCTCGAAAACGAGTGGAACGAGAGTTTGCATCTATTTATTCTCGCCGTGGCGAGATGGCGCTTTTGTTTTTGCTCTTTAATTTTCACGAAGGGACTGTTCTTCTTTCAATATCGCCCGCCTCGGGCGATATTGTTATGCGCCGAGGGATGGTTTTTACGGCAGATTCCACAGTTAAGAGAAAAGATGATTTCCGTAAAGTCTTGTGATATTTGGGATGTGATAAAGGGATTGAGAGAATCGCGATTGAAGATTTTTCTTTTTAAAATGTAACCCGCCGCGGCGGGTATAGCATCTAGTTTTTAATAAAAGAAATTTTAATGGGAGAAATGTAGAGGGTAAAGTCTAAGTCGCTTATAAATGAATAATGAAGTTTTCAGCATCTAAAGCAATATTTTATTTTCATCTGAAATAACCTTTCAATTATGCAAATTATTGTGTATAAAAAAGTGTGCAACTTTAAACTATCCCATAATCTCTCCAAATTTTCGGTAATTATAACTTTGGGCCATTCTTTAACCCTTTCATCTTTCAGTCCTATCCGCCACAAATTTACCATAGGATTTAATTATTTAATATAAATTTTGGGTAGCCTAAAACTGAGAAAGTCTTAAAAACTCTCACCTCTTTCGATTTTAGTAAATGTACTAAAAATTACCAGTTAAGTGTAACTTTAAAAAAAATTCTCAACCATCATTTTTATTGCAAAACTCTTTTATGCCCCGTTCTCAAGGTAAAGATTATCGCTTTCGATAAGCATTCTAATCTGAACTACCTATAAAAAACTTTTTAAACTGTTTAGTACTTAAAGTAATGAAAATATTAAACATTTTTTTAACTGCAATATCAAAACCTTCAATAATTATATAGAGATGATATCTCCCAAAGTATTGATTTCTTCCTCTCATTTTTTAAAAAAAAAATTCCCTAACCATCACCATTACACCTAATCTCATCCCCAGCCTTTAATAACGCCCAGGGTCATCCCCATGAAATTATTTCCATCACTGAGTTGCACAAGAGGCGATGGCAGAAGCTTATTATATTCCCAAGATTAAGAACCTGCTCGTTAATAACAGAGGATGCTGTTACAGAGAATTACCGGAATGATGGATACTGTGTTGGGATCGGCTCTTTTTATATCTGGACGCATCGGATGATGACAATGCAAGGGAGGGTATAGTTATGGGACGGGGGGTCAGAAGCCAACTGTCACTCGCACTGTACCGTCCGTTACCCGAGGGATGGATCATATTTCTTTCTGTGGGAGAGATCCCCTTTGGAATAATTAGTTTGGTGAAGAACTGGAGGTGGGGTTCGATAAAACTTAACTAGCTGTTGTTGTTAAGTATTCGTTTTGGTTAGGTTGAAAAATGATATGCCGGTGATAACTCGATGATTAATTTTCTGGGTGTATCTTTCTCGTTGTGTTTCGGCCTTAAAATGACAATGTGTTCTTTTAAAAACTAATTAAAGATCCTTGTAGTGTTCCTGCTCGAATAAGAACAAAAGGATGAATGAATAAAGGTAGAGAGCGTGTTGTGATGTATCTTTCGTTTCCATTGAGACATTAACAACAGCTTATTATTATATTGAATTCATTAGTTTATTAAAAGTGGCGTTATTTTTTATTGTGTTTTCTAAAGAGTATTATTTATCATTATTCCGGTTTTAAGCGCGGTTGGAAACAATGATTGCCAAATTTGTTTATCAACTTGCGATGTTAGCAGTAAGTAGCACGTCTACAGAGTTCTGTTTAAATTTAAGGTTAGATCAAAATAAATTTTATTCCTCACATTGAAAACTGAAGAGTATGTTAAGAAGTCAATGTTTATTAGTGGCTGTAAGTAAATTTAAATACATAAAAATTAATGAATTTGAAATTCTTATCGTTTCAAAAGAATAATCTATAGGTATATGTTGCTTCGTTAATCCGTAACCCTACAATGCATGATTTTTTAAATTCACTTGAAAATCATTTATGTGACTTCTATTATGGTGTACATTAGTAAAAAAAATACTAAAAAAATTTAATTTTTTTTCTACTTTTTATTGGACAAAAACTTTGTCCTTGTGAAATTCATTTGTGTCTCTTGTGAAATTAATTGTGAAGTGAAATAAAGCCAAATGCTCACAAAATATAAAAAAAACAACTTATCTTTTCAAAACATTTTTTTTCAAGCTGTGAAAAAATTTTTTATTTTAATTTATATGGTACTTTTATTTTGGCGTTTTCTGTGTCTTGACTTTCGTTTCACTAGCTACTAACAAATGTCTCAAAATAGTACCCCTGCTGTGATCTACTGGCGATCTAAAGTGCTAATACAATGCAATGTTATATCTATTGTACTTATTGCATGGTGTTGCCGTTTGGAAATGAAAGTTCGAGTAGGAAATGGGGAAAAATGTCGTGTTGCCAAATGGCATCAGTATGCACTGTAGGGTTAAAATATTAACTTTGTTTTTTGGGGAATATTCATCTTTCATTTGGTATTTTTATAGAATTAAGAGGCATATAGAAATCCATCCCATTTGATTTTATCTACCATTACTCAAAGGGAATAGTCCGATTAAGTTGCTTGGCAACAAATCCAATACAACAAGTCGTAGATCTCTTGTGTCGGTTATTTAAATTAGTATAAATAGTTATAACCTTCTTTCAATTTAAGTCGAATAGGTTTGCATACTGGAGTAGCTAACTAAAATTACTTTGATAGTTAAAATTATGCAACACCCATGTTAATCCAAAAAAATTCTACAGTTTGGAATTTCATGGCTTTTAAACATAATAACCCTTTTAAACCCAATATTCATAAGCTCTGTGGACAGAAAAGTCTTAATTTTAGAGAGGAAAGATACAATTCCCTATCAGTAGTTCCTTTACTTAAAAAAATAGAATATCACTTTAAAATTTTTAATAAATACCCAATTAATTAAATTTTAGAGTCCCTGAAAATTTAACAAAGGAGTATTATAGATTTGCGTATTTTTCAACAATTTAGAAGCCGAAATCTCCATAAAATTTTTAAAATTAGAAGTAATAACTGAGATAATAAGATATTTTCTGTAATTGATGTATACAAAATTTTTACTTTTCTCTCCGTCTGATATTATAACGTTATAAAACTATTTGTTCATTGTTCATGTGAAGATGATCTAGCATATCTTTTATATTTTTCTTTTAATGAATTTGCATATTCATCTCATGAAAGGAAATTTGAAAAGATTTCAGTTTATTCACTCAAATATTCCAATATAAATTTCAAAAATAGTAGTAAAGCAGTCATTGTGAGAATTTTTAAATGCAGTAACTAGAAATTTTTATGCTGGTGGTATCATAATTTTCTATTTCAAACTGTGGAGTGGCTTGCGGAAAGGCACTGTGAAACTATAGCAGCCTCAATAAATTCTCACTTGAATAATATAATATTGAAAACTAATATGAGTAAATTTTTCAATCATAAACCTATCATATTTTTTTGTTTTCTAAGCTTTTACTTAAGCGTGGTAGCACGAATTCTTCTTTATTCCGCATGGGCGATGTGTGCTTAAAAATGAAGTACTAATAACTTTAAATGGAGTATAATTAGATCCGGAAAAAAGAGGTATAAAAGGTCTGGTAAAAAAAGTCTTATTAATCATCAATTTTTTTTTATTATGTAAGTACATGTCAACCATTGATTCCGTATCCAAATCCAAAGTCAAACCGTCAATGTAAAGCCAAACTATGACCTTCCCAGGTTCACCATGTTGCCATAAAAAATATTGTTATAGATTTAGAATGGGAAAACCAACACTGAAAATAAAATTTCCTCAAAAGTATTCAATGCTCCACGCGCGTTTCTTCTTTCCATCGTTCCATATTTCATACTCCCAAAAAATATCGCTTCATATATCACCTGAACCAACCAGCCCTTTCAGAGCTATTCCTCCAGGCTTTACCTTCAAGGCCTGGAAAAAAAGGGGCCCGAAAAACTTTCCGCATTTTATTCCCCTACAAGACCGGTTAAGGTGGGGAATTTTCCGGACTTATAAAAAGTCAGACTAATGCTTCATTTATTTGTTCGCGTTGGATTTTACTTTTTCCCATGCGCCAAAGTACCTCTATACCTACGAATAGGCGCTATAGAGGGATATTCCCGCTTTGATAAATGAAAGTCGTATATATGGCAAATGATGCCCTATTGCTATGGCAGTGAGTCTGACATGACACTTTTGCATTACTCCTCTGACAGTTATGGATGGCACTAAATCGCCCCGAGACTCTTTCATGAGCCGAGATTCGAAATCTCGACTTGGAAAAGCTAATAACCATAATTTTTTTTTACCGAATTTGTGAACGAAATCTGAATTTCACCGGAAGTATGTAAATAGACCATTCTTCAAGAGAATAATACACCATTGATATGTTTTGGTCTTATTTTCTTCGCTAAGCCTTCTAACTTCGTAAATTGAGATTTCTGATTGGATAGCTATTTGCTCTGGTGTTTGTTTTGCGGGATTTTTCCTTGATGAGATATCGCTGGAATAGTTTTCTGGAATAGTTTTTTTTGGAATAGATGAGTTCCTTCTCTTTTATGTTGTTCTATACCTGCTTTGGTCTTAATCTTTGATACTTTTCACCAGGTAAATATTTCATGTAGCGATAAGCTAAACCGACAGGGGTATCGGATATTTTTAAGTACATAATACTTCACAAATCAATGTAAATTCGCTATTTAAATTTTGACTACATAATTAGAAAGTCTGAAGTAGCCACTAACTAATATGCAAAACTTTTAAACCACCCTCTTAAATATTTACCATAATAAACGACATCTTAGAAGTATTCAGTCTTTTGAAATTTCGAAAACAGCACTGCTGAGATTAGGGGAGGACGCGAAGGGAAACGCGCCGTTCCCCGAAATATTTATACTATCCCTGAATCTTTTGAAATCAAAAACGTAAAAAACAAAAGAAAACCAAAGGTGAGTTCCATCAAATTTTTTTTTGCAAACCGCAGCACTGGTAAACAGGAGGGTAATATACTTGATATTGATAAAATGATAACTTATTTTCATTAAAAATATTATTATAGAAGAAACATACACGTTTGTTGTAACGCATGTAATTAAAAAATTAGAAACTTGTCAAGTAGAAGTCTCCTTAAGGGGGATTGAAGTATTATTTCTTAAGATCTTTGGCCAAATTATTTAAACTTCTTTTAAAATCATATGGAACCTTAAAACAGATTAACAAATTGAGATAGCATTCATTATCAAAGTAAAGACCATCACGATAACGATATATTATATCATTTCCGAGTTCGGAAAGCACTTTAAAACAAGCGTGCTTCAAATAAATTCCTCCATCTTCCAAACCTGATCTTTCCAATTTTCTTTTCAAAACAGATTTATTCGCCTTGAGATTCACGAAAATCAAATCCACATACTACACTCTACGATATCTTGATCATCAAAAAACACCGCCCATTCCCTACCTTCAAGAAAGAAACCACTTCTTCTCTTGCCGGAGCATATATCTCTTATTTCTATCCATAGCACCCCGCATCCATGTTCACCCATCCATTGAAATTTATTCCGACGTTTATTTTTTGGGAGAAAAAGCGAACTTTTTCGAACCATATGGCGCCAGGCATGGTTAGCTCTGTGGCTACCGTCTTATGATGGACGGAATCGATACTTTCGGACATCGATATTTCTGTGATACCGAGTACTTTTATGTATCGAATAGCTCAACTGATTATTAAAAAAATTATGTCATGTTTAATCAATTTAATTAATTATTCTCTTCTATAGGAGATTGAATGAAGGAGTTTAAATTCAAGGAATTTTGTAGGAATTTTCTAAACATCGTTTTATTTAGATTGTTTAACAAAATGAACACGAATAACGGAATCGATACTTTCGGACATCGATATTTCTGTGATACCGAGTACTTTCATGTATCGAATAGCTCAAATGATTATTAAAAAAATGATTTCAAGTTTGATTAATTTAATTAATTATTCTCTTCTATAGGAGATTAAATGAAGGAGTTTCAATTCAAAGAATTTTGTAGGAATTTTCTAAACATCCTTTTATTTAGATTGTTTAACAAAATGAACACTTCTGTTTTGAAGTTATGAACACTTTTGATAAAATTGAGCTAAAACCTGATGAGATCATAAATGAAATTTAAGGGGCACACCTAGTGTGAAATTTTCAAAAAATCGATTTTTTTTATTTTTTATATTTCGATAGGTTATACCTTTAAAAATAACATACTAAAATTTTAAATCGATATCTTAAATAGTTTTTGAGAGCCATTTAAAAGAGTAGCCGCTCGGCAGTGAACACGATCATTTTATCTTTAAACGCGTTTTTCTCGAAACAGCATTTTTCGAATTTGCTTGCGTGATCACTCGGAGACAAATGATCCGATCACTATCAAATTTTTTTTGCATCTTCTCTATATAGTTCTCCATACGATAACCTTCCAGTTTTTTGATCTGATCAAAAATCGAATTTTGGCAGGCCAAAAACGACCAAAATTTTGGGTAAAATTTAACTTTTTTTTCAACATGCCGCCATTTTGTCAATTTTTGATTTTTTTGTTCGCCCGAGGGTCATCGTACAGACAATATGTTTTAGTTTCACGAGAATTTTTTTTTAGGTTTTATCAACGGAGAAGACTGCAATCACGCAAGCAGTGGAGGACCTTTTTTTAGCGCCGCCGGAGATCGGGGTGTCATTTCAAAAATATTTAATATTTTATGTCAAAAATTTTACTGTGTATTCTCAAAACATGTATAAATATAAATTAAAAAAAAAAAAATTTTAAATTTTTAAAACGATTGATTCACTAGTTTTCTTTTTTTAATTCCCAAAAATTGCCTTTTTTTAGGCTGTCACACTAGGTGTGACCCTTAAAGTGAAATCTGTAAAATTAGCATTCATTTGAGATAGTATGTTTTTCTTGATTAATTTCAAAATTACTTCGCACTTTCCCTTTTAACAGGGTAAATCCAAAAATCTAGGAAGTTATGGGGCATAAAATCTAGCCCTCAGAGATAAACTATTTTTCAAAAAATTTAACTCAATATATGTGCTTATTTACATTACAAAAGGTAATAGAAAAAAATTCCAACGTTAATTGAGGAGCTGAGAGCCAGAGTGGACCAACCCACAAAAAATTAAAAAGCATTTTTTTTTAATTTTTCAGTAGAATGTAGAGACATCTATTGATTTAAGATAGAAACAATGCATTTTTTTAGTTCCCACAAGATGGCATCACTTTTTCGTTTGATCTAGTAATTAAAATCGCACAAAAATTTAATGCCAGAATGGATCAAACCACTTGGTCCATTCTGATTCTGACTTTCAACAGGATCCTCTAATTATTGATCACGAGAAGATCAAATCTAAATATTAAATACTAACCTCAAAAAGAAAAGTTTAAATATTACTACAATTTTGTAAAGCGTTTTCTCGAAATAACAGCTGCTGAGGTTGGTCCACTCTGGCTCTCAGCTCCTCAATTGAAGAAATCAACTTGACATTTAAAAGTTTGAAAATTCTAGGAGATACAAACATTTCACCAATTTGGGCCCCTAGACAAAAATCCTTACCCCATAAACATCCTTACCTCATAATTTCTTCAATTACAACGCCTTTTTTGTATAGTTTTGAAAATGACATCTACCTACAGAAAATTTGGAATGTATTTATTATGAGTCCAAAAGATATGGTATGAAAATAGCTAAACGCCAAAAGAGAAACTTCTCGCTTTCTTTCCAGTAATTTTATTTTATTAAATGCATTTCAGTAGGAAAAAAGATTACTTGAATTTAAATGTTGACTTTCCCAAATATCTTTATACTTAAACTGGAAGTCTAAGCATCGATACTTAAACGAATCGATTTTTCACATCGTTTGAGACGCCGAATCGCTGATCCTTGTATTTGGCGTTCATCCTCTACTTTTCTCTCAACGAAAAGTTGGTGCTGTTGGAGGAATTTCGAAAGAGGATAGATGGATTTAGAATCTCAACCCCCATCTGATTTAAAACATACCAATTTGATGGTATCTGACAGTTGCCTCGCAAAGCCATGAAAGTTTTCGGTAGTTCAAGCTTTTCCTTTGTTTTTGTTAGGTTACTGTATAATAAGTTTTTTGTTATCCCCTACTAGAGTTTAAGAATAGGACAAAGAGTTATTTCGAATTCAATACGAAATCAATTTTTACACAAACATCTATCTGATCTTAAAGAAAGATTCGAGTGGATAAATAGCTATTTTTTCTTTTTTTTATCTTTCTTTATTTATAAAGAGAAAATAAAACAAAATTTTGAGACTCAGTTAAATGGAAATAATTATATATAAGTTGTTTTTTTAGCTGAGTTATGGTTGTTTAATAACCATTTAAAACTACTAAAAGAAAATTTAAATATTTATCAATCATTCATTAATAAAATATATTCTATTAAAAATTAGTTTATAATTAATTAATTGGTAATTATTATATGCTTGTAATTATAGATATATGAATAAAACTTTATTATTTATTATAAATCAAAGTTGTTTTATGTATATATCTGTATTTAAAAAAATGAGGACGTTTTAAAACCATTATTTTAACATTTAATATTTTAAACTTGGAAGCAAATTCACGGATATTAGAGAATATATTAGTTAATAATATATGGATTTATAGACCCCTCATTAGGGTGTCTCAAAAAAAACTTTTTTTCGAAAAACCTCGCTCCCCAGGGCTTTTCCCATTCCTTTTGGTCCCAAAAGATAGTGTGTAAAGTTTCAGCCCCCAAAGTTAACTCTAGGGTTTGCCTGTAGAGCCCCAAAGTTTGAAAAAAGTGGAAAAAATGACGTATTTTCAGAATTTTTCAAAATTATATTTTCAGATTGATACTGCAATAAAACTGGTTCAAATGTGTCATTTAGGACTTATTTAGATGGAATATATTTATTTATGTGTATTAACTGCACCCTATAGCCCTTATAATTTAAGATTAAAGCTTACTACTTAAGGACGTTGCACTCGCCAAAGCTTATAATGCACTACCGGTGGACGAAATGAATTAAATTTGAATTTCTTCGAAGGAACTCCTTCAAATGATGCCACTTGGTGCTAAATTGATATTATATATTATAAAAACCCTTGAAATAACAATAATGAGGTCTTCCACTGAGCTTTTAATGTAAAAAGTGATTTTCTTCAAAATTTCTCTTTTCCAGCTTATCAAACCCAAAATTTATATTAAAAATGATGGTTGTTGTACTTTTTTAGATACCAAACATTTAAAACTTTATGGGGGTTTCATTTTTAATAAGTAGAATTAAATTTTAAACCGCACAGATCAGAAATGACATGGATATTTCCTATACCAGACGTTAAAATCGATTTTCTTTTTTTAAGTTTAGAAAATTACTTCCTTTTAACGTATTAGGGGAAAATTTTAATTAAAAACTGCTTTCTTTAACATTTCAACCAAGATTCACAAGCATTAAACTATTTTCCTAACTTTGAAAAAAGAAAATCAATTTTCACATCTGGTATAGGAATGTTCCATGTCATTTCCGATCTGTGCGGTTTAAAATTTAATTCTACTTCTTAAAAATGAAACCCCTATAAAGATTTCAATGTTTGGTATCTAAAAAAGTACAACAACCATCATTTTTAATATGAATTTTGGGTTTGATCAGCTGGAAAAGAGAAATTTTGAAGAAAATCACTTTTTACATTAAAAGCTCAGTGGAAGACCTCATTATTGTTATTTCAAGGGTTTTTATAATTTATAATATCAATTTAGCACCAAGTGGCATCATTTGAGGGAGTTTCTTCGAAGAAATTCAAATTTAATTCATTTCGTCCACCGGTAGTGCATTATAAGCTTTGGCGAGTGCAACGTCCTTAAATAGTACGTTTTAATCTTAAATTATAAGGGCTATAGGGTGCAGTTAATACACATAAATAAATATATTCCATCTAAATAAGTCCTAAATGACACATTTGAACCAGTTTTATCGCAGTATCAATCTTAAAATATAATTTTTAAAAATTCTGAAAATTGGTCATTTTTTCCACTTCTTTCAAACTTTAGGGCTCTACAGGCAAACCCTAGAGTTAACTTAGGGGGCTGAAACTTTACACACTATCTTTTGGGACCAAAAGGAATGGGAAAAGCCCTGGGGAGCAAGGTTTTTCGAAAAAAAGTTTTTTTTGAGACACCCTACCCCTCATACTATTAAAATAACCAAAAATTACAAAATATACAAGCTACAAATAGAAATTTACAATTCATAATCAGCATTAAAATCAATGAAAATTTGTCAGATACCTACAATTGAAATTAAATGAAAATTATTATTTTTAAGAGATAATGTTACTAATTATGAAAGGTTATGCTCTTTTTAATTAAAGTATTATACTATTTTATATAAAATTTAGTAAAAGACTTAAGTTTTCCACCATGTTTATCAGGTGGCCGGGTATTATGATTATGGAAATATACAAACAGGGTGTTTCGCGGCCTTTATTTGGAACTAACGTCCTAGGGTTACGGAAGTAAGGTCTACCCCTAGGTAAGTAACCATGGACAACCCATTGAGATGACTTACAACGCCTCTAGCGGTGAAATAAAAAAGTTAGAAAAATTAATTTAAAAAACCAAAAGAGATAGAGCAAAAACCTCAAAAGGGTATTGTTGCCAACGTTATTAAGAACTAACTGAAAAAATTTCATGAAAATATCGTGAATATTCACTGAATTATGGACATGTGAAAATAGCCCCTTTTCAGGACTCAAAGAAAAAGTTCGTAAATTTGCAAGTTTTTTGGATTTTTTTATTAAATTTTGTCTTCATTCAACTAAAAAAACACAAAACTACACAATAACACTTAAAAATTTGCAAATTTACGAACTTTTTCTTTTTTGAGGCCTGAAAAAGGGCTATTTTCACATGCCCATTAGCTGAGTGAGTATTCACGACATTTTCATGAAATTTTTTTCAGTGAGTTCTTCATAACGTTGGCAACAATACTCTTACTGAGGTTTTTGCTCTATCTCTTTTGGTTTTTAAATTAATTTTTCTAACTTCTTTATTTCACCGCTAGGGGTGCTGTAAGTCATCTCAATGGATTCTCCAGGGTCATTTACCTAGGGTTAGACCTTACTTCCGTGACCCTAAGACACGTAGGTTCCAAATAAAAGCCGCGAAACGGACTTTTGAAACGTCCTGTAGAGTGTTAATTCTTCGGTTCATAGTGTTAATTTTGGTATACTACTAATTGTTTTAATATACTTTTACAGGTGTGAAATGATACACTTAGGAAGCTATTTCTTAAAATTTTATCTATGCTACATTTGAGTACGTATTTTATTCATACTAGTATTTGAAAAAGAAATCTTTCTAGTCTATGTTTACCAAAAACTCAAAATATTTCTCAAATAAAAGCTTTTTCAGTTTATTTTAGGAATATTTCAAACATTTCATCATTATTCAGAATTTTTAATAAAATTCAAAAAGTCTATTTTGTGTTTAAAGTAATCTTTGTAAAACCTTATTAAATCAATACCGTAATTAAATTTTAGATTGAAAAGTAAAATTATTTACGTCAGAGAAAGTAATTTTACTTTTTCAACATCGAAATTCATTGAAATTATTTTATCTAATTCCCTTTTTCTCCCTTTTTTTTTTCAAAGTCCTTTATGAATAAAAGTACAATAATAACATTCTTCCTTAGTTGAAACCCATCATAAGAATTTTTAAAGGTCAATGAAAAGACTTATTTACAGATTTAAGACCAAAAAGAGTAAAATAGTAATACAAAAGAGAAAACACAATGTTTCATTTAATCTGAATGGGATCTTTTGTTTCCTCTGGGCGTATTGTATGTTTTTTATTTGTATTTATTTTATGTGTTTCTTCCCATTTTGTTAATAAATATTATTATTGTTCAGATGACTGAATAAATGCTTTCGAAATGCTCTTTATACCGGATGGCGCACAGGTACAACTGGGTCTGTCCTTAGGGAGAGCAGGTTCTTGTACCTACTGGATGCGTTTATTAGCGGACCGTCAGCGGCCTTAATCCAGGATATAAGGACACATGAAGACAACCACAGGAGAGAAGCTTCTGAAAGAGAATATTAGAAAGAAAAAAGGGAAAAAAGAGAAAGAAAAAAACGAATAAAATAAAGCTGTTGTACAGGGTGCAACACGCGAAGGAGTTAACCATGATAAGAAAAAACGTGATTGAGGTATAGTTAAATTGAGAGAATAGGATACATTCAAAGAACAGAAATTAAGTTGCTGTACCTAAAGCCCTGAACGAGGAGTGTTCGCTCCATCCATGGCTTTAATTGTACCTATGGTATGGACACAAATTTCGTTATTAAAAATGATTAAAAATCCAAATTTAAATAATTAAGCTAATAAAAATATTACCCAATTTACTAAGGTTGGGCACTTTAAATGGTCGAAATATGATTTTCCCTGTCTTAGAAAAACTAAAATGTTATTTTTGTCCGAAAGATACAACAGTCTCCTTTATACGAAAGCATGCTAAACGAGGTAAAAAGCAAAATTTTTGGAAATAGTTCACAGTTATTACTTCGGGACTCTTGTTTTGGAGGTTTTTTAAACATTTCAACTTTTTAAGCAATAATTATGATTTTAAATTTTTTTAACTATGTGAATCTATGGAAATGTACGGCTTTCTGTACATCTTTTGTATAAATCGTCCCAGTTACTCCACTGCTATCCTTAAAATTAAGTCATTTTAGGTCCTAATTATATTGAAATAGGTATAGAAATACATTGGGTATATACAGGGTGTTTCAAAATTGCGTTGCAGGGCTTTTATTTGGAACCAACGCCTCGTAGGGTCACGGAAGTAAGGTAAGTGAGCCTGGAGAGTCCATTGAGGGGACTTACAGCGCGCCTAGCGGTGAAATTAAAAAGTTAAAAAATTAATTTATAAACTAAAGGAGATAGAGCAAAAACTTCAATTATAGTATTGTTGCCACCGTCATGAAGAACTCACAGAAAAAAATTTGATCAAAATATCTTGAATATTCGCGGAGATATTAGCATGTGAAAATAGCACTTTTTCAGGGGTCAAAAGAGAAAAGTTTTCAGTGTTATTTTGTAGTTTTGTGTTTTTTTAGTTTAAAGAACACGAAATTCAATCAAAAAATCAAAAAAATTTGCAAATATGCGAACTTTTTCTTTTTTGACCCCTGAAAAAGTGCCATTTTCACATGCTAATATCTTGGCAAATATTCAAGATATTTTCAAGAATTTTTTTCAGTGAGTTCCTCATGACGTTGGCAACAATACTCTCATTGAGGTTTTTGCTCTATCTGTTTTAGTTTTTAAATTAATTTTTTATACCTTTTAATTTCGCCGCTAGGGGCGCTGTAAGTTATTTCAGTGCATTTTCCAGGCTCACTTACCTAGGGGTAGACCTTATTTTCATGACCCTATGAGGTGTTGGTTCGGAATAAAAGCTGTGCAACGCAATTTTGAAACACCCTGTATGTAATTACCTTTTAAATGTAAAAATTTTAAATTCTGGTATCTTCTCCCTATATATTCGAGAAAACTAAGATACTTCGCTGTATAGTCCAGTAACTTTGTCGTTTTTTACCATAGGGTAGTATGCGTCAAATCCGGTAGTTCTGATTTTTTGTAGACTTGTTTATGATGTTGGCCTAATGAATAATCCAAGTTTGTGACCTCGAGCGCCGAACGGAACTTTGTCAAAAATGGAAAAAAACAAGAAAAAATCGATTTTTTTTCAAATTTTGGCGATTTTAACCCTAAACGACTAGTTTTTGAAAAAACTTTCGTATTACAAAGTTAAAGCAAACAAAATTTCCTACAAAATGCACCCATCAACTTTGATTCTGTGAAGAGTGGTTTTGCCGCTAGAGCGCGCTGAAAAACATCGATTTTTTGGCCTTTCAGCAAAAAAAAGGAAAATGGGTGCTTCTACCATCTACAAAATGAAAACTATTCAAGTTATCAACAAAAATTATATACCACGTGAAAGAGCATTTAATTTTCTATTAATAACGTGCTTTTTATTATCATTTTTTTAGAAGAGGGGAGGGAGGGAGGAGAAGATCGTAATAAAACTGTTACACCTCGCAGACCAAACGGACTTATGCGGTTGTAAACATTCAATCAGCGCTTTATTTCCGGTATATTACCAATAAAATGTTTTTTTTGGATTCATTGATGACTAAGCATGCTTAAAAAAATAAATTTTTAAATTTATTTATTAAATATTAGGCGTTTTAGGCGAAAGTTCGATAAATATTTTAAAATCATATATTAAATTATGGGAGTGTTTTAATGAACGAATTTTCATGTGTTTGGCATCGCTAAATTCAAATTTAAAGTGTATTTTCATTTTGAAAGTCATCTTCACATCAAAAATTGCACAAAAACTCAAATTTTTGCTCTTTTATTCGGTTTTTCAGCAATTTTCGAAGCAAATTCCTTTAATGAAAAATATCACGAAACCAAATTAAAGAACGTAGAATTTCCAATCAGATACATTGGTTCATTTTTCTTTTGCGAAGAGCGGTGTACGTTTTATAGCGTTTTGAAGTGTAGCGATTTTTTTTTGTTTTTCTACAAAAAAGTAGTGAACGCTCGATTTACCCCACTACAGCTCTAGATAAAACAAGTTACCGAAAAATAGTTTATACCACATGAAAGTACATTTTATTTTCTACAAAATGCACTACTTAACTTTGATTTTATGATGAAAGGTATTGATGTTAGAGCGCGCTGAACTACAGCGGTTTCTTGACGTCACACAAAAACATGAAACTTGCTTTTTTTCAAAACGCTATAACATGTACACCTCTCTTTGCAAAAGAAAAATGAACCAACGTATCTGATAGGAAATTTTACGTTCTTTAATGTGGTTGCATGACATTTTTCGTAAAAGGAATATTTATTTCAAAAATCTATGAAAAACCGAAAAAAAGAGCAAAAATTTGAGATTTTTTGCAATTTTTAATGTGAAGATGACTCTTGAAATGAAAATAAACTTTAAATTCGGATTTAGCGATGCAAAACACATATAAATTCGTTCATTAAATCACTCCCATAATTTAATATATGAATTTAAAATATTGATCGAAATTCCGCCTAAAACGCCCAATATTTCATAAATAAATTTAAAAATTTATTTTTTTAAGCATGCTTAATCATCAATGAATCCAAAACAACCCATTTTATTTGTAATATACCGGAAATAAAGCGCTGATTGCATATTTACAACCGCATAAGTCCGTTTGGTCTGCGAGGTGTAACAGTTTTATTATCGATCTTTTCCTCACTCCCTTCCCTCTTCTAAAAAAATTATAATAAAAAGCACGTTATTTATAGAAAATTAAATGTTCTTTCAAGTGGTATAAAATTTTTGTTGATAACTTGAAAAGTTTTCATTTTGTAGATGGTAGAAGCACCCATTTTCCTTTTTTTTTGCTGAAAGGCCAAAAAATCGATGTTTTTCAGCGCGCTCTAGCGGCAAAACCACTCTTCATAAAATCAAAGTTGATGAGTGGATTTTGTAGGAAATTTTGTTTGCTTTAACCTTGTAATCCGAAAGTTTTTTCAAAAACTAGTCGTTTAGGGTTAAAATCGCCAAAATTTGAAAAAAAATCGATTTTTTCTTGGTTTTTTCGATTTTTGACAAAGTTCCGTTTGGCGCTCGAGGTCACAAACTTGGATTATACATTAGGCCTACATCATAAACAAGTCTGCAAAAAATCAGAACTACCGGATTTGACGCATACTGTAAATGTATAAAGTTACTGGACTAGTAAACAAAGATGTTTGCCTCATTTTAATGTAATGTATTTAATGCACACTTTTGTGTTTAATTAGTTTTACTTTTTCACTTTTCGTCAGAAGGAATTTTTGATATAGAACTTGCAAAATCCTGAGAAAAAATGTGTTTTTACATCGAAGAGAGACATCGAAGTTCGAGTTATTGATAGTATGGTTTATTACCATATATCGTGGTTTGGCAACGCTAGGTGACTTTCGTAACAGCTTACGTCACTGGCGCTATAAAAGCTACACTCCACTCTGCATCAGGGCTCGCTCGCTCGCTCTCTCCCTCCGTTATTAAGATACTGTTTAGATTTTTACCTAACTTATTAAATGTTAACTGTTAATAAGTATATTTTCAATAAATGAAGAATCTAAGTTAATTTTATTCTATAAGTAATGCCATCCCTGTACACAGAGACATAGGTTAGGTTTATTACATTATAGGTTTCTATTTGACGTACAAATAATTTGAAAAAACTTAAGTTGAAAATTTTGCCCAAGATATTACCCTGTTCAAAACTGATAGTGATTATGTAGTAGTTAGTGTATCCTGCCATCGACCTATTTTTAGGAGAGCATGAAATACGGGAAATTTGACCACCTAAAATTTTGTTTTCACCAAATTCAAATTTTGTTTCAAATTTTGTTTTTTCTCAAAATTTTGTTTATATATATAACTCTCCTCGTGCCTATGTGGCACATAAGGCCTTCAGCCCCACCCGCCACCCTCTTCGGTCTGCCGCAGCAGCCCTTGCCTGGGACCAGCTGGTCCATCCCGCCTGGCCTCTCTCCTCCTCGGCCATTCTTCGCCATGTCAAGGCCGGTCTCCCTCGTCTCCTCTTGCCCTCAGTTGTCCAAGTGAGGGCAACCGATGGAATTCTGGCTGGGGGCATTCTCAAAACATGGCCGATCCATCTCCACCTTCTATAGAGTATATAGCCGCAATAAATTTGGATACAATTTTATCTAAAAGCTTTTAATTCTTAAATAATATTTTTGTGGAAAATTCAAGAAACAAATCTTTAAAAAGTCGGCATTTTAAAAAGATTTTAAAAAAAATATTTAATATTGATTTAGACTTGCAATAACTAATTTTCCTTAGGTTTCAATGGCAATCTCGGGTGGTTTCAGGTCTGAAAGGGTTAATAGAAACTCCTGAGAACGAAAAACAATGGTTATTAAATTGTGTTGAAAATATACTTTTTTATTGTTAAAAGACGCATATGAAATGCTCCACTTTATTACAGAAGACTCAAATTCATACTAATTTTTTTCATTGTTTGCACATAAATTTTTTTCAGTTAAGAGGGAGTTATACTAGACAGCAACGCTAGTTGATCCTACTACGTCACTAACAAAGTAGTTCCCATAGTCTTAATTTCGAGTGAAACTAAGAACGTCAATTTTAAAATACGATTATTTCGTTAAACTCATGTATATATAGTGTCTTTTTATCACGATTTGCGTACAAAAACTCCTCCTAGCAACCTAACATGCTTTGTGTTTACCCACTTTTTCTTTCTGCGTAGTGACGTACTAGGTTCAGGAAAAGTTGCCGTCGAGTATATCAACATTTGCATAGAAAAACATATTATTTGATTATTTTTGCAGGAAAAGAAACATTGTAGTAAAAGGATTAAACTAGATCTTACTCCATCTTGACACCATAAACTTTTCGATCCGGGTTCGGGCCATTGTATCACCAAGGACCTAGTTTTCCATTATGAGGTGTGTGCTCAAGTGATCATTTCTCATCCACTCATAATCAGCGTTCATAATTGCCTTCAAGCCATGAGAATCCTCATGATAATGAGGTTTGCTATCAGCGCAGTGCGAGTTCGATCCTGCGAAAGATGGATGGATTGAAACCTGTGAGATATATGTATGAAACCAAAACCTCTTGAATTGAGGGAGCATAAATCTTATCTATCATTATACTGCTGCTAACTTAAGAGAAAATACACTTCATCTAGTTATCTTAGAAGGATATCTGTCATTCTATTTGACGTGTTTCCTTTTCAACTAGAGGGGAATTTATAAAAAGCCAAATAGGTTGTTGAGACCGCTCAGTGACAAATCCAGAGAGAGAGGCTATGGGGGTGTAACCCTTCCTAGAATTAAAAATTCTTGCAATTTTACGATTTTGTAATTTTACAATTGAATGGGTGGCTGGAAAAACGTTGCATGTCGTTTTTTAACAAAGAAAATCCTTTGTGAAAAAAAAAACGACATGCAACGTTTTTCCAGCCACCCATTCAATTACGTAATATTTGTCAACTTCAAAAAGAAGATGTTATCAATTCTAAGCGTAGTATAATTGAAGGTGGGTCTGGCAAAACTCAACATCTCAACTTTCAGAAATTTTTCAGGAGAGCCCAAAAACGTGATAAGCCCATTGGCCTCAATGAAATCACTCATTTCCCCCCCCCGCTTTTTTGAGGGGAAATACCCACTTTCGGAAGAAGATATTTTACCTCATGTGTAGACCTGGAACCTCAGTCCAAAACAGTAATAAAACCTATTTTGGTCGGGGGTGGAGATGTTGAGTTTTGCCAGACCCACCTTCAATTGTTGTTCAATATTGTTGTTTGAATTAATTATTACAGTAGTCGATAAATCGATACCCAATCAAATTTTAATACCTTATTTAAATCTAAAACTTTTACGAAATTATCACCACACAACTCTCAAAAGAGGAAAATTCTTCGAAAGTTTAAATACCCTCCTTCCCCAAACCTCCTCAACAGTATTAAACCAAACCACCCACCAAAGCTAACCCAACGAAATGACTTATGAAGGAATTATCACAGATCCCTCCACAGATAAATAGACTTTCACCATGACTGATGAGAATCATACGCATCCGAACGAAATCTCGAGACAAAAATAAGTACCTTCGAGTATCAAACGCATTCGAACCCAATTTTGCAAAGTAGAAGCCATTTTTCACGGGCATCGATTTTAATTTCAAAAAGCAGAGTACGCACGTCAGCCTCTTATGATGAATGTGTATAGCGAATACCCTAACAAACAACGACTGTGTCGGCAGAAGTAAATGCAATCATTTACCTCCCTGCCTCTCACTAGAGAGTGCATTATTCTTCATTGTTGCACCTTAACCTCCTTATATTCATTCATTCATTCTGGAGAGAAGGCGAGGATTGATTCGAGAATTATTTTAAGGGGGGCGATATCGACCCCTCGGCTTTGAATGGAAGCTGTTGCTTGATTAAAAGCTGCTTTTAAATCCCGAACGGACTTTCGGATTGTCATAACAGAGGACGATTGTGAGTGGATTTTGTTTGGTTGGGAATTCAGTCGAATATGCAGCATATTCCGCCCATGATTTGAATAGGAATGAATGGAGAGTTTGTGCAACTGATGGAATTGAGAAACTAGTGAATAGTACTCGGGAATTAATTATAAGGTGTCATTTACACGAACATATTAATTGGTTTTAAAGTAGTCTTTTCAAAAACTTTCAAAATTCAACTGGGTGTTTAATAATGGTGTTTGGGTAGAAAATATTATTAACAGAACTATTATTGAATGTACTGAAGGGTTTAGTAAGACAAAAGAAGGCAAACAGTCAAAAGGGTTCCGAGAAATGAACGTATGGTAGTTGAATTTAATTTCGAAAAGTTGTAATTGACTATTTTGTAGCTTGTTTTGTGTTCTTTATTTCTTTTATTTACTATTTCTCTTTAGAAGTTCAAAGGTTATGTTCTAAGGTCAGAAAACGAAAATAAGAGGTGAATTTTTGCCATTTTTTCGAATTTTCTCAATGTTCCATCACGAAATTTTATTCGCAAACTTCATATATTCAGATTCAGCTCCCCAAAATAGATAGCAAAAAAAATCTTCTACCCCAAAACTTTCCCGAAATGGCCTATCGTAGGACAAATTGATTGGACTAGAAGGTGATAATTATTTTAACTACTAGCTGCAAAATGCGTACGGGGGCAAGCAGGGAAATATATTTTCCTTTGGGGGTACAATCTTGAAAAAGATTGAGAACCACTGTGATATAGGACTATAGACTATAGGATTATACTACCGTATTTTAATGAGTCATTATCTTGAATCCTTTTTTACCTGAACACAATGCATTTCAATCTAGTATATTTTAGTAATCCAGAATGCACTGGATACAAAGATATATGGTAGCAGTTTCAACGAAGACTACTATGTAGACCTAGAATATTAAAACCAATGAGCAATTGTTCGAGTAAAAATAAAACAAAAATATGGAATACATATATTAAAATTTATTAATAGTTTAAAGATACACAAGCAGTTAATTTTTTTTAAACTTACTGGTTGCGAAATTGGAAAATCTCAAAATAATCCTTGATCTGCTTGAAAGTAGGCTTCAACGTCTATTAATTAATCAACATTTGGTTATTGAAATTTTTATAAAAAACGTTGAAGTTTTAAACAGAATTTTCGTTAACTATTTATATTGTTAGTCCAGCAGAAATGCTAAAAAGGGATATTCTACAATAAGCTTCTCAGTTACCAGACCTCTCGGTATAATATTTTCTAACAGCTACCAATTTAATTATACTGGGATTATTCTCTCTTTCTAACTCATCACTTATTTAGATACGAACTCATTGTATCTACAGCATTGTTAGGAGAATATAGCCTACCCTTTTAAATTATTCATCATAGTATAGTGCTCATCGAATCAATGAACAGGAGGGGAAAATTATTTTTGCCAGTTCTAGCAAATTTGCCATTAAAATTTCAGTCTTCGTTTAGCGAATTTTCCATTAAAATTTCAGTCTTCGTTTAATCGTTTTTAAGGAACAAGGTAAAAAAGGAGCGTTTTAGCTTTTTCATGTTGAGATATTATAAATTTTTGAAATTGCTACCGAGGAAATATAAAATGTTGAGTGTGAATACGTGTAATAAATTGCACTTCGGACCAATACAAAACTGGGTACTTATCTATTATCCCGTCGACTGTTCAGTGGCCATCTAATTCAGCGGCACAGCAATAGAAAAGTCAATGGGCTTTGATAATATTTTAGTTAAGCGGCACGGTCGATGGGATAATACGTAAGAACCCAAAATTGTTCCTATATTTAGATCTTACTGCAAGCAACTCTACTCATTTTACATTCGCTTTAGATTTATCTATCTAGTTCATGAGATATTATCAGGCTCTTATCTAGCATATCAGGTGATTTTCATTCTTATCCAGCAATCACTATCAAGTAAAAAAATGGATAATCCCTATTTGTAGACCAGAAAGTATAGAGTCTTCGAAAATCTTACCTTTAGTGGTAAAAATTACTCCCAAAATACATTCTAGGGTTGCAAACAATATCGGTATATCATTTTCTCTCTCCCCCCCCAAAAAAAACTAATATCTATCATATCGTCGGCTTACAGGAGAAATGCACAAAGTCAGTTTTGCATATTTTGAAAGCGGTAGAGGGCGAGACCAACCAACAATCGGATTTCGAATAATCGCCAAGCTGAAAAGTGTCAGTGTGCTTGTGAAATCATGGCTCAAAAGAAAGCGATTGGATATCGCCAAATTTCACATTACCTCGTACAGAGTAGACAGAAGTGACTTGGTGTCTTTCTCTCCTGTAAGCCGACGATATTCAAAACACAATATAGGGCCGGATGCAACTACGTTCTGTGACGTTCTAAAGAACCGTATTTCACTTAATAACGATCGCCCAAGAACGCCTGCTCAGGAGGTGGCGTTCTACGACGATCGGGCTGACGTTTTCCTCCTGATTGGCTGAAGCGTTCCACTACGTAGCAAGGCGCGCGGGAAAGGCAGAGTACAATCAAATGCACGTGGTTCAATGACGTAGTTCGTGACGTTCTTGAAAACCAATCAGCGGCATGCTGGAAAATGACTCAGGACAACGATAGTTGAGTTGTTTGGAAGTACGATTCGACCGGTCTCAAAATCGTCACAAAGCGTAGTTGCATCCGGCCCATAGCCACACTGTATCCCCACCTCAATATTTATTCTAATATCGCCTCTCCGTGAATAGAACGACTGTCTGTGTCTACGTCGCATAAGTCGCTCTTCCTCCGGAGAGCTGATATGACAGTAGTGTCTCAAAAAAACCTTTTTTCGAAAAACCCCGCTCCTCAGGGCTTTTCCCATTCCTTTTGGTCCCAAAAGTTAGTGTGTAAAGTTTTAGCCCCCTAAGTTAACTCTAGGGTTTGCCTGTAGAGCCCCAAAGTTTGAAAAAAGTGGAAAAAATGACCAATTTTCAGAATTTTTAAAAATTATATTTTAAGATTGATACTGCGATAAAACTGGTTCAAATGTGACATTTAGGACTTATTTAGATGGAATCTATTTATTTACGTGTATTAACTGCACCCTATAGCCCCTATAATTTAAGATTAAAACGTACTACTTAGGGAAGTTGCACTCGCCAAAGCTTATAATGCACTACCGGAGGACGAAATGAATTAAATTTGAATTTCTTCGAAGGAACTCCCTCAAATGATGCCATTTGGTGCTAAATTGATATTATAAATTATAAAAACCATTGAAATAACAATAATGAGGTCTTCCACTGAGCTTTTAATGTAAAAAGTGATTATCTTCAAAATTTCTCTTTTCCAGCTGATCAAACCCAAAATTTATAATAAAAAAGAGGGTTGTTGTACTTTTTTACATATTAAACATTGAAAAATTTATAGGGTTTCATTTTTAACAAGTAGAATTAAATTTTAAACCGCACAGATCAGAAATGACATGGATATTTCCTATACCAGACGTTAATATCGATTTTCTTTTTCTAAGTTTAGAAAATTACTTCCTTTTAAAGAATTAGGGGACAATTTTAATTAAAAACTTCTTTCTTTAAAATTTAAACCAAGATTCACAAGCATTTAACTATTTTCCTAACTTAAAAAAAGAAAGTCAATTTTCACATCTGGTATAGGAAATATCCATGTCATTTCTGATCTGTGCGGTTTAAAATTTAATTCTACTTATTAAAAATGAAACTCCTATAAATTTTTTAATGTTTGGATGTAAAAAAGTACAACCCTCTTTTTTATTATAAATTTTGGGTTTGATCAGCTGGAAAAGAGAAATTTTGAAGAAAATCACTTTTTACATTAAAAGCTCAGTGGAAGACCTCATTATTGTTATTTCAATGGTTTTTATAATTTATAATATCAATTTAGCACCAAATGGCATCATTTGAGGGAGTTCCTTCGAAGAAATTCAAATTTAATTCATTTCGTCCACCGGTAGTGCATTATAAGCTTTGGCGAGTGCAACGTCCCTAAGTAGTACGTTTTAATCTTAAATTATTATAGGGTGCAGTTAATACACATAAATAAATATACTCCATCTAAATAAGTCCTAAATGTCACATTTGAACCAGTTTTATCGCAGTATCAATCTTAAAATATAATTTTTAAAAATTCTGAAAATTGGTCATTTTTTCCACTTTTTTCAAACTTTGGGGCTCTACAGGCAAACCCTAGAGTTAACTTAGGGGGCTGAAACTTTACACACTATCTTTTGGGACCAAAAGGAATGGGAAAAGCCCTGGGGAGCAAGGTTTTTCGAAAAGAAGTTTTTTTTGAGACACCCTAATATGACAGTGACACATTCAATAAATATAACAAAAACACAAATCGAAATTGTTCATCCAACGAAGTCCTGACCTGAAATCGGAGAAAAATTATGTCAGAAAAAAATTTTTACTGACCATTCTTACTTTTTCCACCAATAAAATACCAATTAAGTCAAACAACCGTTTGCGTCAAAGTTCCTAAAAATACAATTTCAATAAGAAGGAAATGTGTGATGAAAAAGTTGTATACGTAAAACCAAAACATTTCCATGCATTTTTATTTTTTGGTACACTTAACTAAACTTTTATAGCAGCTTAACTATTTCACCAATACGTTAGGGTATGGAAGCTTTTAACCAGCTACGTTAGGATAAAGAATGGGAAATTCAACTTGAATTAAGAACAGAAATATGCTCCTGGAAAAACAACAATTTTTTAACTACTACCTTATTTGCATACATCTTAATCTGATCCGAATGAATAAATATACTGGCAAAAAGAACTCCCATTCCAACCTACAATTTCAACTCACCTAATCCCCTTTGTTTAAGTCCCAAACAAAGCCTTTCAAGTGCACTTCTGTGCTCAAAAAGTGCACACAAAGGGATGGGACCAAAAAGCTTCCTAACGTAGATCTCTCAATGAGAGTTACAATGTTGTTTCTTACCTTATGCATGGATTTATTTGGATGTTTAGTTTTAGTTTTTGAAAAATCGGAAATGCAAAAAAAAAAATTGAAAGCAAGAAGTTGTAGAACCGCATTGCGCCATAGTTACGTCTTTCGTTTTGGTCGAGCTACTGTGTTGTGGAAATCTCTACTAAAAAAAGTAGAGAGATTCATTACCAACTAAAGGTTCAATTCCGTCAATCAATCCCCTAGGATTGCTTCAATCCGTCAATAGGATCCGTCAATAGTTCCCCTAGGATTGCTTCGCAATCCTGTGCTCGCTACGCTCGCTCGCCATACGCTGGTACAGCCTAGCTGAGATTCATTACCAACTAAAGGTTCAATTCCGTTAGAGTTACCGCTTAATATCGCCAATCTCTTTTGAACACCAAAGTGTATAAATATTAGTAAATAATTTCAAATTCATATATTAAATTGGGTTCAATTCCGTTAGAGTCCCCGCTAAATATCACCTATCTCTTTTGAAAGCTTAATTTTCAAATATAAAAAAATTTTTAAAAATGTTTAATGATAAACTGAACAGTTAAGTAAACATCTAATTAAACATATTAATCCATAAATTTAAAATTATTAACAATATTTATAATTCTTGGTGTCCGAAAGAGGTAGGCGATTATTTAGCGGGAACTCTAACGGAATTGAACCTTAAAATGTTTAATTAGATCTATAACTGTTCAGTTCTTTCTCAGTTCACCCCCTTTGCCTTGAATCCTTGTGAAGCTTGGGTAGTACCAAGTGGCACACGACAACAACAACAACTGTTCAGTTTATCATTAAAAATTTTTTTATTTGAATATTAAGCTTTCAAAAGAGATTGGTGATATTTAGCGGGAAATTTAACGGAATTGAACCCCAACTAAATTTATTGGTGAAAATGTAGTTTTATAAATAGTAATATGCAGCAGAGAAACATTAAATACAGTGTATGAAAAATATGTATACAGTGTTTAGAAAATTCATGGTTACTGTTGCATTAGCCAAGAAAAACCACCATAAGCAGTAAATTTTTATCAGATAAGTACTATTAACATGCATGTAAAAATAATAATTTAACAGTAAATTAATAAAAAAAAATCAAATCCAAAACAATGCACTCATTTTGAAAACAAATTTATTGTTGCCAACCGAGTAAAAGAAATACAACGAAATCTGGACGTCACGCAAGATTTGACGAGATCGACTGTGTGACGTCACGAAGCCACTTTGCCCTAAGACTACTTTCACTGATATGTTCAAAAAATAATTTTAATTAAGCATCATGCTAATTATAAACCTTTTACTACATAAAATAAATTTTTTATTCAAATTGGGGTGACATTTAGGTTTAAACACAAAATTTATGGGAGTTCTTGATTTTCTAGGGTTTTGCCCCCCCCCATTCATCTTTAAAAAAAACACATCCGGTCATCCAATTTTGATAAAAATTCTTTTTCCCATTTAATACATCTCGTAGTGTCGAAAACAACTTTTTCTGCAACTTTTTACCCGGTTAGGCCCTTTTTTGTGAGCTATATTCGCTTTACGCGGTTAGGTATGCAATTTATCAAAGTGTAAAGCTACTTTTTTTACATAACAACTATATTCCCTGTAAAACAAATGTTTCCTTCAGAACACAATGTATGCAGGAAAGCCAATCGACTTTATTGTTGCACCTTCCGAAACTTAATTATGGGCTTTTTAGACCTGCTGCTATGATAAAGGAGTAGGTGTATCAGTTTCAAAGTTAAGTTTTCATACAACATACTAATACTCGATAAAAGTTTTTTTTCTTTTTTAAATATATGTTAGATACAAAAGGCACTACTCAAGATGACGGCAAGACTTCACGGTTGCTTCAACTAGAATAACAAAATTCTATTGACGATGCTCCCTCCACTTACTCCTAGCTCCATGGTTTCTCACTGATATACCGGGCCCAATTTCACTTTCAATTTTATTTCATTAACTAAACATCATTTGTGGTTTTTCAATTTCCCACAGATAGTAGTCTCAATCTAAAAATGTCTTACTGATTTTGTGTTATATATAGACTGTTCTAGACAAACCCCCCTACATAGAGGGCTTATATTTCGTGGAGTTACTCAAAAGCATGCAAGGTATCCCCCCCCATGTTTATCTGACGTGCTCGAGTAAATCCACATTTAGCACATGGGCTCTCCTACTATTATACTCTATTCATTTAGAATTGACGCTTGAGAAATAGTGCTTTCCCCCACGCTAGAAGCGTAACCATAGTTACGCTCTTCGAGCAGCCAATAGTAAACCTTCTTCGTCACTTTCACGAGGATAGTTGCTATGGTTACCGATCGGTGGTGGGGAAGGAAATATTTTCAAGCGCCAGTTCAAAATGAACAGAGTATAACATCCGGGTTACGAGTTGACGAAACCATGAAAAATCGTATTTTGCATGGAAAAAATAGAAGTAAATGCATTTTTAAAGCGAAAAAATTTTTGAGACTTCAACAATCTGTAATTTTTAATCGATGTTCGTAACACCGCTATCGAATCTGTAATTGTTACTGTCAAATCGTAGTACTTGGCACCTGTCTCTAAACTAATGGGAAGCCGGAAGCCATGTCTTAGCAAGGGAAAGGTTAGATTTACTCTCGATATGATGTGTGTGTTTGTCCTATTTTTTTCATGTACTAGGGGGCTCTGCCCCCTGCTCGCTATCGCTCACCAACCCCCGGAACTGCTTCGCAGTTCTTTTCAGATCGCTTCGCGATCTTAGCGAGCTGAGCTCGCTTATTTCATCTCAACAGTACAGCACAATCCCGGGCTCGTCGGATTAGTTAATGCTCCTTTAAAACTGAAACTATCTCTCTAGCTTATCAATAATTTAATTCAGACCACTACCTTGAAAATATCAAAATAAACTATACTATTGTTGCAACTCGACGGACAACTAGTGAACTATTAACATTTCAGGAATAGCTTTTGGCAATGTTTTAAAAATGATGTGAAATTGTGATATGATTATTATTATTGTTTTGAATTGAAGGAAGTTAGTTTAGTTTGAAATTATTGTTTTGAATTTTAGTAGGTTAGTTTAGTTTAAAATTTGTTGATTTGTTTAGTTTTGAAATTATGAATCCATATGAATTTTTTAGGCCAGTTTATCAAAATTAATAAAGTATGAATATGAAGTTTACCTCTCTGTTTGGCCTTTTGTCCTTCCACTCCGGGTGAGAAGTAGAGTCAAGGAAAACAGACCTTACTCTACTGCTCTTAGACTAACGTGCTATTTGGAAAACTATACTGAAATATCCCTTTTTAAACTTATTAATAATGTTTTCAAAAAATATCCAGCAAGTCTACTAATTATCATCAACTATCTTAGAGAAAAAAGCACGCCATTATAAAACTTTTAAATTTATAAAATGCACTTGTGTATCTAGTAAATCGTCGGAAATAAAAGAAATCAGACCCATACAAGCACTGAGCTATAAAACAAAGAATCTACTAAAAAATATAAAACAATCATGCAACTTCCTCATTTTTGCAGATGAAAGATGTTGCTTAAAGATGTAACTTCTTAAATTGAAAGTAGTGGATAATGGAATCAAAAGGGGTTAATAGGTGCCTTCATCATTGACTAACCTGCTTTGAATTATGTTGCACTGAATAATGAAATGATTGATATTTCTAATTGACAATAATATAAATAATCAATACAACTACAAAAGGAATTAATTTTTCCAACTCTCTTTTATTAGTTCTCTCAAATGATGTGAATTGCATAAGTAAAATTTTATAAATATTAGGTATGAAAATTAGCTAAACATGCATGCTTAGTGTTAACGTTTTCAGACATACGAAAAAGGCACCAATTCCTCAGACTAAGCATTTTTCAACAGTTGTCACTTGAGTAACAAATAAATATTCTTTTTCTTTAAATATAAGAAAACAACCAAAAGAGGTTAAAACCATACATAAAAAACGTAAAAACTGGACAGATTTTAAAATATTTAACAGGTGTATATATATATATAAATATTTGCATCTTACAAATACAAATGAATAAAAACAAATTAGAGCGCAATATGTATAACAGCTTAACATATTTAAATACCACAAGTAATCAAACAGGCCAACAAATACTCCAACAAAAACATGCAATTGCTTTGGCAGATATCTCTGCAACAAAAATCCCAGATGACTTAAGTACAAGTAATTCAAGCATAAAACTCAAAACTTAAATATAAACCATTCCACTAACATTGTTTCCCTTTCAAAATAAACAATTTACATATATTTTAAAATAAAACAAGTATATTCACAATAAATATTCCTTCAAAACAAGTATATTCCTTCAAACTAAATAATGAAAGTTTTAAATAAATACTGTGATGGAAAACACAATGAAATGATTACAGAACACCAGTTTGCTAAAATGATAATTTATAATTTTATTCTTTTAATAAATATATTTTTAGTGATTACTCAGAGATCATAATATAGATATCTTTGTGTAAATACTTATTAAATCAATTTTGCAAAATCTTAAATCTCTTCACTAATGTCAAAATTTTTAGCTGATTTATTCCCTGAAGTAAAATATACTCCATAACTAAAACTACCTTAGTTTTAGCCAATATGTTGCTTAATATCATCTGATGAAAATGATATAAACTTTCTTATCCAAAAATATTATATCGTTTCAAGATCAAAATTTTATAAACTTCAACTAATTTCTGTTAATAGCTTAGGCTGCATTATGCTTAATTAGATAATATCCCACATTTGAACTGCTTCATTGTAGAAAACTTTATTTCATAAAAACAAGACTTCTTTCATAGAAAAGATGAATGCTTAGCATTAGTACAACCATTTAATCACATATTACCATAAAATACAATCCTATTTTCTAAAAATATCCATTCACTTTAAGTACTAGAATTCTGCTTTACAATTGATATGTTGAAAATGTATAATTGTCAAAAGACACCATACAATCTCTCTATGTAGATCAGTGATTCCTAACAAGTGAAAGAAGGGTTAGAAAATTACCAATAAATAAAGATTTTGAAAGTGGAGCAAAAACGAAAGTGGAAAGTGAACGACATGGCATGAAATTGACCATTAGTTGTTGGGTTTATGGGTATTGTTAATTAAAGCCCTGGATACTCTACCTTAAGTAGCGACATCACGCTCAATCGGCCGCCATTATGGGGAGAACTCAATACTAGTCTGGATAGTCTTGCTTATCGTTACTAGTAGTGAGTTCTCCCCATAATGGCAGCCGATTGAGCGTGATGTCGCTACTTAAGGTAGAGTATCCAGGGCTTTATTGTTTATCACCCCTAAATAATAATTGTTAAAAGTACTACTACTGCTTTGTTTAATCTAAATGCCGTCAAGAACAGTCAGAAATAAACAGAAAACATTTGGATCGGCAAGTAGTTTTAAATGGGATCTGGATACATTTGAAAATATTTTACTCAGGTCCATACAACATAAAATTCATATTCAGGTCAGGTATTTGCCGATTGCAGCTCAATCTGTAACTGCTTTATCATGTAATATTTGGCCATGTAAATTTTCTGAAGTTTAAACAAACTTGCTATTTGTCGTTAAATCCTTTACACATCAGTGGTATAAAATGGGTTTATACAAAAAAACATTGATATAAAAGTAACAAAAAAGACTAAAGCTCGAAAATTTTAAAAAATAACAAAATAAAATTACATTCCAATGTATTATTCACTACATTGTTAAAAATTAGAATATAAAAATTGTCTAGGAAGAATAACACAAGGGGTTGCAAAAGAAAAAGGTTGAGAATCAGTGATCATAAATCTTATTTCAGCAGTTTGCACTAACACAAATGACATGACTTCAAAAATAGATCTATTAAGACTATCTAACACATCAACAATTTCTCTACAAGATTCTTACATTAAATTCTAAAAGTTATCTAACAATCACATATTTTATAAATTGATCCCTTTTAAAACTGCAAACTATTTATTTTGGATTTTTATAAAAGTAGATGTTTTAAACATGCAATTTTTCTGCTTAAAAATATTTGGGAGACTTAAGTTACATCGACATACTCATCTACTAGTATCAATATGTTTCAAAAAAATAACAATTTAAAGAGGTAAAAAAACATTTACTGGAATGTTTAATCAAGTGGATACAAGTAACAATTAAGAAAATACAACACCAAATAAATAAAATATGAGATTCAACAAGATAAAAAAATTAAAACTATGTACAATATAACAAATAGATCAATAAACCACCAAAATTGAGTCAACAAAATATCATTTTAAAAGTGGCCAGTACCAACACAAGTACTGTCATCTTTTTCATGTGATTTCAGAGTAAAATACATTTTTGCACTATGACGATCAGTAAATATTTGGACAGCAGGAAACAAAGTTAAACAGAACCACAGGAAAACATGGGGATACTGATAAAATATAGGGGTGAATCAAGACATTCAAATTTAGAAGAAAAAAGGGGCATTTGACAGATCATTCATGAGGTAATTTGAGAAATGATTATTGTAATAGCTTTCATAAAAATCGAGGTGAAGTGTTGAAATACAGCTTTTAATAATGGTAGCAGAAGAAAAAGTTGAATTTCTTTCTCTCTATCTTTTTCTCTCAAATTTGGATGTCTTGATTCACCCCTAGATTTTTTCAGTTTTCCTGTGGTTTAGTGTAACTTGGTTTCTTGTTGTATATTATATATTTACTGATCGTCATACTTACATTGTCACACTGACAAGAGGATTCTAGTATCCTCGAAACATGTCTATCTCTGTGTTAAAGTTTTTAACTATATATGCAAAATAAACATTGTTTTTGTATTAATAATATTGCAATTAGAAAATTTCAGAAAAATTTTAATAAGTTAGAAAAACATTTTAAACTTTTTTTAAAGATCTTATAACTTGATAGTCTCTTTGTGTTGTGGCATTTTTCTGATCTGGTTTTAAAGGGACTTTTGAAAATTATGGAATAAGTCTTTCCCTTTTCCTAAGATCTATTACAACATACTTTTCTTTTTGTATGCTTAAGTATTTCAAGCATAAAAAAGACTAAAGTAAAATACTGCTAAGCAAATTTGTGATAGGTATTTTTAAACTTAACAAGCTTTATTTGCCAAATGAACTGCCATTTTATTCAGTATGTTCCATACCAATGTGCAATGTCCAATGCATGTCTAAAATAGCAGCATAAGATAATATATTCCAATCACTCAGCATTTATCATTAAAAACACAAACTTACAAAATGGCAACAGATAAAATACACTAGCTTAAAAACAAGTAATAATACAAGTTTAAAAACAAGTAATAATACAAGTTTAAACCATCTCTAATAGATGCTTGGCCTACAGAAGAATAGATAATATTATAAATTCTAACACATTTGGCAGCTGTGTTTTTTAAAAGAAACACCATTTCCTAGATAAACTAAAATATATAAAACTATCACATTTTCAATATGGCGAGTCGATTCTTCAACAATTATTCTGTAAAAAGAAAAAGAAAGCTCTATTAAGACATCAACATACATTAGATGCATTTTAAAAATTCCCAACTATGGGAACAAAACTAAAATCCATAAAATGGTTTTGAAGGTAGCAATTGGTTCACTTTAAAAGTGGACAGTGGAGGACACCCTATATAACATAACTAAAACCTTAGCCATTTTCTTGTAAGAGCTAAAATTACAAGAACACAAAAATAACAAAAAGTTTAAACACTATATATAATTTAACCTACCTAGAGATCCAGGTGTGTAATTGGTTCTTTTAATCAATAACCTCACTGAATTTCCATCTTTTCTAATCAGTTCAATGGCTTCTGCATGAGTCATATCTTTTGTGCATATACCATTGATTTCAATGATTTGATCTCCCACCTGGAAAGCAAACCACACATCAATATAAAAATATCTATTAATTTAAATCATGAGAAAATCCCACTAACTTAAAATATATTAAGTAATAATATCACCACACAAAGTCAGTTTTGAGCACAACACATTTAAAATTTGGTAAGAAAATGTGTTTTCACATATTCTCAAAACTAAATGCCTTGTTTAAATTATTGATAATTATGATCATTAACTCTGGTATGGTGTGCAACATCACAGACTTTTTTGAAGTCATTTGACTCTTTTTAGTGCATTTTAGAATATAAAATAATAAATGACCCAAAATATCCTAAATTACCATAGTATATACATCATTACATAATATTGTTTAGGCCATAGCTAACTATAAAGATGCTTCTAAGTTGTTATTCTAATGAAAAGCTAACTAAATATGACAACTTTTTTTACAGTACAAAGGTGGTGTTATAAACAGTTTTCAATGAGTTTTTTCAGTGCTTTAGTTGATAAGAATTGAAATTAAAAGATTTAAAGTAACCTTTAGTTTTCCATCTTGCTGTGCAGGTCCATTATCGGCTATTCTCAGCACAAAAAGAGGCATGTTGTGAAATTCTTTGCCTCCTCTAATACTGAAACCAAAGCCTTTGGTACCACGATGCAAAGTAACAGTGTGGTAAAACTCTTCTTGCTCTAATGATGCATCTTCACCCTAATAAAAAAATTAGCCAATTTTAAAAATGTACACCACTTTGTTTTCTTTAAAACAAGGCTTACTTATATTGTAATTATATTTATAAAGAATTAATAAAAAAAGCCACCTTACTACCATTTTGGTACAATTTTTTTTTCACTTTACTTATAAATAACAGATTTGAACCAGTAGAAACTACAGAAAGCATCAATAAAGATTCCGTTTTCACCAACCTAAACAGGTTTCATTGCATTAAAAGGTTTTATAATCATAAAGATTTACTAAGAAAGGTTATTTAACAGCCAATATACCAATTTGCAAAAATAAATATATGTAATTTAAATTCATAATACCAGAAAACTTTTAAATGGCAATAAAGAAAGTATTTTCGATTAAGTTCACTTCAAACTGATATTTGTTTATTTAAAGCTTTATTATTTAGGACTCAAACCATCACATAAAGTACTAACAGAAAAACAAATTTAAATTTTACCTTTTGGGACAAAGAAATGATACTAGAATCTTCATCTAGAATAAGAAAACATAACAAATTACATATATTACAAATTTCAGTTGAGAAAGTAAAATTAATAGGTCAAATATAATAAAGGACATTAAAAAAACATTCTAAGAAAGAAAAATGTACCTATATCAGGTTATCATAAAACAAAACTTACCAATAGTTAATGTGACTGAAAGACCACAGTCTTTTATCATATTCACAATATCTCCATGTGGTAGATTAATAATACTGATGCCGTTAACTGCAAGTATGATGTCATTCACATGTAGTAGACCACAACGATCAGCTGGGCTGCCTTCTACTATGCTACCTAAAAACATTAAACAGAAATGTAAAAACATATCATTTGAATTTTACATAATATTGATATCTGAAACTTTTATAAAATGTGATTCCTCACAGCACTTCAAATTTTGGACATTAGTTCCAGAAAAATATTTAAAAAACATAAGATAACCACGGATGCAGAATATGTCCGATCCGGCGATCTAGGATCGGGGGAAATTTTGTGAAAAAAAAATTATTGAATTCAATTACAGTACAGTACAGTGTAATCAAAATTTAAGTGGTGATTTTCACCTGCACCACAGATCTATCTAAGGTTCGCTTTTGTTTTGCGTTCCCAATCGTTACAATTGTCAACATGAATTATGTTTTTTTAGATCGCTTTTTAAAATTTTGGGGAAATTTTAGAATAGATTGGGGGAAATCTTGGAAGAAAAAGCATTTTCTGCATCCCTGAAGATAACTAGAAACAGAAAAATAATAGAATTTTGAAGAAAATTTAATATATTAGCAGGCCCGTATTTAGGGTTTTTGCCACCCTGTGCATATCGATTTATTGCCGCCCCCTCTATTTCATTTCCTGTTTCAAGAAAATACCCCCCTTGTTTCTTTTAAAGTCTACTGCTTAAAGGTGGGGTTTTACCTTTTGACACAAAATATCAAAATGTTGGGGATTTTTTAAAAAGTATCACGTAAGATCCCCTTATGGTACCGCTGGGGGGTTATGGGGGTCCTCCCCCAAGAAATTTTAAAATTCGACCTTTAAAAGTAAGGTTTTAACTAATTTTGAGAACCTTTTTGGTTCCATCAATTTTATCTTTTGACATAAAATTTCGGGGATTTTCTCAATAGTGTCACGCAAGATTCCATTGTGAAGAAGGGGGGTATAGGAGTCCTCCCCCAGAAAATTTTTTGAAATTTGACTGGTAAAAGTAGGGTTTCAACTCATTTTGAGAACATTTTTGGGTACAAGAGGGGGCACTGTCCAGAGTACCCCTCTTGGACCAAAATGGGTGAAATTAGTATTTAATACTTTTTAATTAAGTATAGAAAATATTTATATTTTTAATATATAGTGTGGTACATTTTTTCAAAAGAAGCATTTTTAATTGTTGTAATCTGCCGCCCCCCAAAATTTTGCCGCCCTGTGCTATAGCACATGTTGCACGTGCCTAAATACGGCCCTGTATATTAGACAAGACATTATTTGATTTAAATATTTTCATAAAACCATTCTTCACACAGTTTCAAATATTTATCAGGGCCTGTTTTTGTAAAAATTGTGAAAATCTACTTATAATTTTGTGAATTTGAAGTTACAAATAAGTTAGATTTTTTCAGCCTCAGCGCTGATCAATGACAAAATGGTGCTTTTGTGGGGACTTCAGAAAAGGGGCAGAAGTGGGAATGGCACAAGCGAAACTTTTAGTAGTGTCCATTTAAAGGCTAAAATATTTTGTAAGCGTCCATTTTCACAGTAATGTATTTTGCGAAGGGTCCATTTTCCCCTTGAAATGTCCAGTGAAGGGTCCAAAAACAGACCCAAATTTCTTCTTCACAGACCCCGGTTTATGTTAGCAATATTTGAGTTAGAATGACACAGTACAAAAGCACTTAAACTTTTGAAGAAAGTTAAGTATTCTTAACTTACCTATAGTAAAACCTGATTTGCTTTGAGATGATATTACAACAAATCCAAATCCTTCATTAGCATTTCTTGTTATGGTTATATCATAAGGAGATGAAGATTCATTTGTCTTATGATTTTCTAGATTGAAAAAGGAAATTTTATACTTATACATACAAGGACTATCCAAACATAAAATTCTATGTTTTTTTACTGTTATAAATAATTTTAGATATAATATACTAATAATTAATGAAAAAAACCTTTTTAAAGAACAACGTTTTTAAAATGCACTAAAAAGTATAAAATAATTTTTTGCAGCTCCTTGTAAAACGAAAAACGTGGGGATCATGCAATAATATTTACAGCCACTACTCTTGTCACTCTATTTACCATTATATCCACAGTTAAAAATTATTTAAATTAATGATGAAATTAAGTTGGATTAAATACCTAATGCATGATCCCCACGTTTTTCGTTTTACAAGGAGTTGCAAAAAATTATTTTATACTTTTTAGTGCATTTTTAAAACGTTGTTCTTTAAAAAGGTTTTTTTCATTAATCAGGGGTCTGTCCAGACTTTTAGTGAAGGGTCCGTTTTTTTTTAATTGTGAAAATCTACTCATACTTTTGTGAATTTTAGTTAGTGTTGAATTAGTGCTTTTCAGCCAGGAGCCTGTTTTAGTGAAAATAAGCTCACAAATTTGCAGTATTGTGAAAAATATTGGCCATTTAAAGGCCAAAGTACTTTGTGAAGGGTCCGTTTTTAAGGTAAAATATGTTGTGAAGGGTCCGTTTTCACAATGAAACATTTTGTGAAGGGTCCGAAAACGGACCCAAATTTCTTCTAAACAGACCCCTGTTAATTATTTTCTGGTTTTTAGTTTTGTTGTGTAAAGTTTAGAATTCGCGACCCGCCTTCCAAGAATTTGATTCTTTTCTCTTTATTTAAAACTAAAAAGTGTTTTTTTTCTGAACTTTAACTATAACACATGGCTTTACCCTGTTTTGTTAAAATCATTGCACAGTTTTTGCCTCTAGCTATTATTCAGATGCTGTTGGAAATTTTTGAAACACTAGAATATAAAAAAAGTGTTTTAAAAATATATTGGTGAGAAACTTGTCAGTAGCTAATTAATAAAGTCAGTCCCTTAGATGTATTACAAATACAAAACTTGCATGAAGTACTGCATGTACTGTGTATTACTTTTATTCTTACAAATTTTCATTTTACTAATATTTTATACAACACTTCTAAAGCCATCTTGATAACGAGAGGAGGCAAACTGCACAACAATGATTTTTTAAAAATAAGGTCCTATAGTTGAACTTCTAAATTTTAAGTCCCCCTGGGGGTTCAGGGACAGCAAATTGAACCGAACTAACGAGATAATATCGTATTGTCATCCAGATCAGAACTATGTTCAAAATTTCAAGTCTCTAGCTCATGGGGAAGTATGTTTAAAATTGATTACTAAATTCCTCCCGAACAGACAGATAGACGGACGGACGGACAGACAAGATTGAAAGCGACCTAATAAAAACGTTGTAATATAATATTAGGAATGTGCAATGACTTAACAATTTCCCTAGAGTTACAGCTGCCAATGAATTAATTTTATTTACAACAAGTTATCAACAAGTGCAAAATTTCTTGGGCCTGAGAACATTACAGAGAATTGGATGCTCTGATCTATGTATGGTTGGTTTTACCTGCATAACGATCCAAACACAAGGAGAAGCCTATAATTTAGTTCCACGCTCTGAAAAGAACGGGAAAAAGCAAATTCCAGGTTTGGCTATTTCCCTTCCCCCCTCGACTTTTCAGCTTTCATTAAAAAAATCATCCATTTCCTGTATTTTCCCTGTCGCGTAGCAACCTTAATTACCTTGAGAAAGAGCATTTCTTCTAATATTAATGGTGACTTTTCCATTTTCAGCAGCACCAGTCATTAGCTGAACAATATGGTGGTGTGGAGAGTTCAAAACACTTTGACCATCTACTCCAATGATCTCATCTCCAGATTTCAGAGTGCCATCGAGATCTGCAGCTCCACCAGGAACTATGTGGCCCACGGCAACCTAATCAAACAGCAATAAGATTAGTTTTAACCCTTCCAGTCCTAGCTGCTCCAAATTTTCCATGGGATTCAATTGAAATTGTGGGTGATTTAGGATCAAAAGGGTTTAACACTCACAAATCAAGTCAAACAAAGTGTTTTGAGAAGCAAACAAGCTATTTTAAGGAGTACGATTTGCAAGACCAGACTTTGGGAGGGTTTAATAATCACAAATAATGTCAAACAAAGCGTTTTGAGAGGAAAACAAGTTATTTTAAGACCAGATTTTGACAATGTTTAAAATGCTTATTTTAAAAAGATGTACTTGGCTTAGTTACAAGTTACTGTTTTTGAGAGTAAAATTAAAGAATTTCAAGAAAATTATTTCAATGTCACTCACTGCCACGAAAAAAATAGGGCAGATTGAATGTCATGTAAATATGGTTAGCAATATTACTATTATTTCAACTGAAGATAAAAAGGTAAAAAATTGATTTTTAAAATCCAAAATATATGAACATTTGAAACAACTCATAATAGGATTCAATTCTGTACAGTAAAAAATATAAAATCTGAACCAACTAAAAAAGATAAAAGGAAACTATTACCTGAGATCCTTCTTCAGTTCCACCAATAATCCGGAAGCCAAAGCCACTTTCTTGTCTTTGCAGAGTAACTGTCAAATTAATATAGTTGGTCAAACTACTGTCCTTTGTATCATCTATCTTGAATATTGGGTTTTGATACATGTTTCTTAGGTCATTGCCAAAATATGGCATTGGCTGTTCATGCTCAAAAGATGTACTGTATTTGCGACTCCCAGATATATCCAATCTTCCAGCAGCATTATTAGTCATAGACATACTGTGCTTTGGTCCACTATTATTAAAAAGGAGATCATTGTATTGAGAAGTATCTTTGTTAGATAGGCCAGATCCATAGGATGTGTTGGGCAAATGATATGTGGGCATGCTAGATGAATAAATGGACTGACCAAGCATGAAATTATTGTTGGGATTTCTAAAAGTGAATCGGTCATCATACAAAGAGCTGAACAAACCTGATGAACCTTTAGAATGGGACTGATATATGGAATTATTTACACTTGAATCATGCCTGTGAACATCACGCCATGAGTTGAGATTGCTGAAATACTTGTAATTTTCAAGGCTTGGCCGCGGAGTGGATTCATGAGACAAGTTACGAGGCAGATGACTGGAAGAAAAAGTCTGTTGAGCACTTTCAGATACTGAGTTTCCAAGGAAGCTTTTGGAAAAATTGTCCTCTTCACTATCCTTAGGGTGGGAGGATTCCCTGTAGTTGTGGTTGTGCCAGTCCCTGCCACGGCCCTGATCGGAATACCACGAGGGATTTCCGTGCCGTTCAGGACTGCACTCTAATAAATCTCTGTTAGATGGATTGCTGTCAGATGCAAGGTTGTAGAAAGGATTACTGTCCAGGTTATCAGAGCTCTGTAACAATTTATTCGTATTGCTATTCTTTTGGTGATCGGGAGAAACCATAGTCCAGTTCCTGGTGTCAACTAGAGGAGTTTTGGGTCTCGATATCAAGACAGCTTCCTTATCTCTTGAACTGTATAACTCAGCAGTTGGGGTTTTACTTCTATATGCACCGCTTGGCTTTCCATCTAAATAAATTTAATCACTTTTTATTTGAATCACTGTACATTTTGACAAATAACATTAAATACAATACAAAATTAAATACTTCATAACCAATCCTGCAAAACAAAATTGAATTTTATATGGAAGGCCAATTCAAACTTTTTATGAAAATAAAACAGGGACTAGCTTGAATTCATGTATATTAAATCTGAAGAATTGTTACAAAAATTAATAAGAAATCTAAAATAGAGAATAAGTACAAAATATTTGTAAAATAAAACTTTCAAGTTGATAATGCAATTTCTTCATATTGCATGATTTTTTTCTTACTTATTATTCTAATTACAACTGTGCATTTGAGGAAAAAAACGACTCAGTTGCGATTTCTGGCGAACTATTTGGGTTAGGAAGACAAAAGAGGGGTTGTTTTTCATTTATTAAAGTATTCTTTTACCAAAAAAATTTTCGAGTCCTTAGGGGGTCGTCTTCATATTAAACGAAACACTAACTTTTTTTCCCGATGGGGACCCCCAATTATTATTAGTTTTTCTGAAAGGCCATCCCCCAAACCCGTAAGTACCCAGTTTCATCCGGATTGATTAAAAAATTATTTTTTAAAAACAAACTTAAAAATTTTTTTTAATCGTGAAATATTTTTATGGTAATCGATTCTGGAAGTAATTTTATGTAGGAAACCAAAATTTTAATCGATTTTATCTATTAGTTTTTGATAAAAACTAACAAGAAAGAGCATTTGCGGTATGCATTCGGCAACGGTATACGGCCCCTTAAGATATTAATTCGTTTTTATCAAAAACTATTGGATAAAATCGATTGAAATTTTGGTTTCCTACATAAAATTACTACCAGAATCGACTACCATAAAAATATTTCACGATTTAAAAAAAATGTTTAAGTTCGTTTTTAAAAAATAATTTTTTTTAATCAATCTGGATGAAACTGGGGATATAAGGATTTGGGGGGATGGCCTTTCAGAAAAACTAATAATAATTGGGGGTCCCCATTGGAAAAAAGTTAGTGTTTCGTTTAATATGAAGACGATTCCCTAAGGACTCAAAAAATTTTTTAGTAAAAGAATACTTTAATTCATAAAAAAAAACCTCTTTTGTCTTCCTAACACAAGTGGTTCGCCAGAAATCGCAACTGAGTAGTTTTTTTCCTCAACTGTACATGTGTACATCATTGAAAAATCATTAAATTAGAAATTTTTATTCAAAAAGATCATACTTAATAGAGAATGTGAGTTGTTAAATGAAGTGGAATGAATCATTGAGTTAGAGCTGTATTGACCAGCTTCATCAGTAAAACGTTGCTGAAAAATAAATTGAAGTCAATAAAAACTAGAAGTTTTACCAAGTTCATATTTTAAATTCAAAATTGTTACAAACACACAAACCTTAACTCTGGCTTTATTTCTAGAGGGTGAGAAAAATCCTCCTCTTTGAACAATAATTTCAGCAGAATCATTGCAAGGACAATCCTTCAAAAGTTGGACAACATCTGTATGTGCAAGAGCTCTAACATCACGGCCATTGATAGCACATAAAAGATCATTTTCTTGTAGTTGCTTACATCTTGGCCTATCAAGAATTTTTTTCACCTATAAATAGCATTAATAAAAATTCAGATAAAAAGTTTTGCAACAATTCCTTCCTAGGTTGATTTCTAACTCTTTAAAAAGGACTCTCACCATACTATTGTTTGTCTGCCTCAAGTTGAGCTCTGGCTGGCGCTAGTTCACATGAGCGGCCACAAGGCTTATATTTTTAATTTTTGTTTTTATGATCCAAGAACACTTTTAGTCATTTACCCAAGTCATAAAAATACAAATTTATGATTTTTCACGGTCGTAATTCATGATTGTGATCTCAAAATTTACGATTTATCATTCGAAACCTAACCACCGCTCCTGTGAACTAGCCAGAGCTCAACTTGAGGCACACAAACAATAAAATACCTTATGTCAATAAAATTATTTAGTTTTAAAACAGAATATTAAAAATATTTAAGAAAACAAAAGGAACAACAATTAAACAACAAAAAATAAGTAATATTTTTAAAGGAAAATAAATTATTCATTGTAATCAATCGGTAATATAAAAATTCATAATGAAAAAATTATTACTTTTTGGCCATATGAACTATCAGCAATGGTGAATCCAAAGCCTGCGGCTCCTTTTACTATCTCAACAGTCAAAAACTCTGGCATCACAAAACTTGAATGAACACTAAGTGGTGCATGATTTGGCATATCTTCAGCAAATGGATTAAGCAAGCCAGCACTATTATGTCTGGAAGGATGACCGTTCTCAGCTAGTTTCAAGCTAAGGTCAGGCATAGACTTGACGGCACGAGTCATTGAGTCAGTTGGTTTGACACTATTTTCAGTTTGTCTATTGGAAGGTTGGCTGTTTTCAGATCTAAAAGAATAAACATTGTTGTGGCAGGCAGGAAAGTTATTGTTTCCAACTGAAACAGCAACCGTTGTAACGATTTCTGTGTTGGGATCCCTGGGGTCAAAAGGGAGGGAATATCCTCGGCACACCTCAAGCTGAACCATTTCACCTGCTGGTATCGTTTGAAACAGTGCAATTATATTCTGATGAGTGTAGCCAAGAACACATTCTCCATTAACTCTTACTAGAACATCCCCTAAAAAAGCATTTAAGACCAAATTACAATTCAAGTCAATGAACCTAAACTAAATTTAGTTTTTAACCAACTAATGCAGAAGACAAGGTCACAAAACAAAACTAACGATGCTTCATATACACATGGACAGTAGGGCATTTAACTTAGGTCAGTGGTGCCCAACCTACGGCCCGCGGGCCAAATGTGGCCCGCGAGGCTGATCCATGTGGCCCGCGGACTTGTTAAATATTAAACACAAAAACCACTTTCAGTAATCTTCCAAGAAAACCACGACATCGTGCGAGACTTAATGGCACTTCCATCTAAAAAAAATGATAAAAAGGAATTCTTCAACATTTAGTAATAATTTTTTTACTTCTCTGTTTTAGTTTTTTCTATACACAGGGAATTTGCCATTGGATAAATATTTTTCAGTATCAGTTAGCAATTTGAATTCAGTTTATAAGGATCTTTTTAGAACCAAACTTCGAAAAGATGTCCGATCATAAAAGTTGAAGATTCACTCCAAATGCCGAAACTTTCAAGGAAAGTGGACAAATTCATATTCTTCATTCAGCGAGAAAATAAACCGTATGTAAGGAGACTGTGGCAGTGTTTAAAGAACACAATATCAAGAGACATTACAAAACGAAACAGATAATAATCTTAATTCAGTTTTAAGGATAAGTGTTACAAATTTGGAGCCGAATTTATAGGAACAGTATAACAGACACAAACTAATATATACCAAACAGATACAAACTTCTCATTGAAAACGGAGTTTGTAATTTTTCTTCATGTTTAGAAAAATCCTTAAAGTATTTGTGTGGCCCGCGAGATAAATCTTCAAAGCAAATTGGCCCTCGGGAAAAAAAAGGTTGGGCACCACTGACTTAGGTTATATTATCAGTTAAATACTTCAATCCATTAAAAAAATTTTCTTAATCAAAATTTTCATTTAATGAAAATTTTGATTAAGAACACTAACTCTACAACTAGCTGTTGTAGATTTAAAACTTTAACAGCAAAAATAACCTGACCTAATAAAAATTCTACCATACTTGCTTTCTATACCACCCCCTAAAGAGGGGCCAAGAAAGTAATCAGAACCTATCTAGTAAATCAAACTTAATGATGCAAAAATGAACCATCTTAACCCTTACGGGACAGGCGCCTCAGTCACAGAATTGCTCTCACGGGACAGAGCGCGAGTAGAAAGAACTTCCCCAGGGGACGGGCACTTAGCGCGTCTAGGTCAAACTTCAGAAAGAAAAATCGTAGAAAATAAAATTCTTATCTAAAGTATATAATTTTTGGCATATGAGAGGAACACCTTTGAAGTCCATGCTAAACACATTTTAAACATTTACCCAATATTTTCATTGAAAAATTTTAAAAATCACTGAACTCGTGAACAGATTAATTTTACTGGGAAAAATATCTCAATATGAAAAGATTTTATCACAAGAAACTTTTTTATGAAGATATATTATCAATATCTGGAACAAAAACCACCTTAATTATATTTTAATACTTCATAGTAAAACCATCAACACATCCATTTTTCTATCAAAAAACTAATAAAAATGTATATTGAGCAATGTTGAGGCTGGTAGAACAGTTGCATAACTAAATAATTAGCCAAGTTGAAAGAAGTCACTTTAAATTCACATTACTTATGGCTCAATGCATCATAAATAAATCTCCCTATTTCTCTGAAACAAATTATCCAAAATACAAAATATTTTATGAGCATGAAGGTCAAGATGTTTGCTTTCAAATAATTTCTTTGTAGCAGACATACGGCCGTATTAACCAGCGCGAGCCGATCCATAGATTATTCACTGATCCTACAAACCATGATCGTGGTTTTTCCGATGGTTGTTATCGACGAACAACCGACAATCATGGTTTCTTCAAACAGCAGTTTTGTATGTAACGCCACTTCTGATTGGACCGCGATGACGCCAGCTATCGAGTCCGGGATCGCACGCTGTTCACTCAAGTTCATAGTCCAGTGTAAATTATTTCCTATAAAATTCTCTACCTGCTTTAAAACATTTCTATCACAACTAATAATAACTATACAACCAATAACAGGAAATGACTTGAACTGGTGTTCTATATTTCCTGCTTTATATTGGAAATTGTTGGAACAATTCTGTTGATCTAATGGTTACACTGAATGGGTTTATTTCAATATTATTTTTAAAATACTCACACTTATCTAAAAATATTGATTCACCTCTCTAAAAATAGGATATTTTTTTAAGAATTTTAAGGAATTAATAGTTAAAAGAAAAAAATTTTGAAACTTAGGTAATAGCCGTGCTAAATATTTAATACCTGAATAAATTGTAAGAGTGCCATCTATCAAAACGAGTGCTAACTCTAAACTATCTGGTTAATTTTAATGCGTGTTTTTCACGATCAGTTTTTCTTTATTATTATACTTTAATCAACCATTATTTTGATGATTAAAGCAAATATACTCAAATATAAATATAATTTGTGATCAAATTCTTCTTAAATGTCCATTTTCGCAAAAATGAACCACCGATCCATGGTTCAACCCACCAAAGTTGGGTGGTCAGATTTTGGGTGAAAAAACCGATGGTTATTCGTTAGTTGGGGGTGGTCGATAACGTTTTAGTTAGGATCAGCGGATAATCCTTCAATCCATGGTTGAACCACGATGGTCAATACGGCCGATACAGCTGCATCTAACGAGAATTAAAAATATTAATTTGAAGATTTAATCGCGTATCATATGTGCCACCCGTCCTCTGGGCCTATTTTAGTGGTGGTGCACCGGTGAGACAGCCGGCCCATAGGAGCGTCTAGCTGCTGGCACATACATATATGCTCCACCCGTCCCGAAAGGGTTAAGAGAATACAAGTAATGTCAGGGTTGGCCCTCTAAATGTCAGGGTTGGCAAAACCCCGGGTTTTTTTGAAAAAACCCAAGCGGGTTGGGGTTTTTTCGGGTTTTTTCAATAAAACCCTGAAAAAACCCACATAAAACTGGGTTTTTTCGAAAAAAGTGTGGGTTTTTTCAAAATGAAGTGGTTTTCTCCTATAAATTAAGTGTTTTTTTTTTCAAATTTGAGTGAGTTCTTTCTATGTTAAATGTGTTCTGCCAAATTAACAACAGTTTTCCACAGTTAAGTGGGTTTTTTCAAAGTTTTTATACTTTGAAAAAACCCACCGAAATTGTAAAAACACCCCTTATTTACTGAAACCTGGTTTAAATTTTGAAAAAACCCACTAAAATTTAAAAAATATCCTAAACTTTGAAATAACCCATTCAATATTGAAAGAAATCTAATTAACTTTGAAAAAACCCACTGAAATTTGAAAAATCTTCTTTATTTTTTATATCTAGTTTGAACTTTATACGTCCTAAATTTTTAAAAAACCCCATTGCGTAATGAAAAAACCCACTGAATAATGAAAGAACCTATTTAACTTTAATAAAAACTCCCTGAAATTTAAAAAAACACCATTTAATTTTTAAACCTAGTTTAAATTTTGAAAAAACCCTTTAAAATTTAAAAAATATCCTAAACTTTGAAAACAAACGCATTAAATTTTAAAGGAACTTCCAGAATCTTGATTTTTCTTGAAAAACCCAAAAATGGGTCCAAAATGTGTTTTTTTTCACATGGGTTTTATTGAAAAAACCCATTGGGTCCAATCCAGCCAACCCTGCTAAATGTTAAGTTCAAAGCTATCTCTCCAAAGTAAAGAATTTTAGGTTCTTGCGTATTATGTCGTCGACCGTACTGCTTATAATCAAAAACGTCATCAAAACCCATTGACTTTTCTATTGATGTGCCGCTGAATTAAACGGCTTCTGAACGGTCGACGGTAAAATACGTAAGTACCGAATTTTATTTGTGTATGAAAAAAACTTGTACCTGTCAGTAGCTTTCCATTACACCATGCAGGTCCATTAGGTACAACATCTTTTACTTGCAAGAATTCTCCATCCCCTCCACCTATGATGGTGAATCCTAGGCCTCGATTACTTTTTACCAGCGAAGTTAAAATGAAGGCCCCTCTTAGTTCTTCAGGATTGCGTGTGAAAAATGTACTTGGTTTAGAACTGTTGTGAGCTGTAAAAAAAGTTTAAGGACACATTATCATGTTAATTCAAAGTAATGAAGTTTTATAGATGCAATTATACAACCAATAATTACCAGGGGTGCAGAAAATGTTCCAGTGCCTAAAATTTCCCCAGAACACAATTTGTTTCAAATAAAATTTACCACCTAATGAGATTTCATTGAAAAAAGTAGTTTTTTCAACTATTTAACTTCTTTTAGATTCAATAATTTTCATATAACCCATAAATTTAAATCTGAATTATCTCTTTAATCTCTTTTTTAGTCTTTCTTACACACTTATAATCTTAGCTCAGAAGTGCCTTTTCTTAAAATCTGAAAAATTGTCTATTTTTCTCAAATTTAAGCTACTTGTAAATTTCTCCTTAATTAACTCAACTTTTCAATGAAGAACATGAATGTAAAAAACAAGAACGCAATTTATTGTAGAAATTACTTATCCTACCACGAATACGTTGTTTTTCCTGCAAAAACCAACTTTCAGGTTTTTGCCCAGAAAACTAGGATTTTTTCTGCAGATTCGTAGTTTTCCCCCTGCCTTTACATCTGTAATTCAGCAGTTCCCTATCTGATTTCCCTTTAAATTGGAGGTTATGATGCAGTCACTCACTACCCAAACTATTTGTTTGTCAGCTATTGATGATTGAACTGTTTTAGTTATTCTTTTCATCTGGAGCAAAAATTTCCCCGGAGCCGCTTGAATTTCCCCCGAACATCGTTTGGGCGTTTGGACATATTCTGCACCCCTGATAAGGGAACGTACCCATACTACGTGACCCATTCAGGGGGGGAGGGGGGTCTTCAAAATACCACGCTTGGTCACAGAGGGGAGGGGGGGCCTTAGGGTTTCGTCACGTAGCCAATATCTTTTTTTTTTATTTTTTTTTAATTTTAAAAAGCAATAAAGTAGTTTTTTTCTTCTAGGGCAGGGGTTGGATTTTATTTTGATTTTCTACAATTTTCTTAAAATCAGGAGTAAGAAAAAATCGAACAGGGGGAGCGCAAAAAAACGAAATGATAAGAGCAGAAAAAAAAGCGATGTAAACCAACTTCATGAAAAGTAAAAATTATAGCATCCGGTAAAAATATTGAGAGCACGAACAAAACAAAAACGAATCCATTAACAGAAACAAGCGAAACCGAAATGATCAGCGGTTGCTGAGCTGACTCATCGGCCAACTATGTCTGAGCGTAAAAATAAAAAATAATAACGTTGAACTATTAATATTCTAGATTTTTCTCATTTTTCCTGTGTTTAAAATGGCGCGCAGCGTTAAGCACTTTTAAGACTCGCAGTTTAGTGCAGTTGTCAAGCGAATCGACGAGAGTTCGTGCCGATACAATATGACGTTGTACGATCGGCTGTACAATGCGTTTATTAAATGTTACAAGGATTCCTTGCCAAAGCATGAAATACAAAAAAAAACTAATGAATTTTGGGTGCCTTTGAGGGATGAGCACAAAAGGAATCCAAAAGAACTGGAGCGTCTCACACTGTTAAAAATCGAGGAACTTGGTCAAATTGGAACTAAGAAAAGCGCTCGTCTCCTCAATTTCTTTGTAAAGGTGAGTATTCTGAGCGTATTTTGTTGAATGTGTAAAATGGATTTATATTATTTGCATGTTTTTAAAGTATGGTCGGAAACCCCATGGGTGTAAATTTCGGCGTCAGTCCGACATTACTTTTAGCCTGTATTAATGCATGGGTTTAATGAAATTTTTATAGTCCAGTATTTGAACGAATAAAATACCTTATTTTCATGTCGCTTTCGTTTCGGCAAAATAACAGACTTAATAAATTTGTTTCTGCTCTCGCATGTGTGAACATTGGTTTAATATGTGTGTCTCTTTTTGTATTTGGGGAATTTAGCTACCTGCACGAAAGGCTCCAGCTACGCATGAAGGTGATCTCGAAGTTCTTCCAAACACCGAAGATATCAGTGATAGTACTTCGGAAAAGTCTGTTTCTATTACTCGGAAAGGTATAGCCAACCACTTTCTGCTCCGCCAGTATCGATGTTATTATCTTTAATTTCTGTAGCCTAAATCGTATTTACAATAAATATTTTACAGTTAAAACGGGTTTTAACTGTAACAACTTTTTACGAAGCTTTTTATTTTTATTTTATGGGTAATAATATAATGCTAGTACATTTTTTTTCTAGCCTGCAGTAACAATGAATCTTCCATTGACCAATCATCTGTATCTAAAACAGCTACGACACCAAAACAAGACGCTTTGAAATCTGAAATTTCAGTACTTGAAGCCGAATTAAATGCCACTGTAAGAAAGCGAGATGCAGGTCTTGGAAAAGATGGAATTGAGAAGAAAATAAAAGAATTAAGGCATTCTACTGATGTGAAGAAAAAAGAGTTGAATAACAAAATAGTGCGTGCCAAGAACATGCGAAAATTAAGGGCAAAACAAAAAGCTGAAGTTTTGAGCCTGAAATCTGCTCATCCCAACGTGCAATCTTCGTCTATAAGGACTCAGCCAGGACGCCCTTCACTTGAAGAAAATCAGTCAGGCCTTCTTCAAGTAATTTGCGATATAGCAACACATGGAAGCTCAGCTGCTGATAGACGCCGTTCAGAAGTATTGAGATCTTGTAAGACTCTTGATGAATTGCATGCACGACTTGTTGAAGAAGGATTTTTCATCTCGCGAACCTCTACATATCGTAGGCTGATGCCGAAGTATTCTGGATCCTTAGAGGGCAAGCGCCATGTCACAACTGTGCCTGTGAGACTATGTCGAGCCCAAACAGATAGACACCGAGATCACGCAGATCAATACTTTTGCAAGGCAACTGCCAACGGCCTTGAAGAACTTGCATCAATACTTGGGCCTGAACAGGTACTTTTCATCTCTCAAGATGATAAGGCTAAAGTACCTATCGGAAAAACGGCAGCAAAAGTTCAGGCTCCTGTATTGATGCATCTTACTTATAAGGTCCGCCTCGATGACCACGATTTTGCTGTTGGAGAACGCCATCAACTGACTCCTTCGGTATATGCTGGTATCGTAATCAAAGAGAACTGCATGGGTAGAAAAGAAGCTGTTACATATTCTGGCCCAACGTATATCGCAATCCGCAGTGGAAAACATAGCAGTTCGACAGCAACAACTCACGCCAAAGACCTTATCAAACTGTTAAAATTGGATGATTTTAAAAATCTCGCCTTAGGAAAAGATGGAAAAGTCAAGCCTGTAATGATTTTATCGGTGGATGGAGGACCGGATGAAAATCCACGTTACAAAAAGGTGATATCAAACTGTATATCGCATTTTAAAAAGTACGATTTGGATGGGCTGTTCGTGTTTACGAATGCACCCGGGCGATCGGCTTACAACCGAGTTGAGCGAAGAATGGCACCCTGGAGCCGTGAGCTAGCCACGGTAGTTCTTCCTTATGAACACTATGGGTCCCATCTCGATTCTCAAGGGAAAACCATCGATAACGAGCTGGAATTAAAAAACTTTCAGCATGCAGGTATAATATTTTAAAGTGATTATAGTCTTCTCTGCTGCTAAAATATAAAAACTTGAATTTTAAATTATATATTTAATTCTATATTATTTTTAGGTGAAACATTGGCTGAGATTTGGTCCCAGGTGGTTATTGACGGCCACAACGTGATAGCAGAATATGTGCCTCCTGGTGAAGTCCTTCCGGAAACCGCAAAAGTTTCTGACCTCTGGTATGGAAATCACGTTCGTGAAAGTCAATATCTTCTTCAAATAACGAAGTGCTCCGATGATTCCTGCTGCGCTCCTCGCCGCAGTGTACTAAAGAATATTCTATACCAAGGCTTTTTGCCGGCACCTTTTCCGATGTCACAAAACCCTTTCTATATACCAAACCCAGATGAAGTCGGATCGGAAATTTTTCCATCATTGCTTGTGCGGCAATGTATAACACTACGTCCGGATCTCTCACAGGGTAGAGAAATACCCTACGATACATATTCAGGCACCGCAGCCGATTTTTCGTAAAAAAAATAGGAAAAATAGGAGAATTTAAGAAAAAATAGGAGAAAAAAGGATTATTTTTCTTAAAAAAATAGGAGAAAAAAGGAATATTTTTCTTAAATATGAGTTAAAATAACACAACAGGGATGCCAACCTGTGCTTGTACCGACGCCCATTTCGTTTTGAGTGCTCCCACGATGCCGCAAAAAATCTATAAATTTTTTGCTCTTTTTTCGATTCTTCGCTTATATTTCAAAAACTATAAATTTCTCGAAGATAATTTCAATTACAAAGTTAAAGTAAACCAAATTTCCTACAAAATTCGTTAGTCAACTTTGATTTTCCGAAGAGTGGTTTTGACACTAGAGCGCGCTGAAAAACATCGATATTTTTACCTTTCCGCAAAAAAAGGAAAACGCGCGCTTCTACCCTCTACAAAATGAAAACTATTTAAGATATTACCAAAAATTTTATACCACGTTAAAGAGAATTTAATTTTATATAAATAACGTGCTTTCCATTACCATTTTTTGAGAAGGGGGGAGGGAGTGAAGCAAAGATCGATAATAAAACTGTCGCGGCTCGCAGACCAAACGGACTTTTGCGGTTGTTAATCTGCAATCTGAGCTTTATTTCCGGTATATTACTACTAATAAAATGGATTGTTTTGGATGATTTGGTGACTACGCATAAGCATGCTTAAAAAATAAAATAAAATTAATTTATGAAATATTGGGTGTTTTAGGCGAAATTTCAATAAATTTTTTAAATTCCTATGTAAAATTATGGAAGTATTTTAATGAAAGAATTTTTATGTTTTTTCCATCGCTAAATCCGAATTTGAAATTTATTTCAATTTGAAAGTAATCTTCACATCAAAAACTGCAAAAAATCTCAATTTTTTTCGGTTTTTCATCGATTTTCTAAAACAATAATTATTTTACGAAAAATGGCATGAAACCAAATTAAAGTACGTACAATTTCCTATAAGATGCACTGGTTCATTTTTATTTTGCAAGGAGCGGTGACGTTTTATAGCGTTTTGAAATTAAGATATTTTTTGCTTTTCTACAAAAAGTAATGAATGATTTTGCCCACTACAGATCTAAATAAATTCTAGTTACCGACAAATAGCTTATACTAAATGAACGAACATTTAATTTCCTACAAAATGCACTGCTTATTTTAATTTTATAATGAGAGGTATTGACGCTAGAGCGCGCTGAATTAGAGCTGTTTCCTGACTTAACACAAAAACATGAAAATTGCTTTTCTTCAAAATGCTATAAAATGTACAACGCTCCTCGCAAAATAAAAATGAACAAGTGCATCTTATAAGAAATTTTACGTTATTTAATTTGGTTGCATGCTATTTTTCGTAAAAAGAATATTTGCTTAGAAAATTGACGAAAAATCGAAAAAAAAGAGCAAAAATTTGATGTTTTTTGCAATTTTTGATGTGAAGATGACTTTCAAAATTAAAATAAACTTTAAATTCGGATTTAGCGATGCAAAAAACATATAAATTCGTTTATTAAACACTCCCATAATTTAATATAAGAATTTAAAAAAATATATTTAAATTCTGCTTAAAACACCCAATATTTCATAAATAAATTTAAAAATTTATTTTTTAAGCATGCGTAGTCATCAATTTATCCAAAACAACCCATTTTATTGGTAAAGTAATATACCGGAAATAAAGCCCAGATTGCAGACTAACAACCGCAAAAGTCCGTCTGGTCTGAGAGCCGCAACAGTTTTATGATCGATCTTTGCATCACTCCCTCTCCCCTTCTCAAACAATAATCATGGAAAGCTCGTTTTTTATAGAAAATTAAATGCTCTTTCACGTGGTATAAAATTTTTGTTGATAACTTGAATAATTTTCATTTTGTAGCGGGTAGAAGCACGCGTTTTCCTTTTTTTGCGGAAAGGCCAAAAAATCGATGTTTGTCAGCGCGCTCTAGCGGCCAAACCACTCTTCAGAAAATCAAAGTTGATGAGCGCATTTTGTAGGAAATTTTGTTTACTTTAACTTTGTAATTGAAATTCTCTGCGAGAAATTTTTAGTTTTTTAAATATTGGCGAAGAATCGAAAAAAGATAAAAAAAATTATCAATTTTTGGTGATTTTCGATATGAAGCCGCCCCCCCACTTGGGAGCAAACTTCAGATTCGTAATCAGCGCCCTCAAAAACATAAAACCGTCGAAAAAAAACTTCTCTCTGTCAGAAATTTTTTGAAAAACTGCTGTTTTCCTGGGCTAAAAACAACGGAGGATGGGAGCAAACTTCAGATTCGTAATCAGCGCCCTCAAAAACATAAAACCGTCGAAAAAAAACTTCTGTCAGAAATTTTTTGAAAAAACTGCCGTTTTCCTGGGCTAAAAACAACGGAGGACAGCTTTGCCTCAACGGGAGAGGAAGCTCCGCGGCGGCCACGCCGCGTCCCGCTGGAAGGAAACGAATCACTCCATTTCGTATGCCAAAGCGTTGACAACGGACCGATAGTATTGACATCAATCCATATCCACAACAAAACATAAACGAAGAAAGTCGATCCCAAGGGTTAAAAAAATAGGAAAAAAAGGATAAAAAAGCTGAAAAAAGGAGGAAAAATAAAATGGATCCTAAAAATAGGAAAAAAGGAGCTAATGTGAAAAAAACAGGAAAAATAGGAAAAACAGGAGCTCTGCGGTGCCTGCATATTGCCCATCTATTAAAGATGACATCACCGGAAGAACATGCCCGATTTGTAGACTTTATTTTGCCTCAAAAATTTCCATGAACAACCATCGAAGAAACGTGCATGGTGGTATAGTAGACGTGTCTCGCGTGCGACCTCTGCGAGTTCTTTCCAGACCACACGAGGTCTTGTGTATCGTAGAGGAAAGCGTGGAGTGGATAGACGTCGAAGCCATCGACGAGGAGGAAATAATCTCAGCTGAGGAAACTCCTGATGCTACCGCTCCCGTGATCTACGATGTGTCCGAGTGGATTGATGCCGGGAACGTGTTCGTTGAAGATGATTGATATGAAAAATTAATGTGAATAAAAGAAAAAAATACTTGTTTTCCCTTTGATAAAATATATTTTCTTCTTGTTACTATAAAGTATATGAACGCAATCTTGGCGTCAAGTGGCAAATGCTGTATTAATTAAGCCAAATTAATTTTTTTAACTATCTGTTTGCAAAAAAATATTGAAAAAAGTATTTATAAATTACTACGTGAAAACTAAAGGGGGAGGGGGGGTCTTGGCATATACCACGGGTGGTCACCAAGGGGGGGGGAGGGGGGTCAAAAGTAGTGAAAAATGGGTCACGTAGTATGGGTACGTTCCCTAATTACTACAACCTAATTATTGATTGCTCTACGAATGAAAAGAATTGCGGATTACTAACCAGGACTATTGAGATGCTTATGTGGAATATCACTTGACTCTGAATTGGGGAAGAAAGAGTGACGTCCAGTCCCAGCAGAGCTCCGTTCCGTCGAGATGGATGGCTGTCCCTTTTGACTGTCCAAAAGCCCTCGGCTACTCGTGTCACTAGCAGAAGCATTAGTGGTAACCGTACCATTCCCAATAACCAAGTTGCCCTCCGTCACCTTGCCATCTGCCAAACGTTTAGAAGGTTCATGCTTTTCATTAAGACAGGGAATACAGTGCAGATAGGGAAAGCGGTGGGTTGAGGCAGGGGAGGAGGAAATGTTAGGAGGAGGGGGAGAGAGGGGTTTGGAGGAGCCGTCCGAGGAGGAGGCAATCAGAAAAGACTCACTGTTATTAGTGCTGGCGAGGGGGTTGGGGTCGTTAGAGTTGCTGCAGTTCGAAGTTTGTGTTAGCGAGCTGTTCCTGGTCCACTGGCCTGACCGAGGGTCAGAGAGGAGACTAGGGGCATGGTTACTAGTGTTAGTGTGGTCAGAGTGCCTGTGCCAGGAGGAGGAGGAGTGGCTAATGTCTGCGGTTGACACTGATGGAGAATAATTTCAGTATTACAATTCAGAATGAAAATAATCCAAGAAATGTGCTGAAATTAAAAAACTCAAAATTGTTGCCGGGCAACATTAAATACTAAGGAATAAATTGAGAACAGATTGGTTGTGAAAGAGGAAACCTACCATTGTCATTAACTTTTCTGGCTTGAATGACAGGATTTTCATATTGAGTACGTCGATTAACATGACTAAAAGTAATAGTTGTTACTCACCAAAGAGGATAGCTAACAGTTTTTGCATTAAAAAATCATAAGCTAAATGTGTACTCACTCAATGTAATAAGTGCCATAATGTGGATCGTCTATTCTCTCCCAACCAAAAGGAAGTTCTAAAAAAACATTTGTAATGAACAAAAGTAAATGAGCAAAATAAAATGAGGCAACAAAATAAGTTATGTTTTCATACCATCATCTCCACAATCTTCAACAGTTTTCTTCTGAATTCGAGATAACCTGGGATCCAACCATTGAGAAGTTCCTGTGTTATGGCTATAAAAAAGTTAATTTTTCCAGTCATTAAAATTTGATATCCCTAAGTACTTTGTTGGGTATTTTAAAAGTATGAAAATCTAGGGACTATCAATCACTAGAAAGAACTTACTCTATAAAATAAGGTTCACCATTACTAGTGAATGCTCTTTCCCAATTGTCTGGCAATGGGCCTAAATCGCAAGCAGGAGATCCACACTGCAAGCTGTCAGTAGTGGTGACTGAGTTACAGTTTTGATAACCCAAGTAGGAGAATCCAGACACAGGAGTTGATGACCTGATAGAAAATTCATTTTAAAAGTTGATTTTCTCAAAGCAGACAATTATTCCAAACAAAATTTAAAGATAAAATGAAATTACTTACCTTGTATTAGAAGGCATAACTGTTACAGAAAACTCAGCAACATCAGAAGTTTTAGATGCCATGGCTTCGACATTAGACCTATTCCGTCGTCTTTTACCTTCAGATGATGCATGAGCACCCGGTAATACTAAGCTGTTAGCCGGTCCGATTGAGTTACTCCTTCGCATTGGAGAATGATAATTGTCTTTAGGAGGCATAGGTGTCCCGTAATGATTACCTGAAAGTAAACATTTGGTTTGACAGGATTTACTAAGCATTAAATAAAATGATAAATTTAAATGCAGAAAATTAACTACAACTAATAAGTCAATTATGAGTCTTAAACACATAAGGGATTTTTCTAAGGGTAATGGATTTCACATAAGGAATTTCCCAAGTCAATTAATTAGTATCTAACAGTTGTACTTAAAACTTTTAATAATTTATAGACCTTCCATAAATTTTTTAACCCTTACGAGCCTACGGCGTCGCAAACTTTTCACTCCAGTTGAGACTGGGAGTGGGTTTTTGGGGGGTGGGTAGTTGCTGAGTCCATTCAAGTGTGTATAAAAGTGGAAGGTTTTGCCTGTCCCTTGTAATATATGAGCTCCATTGTCGACACTCCAAGATAAGCACTGGGAGGGGGTTGAGTTGTTTGCTATTGAACTAACTGGTGTGCACTTAGTAAAAATATCATTTCAAACTAAAAGAAGTTTTAGTGGGAATTTAGCATGGAATTATGCAGAAATTTTCAGTAGATTTCATTTTTTTCCTACCATCCACAGTAAAGAAACTGATTATTTCGTCTAAGACACCGGAAACCCTCCAACTTCCATTTGAAATCTGCCCACCCTTTCCAGGTCATAAATCTTGTGACACATTCCGCTTCCCGCCTGTGGTGATAAATAAACACATCTAACTGGACGAGTCCATCCAGGAAAATGGCACTGGATTTTATCTCAGGGCTAAAAGACCCAGCTGCGTGAATTGAGGGCTACGTCTGAAAGGGTTAAAGTGGTAATTAAAAAAACAGATTACTTTTCTGAGAGACTATTTTACAGGGAAAAGATTATTATTTTAAAACAAGTATAAAAGTGGTACAGATTGATTCCAATAGCTTAAAATATTAAACTGTAATTTAAGCCTTTAAATTATTGTAAATGATTTATGATTGTTATTAGAAGAAAATGATTTCACATTTATGTGGCTATTGAAAGGTAAGAAAAGATAAAAGGAAACAAATATTACCTTCATAAATACCACTTTCTAAAAGGCTGCCACTTCTTTCCAAGGCTATGAACTCCTCAATAGTGAGAAATGTATAGTCAACCCCACTGATTTCACCTACACGGGGAGGGCGGGTTGTACCTACAGAAAAAAGAAATCTGAATCTATTTGTACAACAGTTTTTGTACTACTACTTAACATGCAAGATATTGTTTTAAATATCAAAACACTGCCATTATATGCATAAAACAATGTAGTTGTAAATGATTACATAATACTTTAAATTATTAATTAGCACATATTATGAACCCAAAACACAATATGAACTTACATGGAACTGTGCGCTGATATAAATTATCCCTAATGGTATTTTGAAGATCATGATCCCCAGATCCTTTCTGAAATCTGGTATTCAAGAAGTTTCGCAAATCCTTAGTCAGATAACCTGAAATTGAAAACAATAAAATTACATTTTAATATGCAGGTAAAAAAACAACAGGATCACAAGAAGACTGATTTTCTTTATTATTCTACTCTTTTGCTTTCACCATTGAGAAAAATTTGACAAGTGCTCCTCCTGCTCTACTCCCAGCCAACAGTCAGTTAGCAGGTGTGGTTTTAATGGAATATTTTAATGCAGTAATGAATGGGGATGTCCATAAATTATGTGAAGTCAAAAAGGGGGGTCTAACAAACTCTCACCAGGGAGAAGGAGGAAGTCAATTAAAATCTAACGTAAACTTTTAGTTTAGAAAATATACACATTTTTCTTTTATATTTCAGGCATGTGATTGCTCAGGAAAGAAATAAGGAAGTTGCATGCGTCAGATTTTCAAAAACAAACAAGTGTTCCGTATGGTTTTTTGTATGGTAAAATGAAATATCTAGTCAGTTTTTTAAAAAAATGTACAGGTTATTAAATATTTTAATTTAAAAGTCGAGAAAAAAACATGCGACTGAAAACGTTTATTGTTTAAACTGTAAGATGACGTCAACAATAATACCATCGACTCCATTGCTTTTCAACAATGCCTATTGTAAGATGACGTCCCATCCAAACTCTTGGCGTTTTCGCCCACTTTTAAAAAGGGGATTTTTGTTAATTTTTTTGGCAATCAAAAAATTTCTCGATCGGCCTCAAATTTTGGGTAGTTGCTTATTTTTGCAAGAAGAATCGATTAAAAAAATTAAAAAAATCAAGCAACTTCCTCATTATCTGATATTTTTTAGAAGCGTCTAGATAAGTTACAGTTGTATAGAAATTTATTTCGGGAGGAGCCCAAATTCAAATCCCTATCCCATACAATAGGTTCAAATATTAAACAAAATAAAATTGAAATTTAGCTGTTTAATACTTTTTAGATAGGATTCTCATCTTACTAAACTCAATCTCAGAAATTTTTCGAAATTTGAGCCTAAAAACAGTGGTTTAATCGTTTTGGTACACTATGTCCGCTCAGGAAACAAAATATTCCAATTTTTTCCCGCTTTGAAGTATTAATTCCGCACACAATTGAGCGGAGTTCAGATTCTCAACACCTCTAAAATTAGCAGATTTCCGCTAATTAGCGGAAAAATCACATGCCTGATATTTTTTAGCAAAAGTTTAGGAAAAATTTACTGGTTAGTCAATAGTGATAATTAGAAGTTAAGACTTATGTTTTTGATTTCAACTAGTATTTGTATCAAAACTTGCAATGTGTTAGTTAAATGTTGACAAGACGAAAATAAAACATAATCAAAGAATAAGTTATTCCGATAATCTCGCATGATAATTTGAGGGAGAGGGGTTCAAGCATCGACCTTAGAACACAGATAGACAGAACACGCGCGCTAGGGTGGCCCAAAAAACTTTTTTTTCAGGTAGAGTTCTGGGCACCCTATACTTTTTTTTGAACAGCAAATAGAAGCTCATAGCCAAAATTTCAACTCTGTATTCGAATTAGAAGTCGATGCCAAAGAGGAGGGGAATTTTCCATGTTAACCTGGGAAGGACTGGCGGTACCGTATGGCAGCGTTTCTCAACCAGGGTTCCGCGGAACCCTAGGGTTCCGCGAGGGATCCGAAAACTTTTGTTGTTGTTCGGGTTTACATTTTAGAATAACCCTCTAAATAAATTAGGCATCAGCCAGCCAAATGTTAGCAAGTGTTTTTCCGTTGAACATTTTCTTCTGTAGCCCTTGGGTGTTCTACGAAGAGTTTGAAAAGAAGATTAACACTAGTTTGAAGGGGAATTTCAAAATTAATTTCTGAGGAAGGACCCCTGCCTCCCTTGAAATTTTGGCGCTAATTATATTTTTCCCCTTGAAAATTCTGTGTTTTACAAGGAACTGTTCTTTTCAGATGTAACCCAAAGGTTCTTAAAATACACTGAAACTCTACTTTAAGTGGCAAATTTCAAAAAATTTCTAGGGAGAACTCCCAAACTTCTATCTAAAATTTTGACGTCTGTTATACAGCGTTTTTCTCTTGAGCATTCTGCTGTCTCAAGAATCTTTTCTCCTTGGACGTTCCACAAAAAGTTTAAAAAAGGAGATAAAACACTAGTTTAAAGGGTATTTTTAAAAATAAATTCTGAGGGAGGACAAAATAGCAAGAAAAAATATTGTTGCATGGCAGTGGCGTATATAAGGATGACCGAGGGGGCCCTGCCCTCCCCCGAAATTCGGACCAGGCATATCAAAATACGTTAAAACCCTGCTATTTAGGGTCAATTTTTAAAATTTTTCTGGGGGAGGGCCCCCAAACCCCCCGTTAGTACATGTAATTGTATTATTTTCAATTTCTTATAATACTTTCATGAAAATTGAAATCCTACCTAAAAATGTAAATCCAAAATTTTGACTAAATGTTGAAAAACGAGTTAAAACCTAGTTTTTAGGGTGGGATTTCTGAAAATTTTCTGGGGGAGTATACCCCCAAACCCCCCTTCCTACTCGGAACTTTATTAATCACAATTTTTATTATATTAAGTTCTCATGGATGCAAATTTCACATAAAAATGCATTAAAAAGCTACGTTAAACCTATTTTAAATATACTTTTGAGGTGTTGAGTAATAATTTTGGGCCCCTCCCAAAATAAATTTCTATATACGCCACTGTTGTATGGACACTAGGGTTCCCTGGAGCTTGATCATTGTCAACAGGGTTCCGTAAGCGTAAAAAGGTTGAGAAACGCTGCCGTATGGTATACCGGCAAACAGCACTACAAAAAAACAGCTTTTTTCTACCAAAATACTTTTATTTTTTCATTCTGATGGTAGATGTCACTACTACATGGACCAAACTTTAGTAAACAGCAATTAAATAACTAATTATTTAAATAAATTTTTGCTTAATGGCTTAATGAAAAATGTCCTTTCAAGACGGGCGAAAAAACGGCTCGTAGGAAAATGTAAGTGCAATTTATTCATACCTAAAATTAGTGAATGGATTAAATGGTGAATTATTATTTATAATTGTATTATGCAATAATAGCCTAAATTTGGAAGAGATTGAATAATTTTAAGGTAGAAAATTTTGGTATAGAAATCTTGCGGTACCATATGGTACCGCTAGGCTTTTAGGCTACCAAATAATACTAATATTTTGAAGTAGTGTATTTTTTATTTCAAACGTTTTATATGCTGCAAAATCAATTAATTTTTAAGGTAAAACCTAATGAATAATTTTTATGCTAAGAACTTAATGAATTTATAGTGTATTTCCCATAATTTTATTTTTTAAGGCCAATAATTCTAAATTTAATGAGAAATTTCTTATTATAAGTGATTGATTCGAATATCCATCTATACAATGGTAGTATTTAATGAAAATCATCAATATAATGTTCATAGTCTTCAACTAAACTAAACTAAAACTAAACCATTGGCGCAACAGCCCTAGCGGGCTAAGGTCTACGATGCCCATTTCGTTTTCGTGACCGTGGGGCCTGGGGTGCTAGGCAAATGTCCCGGTTAGGTGGTCAGCACAACGCGAGACCCCCAGTGTTTAGTTCCCAAGCATGCTTGGTCCTCAGTTTATCGACCCACTGAAGGGATGAAAGGCTGAGTGGACCCTGCCCAGCCCGGGATTTGAACCCCGGACCTGTGGCGTGGAAGCGTGATGCACTGCTACTGCGCCACTAGGCTTCAAACTAAACTATAGATGCCAAATAAAAATAAGATATGTAATTTTAATGCATAAAACTTATGTTTTTTAACAAAATTCCTAATTTTAACACTCATTTTTCTCCATGGATTTTTTTATTTTCAACTTGAAATTTGATAGAAAGGTTTATTTTAGGAGTTAAAAAGCTTTAAAATTTCTTAATAAAAAATTTTTCAAAAAATTTTTTTTTCTCATTTTTTTAAATTTTTTAAAAAGGAGGATATGATGCACACCAAATGAAAGAAAATGAAATTACTAAAAAAATGAGCCTGGTTTCATTTTTTTAAGTTGTATAGTTCTAGAGTTATTAGCTGTTTAAAATGCAGGAAAAACAACTTTACAAGAGTTCTTTGGACATTAGAAAATTACTACAACCAAAATAAAGGTGATAAAAATAAAACCTGGAACATTATATCTATTGCGTTAGTAGTTTCTTATAAAAAAATCATGAACAAAATGAGATGGTTTTATCTTTGGTTTTTTAGTTGTTTAGTATAAAAATCTTTGAATTGGGACTTTTTCACTCCTCTTTGGCATCGTTTTCTAATTAAGGTACAGAGCCCAAACTTTGCCAAAATAGTTTTCTCTGTAGATCTAAAAAATTGAGGGGGTGTCGTAGCAATTCCATAGAAAAATGGGCCACCCTAATGTGCGCGCATCCCCATAGCGGTGAGGCGGTGCTTGTGTTGAAACATCTCCCGCTCAAAAGTCACGTGTAATGGGAGCTTTGGGAATGGGATTCGTCGGTTGGATTCTGGCCAGCTGGCTTGATCACGTGATCGGCGTCACGTGATTGAAATGCTCCAATCTCCTTACCTACAAGGTCACGTGGAATGGGGGAAACGGCGAAACATGTTTCAACGCAGGCCAAGCCCGCTTGCTCCGTCTATCAATATATTCCAAGGTCTATGGGTTCAAGCAAAATCTCTTTAACCCTTTCGGGACGGGCGCTTCAGTGACTGAACTGGTTTCACAGGACTATGACTAGTGAATCAGTATATAACAGTAAAAACTAGTAAAAACAAAGTATTTTACTGTTATTTACTGATTCATTAGTCATTTTTCTTAACCATTCACTAGTCAAGCTTCCACAAAAATAACAGTTTCATAGCTGTTTTCATTTGTCTCTCTAGGAGCGAGTTTACAACTTAGAGGTACCATTTCAACTCTATTTGTGTTTTTTCCCATCTGGGATCACATAGCGCGAATAAAAAAGGGGGGCTACATTGGGAATTTTCGAAAAAATTTTCAATTTAACCGTAACTGATAAAGTTTAACTGCCCCACCCCATACCATTCTCCTCCCCATCCCTCAAAACGTCTTCCACCAAAATTTCATTCAATTCCGATGAACGGTTTGGTTGCTAGAGGGCCTAAAATTGGGTTACTTATTTTATGGACACCCTGTATTTCCATGTGAATGCAAGCGAAACCTATAGCCATACTTCATAGTAAAACCATCAACACATCGATTTTTCTATCAAGAACTAATAAAAAAAGTATATTTAGACTGGTAGAACAGTTACATAAGTTAATATTAGCTAAGAGATTGAAATAAAGTCTCTAAATTCGCATTACTCATGTTCTCAATGTATCATTAATAAATCTTGCAAAACAAATTATCAAAAATACAAAATAATTTATGGCCATGAAGGTCAAGATGTTCGCTTTCGAATAAAATCCATGTAGCAGACATACAGCGCGGCATCTAACGAGAATTAAAAATATTAATTTGAAAATTTAAACCGCGTATCACATGTGCCACCCGTGCTGTGGGCCTCTTTAAGTGGTAGCGCACCGGTGCGACACCCGGCCCGTAGGAGCATCTCGCTGCCGGCACACATATGCGCCACCTGTCCCGAAAGGGTTAAATCTTACCTAGGGGCAAGGGGGCACTTTTCACTTTTCCAGACCATCAGTTTTACCATTTGACACAAAATGTTGGGGATTTTCAAAAAAGTATCACAAAAGATCCCCTTGTGGTACCACTAGGGGGTATGGGGGCCACCCCCATAAAAAATTTTGAAATTTGACTTGTAAAAGTACAGATTTAACCCATTTTGAGATTATTTCGGGGTCCAAGGGGGGGCACTGTCCAGAGTGCCACCCTCCTTGAAAATGCTGCCCCCAAGTCCTGAGTAATTTACTTTTACTCTTTACTTTTAGTTAAGTTAAAAAACCCAGTTTTTTAAGGTCAAATTTTCAAAAATTTTCTGGGGGAAGGGCCCCAGCCCCCCCTTTGAAACTTGAACCTTTATTACTAAAAACCTTTCTCATATAAATTTTTCTTGGGTGCAAATTCTACCTAAAAGTGTTGAAAAACTACATTAAACCTATTATTATGGATGAAAGAGACCTCATTGTTTCCACTCTACCCACAACACTTTTACATTAATTTCGTTAAAGGTCAAAAGTGGGGTTTGTTCCTAAAATGTTGAATTTATCTTTATGAATAAGTTCCTTGAGATTAAATCTCTTCATTTTATGATATTTTCCCCCAGTTTAATTCATCTTGAGTATGTGGAAGGGGTATTATTTAAATATATTACTTGTTTTATTAAATTTAAAAGAAAATAGAGGGATAACAGTATGAATTTTTTAGCACTTACTTCAAAGGGTTTCAGCTGATTATATGCCAAAAATTAGACATTTCTGACCGTAATTTTAATTTCTGTGATTTTTTTCTGATGTTTGACGTGTGAAGTGCCCGTCAGTGTTAAGAGTCGCCTGTCGCGAAAGGCTTAAAACTGTTCTCCACAAACATAAAAAAAGTCGACCCTGCTTGCCCCCATTAAGTGGTACCCTGGCTACGCCCATGCTCATAATGCATTGACACCCAAATAAATCTTTATTTTGATAACTTGAAAGTAATAAGGTGAAACAAACACTGAAATGGTTCCTTCTCGCATTAACAGGGTTCATACTCTAACATAGTAAAATTCAGGAGATTTTAAGAAGTTTTTCAGGAGTAAATTATTAAAAATCTGTAGGTAACGTCAATATAATTATTAAGCTTATGCCAACTTGCCATGTTAATGGTAGAATAAATTCAAATGAAATGAAACAAAGGAATTTCACATTTCGATGGAATTTTATCGATTTTTAAAAAAAATTTAACAAATTGATAATAAAACTTCATTTTGCCCTAGGGTTACATGATTTTCAGGAGTCTGAGAGAAAATTCAGGATCAGAAGAAAAACATAATTTTCAGGAGTTATAAGGGCCCTTAGAAAATAAGCAAATTTCAGGAGTTTTTCAGAAGGCGCACGAACCCTCCATTAATGTTACCAAAAAAGCAACACTCTTCTTTTTGGCATCAATGGGTGGGGTCTTTATGGTAGGCAAAGGGTTCCAATCTGTTATTGTGCTGTTTGTTGACATCGACTCGCACAAATATCTGAATGTAGATTTTCCAAATCAAAGTTACAAGGATATCTGATGAAGCCGGCAATATTGGGTAATGCAAAGAAACCAGCCTGGCACCAAAAATGTAGATAACATTTAGTGGATTCAACCATCAACCCAGCCGTCAACAAATTGAATTGCATATTTGCCATTAAATGGCATTAGCAACACCAAATTTCGCCAAAAATGTTGACCAGGTCTGGTTCCTTTGGATTTTTCTAAGCATATCAGCTGTTCTATTATACAGAAGAATTTATAATGTTATAGCCAGCAGCATTTGTAACGTGCCAAGTAGAATAACACATCTAATAAAAATAAGATCTGCGTCAAAAAACATTTTAAGCCGTTCATTAAAATAACATTATATTACAACAGGTGGTGTCAAAGTATTGCTTTGGTTGATTATATTTAGGAACTAGAAATCAACCCATTTTAAAGGGGGGGAATTACACTTACCAGATTTTACTGCTTTTATTTTGACGGAGTTCCCATTCCGAACACAATGCTTCAATAGAGCCACCACATCCCTTTGGGTGTAACCAGCAACTTTTTGTCCTTGCACCTCAAGTAGGATGTCCCCTTTTGAAACTGAACGGTTGGTGGCAGGAATGAATCCAAAGTAAGGAAACTGACCACTATCGGATCCTCCGTCGATGGTCAAGTCTAGAGTCTCCTCCGATGTAGCAGTGAGAAAACTTTCGTACACAGCCTTGCTCCAATGTCCAAGCAACAGAGCACCTTCTGTATCAAGTGTGTTCAGAGTGACCGGCCTTTTTCCAGAAGCCCTAAGCATGATCACTCAAGACAAATATTCATATCTGAAGTATCGACGATAGTAAACAGCAAGCGAAAGTAAACTTGGAGTTAATGACATTCCGATGGTCTATTAAATGAACCAAAATAACAACTAAGCCTAAGAAATGTCATCACGTAAAACTACAAATGTGTGCCTTAAAAAGCTTATGAAAGATAATTTTAAAACTATTCAGGTATAATACATTCATAAAATAACACAAAATATTTATCTTTATATCAGCCAACATCAAAATGAACTCCAATAACATACATACTTAACATAACTAGTTTACAATGTTTTCCATTACCACCACAATACAAGTTCAAAACCTCATACTTTTTGACACGCAAGAGTACGCGCAAGCGCGTTTGATTTTTTTCGGGCGAAAGCGAATTCCACACGAATGGAATTTTTTAATGAGCCTAATTAATGGTATTTTTGATTATATGAGATTAGGAGGTTTATAGATTTAATACAGTAATCTACCCAATTTTTTTCGTTTCTGAACAAAATGTCAATTTTTATTTGAATGCGGAGAACTTAAAGAAATTTCTTGTACAAATCAGCTTAAATTAAATTTGAAATTTCAAGAAGGAAATGGAAATTTCATATTTTGCAGTGTTTTCTATTGTTTTATGCTTTTTCTTTCCTTAAAAAACTGGGGAAGACTATTGAAAAACAAATGTGAAACTAGAAAAGGGTGAAATTGAAATTTTAATAGTAAAGAAATGTAATGATATATCACATATATAAAAAGCAAAACTAATTTTATTTGGTAGAACGTCAGTTCTCTTGTAGACGATGTTCATGTAAATAAAACCGAATTTTTTCTTTGAGTAAAATTTCACATGACAATAAAGGCGGCTTTAGACCACCCGGTTTGCGACAGCGATTCCGCGGTTTTCGGGAATTTCGACAGTCGCAGTAACTCAGCGACCTCTCGAAAGATGGCGCTGTTCAATTGAGGGAAGAGGGTCAATTTTTTGTCGCGAACCGGATGTCGCAGAATCGCTGTCGGGAACCGCGTGGTCTAAAGCCGCCTTAAGGGGCGCGCAGATCGAGCATTCATTTCACTGTACAGGATGCAAAGAGAACGAGAACCTCTTGTCAAAGCTTGTTTTGATCTCTGAAACTACTGATCGTAACTTGTTTTGTTAAAAGATCATCCAAGAGCCTGAGAGGGCAAATGGCGACTATGACTGAGCATATAGGATGGAATGATCCCCATACAACTACAAATCAACAAACAGATCGCCTGAAGATTTTGTATCCAATGGTAAATGAAAATGAAAATCCTCTGCCTCGAGCATGGAGTCCTAAGGATAAATTTACTTATATCGGATTGTCGCAAAACAATTTAAGAGTACATTACAAAGGTAGGAAAGTTTATTCAACTTGATAGCTTTCTCTCAGCTCTCTTGTTTGTGTAATCATGTATTACGTTCCTCATGGTTCTTTGTTAAGAACCAGGTGATCCATATTCTATGTATTTTCACTCTCCAAGGTTGCGTATTAAAAATTTGAAGTTATACTAAGTACTCGTCCGATGAAAATTGTCGTTTAGCTTATTATTTAACCTTTTTGATCATATTTTATTGTGCAAGATGATGATGGTTTTGAAATTGCGCGTAGTACGACTATATTCGTCTAATTTCTAATATATATAAATAAACATTAAATCTTTTACCGGATTGTATATCTTAATTTCTTAAGTTTGTTTCGAATGTTGGCGTTTTATTATTTAGTAATGTGTGATGCTCCAAATAGGCACCTCATCAAATACACGTCGCATTGTATTCGATCAACTGCTTAAAATTGGCATTTTTCGCAGAAAGATAGGGTTAACAAGTGCGATAATTATTTATAGTAACATGAACGAATGTGATCTGAAATTCCTCGTTAGTTATTAAAGATCGATTTTAAGGAAACAAAAGTCTTGGATCTTATTTATTGCTCTTGGTCTTGACCCTGATCGATTCCTACGCGGCTAACTTTAAAATTAGGAAATAACCTATCTTACATATTTGTATGATTTTTGGGGGGGAAATAATAGGGTACAGAAATTTCAAAGTTATCAAATATGCGGTTTAATGATTTGTAGTCTTTTTGTCTTTTATGTAATTCTTAACCTATATTCTCACATTGACTAAAAGCTTTATCAAGCTATCAGACTTTATTTCAATTTAATAAGTTTTATCCTGAAACAAATTCCAAAACTACTGTGTGTAGAAGAAGCTATGAATCTAATTAATATGTTTATGAGCAGCCTGGTGGTGCAACATTTTAAATTCCAACCATAGTACCTACCTATTAATAACTTCATAATGTTTGCTTAAACATTGCTGCTTTTAAACAATGATTCTCAATTTCTAACTGATTCTCACTGAAAGGGCTCTTACTGGATTCATCTTTTCTTTTTAAAAAGATTTTGAAAACCTTAAAAAAATTCTGCTTAATTTTAGCTATTTGTTTTTGTCAAAGATATAAAAATTGGGGTTAATGAAGCGAATCCGGCCCGTAGATTTTCAGCACCAAATTTGGCGATAACAATTCAATGCTTGGATGCCATCGGTTTTCCACTTGGCGACAAATATAATCGCCAAATTCAGCTTGCGGGCCGGATTTGCTTCATTTACCAAAAATTGTCTTAAAGGCTCTGTCAATTGAAAGGTAGGAAAACTACTAACTATGAAATATTTTCTCAGATACTACCTATTTAATTGTAGTACCTCAATTCTTTACAAAAAAATTATATCGGTAGGTATTTCCTGTGGTTTAATGATGTGAATATTGCCTCCATTATTTACTAATTAAATTTCTACTATCAATAAATGTTTATTATGTTTTAAATGTGTAATACTTCTGGGTTAGCTAGGCTGTTGTTCTAAGTTTTCTTATAAATTTCCAATTATAAGTAGTATAATAAAATATCAAATTATTACTTAATATACTTATAAATAAAATCTCAAATACTAGTGTTACTTTTAATATTTTTGTGTATGTGAAATGTTGCCAATGTTTTTACTCTGGCTAATTCTAAAGTAGGGTGGGTTGGGACAATTTTTACAAAAATATTTTTTTTAAATTAAGGTTTCCTTGTACAAATTTGAAGCTTTCAAAACATCTTGAAACATTTTAACTTGTTTAAAAAATATAACCAATATGATAGTAAACAGAACTTAAGATTTATAAACAAATTAAAATAACTCTAAAAATGTCCCAACCCACCCTAATGCTGAGGAAGGATGAGACATTTTTTCAAAATTAAAATTTATGATATATTTTTAAATATATATGGTTAAAAATTGCAAAGACAAAAGTTTTTTCACATTCTTAAGATGCATTGCAAAAAACATCAGTTATTTTATCTCATACTAGTTGAAAAATACAAAATAGTTAAAATTCCTCTTTAATCTGAAAATATAAGTTTTCAACTGTAATACTAAAAACAGTTCCAAAACAAAGGTATCTAAAGGATTGTATGAAATAAGTGCAATAACTTGTATTTAGGTATTGAAAGCAGGGTTGGCATGGTTTAAACCAAATGTTTTTTTTTCAAAAAAAAAACACCAAAATGGTTTTTTTGGTTTTTTTCCAGAAAATCTGCAATTTTTTTTAAGAAAAACTTTTGGGTTTATTAAAATATTGTCTCTTAATATATTGTTTTTTTTTCATAAATACATATATATTTATTATATATATATGTTATAATAGAATAAAAAAAGAACTTGTTTTTTATCAGGGTTGGCCGGTTTAAACCATTTGGTTTAAACCATGTTTTTTTTACCATGTTTTTTTATCAAAAAAAACCACTTGGTTTTTTTGGTTTTTTTAGAAATTATAAAATATTTTCAGGATTTTTTAAAGAAAGTGTTATTAAGTATAATCTTTTGCACAAAATTAAAAGGTCAGATTTATAAAAAAATTGACATTTTAAGGTGATTAAAAATCAGAAATCTTTTAATTTAATGGTTTTAATTATTGAATTCTCTCTAAACTTAACCTTAAATGCTTAAGTTAAACTTATTATATTTTGCAAGAGATAGTTCATTTATTAATTTCCTTTAAAATGAAGCATTATTTCAAAGAGTAACTAAACGTACACAAAAGTTATCTGTTTTTCACTGATAAAATATGGCTTGGATTTTAATTAATTAATAAAACCAATTTGTCTTATTTGTCAGTCATAAAAACCAGTTGTTTTTTTTTGTAAATTAATAAAAACTGTTGATTTCTTTAATGATAAAAACTAAAAACCAGTTGGTTTGTTTATAAACAGATAAAAACCAGTTGGGTTTTTTTACTAAATTAATAAAAACCGTTAATTTCCTTAATCGTATTGATTATCTCAATCATTTATCCAATTTCAATTAACATTAATTGCTTACATTTCCCTTTTATTTATTAAAAAAGTTAAATTTTCTCTTTCTAAAGAAATTTCTTAAGTTCATAAATAATCCATATAATTAATTTGATTATTTTACCATTTAATAATTAATCAAATTAATTATCTTTATCAATTATCCAATTTCGATTAACATTAGTTGTTTACATTTCACTTTTACTTCTCATTTAAAAAATAAAATTTTCTCTTTCTAAAGAAATTTCTTAAGTTCATAAATTAATCCATATATAATTAAGATAAATAATTTGATTATTTCAATCATTTATCCAAGATAAATTAACACTGATTTTTATTCACTACAATAATATTAGATATTCAAATTGGAATATTTTAGAAACAAAAATTATTTTTAAAACAAATTAATTTAATTTTAATTAATTAATTGAAATATACAAATCATTTATCAATTATAAACAACCCCTGAAATAAATGTCTCATTTACAACTCAATTTCAAACATCAATGCTAAAATAACTTATTCTGATAAAAAAAATTCTAAAAAAACTTGGTTTAAACCAAAAAAACCAAATAAACCCGGTTTTTTTAAAAAAAAACCCGGTTTTTTGCCAACCCTGTTTTTTATGCTTTGAAAAGAAATTCCATGGTGTTGTTTAATAAAAACCATGTATGGTTTTTTAATTTATTAAGAACAAGAAATTTTATTGCACCTTGCACTGTAAAAACCAAATGGATTTTTTTTACTCACTAAGCACCAATTTTAAAACCACTTGATATTTTGCTTTGAAAAGAAATTCTTGGGTAAAGTTCAATAAGAAAAGGATATTTTAATACACTAAAAAAACAATTTTTTTACTCACTCAGCACCGGCTATTTAATTAGTATGTATTATAAAAACCACTTGGTTTTTATACTTTTAAAAGAAACTATTGGTTTTTTTAAATAAAAACCAATGTTAAGGTTTTTTTATCATATAAACCCCATATATTTGAATCCATTATAAAAACCTCAGTTGGTTTTTATTAAAATAAATAAAAATCTTACTAAAATGTACACATATAAACACTTTTCCAATGCAATAAAAACCAATGGTTTTTATATGCATCAAAAAATCCTGATTTATATATAAATTTAACTTTTAAAAAATTAATTTTAATTAGTTAATTAATTAAATCACTTGGTTTATAACTGAATTGATTAACTATTAATTCAATAAATTTATAACAAAAAATTAAGTAGCTATATTTATGCGGGTACAAAAAAATTTAAGAAAACCACTGGTTTTTTAAAAAAACAAAAAAACCTGGTTTAAACCAAAAAAAACCCATTTTTTTAAAAAAAAAAAACCAGGTTTTTTTCCAATCCTGATTGAAAGGAATTGGGCTTGTCCCATCCCACCCCAAGTCATAGTGTCCCATCCACATACATGTGATTCTTCCGCCAATTGGCGGAAATCCGCCAATTTGCTTAGCAAAATTAAAATCAGACAATTCAATTTGCAAAACTGAAATTCCACATTCTTATTTTCCAATCGTTTTATACTGAAAACTCTGACCGTTAATGTGACCTAGTACTAAGCTTTAATAAAAATCGGAAATTTTTTTATAAAAATATCGTAGTAATATGAAAATAAGTTAAAATTTAAGCTAAAATACTATGAATCTAGCATATCGAATCCTAGATCTCGGGCTATACCCTATCTTGGGTCATGCTCCATAAAAACCCAACCAACCTAGATCTCGAGAAGTAGAAGCCGATGGACCCCCTCTACTTAAAAGGAAGAAAAATTTAGGTACCAAATTTTTTTTAAATATTTTCCGCCAATTTTTTGTCAGTGTAATCACATGTATGCATCCATCCCACCCCGATAGCAACAGTTTTAAAAAATAGGTTTATTGGAAAAGAACTGTGGCTTTTAGGCTTAACTCAACTATTTATTCATAAAGTATATATTTTTTAGTTTAGAAAACATTATAAACCATTAAGAAAGTAACAAAGAATGAGATTGAAAATTCACTTTAAAAAAGTGTAATACTACTTAGTTTTTTTTGCTATAGTAAAACCATCTTATAGTAAACAGCATCAAAAATGATGGCTTTAGCTGGTGGAATACTCTAAATCTAAAACTAATTTTGTTTTTCTAAAATTTATTGAAGGTGTCCCATCGTACCCCACTCTCCCCCCTACATTTTATTATTAGTTCTAATAAATAAGTATTTTTTAAAAATTTAACCTTTGCAGATTTATGCATTTCAAACATCTTAACTAACTACAAATATTAGGCTAATTATCTTGGACAAAAAGCTATCGACTTAAAAAATAGAAAGCTTAGGCGGCTGCCACATTGCAACCTGTCAAGATAGGGGAGACAGGCTCAACTCTGCTTTTCTCCTCTCCTTGATTAATGGCACTGGTGTCGTTTTAGCGTGGTTTTACGTTATGTGGCACCCGCCTCATGAAACAGATTGGGGCCCCCTGATTGGTGTTAGAGCCAATTCTGCTTGGTAGAATTTGATGCAGATTTGGCTATTATACTGTAGTTTCAACTCCTAAAAAAATTTGGCTAAATATGGGCTACTTCACAGTTGAAGTTGTGCCAGCCTTGGTGGAAGAAATAGTAGTATTGGCCTATCTATCATAAAGGTGCTGAGCCTAGAAGTTAAAAATATTTATTGGGTTGTCCCATAAGTTCTGTTACTTTTTACGAAGTTTCGTGTTTGAAAATTTTTTATGAAAAACTGGTAATAGGTGGAGATTTCAAACAAAGCGGATTTTGATCTATGTACATTTATGAACATAATGTGTGATTTTGGTAGTTCTCATGATATTATTTCTTTTCAAAATGGCGGTTTGAAAAAAAGACCGCAAACGACGATTTTTGCGTAATTTTTTTCTTTTGTTTAAAATACTAGGAAGAACCCATAATTCATGGCTAAAAATTTTTTTGCTGTATGTTTAAAATGTTTAGATTAAGATGTCATAGTTTCAAGAAAATTCGATAAGTTTAACTTAGGAAATTTCGGTCTCAAACATAACATCAATTGCAAAAAACTTTCCTCAGTAATGTTAGTCATTTCAAAGAAATTCTAACAAAAAATCATCAAAAACAACAAAAAAGCTTACAGATAGACCCCAGTATTCAAAATATGCAGTATATTAAATTATCTCTGTAATTAAGTTTATAAAGTAGTGCGCACAATTCAAGCGCGCAACATTTTAGCTTATCCGAATTACACTCGCTGAGTTTATACGCTATGCGAACAAAGCAATTATTTGCTTCATACGAAAAATGTACAATAAAAACAACTGGTTGGAATTTAGAAATATATCTATTCACCTATAATATGAAAAGGTTCTTTCAATGTTTAAACTGTGTAAAAAAGCATTATGGTTCAAAAAACATCTGCCTTTTATTTGCTTCATACCAGCTGCTTAGAAAAACAATGGGCGTGCTTTAAAAAACACGTGAAATTAGCAATATATGAAGTTTTAAAGCCGAAATTTCCTACCTTAAACTTATTGAATCATCTTGAAATTATGACACCTTAATTGAAACATTTTAAATATACTGTAAAACTTTTTTTAGCCATGAATTATGCGTTCTTCCCAGTTTTTTAAACAAAAGACAAAAATTACGTGAAAATCGTCGTTTTTTGTCTTTTTTTCAAACCGCCATTTTGAAAAGAAATAATATCATGAGGATGGCCAAATTCACACGTTATGTTCATAAATATACATAGATCAAAATCCTCTTTGTTTGAAATCTCCACGTATTACCAGTTTTTCATAAAAAAATTTCAAACACGAAATTTCGTAAAAAGTAACAGAACTTATGGGACAACCCAATATTATTTCCTCACAAGAATATAGCTTAAACGGAGGTTTTAAAAAAATTAACTGCTTTTTATATAGTTTTGTTTAAGATAAGTTCATTTTAGATTTTGTAAGATATGTGAAGTTCTCTAGAAACAGTGGGCATGGGTTCATCTAGAAAGAAATTAAGTCTGTTAAGGACCCTTCACAATTTTCTTTCAATTTGGTATAAATTTTGCCAATTTTGTGCGCTTTCTTCAAGTTATGAACACTGGTTGTTACTACAGGTCTTATTTTCACAAAATTCCATTTGATCTTTCATAAACCAGGGATGTTGCGGCTGCGCCAATTGCGCCAAACTGCTCCAAATCCTAATTCGTGTGCTAAACTGCTACAAAAACCGTATTTTGAGCAAAATTGCGCCAAAACTGCGCGAATTAACGATTTTCTTGAAATCGAATTATCAAACTCTCTTCTCACGCGAAGAATACCTTCATCCTTAGGAAAAAAAACTCAAATCGTCTATGGAATCTTTTCCACATCTCTACCACTTGAATTCAAAACTGATGACGTCAGCTCAATTGGCTGCGTTAAGTCAGTTAAAAAGTCGAAAAATCGCGATTTTTCGCGAAAGTTTCGTTTTTTTGCGGAGTGTTCCGTTCTTCCCACGACTTTCGTGGATGGCCGCGGGTGCCGATTCATGTTGGCTTCTTCTTGCGTCGTTATAGCGATGTAGAAAAAACTTTACCGTGGTTGGAAACCCACTAGTCCGGTATTCCGGAAGTCGGGAAAAATAGCAATTTTTTTCGGGTTTTTTTGCGGAGTGTTCCGTTCTTCCCGCGACTTTCGTGGACGGCCGCGGGTGCCGATTCAAGTTGGCTTCTTCTTGCCTCATTATTGCGATATAGAAAAAACAATTTTACCGTGGTCAGAAGCCCACAAGTCTGGTGTTCCGGAAATTGGGAAAAAAGCGATTTTTCGCGACAGTTCCGTTTTTTCCGCGACTGCTTTTCCTACGGACGTCTGTTGAAGTTAGCTTCAACGGTGGTGCAGAAAAAACAACTTTACTTTGGTCAGAGCAGCCTGAGAAGTCTAACAAGATTATTTTTTTCTCTATTTATGTCAGTATTTTCAACTTAAGAGGATTTTCTAAGTTGTAAATTTTTACTGAAAGGTCGCTTTATAGCAACTTAGATGATTATAGTGTTTTTTTTATCTGATTTAAGATTCTAAAAATACCTTCAAAATTACTAATTTCTTACTTTTTTGCTCTACTTAACTAACATTTTTTGACAATATCGTTTTTGCAATTTAATATTATTACTCAAATAATTGAATCGTCAGTTTGAAGAAGGGAATAAGTCCAAAAAATGACAAATTGACTTTTTGTGCTCAAAAAATTCTCCAAGCTTTGCTTTACACATGGGTGAAGAGGGGGGAAATAACTAAACTCTATACGGAGATATCGCCCCTTGAAGTTGTGAAATCGATGTCCATTCATTGTATTTTTTAAGTTAATTTGGAATTAAATTTAGTTTGTCTTTCTTTTCATACTATTTGTGCTGTAAACTAAGTTAAAATAAAATTTTCACTTAATTTCAATTTTTTTTTCTAACTTTTTTTATGCAGGGAATGTTTGACTCCATTCATATTTATTCACTCCATTGATACTGCTGTAATAACTCAGTTTCACTATAATTTTGAATTTTATTTGTCATATTCTTTTTTTTCTCCCTTTTGTGGTGTAAACTAAGGAGAAATATAATTTAAATATTAATTTAAGGGTTTTTTTAAAGATTTTTTCATTAGAAAAATTTCATAAGGTGGAAGAAGGGAATAAGTCCATCAACTTATTTTGACTGTTTAATATTTTTAAATATACTTATATTTGTTTTGATGATTGCTCTGTTTTCTTAATAGGGTTCTGAACTTCCAGTAAAAATTTGGTGGTTATACAATGAAAATTGCGTTACTTATACGGTTTTTTCGATTTTCTCAAAACTTGGTTTTTGGACTTATTCCCTTCTTCCAACTGACGATTCAATTATTCTGTTAACTAATTTCCTTTATTTTTATTTCATTTTAGTTACATTTTGACTTTTAAAGTGGTTTTAAAACCTGATTCAGGAATATAATTGGCATAATGTGTGTTTGAAGCTGTGTAAAAATTTGTCTTTCTTAAGTTAAGTAAAAAAGTACTCCTTAAATTTTTTAAAACATTCCTTGAAAACTCCTGGAATACTCCTTGATTTTGATTTCTGAAAATTTGTATGAACCCTGTATTTGGCGTTTTTGTTATTAAAATTAAAAATTGTATTAAAAACTATTATCATTAACAATTACATTATTTTATAAACATCAAAAATTAATTAAAAGTTTGTTCAAAATTACCATTTAACTTTTAATTTAAGATAAAATGGCTTATCAGAGGTTTTTAGGTGAAGGTACTTTTTTCTCTTTTATTAATTTATAAATGTTCCTATTTTAAAAAAAATTAAATTAAAATTAAATTTTAAATTTTCTAAGGTACCTTTAAAAGGTTGCAATTTTGCTTAGACAGATCTCTAGCTGTTCAAACACCTGTGTTGTGCGTAATTTGTCTTATCAATTTTTAGTAGTTTACTTAATCATGCATAGTTTTAAGATTAATATGGGATAAATTATCAGCATATTTTAGTAACAAGAACTGTTAACCCTGCTATGGATTTTAATTTTGGTTGTTGCAAAAAATTTATTCGTCCTGTTCCTGCTACAAAATTAAGATAAGTTGCTACAAAATTTAAAATCGGCTGCTACAAAAAGGGTTTATTCTGCTACAAATTTAAAATTAAGCTGCTACAAATTTTAAATTAAGTTGCTACAAACTGCTACAACTTTTGAATTTAGCTGTTTCAAACTGCTACAAATTATAAATTTCGCTGCTACAAACACTGCTACAAAATGCTCAATGTGGTGCAACATCCCTGATAAACTCGTAAAACAGGACCCTTTAGGAAAAGGCATTACACATCCAAACAGTCAATAAAACTTTATTTATGGATTTTGAAACTTTTTACATAAACTGTGAATTTTAGAGTATTTATCAAAATAACTTGATATCAGGGTTCGTACGCAGCCTTGAAAACCTTGAAAGTCCTTGAATTTCAAAATTTTGTTTTCAAGGCCTTGATAAGCCTTCAAAAAGCGTATTTTACCCTATTAGCCTTGAGAATCTTTGAATTTCAACTGAGCCTCAATTTTTTTGGATCTAGAGACCGAGATTGGATATTGTTGCCCCCTTCTCCAAGACAAAAACCTTTTTTTTGCATACACTTAAATGTAAAATGCTTGTAACAAAATGCATATTCTAGTAACTATGTACCTGGTTGTCTACCTTAACTTTTCTATTTTGTACAATGTAAAATAATCAATTATTTGTTGATAAAGATATTTTCATAGTTTACTAATGCAATATATAAGTTTATGAAAATTATATTAGTTGGTGAATGGTGAGTAATAGTAAGTGCTTTTGTCCCGGTTGCATTGTATATGTCCCACCAGCATATACTTAGCTAGCCTTGAATTTCACTTTTGAGATCCTTGAAAAGGCCTTGATTTTTCTCTCTCAAAAGGTGCATAACTGTTTAGGGTTATAACTGTAAAAGGTTAACTGTTATATTTTAAAATTGAATTAGTGTTAGTTATAGTTATTCTTGTATAAAATGTAAATGAGCATTTCAAAAAAGATGTATAAAAATGTTAATAAATGATCTACAGAGGTGCAAAAAATTTCCATAACTGCATAGATAACTGTATTATCCAGAGCCCAAAATTTCCCCAGAACACAATTTGTTCCCACAAAATTTTCCTCAAAATGAGATTTCATTTAAAAAAGTAGTTTTTTCAACTAATAAACTTCTTTCAGATTCAATAGTTTTCACATAATCCATAAATTTTAATGATCCTAATAATATCTTTTAGTGTTTCTTACACACTTATATATAATCTTAGCTCAGAAGTGCCTCTTTTCTTAAAATGGGAAAAATTGTCTATTTTTCTCAAATTTAAGAGAGCTACTTGTAAATTTCTCCTTAATTAACTTAACTTTTCAGTTAAGAACATGAATTTGGGAAACCAAGAACTCTATTTATAGTAGAAAGTAGTAATCCTACCACAAATATGTTATTTTTCTTGTATACCAAACAAAAAGCCAGGAAAATCCAACTTTCAGGTCTTCACCCTGAAAACTAGGATTTTTTTCGCAGATCCTTAGTTTTCCCACTCTACATTCTTAATTTCACAGTTTTCACCTGATTTCTGTTTTAATTGGAGGTTATGATGCATCACTACCTAAAATATTTGTTTTTCAGAAATTGATGAATGAACATTTTTTAGTTTTTCTTTTTATCTGGGATGCACCCCTGAAATGATAGTATTATCATAGCTGCCAACTGAGTTTGTTCAAAAACCGGAAGATTTTTAATATACATGGACGCATAGATATTACATACAAAATTGGTCTTCTATGAACTTAAATGAGGAACATTTTAATGTTTACAGTAAAATGTTCAATATCATTCAACATTTAAACTTTTCCTTGATTTTACACAATTCTGCCATAACTGCACACTTTGTATCAGTATCTGAAAAATGCAGACTGTTTGAGGCTCAATTGAGCAAAAAGTAGAAAACTTTCACAAAAATAGAGAAATTTCCTGAAAATTGTGAAAAACCGGGAGAAACTAGTTTCCGGCCGTAAAATCGGAAAATGATTGAAAAACCGGAAAACTCCCGGGTAAACCGGGAGGATTGGCAGCTATGTATTATCATTAATCCTTCAAAACAATTCTTTATGTTGATTAAGGGGACTCGGTACTAAAAATTTGGTCAAAATTTCGAATTTGAGATTTTGTCATAAAAATGAAGATACTACCCTTAGAATTATAATGATATGAGGTTCTTAAATACTATAAGAATTGTGAGGTTTTCTGACCCAAAGATAGGCTTACTGAAACATAGCTTTCAACCTTTAAACGGGTTTTTCGTAAAACAAGGTTTTTATCATTTAAAATCCTAAGGCTTTTTTTCTAATAGCCCAAATAACTTAAAACTTGGTAGTCATTATCAGTAATGTATGTTAAACACCTCTACGTATGGATTTTAAAATATATTTATTACAAAATTTTTTACAAAGCAAGAAAGTAGAAACTTAGCATATTTTTTCAAAAAAAAGTCAAATTTCAGATTTTATTTTATTTTTCTGAAACCCTTGTAGATATTTAAATTTCCATACGTAGAGCTTACAATATATGGTGGATTTATTTTGAGGAAAAAATATCAAGTGAAAAGAGTGTATATTAAAGGAGGAGTAGCATTTTGAAGTGGGGAATTTTGGCCACTTTTTTTAAGTTTTTGAAATAAATCAATTTTTAAATTTGCTTTTTGTGCTAAATATGAATTAGTATAAAGTAAATACATAATTTAACACCTAAAAAGATAATAAAGTCCTGTAGAGTAAAAAATTTTTTTGGTACTGAGTCCCCTTGAGAAATCTTAAATGATTTGTGACTAACAGTTTTTATAATACCACACCAGAAGTGTGGTATTATATCTCAAAATAGAGGGAAAATTGAAATAAATAGATATTTTAATCGTGATGAGTTTCTTCCTCGGAATCGCGATGTTCCACTTTTTCCATTTTAATTGCATTTAGTTTCATTTTGGATATTTTTATGCTGATTACTTGAAACATGTGTATTGTATAGAGATACTATTAATTTGGGGGACTAGTTTTATGCAAGTTTAAAGTTCCCCAAAATCCCCCAAAACCCAGGTGAATTAAAATTTGCTCATTGTTAAAATTATTCGTTTCACACTAAAAATAATTGTATAAAATTAAGCTCTTGTGCGTTTTCCTCTCTTTTCATCTTGGGACAAACTCATCCCTGTTTAATAAATCTATTAAAATGGTATAAAATCACTGGTTTTATTACTTGCCTTACTTAAAGAGATGTGTAATTATGTTATTAATAGGTTACATGGGATTGTTGTGAGATAAACATTACAACTTCTGTTATTAAAAAATTTACGTTATTACTCAGAGTGGGTCAGTAAAATATTTGAAGTTATATCTAATAGCATCTATAAAATTTAAAACACCAGTCCAGGAATATGTTCCAACCGTACTACAACTAAAAAGTCAGGGAATAGTCGGGGAAAATTTTTAATTTTGGCCAAAAACCTGGAAAATGAAAATTTTTAATGTTAGCGTGTCAATTTTGGCTCTAGTAAGTGAAAAAATAGTAAATTTATTGAAAATTATGTTCTAAAATGCAAGAAATATCCAAAAATGTGGTGAATTGCTAGTTTTTTTATCTAAAAATCTTAAAAATTGACCTGGAAAAGTCGGGGAATTTTATTTCTGAAATTGAGTGGGAACTCTGCAACTGTGGAATCGGAATAAAATATAAAAAGTTATCAAAAAGAAACTTCAAGGATATAAGCTGGAGGCAGGGGTGTGTTTAAAAGAAATTTGAATCCGTTTTCAGACCCTTCACCCTTAAAAATCTTAAAAATTGACCTGGAAAAGTCGGGGAATTTTATTTCTGAAATTGAGTGGGAACTCTGCAACTGTGGAATCGGAATAAAATATAAAAAGTTATCAAAAAGAAACTTCAAGGATATAAGCTGGAGGCAGGGGTGTGTTTAAAAGAAATTTGAATCCGTTTTCAGACCCTTCACCCTTAAAAATCTTAAAAATTGACCTGGAAAAGTCGGGGAATTTTATTTCTGAAATTGAGTGGGAACTCTGCAACTGTGGAATCGGAATAAAATATAAGAAGTTATCAAAAAGAAACTTCAAGGATATAAGCTGGAGGTGAATTCCAGCTAACTAGTCACCCGGGTTTAAAAAAATAAACTTTATCAAAACCCCAAGTGTTATACATCATTGGAAAGCTTAAAGTCTATAGAATTAGAAACAAACATTGGTTTTTACAAATATTAGCTCTATTTTGTAGAGGAAGTCATCAAAAAGCATGTATTGTAAAAGTTTTGTTGCTGCTGAAATTACCGACTTTTTACCTTATTACATCTTTAAATTATGCCATCAAAGTTGTTCCACAGAAGTTTATTATTGATGTTAGATCTCTAAATATAAAATAAATGTGTGTTTACAAGTGATTTAATCAAAAACTGCCTAGCTGGGGGTCTATTTGTCGTACCAGGTTGAGCATGTAACGTCTGTTACAAATTTTACTAAAGTTTGTCTCACATTGTGAAAAATGGTTTTTTAAACTTTTATTCCCACTTTCTACTTTAATTTTAAGGTAACAGAACTAATAACATCAAAATTTGTGAAAAAAAATTATATAACCTGTAAATACAGGTGTAACAGACGTTACATGCGCCTGCCGTAACGGATGTTACAATGTCAATGTAACGTCCGTTACACATATAACTTGGCATAGTAAAAGCTTATTAAGGAACATACTATTAATAAATTAATTTATTTTAATTTATCAATTATATAATTAATTGAAAGTAATAAATTTTAATTAAAAATTAATTATGTCATGAATTTTATATTTTATCTTACTATGTGTCAACCAAGAATTTCCAATCTATATTTGCAAAACAGAGGCATCTAGGGCACCATGTCTACTATCATGGGGAGGGGGCAATCCCCTTTTTAATGGCAAAAACAATATTTAATTAATTTAAACATTAATAAAACTTTTTCAGCAAATTAGAATTAAAATACTAACTTTTAGTAAAGGCATCTTGAGTTCCAAGGTGTATAACGATTTTTCTCAGCAATTTTATTTTAGCCTTTTTTTCACGAATAAAAATTAAAAGATCAGGTATTTAGGATGCTAATAAATTAAAAACCGTTAAATTCATTTTAGTTACAATTTTAACTTCATTATAATGCACTTCCAATTTTAAAATGGTTGTTGTAGTGAATTTTTTTAACAATGCACTTAAGATTTAATTTATCATTATAACTTAATTTCTAGGTACTTTAAGTTTTATTGTGAAAGTAATGATCATTACTTTACCCATCATTAATTACCCTTATTTCCAAGCAGCATGACTAATATAATATTATCAGTGCTGGCCATTATTAAAATGTACTTGGAAATATCAGTCAATATAGCTTAATTTTTGTTTTGGCTGGCCAATACTGCTTCTCAGACACATTTTACTTAATTTAAAAGGTAGGTAAAATAATATTGTTTTGATTATTTTTAAAATTGTTCTTTTTTTATTTGAAAAGCCACTCATTGCACGATATTTGCAGGTATTGGCTAATATCATAGCATTGGTAAATTAATAAATTATTTTAATTTTAATAAGTTCGTTCATTCATTTATAAATTCATTTTGAGGACTTTTAACCTTATTTTTTAGTAATTTAAAGTGCTACCCAATGCATAATATTTATCGGTATTTGCGATATTGGCCAATATCGTAGATTTTAACAGGTTTAATCATTCAAAATAATTTTTGTATGTTTTTAACCCATTTTTTTACTAAATTTAATGCTCTTGACTATGTATGATATTTTTTATATTTGCGATATTGACCGATATCGCAATATTGTTTAATTAATAAAATGCATGAAATTTAATTTTAACAGGTTTATTCATTCAAAATAATGTTACTTTGTTTGTCTTTAACCTTGTTTTTTTTCTAATTCAAAGCTCTGGACAGTGTATGATATTTATCGGTATTTGCGATATTGGCCAATATCGCAGCGTTTTTCAATTAATAAACTACACCAAATTTAATTTTAACAGGTTTATTCATTCAAAATAATATTACTTTGTATGTCTTTAACCTTGTTTTTTACTAATTTAAAGCTCTGGACAATTTATGATATTTATCGGTATTTTCGATATTGGCCGATATTGCAGCGTTTAATTAATAAACTACATCAAATTTAATTTTAACAGGATTATTTGTTCAAAATAATGTTATTTTGAATGTTTTTAACGTTGTTTTTTAGTAATTTAAAGTGCTACACAATGTAGAGATTTATTGGTATTTACGATATTGGCCGATATTGTAATAACCCCAATTGATAATCTTGGAGTACATGAGTTGTTCTTATGAAGTTATGATCCTCCTCTTCAACTTTGACTTAAATATTCAAGGCCTAAATGGTATGCATTTCGTACGACGTAACGTCTGTTACACCATGTAACGTCCGTTACGAAAGTTTAGAATTTTTTAAAAAATACAAAAAATGACTGAATTTTTTAGTCAATGCTGTGATATATTGCGTACATGTCTAGTAATGTTATTTAAATTTTTTTTAAACTAAAATGCCTTGCAGATTCACAGACTTTTTAAACTGATGACACTAAAGTGTAAAAAGGCTTCCATTTGATGTAACATCCGTTACAAAAAACAATAATTTCCCCCCCACTTCACACCCCCAGAAATAAATTTTCAAACATGTATATCTTTTATTCAGAACTAGTTTTACTAGGAAAAAATATATAATCATTATTATGAGACGTTTTTATGCCCTTAAAAATTGTTTAAACATCGAATTTTCGTATGAATGTAACATCCGTTACGTTGGAATTCACCTGGAGGCAGGGGTGTGTTTAAAAGAAATTTGAATCCGTTTTCAGACCCTTCACCCTTAAAGAACCCTTCACCTTTAAAGACCCTTAGTAGTACTTAAGCCTTTAAACGGACACTTATTTTTTACAGTACTACAGATATGGGACCCTATTTTTACAGATTAACAAAAACAGCCTTCATGCTGAAAAAAACTATTTTAATGCTAACTTCAAATTCACAAAATTTTATGAGTAGATTTTCACAATTTTTTACAAACACGGGACCCTTCACAGAAAGTCTGGGCAGACTGAAGTAAAAGTATGAGGCAGGAGCCTGGACAAGATTCTGGCCGTGACAAATTTAATAAACAGCGTCTGTGTTACTCCAACTTTGTTAACCACTTACTCCCAGCAGCAGTTCCCATACTGTCTTCACAAAGATATTTGCTTCTCTTAATTTTTCTAATGAAGAGTTTTCAGCTACTATTTTAAGAGTTTGGTATCTGTGCTGACCTAAAAACTATTCAAAGACGTACCAGTCTTGATATGTTATTAAAATAGTATTTTGTTTTTCAGGATCTGGCAAAAATCACAAAGATGCAGCTAGTGTCCGTGCTACTTATCCAATCCCTGCAGCTTGCGGATTATACTATTTTGAAGTAAAAATTGTCAGCAAGGGTCGTGATGGGTTTGTATTTTTAAATTTTTTTAGTTCTTTTATTAAATGAATTTTAAAATAATATATTATCTATTAGTACTGGGGAAATCATAAATTTTAACTGAATTAAAAAAGGATTTATTTATCACTCTTAGGTATATGGGTGTAGGTCTTTCTGCTCAAGGAGTAAACATGAACAGATTGCCAGGTAAGTATTTTCTTGCTTGCTATAGTAGTTAGTCTTTAAAGTAGTAAAAACTAGCACTTAAAAGTTATAAATTGCTTTTTTATTTCAAGATTCAAGCTTAGAAAATTTTAAAATAAATGCATGGATTTCGTTTTCTGATTTTAATTTTATAATTCTTTAAAAAGAATTAAGCAACACTTAAGGGGTTAACCCTCTGACTGAGCATCCCGCAGATTGTTAAGAATATGTATAAATTCTGAACAAAATAAATTAAACAAAGCTTTATGATCCATGAGAGAGGATAGTTATGAGTAGGGCTGTGATTTATATGTAATTAAAAATCCAAAATATGTACATATAATATGTGTTTATTTTAGCAAAATTTGTATTAAAAAATGCCAAATATGTAATAATAAAAAGAAAATTGTAAGTAATTTTTTAAAGGGGCTCTAAATTACGTAAGCACTCAGTAGCGAAGGGTGGTTTTTGCTATTTGCCGACAGATCATGCTTTTAAGCTGTCTTGTCGTGAGAAAAAAAAACCCGAAAGCCATGTGTCTACTTTCCTTCTCGACGCGCCTGACACATTTCATCTGACAATCCCGACTTCACAATAAATTCAGCATTGGGTGCACAAATTTTAACTACAATTTGAATGTTTATTTCATTTTATGGGTTACTTAGTTACTTTAATTTGAAAATCGGTCAAACATGAGATTATTTTTGAAAAACTTGAAAAATGGATAAATATGTAATAAAAATATGTAGTTATAGGTTGAATATGTAAAAATATGTAAATAAACCAAAATATGTGAAAATATGTAAAATAAACATGGTCTTATTCGATTCAAAATCTTTTAAAACTTATAGAATTCAAGAGAACACTTAAATATCAGATTTTTGAACAAATATGTAATTTAATATAAATCCTAGCCCTAGTTATGAGTAAACAGTCTTGTTACTGGCTGAAAATGTCTGCTAATACTACATTCACACATGGAAAGTTAATCTAGTTTAAGTGCTAATCTAGCTTAAATATAACATTGTGACAATTCTATAGTTAAGCTGGATCATCACTTAAACTAGATTAACTTTTCATGTGTGAATGTAGTATAACAATATACAAAATGTTGCCAATATTTATACAGATAATTCATAAAAGTAATAAATTTTATTTATCTAATAGGCTGGGACAAACATTCATATGGCTATCATGGTGATGATGGACATAGTTTTTGCTCCAGTGGAACTGGTCAGCCTTATGGCCCTACCTTCACCACAGGTGATGTGATTGGCTGTGGTGTGAATCTCATTGACAATACATGCTTTTACACCAAAAATGGGCATCATTTAGGCATTGCATTTACTGATCTTCCTGTAAGTCATTCATGTATTAAAGTAGTAATTATTTTTATTCTTAATTTCACCATTGAATTCTCAATCATGATAGTTTGATACTGTACTTTTTAAAGCTGTTACAAAATATTCATTTATGTACTTCCACATTTATACATTCTGTGATTCACTATTGAAATGTCTGATGTATTATTTTAAAAGATAATGCTATGCCAATTTCTCCCTATTCTTAATATGACAAGGGTTCATCCAGGTTTTTCTGCCAGGGTCCTGTGTTAGGAATTTCGTGTAAATGAAGGGCCCATTGCACAACCACAGCATGCATAACTTTTGGAATGGACGCAAAACTGGAAAATTCTATCCCAAAATAACACATTCTGAAATTAATTTCATAACTTTTAATCTGTAGACTTATGTGAAGAGTCTGTTTTCCGGAATTGGAATTTTGTGAAGGGTTCTTAAAGAGACCCATTTTCTTTCTAGATGAACCCCTGTATGCGTACATTTATTTTTAAAAGTTATTATGCTGTATGATTTGCTTGCTTGATTTTAAATGTCATACATATTTTAGCCCAACCTTTACCCTACTGTGGGTCTTCAAACTCCCGGTGAAGTAGTAGATGCAAATTTTGGGCAATCTCCATTTGTTTTCGATATTGAAGATATGATGAAGGTAATATGGTTCCTAGATATTGAATTTTTGATTTGCTATTATTAAATGCTGATATATTGTAGATAAAGAAATTTCATTTTAATTTAAAGGAACTTAAGCGACGCACAAGACTTACCATTGAACGATTTCCAGTTGTTGATAAGTTGGGAGAGTGGCAAAATACTTTACACAGGTATATGGTCTTCACTTGTAAAGAGTATTTGCATTTTCTTCAATTTCTCCTTTGCTAAAAGTTTAATTCATTGTCCTAAATATTGCATTTTGTTTATCAATTCTAGTTTATAACTATTCATAGGAGAACCGTTGAATTACAAACAGGACTGTTGGTTCAAGAATTTTGGCCAAAAGTTTTTCTGTACTTCACAGAGAAGGGTTTGGCTTTTAGTGTAAGCATAGAATCAATGAGAGAGCTGTCAAAGCATTGGAAAATCATGCTCATACGGGATTAAGTCGTGAGAAGTATATTATGTTGAATACATTTTGATCTACAATGCTTCTGGTGCCTAGTTTGTTCAAGATGAAACATGTCTTTTAGGATTAAGGTTATTTAATCTATTGGATATGTGTACCAAATTCAACTGCTCTCCAGTGTATCCGCTTTATAAATTAAGGTATTTTCAAAATATTTTGGATGAATTTCTTTAATGGACTTTTTTTATATTGTTTTTAGGGTTGTTCAAACTTACTTAGTTCATCACGGCTACTGTTCATCTGCAGAAGCCTTCGCTCAAAGTACTGGACAGTCTTTCACAGAAGATATCAAATCAATCAAAAATAGACAACGTATGTTTACCCTGGCAAATTTCTCATCATATAAATACCTGTTTAAGAGAGTAAAAAAAGCTTAAAATTATTAGTAAATATATTAGTCTTGGTTGAATCCGGAGCTTGTAAGTTTGATATTTTTTAAGAATTACCTGAATGTTTTAGTTTCTTTATTCTCCAGATGATAATTAGTTTAAAGCGGTGGCTGATATTCCAGTTATTGGTTATCCTACCAGTACTGCATTTAATGGTAAAGTGTCCGTGTGCTTGATCCCTTCACATTAATTTCTCAATCAAATCTTGTGTTAAATTAATGACATCCTACTTTTAAATCCTTATCGAAACAGAAAATAGGCCAACGCTTCTTACTCTCATATTCTGCTCTCCAGGAATCCAGAAGCTCGTGTTCTCCGGCCGCATGGGAGAAGCAATCCAGACCGCCCAAAGTCTGTACCCCGGGCTTCTCGAACAAAACCCCAACCTCCTGTTCATGCTGAAGTGCCGGCAGTTTGTCGAGATGGTGAATGGAACCGACAGCGAGGTCCGTCCCACCAAGAGCCCCCGGTCGCAAAGCAGCTCTCCCTGCATGAGCCCCAACTACTACAACGCCAACCCCCACAGCAGGACACCCCTCTCCTGCAGCCCCTCGGGGTGCTCCCCAGGCCGGAGCTACAGCCCCCACCCCACCTCGCCCTTCATCTCCCCCAAAGCCTCCACGGACAACAACAATGTACATAGCAGCAACCCGACCTTATCGTCCATCGAGGAGATGAACGCAGCCAACCGTGCAATGAATGGCGAGGTGCTCAACGGGAACGCCGAGACGAACTCTGTGCACCCCGATGCCGACGTGGAGATGGAGAACTTGGACAGCCTAAATGACAATGAGGAGGGTGGTGGTGTGAGAACTATGTCCTATGCAACGAATGGCTCGGTGTACCAGAATGGGGATGAACCCGAAAGTGCCCTAGATAGAGCTGCGAGTGATAATATGGGTATGTATGAAATGCTTTTGAGTCGCTTTTTGCTGCTGTGTGTCTGGGGGGTTTTTTGTTGAGAAGTTAATTTTATGAGGACTTGGTGCTTGACTGGATTTTACTGTAGTTTTATTTTCATTTAGGGTATTTGATGTTCAGTTTATTTTCTCTTTTATTGGACTCATAAAATCATTCAGGTTAGCAGGGGAAACCAACTAAACTTTATCATTCAGCCTCTTATCCCAGTTGACTTACAGTTTAATTTGTTACCCGAACAGTGATGGGATTCTTCCACAGTTTCTCATTTTCAATACGGCAAGTAAATCAGTTAAGTGGTTAAGTGCAATATTGGCATTAATGCAATATTGCATTTTATGTTTACCGCTATTCTTAGTTTCCCTCTCATCTCATTTTTCTAGCAGAGCATAGTGGATTTTCATGTGAATGGAGGTTATTTTTAAAACTTTTATGCTTATATTGTCATGATGTCCAGGTTATTTTTCCTTTAAAATAACACAAAAATATTTGAATTGCACTGGTAAGTTTACTATACTAGAAAGGGTGCTGAAAAAAAATTTCCACTACTTTTCAAGCTAATTGAAATTGGTATCTAAAAAAAACTTGCCATGTTATAACATTCATTTAATGTATTTTGAAAACAAATCGCTTCTCACTTCACTTATGTAATGTTAATTGTGTTTCATTCCCTATGTAATTCCAAATTTGAAAATAAATTTCAGAGTTGACAATTAGTATTTTACCATTTCTTCTTTTTTAGCACCCTAATAATAAATACCCTATCCATATTGAGTACCTTAAAATTTGTTTAGTGTACTTTTCATTAAAGTTTTATGAAAGAAGATTTTACTATTGTATTTTCCTCTTTCTTTGCCTTATACTTTATATCTGTATTATAAATCGGTGTGGTCCAGCCCATGGGCACCCTCGAGAAGATTTCATGGCTCCCAATCAAAATATGTTTCTTAAAATCTACAACTTCTTTTAATGTATATAAACAGTTTTTGTTTTGAAGAAATTGTCTTTTCAAACCCAATTTTCAAAACAAAATTCTGGAGATAATTCCTGAACCACTTAGAAATATTTTTCTTTTCAAATTACAAAAAGAAAATAAAAATGGAATATAGATAATAACTATTTGCTAGAAATAAGTAAGGCATATATGGTACATATAATCCATTAGAATTCCGATTTTCAAGTTGAGGGGAATTACTTTTTTGTTAAATGATATTGTTCATTTATGGCTTTTTGGTTTTAACCTGTAAGTTTTTTGCTTAAAAAGAATACATAATTGGAAGAAAAAAATATTAAATCAGTAGTGTTATGAGGTATTAAAATTATTTTAACCAATAGTAATATCAGAAATGTTCACTACAGGGCTACAGTTGCCTGTTTAGAAATTAAAACCTTATTTTATAAAGGGAATTTCCTGGACCTGGAAAAAGTTGTAACCTTACCCTGAACCTAACCGAAATTTACCCGAACCTTATGTATTGCAGCTATGGAAGCTGGCAGTGGCTTCCCCTGAACCAGGTTTGCAGGTTCAGGCACTTTTTCCAGGTGCGGAATTTCTTTAACTTCTTGGGGGGAAAACTCATCTCATCAAGTTAAGATACTAATATTACATACTACCAACTTCTACTGATTGTCCGTAATGTTTACGGAATTTCTTAAGTTTTACGTATAATCCCCAGAAAAAAGTGCTTACTATGTCAGATTTCCCAATTCAATTTTTTGTTGAGTTTTAAATTATTTATGCAAGAAACAAGAGATTTTCGAAAATGCAGTATCTTATGAAAGCATCACTCATACCCAATCGCCCCTTGTCAGGAAAAATAAGCGAAAAGCAAACCCCCTTCCCCCTATAGGTGCTTTCATAATATTTAAAAGGCCCCTCACCTGTAAAATTTGCTTCTTCTCGTGTTCTGTTCGCAATACGGAAAAGTCAACATTACCGAGATTGGAATTCGCGTTTGTGTTTTGTAGTTTTGTAATGTTATGCAAAAAGTTTTACGGATGTAAGTTTTCAAAAGTTGGAAAGTATGCTAATATACAGTATGTTAAAAGTGTGTTTAACTACAATTCTACCACTGAAACAAATTTGGGCTCCAAAAATTTCAAATCCGCTACTTTTAGAGCTTTGATCCGCGACTTTTTCGTCAAACTGTCTGGCAACACTGCCCCACTGTTATAAATATTTTAACAGACAAACGTCCTTTTTTATTTCTGTTAGATATTTTTATTATCTATAGGATAATCAACATGCTTTTCCTAAAACATTTATACATGACTGTTTCATCCACCTTTTTTATTACATGTAATGAAATGTTTATTTACATTTCAGATGTAGATGCACCCTCTAAAAAACAAGTATGTGGTGGTAGTCAAGCTGCAATAGAAAGAATGTTACAATTTGGTAAAGAACTGCTTTCTATGAGTGTTCAATTAAAAAGGGACTATGGTACTAATAAAGACAATAAAAAGATAATACAGGTGTGTTAAAGATAAGTTATGAGGGATATTTATACAGTCAGTGTAATTACATTAGTACAAAAGTTGTATCTTTAATATCAATTAATGTAATACTTTATAGGATGCCTTTAGTCTGTTAGCATATGCAGATCCATGGGGAAGTCCTGTAGGTTATCAATTAGATCCTGTACAAAGAGAGCCAGTCTGTGCTGCACTTAATAGTGCGATTCTGGGTAAGCATTAGTTATCTTACTTCATTGCTTTGTGCTGTCAAGTTCTAACATTCTCAATTTTATTTCATCTCAAATACTTTTTTACTTCTGTTACAATTATTAAGGGTGCAAATTTTAATTTGGGATGTCACTGAAAGATTTCCTTTTAATACCAGTAACACACTTCCAAAATTCACAGATTTTGAAAAACACCTTCAGTGTTTAACAAAAACCTTTATATTTTCATTGCTTCCTTAACAGGTTCTTATCATAAATAGTACATTGATTGTGTGGATCCATCAAGATTAATTTTAAGTGAAAAGATATTTTAACTCAATATCCTCTGAAAAAAAGGAAAATTTGAAGACCTATAAAAATATGGTTTTAGAAATGAAAGTATAAAAAAGTCGTAGTGAAGGCCTGAAGGGGAGTTTTGAAAAATTCATGTAACTTGGCACAAGTGCGGTCATAACCTACTTTTAAGCAACGTTTTGTAGCTATCCAAAATTGAAATTTGTATTTTTTTTCTTGCACTCTACTCAATTGATTATAAATAAGAAGCACATCCATATTATATTTATTTATTTAGTTATAATTATTTTGAAGTGAACAAATGTTTCATTTGAGTTAAATTTTAGTCATTTAAGAGAAAAGTAGTTAATTATTTTTTTACTATTCCCTGGAATACACAGAAAGTCAACCTTTTTTATTTTAATTGTGAAACTGACTTAATTGACCTGATTTGAATTTTCGAAAAATACCCATTGGTTGATAATTCTAATTAACTTGTAAATGATTGCAATAAAATTCAAAATCATACCTAAACTACATTTGTTGCTAAATCTTTAATATTCAGGGTATACAAAATCTTTGACAATGCCAACAAAATTGTGTCATCTGTTCATATCTTAGCTTTTCTTCTCATATTCTTATTCCATAAATTTTAATATTCCTGTTGTTATTACATCCCATAAAGAACACATAGTTAATTTTAAACCCCTTTTTGAACAATTTTGCTTTATTAACACAAAATATATTTGTTGTCATGGGTAGAATCCAATTCAAGCAACAGAATGAAATTTTACATGAATGAGTTAAATACAAAAAGGACACAAAATTTTTATGGTGGGGTTCTGGATAGTCTTTTAGTTACCTGTCCCTAATAAAAGTTAGTAGCGTGAATTTGAGATCTTACTGAAAAGATTGTGCTGCTGTTGTAAGAAAGGCTTGATGCAGGGTTGGCTAAAACTTATTTCCTTTTTTCCAACCATTCATGTGGTTTTAGAGGGGGTTTCAGGCAGGTTCAATTAATTCTTGAAAAATAACATGGGCGTTTTCAGAAAAGTGTTGGTTTTACGTGTGTCAGGTTGGTTGTTAAATATAAAATAAGTGTTTCCCAGGGTTTTTTTAATAAGGAAGTAGGTTGTTTAAAATTAAGGTGGTTTTCTTTTTTATGAGTCAAGCGGGTTCTTTCCTGTTTGACTGGGTAGTTGTGTTTTTTTTTCCAATTCGGCCAACCTCGGCTTGATGGCATTATCTATGTTTGGTATAGTAACCCCCCAAGGACTTTTCTTTACCCCTTTTGCTGATAGATAATATCTCTATAAACTCATGAACAAAAATTTACAATTGGATAACTGCAGTTTCTTTTTCAGAATCTCAAAATTTGCCTCGACAGCCTCCTCTGGAAGTTGCTATCGCACACACCCAAGAACTCTTGAAACTAATGTCCAAGGCAGGACTTGGCTCATGTGCATTCACTAATATTGAAACATTGCTCCAGTGACTGTTGCTTGAATTAGAATGCAGTAATAAATGTTGGGATTGAAATATCTATTGAGAGCAAGCTGTTTTTTGATGGGATAACCTTGACTTGTTAATGCAGATAATTCTCCTTTGATTGCACTCAACTTCATTTTAAATCTGATATTTCTACTGTCTTGGCCACAACAAGTTCATAGAGGTATGATATAGCATCATTGGTAATAGCTACGGTTATCAAATACAAAAAAAACTCTGAATCCTGTTTTGAAATCTCTTAAAGTTGGAGCTATATATATATATAAAAATTATTGACTCTGCAGAAATGCTTATTTGGCTCTGAAACAGGCATGTACATATCTAGGCTATTTGGAGATGAGGGTTCATGTATTTGATAGTGATACAGATTTGTTTTGCTTTGTGTGCCCTTTATGTATTGGATTCTATCTAGCCTGTTATATCCTGGTGTATCACTCTAGGAATGTTTGATGAAGTTATTGCATGTTTTAGTTTGAAGTACTATGATTGACACATTTAAGTCATTTTATCTTTTATTTTATGAAAATTATTATTGTTATGTGATTTATATTATAAACATAGTTTTTTATTTCTTTTTACATTTCTCTCTGAGAATATGAATAGAAAAAATTCATAAATTATGTAAGAAAAGGAGGAATCATGATAATGGCCCAGTGGGGTGCAAGATGTAAGTTTCAGAAACTTTTTAAGTAAATAAAAATAATTTTAATGCAAGAGTGTGTTTCTTCCTTTATTAACTACTTAAAACACAAGTATATATTCCTTAAACTTTAGAGGTTACATTACATATATACACAGGGTGTTTCAAAGGTCTGTTTCATTGTTTCAGGCAACGCATTCCATCTATCCACTACCCTATTAAAAAATAATGCTTTCTACAATCCGTCTAAAATTTGACTTTATTCAATTTGAAATTGTGACCCCTTGTTCTATTACCCGTATTGAAATCTAGTCCCTCTGTGTCCCCTTGTTTTACCTCCTGATATTTTAACACATCCTCACCTGATCTACTCGATCTTTTGAAACATCCACATCATCAATCACTATTTATGTTTTTAAACTTTGCCAGAATTACGAATGAATTGTAGATTTTATTTCATAATCATCTGATCATCTTGTTTTTATGAACTTTTAAAATCGGTGTATAGAGTACACCCAACAATGGCCTTAAAGCCTGCTTAAATCTTTAACAATGTTTTGGCGCTTTTTGTCCGATTTTTTGGACCTTGCGCCATTAAACCCCAACTAACCAACCAACCCCTTGTTTTACCATTTTAAAAAGTTGAATCAAATCCCCTCTAATCCTTCTTTTCTCTAGAGTGAACATATTTAGCTTCTTTAATCTTCCCTTATAACTACTGGATATACCCTTGACCATTTTAGTAGCCCTATGCTGAACCCTTTCAATTGAATCAATATCTTTTTTTAAGTATGGAGACCAAAACTGAACAGCATACTCTATAGATGAGGTCTCACCAAGCCTCTGTATAGTGGCAAAATAATATCCTCGGACCTTGAAGAAACAGTTTTTTTAATGTATCCTATTAGCCTTTTTACTTGCTGATGAATCCATTTAAAGTCCTCATTTACTATCACCCCTAAATCCTTGATCATATTACATACGTGTGATTCTTCCGCCAATTTGCTTAGCAAAATTAAAATCCGACAATTCGATTTGCAAAACTGAAATTCCCCTTTCTTATTTTCCAATCGTTTTATACGGAAAACTCTGACTGCTAGTGTAGCCTAGTACTAAATTTTAAGAAAAATCGAAAAAAAAATTTAAAAATATCAAAGTACTAATATGAAAATTAAAGATTTAAGCTAAAAAATATTAATCTAGCATATTGAATCCTAAATCTCGGGCTATACCCTGTCTTGGGTCATGCACTATGAAAACCCAACCATCCTAGATCTCGAGAAGTAGAAGCTGATGGACCCTCTCTAGTTAAAATGAAGAAAAATTTAGGCAGCATGGAATTTAAAAAAAAATATTTTCTGCCAATTTTTTGTCCGAGTAATCACATGTATGATATTACCTTCTTTAACTTTGTCCCCTTGCAGATAAAATTCTGCCCTACCATTCCCCCGACCCATATGAAGTACCTGACATTTACTTATGTTAAAGGACACCCCATTTTTCAGCCCATTGTGATATAATATCGAGATCCCTTTGTAAATTTTGTACCTACTCCTGATTATCTACCCTCCCCCAAATTTTTAAGTCGTCAGCAAAGATGCTGATTTTGTTCCTAATGTCCTGACTAATATTGTTAATGAAAATTATAAAGAGAATTGGCCCCAATACTGTGGCCTGTGGCACCCCACTCATGGCCTCTGCCCACTGAGAATATTACCCTTGACTTGCACTCTCTGTTTCCTACCTAACAACCAATTCCTAATCCACAATAGTGTTTTACCTCTGATACCCAATTTTTCCAATTTGAGTAGCAATGCCTCATGTGGAACCTTATCAAATGCCTTTTGAAAATCTACGTAAAATATGCCTACGCTATGTTTTTGATCCAACGATATATATAGTAAATATTCGCTGGGATATTAGAATGTGAAAATAGCCCTTTTTCAGACCTCGTAAAAGAAACTTTGTAAATTTTTAAGTGTTATTGGGTAGTTCTTTTATAGTTGAATGAACACATAATTTAATCAAAAAACAAAAAAATTTTGCAAATTTACAAACTTTTTCTTTTTTGATCCCTGAAAAAGAAACTGTTTGCGCACGCAAAAAACAAACTTAAACAGGATCTCAAGAGTTTAATATTGATTGTATTTACGTGAAACTTTGGACTTAAGGGTTTTCAATTATGATCTTTCAGATTATCAAATCAAAAGAAAGGATTTCGAAATACAAAATAAGGTTTTGGAATATTTTTCACATTTCTTTGTGGTTTTTAATTTTATTTCATTAAAAAATAAGAATGGTGTTTAATGTAATCACGTTTACTCAGAAAGTTCACAATAAACCACCAAAACAAATTTAAAATTTTTATATTAGGTGACTGAAAACACAAGCATCGGTGGCATTTCGAACGGGTCATTTAACGCTCTATCAACGGCTCATAAACTGTGGTCCGCGGACCCCTGGGGTCCACAGGCGTTACCTTAGGGAACACTAAAGTTACCTTTGAGTGTTCCACAAAGAGATAAAACAGTAGGTTATAATAGCAAAATTCAAAAAATTTGGGGGAGCCCCAGCCCCCTCAAAATTTTTACTTCAATTTATAATTTTTTCCTTGAAAATTCTATAGTTTAGAAGGAGTTATCCTCTTCGGGTGTTGCCAAAAATGTCTCAAAATGAGCTAAACCACTACTTTTTGAGACAAACTTTTAAAAATTTTCACATGTTATGTGGAACATAATTTTCTGGTCAGATGTATTTGATGAATATCTAAATTTAGCAAAACAGGCTATTCGAATTCTACTGCGGTTTGCAACCACACTTATTGTGTTAAGCTGGGTTTTCAAATTATGTAGAGACAAAAACCAAATATCTTAACAAACTTGATGCTGCACCAGATATGCGAGTTCAGTTATCAAACATATCGCCCAATTTTAAGAGAATCATGGAATCGCAAAGAAGCAGGTGCATTCTTCACATTTAAGTTTTTTTCATTTATTTTAGTTTATATTTTGTATTTTTATTAATTATTTTTATGATGAATAGATTTTTAGTTTGTTTAATTCAATAAAATCTGAAATACCGAAATAGTACTTGTTTTATTTAATATCAGGCATTAAATTTTAAAAAGTCGTTGATTAAAAAATATTTAGTGTTCCGCGGTCATTGGCAACAAATTTGGGGGTTCCACGGCCAAAATAGTTTGGGAAGCACAGAAGCACTGCCTTATAGACAGGGATGTGTGGGAACTCAAATGATAACCTCAGCTGAAATCCTAGTTATTTTACCTTGAGAATAAGATAAGCCCTTATAAAATCTTGCAAAAAGTGATATAAATGAAAGATATTTTAAATTCAGGCAGTGTTTCCTGATCAGAGGTTTTTAACCAAATTGCCCTCCAGGTGAAGCACGGACCACCATGTTTTATTTACTTTCCAAAAAAAGGATTGGCACATCCTCGATTTTGAATTACTCCAAATGAAGTTTGAAGCTGAATTTTGAGTAATAAATAACCTTTTTTTTGTAGTTTACATAAAATGCTCAATTTATAGGCTTGGCTTAGAACTTGGATTTATTAGCTTTCTTTAGACTCGGTGTTTTTTCGTCGAAATTTTGGTAAAAATCGCAACTTTAGTGCGACTTACGCACGGGTCCAGGGACCCCAAACTTTTGAACTAAATTCACGAAATTCGAGCTTCTGAGAGCTTATGGGAATGGGGGGTTATGAAAGGTCAAAGCAGAGGCGTATATAAGGGGGGGGGGGTATGAAAATCCGCTACTATTAGAAGTATAGCCTTTCTCTGTTCTCTGGTGGAAAATCTAGCTTGGGGCATGATAACGACATAATTTTCTAAGAGAACATTTGGACCCCTCCCGAAATAGTGATCTATTTAAAAATGATTTATTTTTAACGATACACCTTTGTTCTTTTAAAACGTAATTGTAACCCACCCACGAGCCGCCATTGATTTTGATTCTTTTTAATTTGACCTTTCATAAAATAAAAATGACCCTGAAAAATCAGACCCCAGTGCCACAATTATTTGATAATTGCTTTTGAATAATTTAATTCCGTCGACGTTTTGGTGAAATAGAAAATCTCTCCTCCAGAGAATAATTTGTGCAACAGTGGGATCTGTTTTTATCCCCTATCTTTCAAACACAACTGAACTATGATTGACATTTGCTGTTCTCTATGGGAATTTAAGAAAATAGTGTTTTTGACCCCCTGTTTGGCCTTTTCTTTATTTTCTGAGGGTGAAAATGCCTGCGGGGCCTCTGTCCTGAGCTTAGTTTCATGCCCTCTACCTAAGGCCGCTGCTACAGCAGGTTCTGCCCAGTGGTCGTTCTGATGTCCTACTCTGTGGAAATCTTTTGGATTCTTTATACATTTTGTCCTATCCATATGGCAACAAATTGTAAAACGTCACTTCTCGTTCTCCTACGTCATTTCCGGATATTTCTGTTTTTCTGCGCGATTTTCATTATGCTATTATTGACGTCATAATCCATAATTTTCACTCATGCGCCGAAGTTTCGGTTTTTTTATGTATTTTGCTATTTGGGAGCTATGGAACTTTTAGTAATTGAGGAAGTGTAAATAACCATGGCTGTTGAATTCCGTCATGAGCGAATTAAAAGTCTGTCCAACAATCGGGACACTGATTTGTCCATTGCAAAAATGAGATGGAAGATGCTTGCCAGGGTAAGCAGACATCCCTTGCATCCCAGTTGTCCAGTTGATGCTTATCTTGCTCCCAAACCTGGACCCCGATTTCTGGTCTTTCTTGCATCGTAATGACTATTATTTTTGTGATTTATAAATAAATTCTAAAGATTTTTGGATCAATATGAATTGAAAATATCTATGCTTATTACCTTACTTAGTTTGGAGCTGAGAATTAGGTTGGCAAAACATCTTATAGTTTTGAACTTTACCAAAATATTTTTTATTTGGACAATAGAATTAATTAATGCATAAAAAATTGGTACCGATCGAGGAATTTTGGCATGTTTAAAAGCAAATTCATATCTGTGGATTGTGTGATCCGAGTTTATTTTAATTTCCACCTTTACCTGCATGGAACTTGAAAATGTCATCCCCCAGCAATTGGTTTGGGAACGATAGCATGTGCTCCCGATATTGAATGATGAATTGCTATTTTTCGTTTACTTTGGAATCACATTTTAAAATATTAAAAAAATTCCTGTTCCACCATTTATTGTGTAGTACTCGGATCCCATTGTTTTTTTCAACTATAATTACAATATTTTAATGAATTTTTAAAGTATGCACAAATTTTTGGTGCACCCTGGATATCAATAAAATATCCTAATAATAAGTGTATTGTCAACAATAAAAGCCTTCAGTCACTGCCTGCAGCATAATTTTGGTATACGATGAAAGGAACACCTTTGAACTTCATGCTAAACGATTTTAAAACATTATCTCTTTGTATTCTTTGAATATTTTTATAAAACAAAACTAGTAATTTATAAATAATTGGCATTTACACATCCTGAGATAAATTTTACTTTGAAAAATATCCCAAAATGAAAAGATTTTATCTCAAGAAACTATTCATGAAGACTTATTAAACATATCTTGAACAAAACACACTTTAATTCTTTTTTACTAAAAATGTGCAGCTAATATAATCGCTCGAAAATCGTTGAAACATAGTTTATTCTAAGAATAACACCAGGGGTGCATCTAGAAAGAAATTGGGGCCGAAAACGGCCCCTTCACAAAATTCCGATCCTCAAAAACGGCCCCTTCACAAAATTCCGATCCTCAAGAACAGCCTCTTCACAAAGTTCCGGTTCCCAAAAACGGACTTTAATCAAGCTATATACACTCGCTAAGTGTAATTTTATTAAAAAATCAATATATTTACAGAAATAGGACCTTATTTTAGAATCAAAATTTTTTTTCACAAAATTCAATTCTGTTTTTCACAAAATTCAATCCCGTTTTTCACAAAATTCTAAAAAACAGCCCCGGCAAAAAATCCTGGATGCACCCCTGAACACTAACAATTTATCTCTTTTAATCTCCATTTCAACATGGCATTCAAACATATGGATTATTTCTGTTTAAGCAATAAATAATTATATTTTAGAGCAATTGAAATCTAAAGCAATACCCCATAGTAAAACCATCAACACATCCATTTTTCTATAAAAAACATATATTGTGGTTCGTAGAACAGTTACACAAGTTAATTACAGTTACGCAAGCTCAGAAGTTGAAAGAAAGTGCTCTAAATTTGCATTACTAATGTTCCCAATGCATCATAAATAAATCTCGCTATTTCTCCGAGACAAATTTTCAAAAATACAAAATAATTTATTGGCATGAAGGTCAAGATATTCGCTTTCGAATAATATTTCTGCAACAGACATACTGCGGCATCTGATGGGAATCAAAAATATTAACCTAAAGTTTTAATTGTGTATCGTGTGCCACCTGTCCTCTGGGCCTCAATAAGTGATGACGCACCGGTGATACACCCGGCCCATAGAAGCATCTCTCTACCGGCACACATATGCGCCACTAAGATACGTCGAATCGCACTTATTTCAGCGGACCAAATCGTAATAGTGCGGAAAACTTGCCTACCCATAACAGTAACTCGTGTGTGAAATTTTAGCTCCATCAAATAATATCTTCTGTTCTGAACCTTGGCCTAAAGTATTGAATTTTTACCAAAAATTAGCTATTTTGCAATATTTCTTATAGTTGTGGGGCCTTCTGATGCAAAGATTTTTTTCAGGAGATGTGGTAGAGGTCTAGAGGGATTATTCCGTGAACCCCATCCTTATTTCCACTTTTCCCCCTACGCGAGGGGGTTTTGTGGGCGAGCGCGCTGCTGGTAATGTTGGCTTTCCCTCCAAACTCCAACGCTGCACCCGCCTTCGTAGCCCTTTTTGTGCATCAAAACCTCACATAATCCAATTATTTTCATAAAAGTAACCCAGAATCATCATTGAGCGGTCGGTATCTTTCCATCAGGTTCCATGTATTAATTATTATTTTTTTATTTAGTTTTAACTCCTTTTTTACAAACACATTTTTTTACAGTCTACTTTTTAGCGAACTGAAACTGCCAGTAGAAGGAAGATGGGAATGGGAATGGGAATGTATTGCGTTTAAATAGTTCAGATATCCTGTCAGATTTCATCTGCGGGGAACCTCTTTTCCTTTATTTATGAGAAGATCTGACGAATACCTTCCGAACAGAGAACCTCTCGGTTAATAGCTAAAAAAATTCTGGAGAGTAATACTTATATTTCGGAGGGAATTTGAGTTAGTTTCAGTATTTACTTTTTTTAAACAAGTAAATATATCTCCATATCCCCCTTGATTACGCCCATGGAACCCCACATACCTTGTTGGAAGCTCTAGTAACTAACTGCAGTACCTTTTTCTTCGCTGAAATGGTGACTTTGAGATTTCTAAATCCCTACTGTCCTATGTCAGCCCCTCTATCAGTTCCTAAGAACTGGTGGAACCGTAATCTAAGCGCTTCCCAAGCTATCATTTCAACATAATGTCTAGCTTTGAAAGCCTAAGCTGTGGAAGCCTTAACTTGCAACCAATGACATGATTTCTGAAAGGCCCATTCCATAAAACTAATCAAATAAATTTTAGATACAATTCATTATATTATCTGTTTAGAGGTAGCATAGTGTCCCCCTTGTTTGCACTGAGTGTCACGATCCCTAAATGTGCATTGTCAGAAGAGGTAAATCAGAAAACTTATTTTCATCGATTACTATATTCACATTCAGAAATTCCAACTTATCTCATCTAGCTCCAAGGGGTACCTCAACAGCCGATGGTGGTTTGGGTGTACGTTACTGTGTACGTTATATACTATGGTTCAATTTTATACTTTAACTTTAAAAGTCTATTAAAGACGGTACGTGACATCTCTTTGATTCAGTATTGGAAAACATCTTGCTGACACTCTACAAGATTTTGTAGGCAGCAGTGGCGGATCCAGGATTTGGTTTTGGGGGGGGGCTAAGAATTTTCATAATCCAATTGAATCTTCTTGTTAATGGTAATACGGAAAAGGTAGTGAATTATTCTACTGAAACCACTAAAAGGGGGGTCTGGGGGTCCTCCCCCAGAAAATTTTTTGAAATTTAAGTCAAAAACCCCACTTTTTCAACTCGTTTTGGTACTCCTCATCCGAATTTCGGATTTAATTTTTTGCGTTTTGACAAACTTAGTAAAATATTAGACGTTTTGGGGGGGGCTTCAGCCCGAAAGCCCCCCCCGTAGATCCGCCACTGGTAGGCAGGAGAACAAGCAATTGGTTGGAAGTGTTCGCAGTTTAGGTTAGGCATAACAATGTTAAAATGATAGACTGGGAAAGTGCTCAAATAATGGTTCCACCAGTTCTTAGGAACTGATAGATGGGCTAACATAGGACAGTAGGGATTCGGAAATATCAAAGTAACAGTTTCAGCGAAGAAAAAGGTTCTGCAGTTAGCTATCTAGAGATTTCAGCAAGGTGTCCCTTTGAGAAATGAATATAACTCTCCGTAATTTTTTTAGCTATAAACCGAGGGGTGCTCTATTCGGAAGGTCTTCGTCAGATCTTCTCATAAATAAAGGATCTATAACTGTTTAGTTTATCAATAAAAATCAGAAAAATTTGTCGATATTTGAATATATTGCTTCCATAAAAACTTGGTGATATTTAGCAGGACCTTTAACAGAATTGAACCTTCTTTTTATTTATTTTGTATTAAATTTAGTATAAATTAACATATTTTTAGAAAGGTTGAGGTTTTAAACACATACTTGAATAACATGGATAACTGTGAATTTTTTTTGTTAAGTAAAGGATTCATTTATGATTGAGAAGCATTATCTCAAAAAGATAGTGCTTTGGTGAACACAAGAAAACTCATTGTATTCAGAGTCATAATTTAAAGAACTGGAAAACTTTGGGTTGTTAAAAAACAGGGTTATATGTTTAAAACTCCATTTACAACATTGATTGTTTAATTCTTTCTTCCATCAACCTATTGCTGTAATTCTACATTAAGGTTTGTTTAGAAGTTTATAATATATTACTTTCTTTATTAAAATAATAATTAAATTTATTTAATTTTAAAATCACTCTTCTATATTTCAATTTCACTTCCAGTTTTTAAAGATGAAGTAATATTAAAAGAAAATAATTATAATAGACTAAAAATATATGTGTGTCTATTATATAAATATTTTCTTCCCCAAGAGGATCTAGACCCATAAGCACCTAATAATCAATAAAGTTTTACAAAGAAGAATAGTTCAAAGGTTCCTAAATTAACTTCATTTCAGAAGTGACCCACTCTGTTCATCAAAATTCAAATCTAGACAATAAATATTGTAACCTATGTACAGTAAAGCACCGTTTATACGTCTTTCAAGGGACCGACGTATAAATGAAAAAACGTATAAACGAAAATGTCCTTAATTATTAGGTTTATAACGCTCCTAATGCAGATTTACAAAAATACATCAATTTTTAGGTTTTTCTAAAGAAAAAATTACTTCAAAACAGTTTTTAAACTGAAAAATACTAACTAATAAACTTTAAAATAGTATTAAATATTTTAAAATATTAAAACATTTAACATAAAAATTAAAGAAACCCTACCTTTATGGTGATAGGGTTTTACAACGGCAGTTTATGGTCCCGCTTTCTTTGTGGGGTCATTTAGCTATCAAAAGAATTCTTCTCCTCTGCAGGGGGTGCTGGAGACCCCCTAACCAGAGATAAGGGCCATAAAACTGTAGTGTAGCTCATCCCGTTATCAGTTCAACGAACTGCTCTTTTACTCAACCCCACTCCATTGGTCATGCCCCCCACAACGGCCAAGGAATGCAGTGCCTTTCCTGGGGAAATTTTCCCACGAAATGGATATTTTCGAATTTTAAGACAGCCAAAAACGACGTATAACCGATATTGCGCGTCGTATAAACGAAGAATTTTTGTATTAAAATGAATAGGAATGAATTGGGACTTAGCGAAAACGACGTATAAATGATAAAGTCGTATAATTGAGAAACGTATAAACGGTGCTTTACTGTATTATGTATGCATGGAGGATGTATTTTGGAAAAAGGCAATTTACATGCTACATTTTTTAGAAAACATATCCCCCTTCCCAATATAATTTTTATATAGAAAACTGGGGGCCCCAGTTGTCAACTTTGCCCATGGGCGGATTTAGGTGGTAAACCCTGGGGTTGCAAGCTGTCCCTGATGGCTTTGGAAACATGATTTTCCCCTATAAATATGGAATTTTCTCAAAAAGTTGGGAGTCCATTGCCCTCGCATGCACCCTCTTAAATCCGTCCATGACTTAGGCTTGGCTCTTGGTGGCCCTGCATAGACTTATTGTAGGCCGGCAAAAATGTTAGTTCCACAGTTTTCTTCTTTAAATAATGAGAGCTGTCATGGGTATTAAAGATTACTTCTCTCTCATTTTTTTCTGGTTATTTTGCTAAACAGCTACTTGATCCTGAAAAAAAATGAAGGTTATTATTGTAATCTGGATATCTCAAATTATAAAATTTACCCTAAAAATTCCAGGCTTGTGTTAGAAAGTATTTTTTTTGCATACTTGTTTTATCAAAACACTTAATAAGTTGTATCCACTGCCTAACAATGTGTTATTTTCAGGCATTACAAGAGGGTAAAGTTCAAGATTCTCTGGCTTTTCCTGGATCTATTCGCCAGTTCTCAACTTTTGGGCTTATACACATGAAACCTACTGAAGATGTGGAAAACGATAATGCTAAAGAAAGATGGTTCCAGTGTTCATGTTTAGAAGAACCTCGTTTAAAAATGAAGATAAGGTACTCAATATAAATTTTTTCAATTGTATTTATTGGATTGGTTGCTTGTTTAAAGAATAGAATCTTTCATGAGAAAGTATTTCATATGGTCATAAGTTTGAATACCCTCTTTTTATTTAGGCTTTGTTCTGGAAGAATAACATCTGAAGAGCTTAAGGGCTTTGATAACACAGGAAATGTTTGTGAGTACTTTTGAATTTGACTGCAACTATCTGATTATTTTCGAACACTCTTGTTGAATGATGCACATTCCCAAAGATAATTTTGTTCAATATAGATAGAAATTTATTTTAGAAACCTTACTGGTACAAAATTTGAAAGTGAAAAAATATTAATACTATATCTCCGTACTCTAACCATTGATTTTAGTAAGTTAATTTTTTTTAAATTCCTTACAATTTAAGTCAATTTTGTTTATCCTTGTACTTCCCCCAAGTCTAAATTTCCAAGTTTTTAGTTTTAAAATAAATGTAAATTTAGTTGAATAATCCCTCCTGATTAAACTTAAGGTGAACTATAAGTAATGGTCAAAATTGATTATTAAAACATTTTGATTTATAGTTCTGATAATTATCTTACCTTTCAGGTATATGGCCCTCAGAGGAGGTTTTAACTTATTATTGTATGAAAAATAAAGAATTATTTGGGTAAGTGAATTCATTTCAATTAATTTTTTTATTCTTGATATTTTGCTTGCAAATTCTTTTTTATTGGTATTTGTAGAAGCCTCCTCTTTCATTATCTAATTAAAGAGCAATTTGTATTATTGAAAAAATAAGTGTTTATTTTTGTTTTATTGCCAAGCTATCAAATATTTAATTTTTTTATTCTTCTAGAATATATTGTTACCTCTACGCCAAAAACGCGAATCTGCGTTCGTAATAAGGTAAAATCCCCCCTAGAAGTGGGTTCGGGTTGGTGCCTCTTGGCGAACTTTTCATTGCCAACTTCACTTTGATACTTAGGCGCACATTGGCACTACTACTTCGCTTGGCGACTGAACTCACTTCTAGAATTGAGCCCGTAATTAATAAAAGATTTGTGTCTTTGGCGTGGTGGTAACGATATAGTGAAGAAAATTCTCATTTATTTTAACACTCAGTTTGAAAAACCTTTTTCTCCCCGAGCAACGGGGGGTATATCAGCTAGTATAAAAATAAAACTGTTTACTAAATTAAGTATGAAGGCACAAGCTGCTTTGAAGGTACTCACATACATACTCCTGGACACATTTTATGTTACGACTTTTTTTTATCTCAAACTATTGACACTGTCAAACAACAAAATTCAAGCAACTTCAAGAAATAGAGTAATTGTCAATACAGGGTGATTCTGAAATGGACTGCCAAACTTTGAGGGGTGATAGTACTCATCAAGACGAACAAGAATTGATGCGGAAAGGGGGGTCGCAGTTACACCGTTAAAGAGCTAGGTCCTAATGTAGTGCGAGAGCGTTACAAAAGGACGTTTTGCCAAGGCCAGTTTAACGAAAAAACGGTACATTCGTATTAGCTCGTCCATTCGCCAACAGGGGCGATAAGTCGCCAAGTCTGGTAAACCCCGCAACACTACCGTTGATTCTGGTAACCCTGAAAAACGTAGCGAAATCACGCTAGTTCCGATCGCTGCGCAAGTGCGCGCAATTTGGATCGGTACGCCCATGGGTGAAATAATGTGTGCGCACCGCGCAGGTTGTTTTGAACGTAAATTCAACAGTGTTCACAAGGTAAGAACGAAGACTGCATTTGAAAGGTAGGAGTCTAAATGCTTTCGTGTCGTTCCACGGTGAACTTTGTTGCGCCATTTTGCCGAGCCCCGGAGTCTTTCAATGTTTTGAGTATGAACGCCGGTGGAAGGATCGCCGGTTTTGAATCACCGGTGGTAGGATCGACCATTTTGCAAGTAAGTTAGTGTCTTACCGAGTGATATCCGTAGTTTTGGTACATCCAAGAATACCGATTCCCTTTTATCTGAATCCTTACTGTTTCTGATACCCCCACAACGAGTTTGGTTATAGTTAGGGCAGGGGGGGTTTGGGGGGGGCGGCAGCCCCCCCCAACCACAAGAAACTTTTATTTTTTATTTTCTGATGTTATAAAGATGTTTCTGATGTTAAAAATGTGTTTTTCGGCGATTCTGATGAAATCCCGTATTTTGGCGCGTTTTGGCGAAAGTTGGCGAAAACGATGGACGGGCTAATACGAAAGTACCGAAAAAACACATAATGAAATGAAAAAATTTATTGCATGAGGTACAACAGTATCCGTACTACTTACATCATAAATTTGATAGAAATTGAACCACTTTCTAAACCGCGGAGTTAGTTTCAAAAGTGCAATATTAATCTTTTAGTCAAAGAATCACATTCCTTAATGGTATTTAGAAAAATGATGATCGGGGAAGGAATTTTCAATGATCGTAACATGGATCTTTGAAACTGTTTGATCATTGAAAATTCCTTCCCCGATCATCATTTTTCTAAATACCATTAATCAGGCACCGCAGCGCTCCTGTTTTTCCTATTTTTCCTGTTTTTTTCACATTAGCTCCTTTTTTCCTATTTTTAGGATCCATTTTATTTTTCCTCCTTTTTTCAGCTTTTTTATCCTTTTTTTCCTAATTTTTTAAACCTTGGGATCGACTTTCTTCGTTTATGTTTTGTTGTGGATATGGATTGATGTCAATACTATCGGTCTGTTGTCAACGCTTTGGCATACGAAATGGAGTGGTTCGTTTCCTTCCAGCGGGACGCGGCGTGGCCGCCGCGGAGCTTCCTCTCCTGTTGAGGCAAAGCTGTCCTCCGTTGTTTTTAGCCCAGGAAAACGGCAGTTTTTTCAAAAAATTTCTGACAGAAGTTTTTTTTCGACGGTTTTATGTTTTTGAGGGCGCTGATTACGAATCTGAGGTTTGCTCCCAAGTGGGGGGCGGCTTCATATTGAAAATCACAAAAAATTGATAATTTTTTTAATCTTTTTTCGATTCTTCGCCAATATTTAAAAAACTAAAAATTTCTCGCAGATAATTTCAGTTACAAAGTTAAAGTAAACAAAATTTCCTACAAAATGCGCTCATCAACTTTGATTTTCTGAAGAGTGGTTTGGCCGCTAGAGCGCGCTGACAAACATCGATTTTTTGGCCTTTCCGCAAAAAAAGGAAAACGCGTGCTTCTACCCGCTACAAAATGAAAATTATTCAAGTTATCAACAAAAATTTTATACCACGTGAAAGAGCATTTAATTTTCTATAAAAAACGTGCTTTCCATGAAGGGGAGAGAGGGAGTGAAGCAAAGATCGATCATAAAACTGTTGCGGCTCTCAGACCAGACGGACTTTTGCGGTTGTTAATCTGCAATCTGCGCTTTATTTCCGTTATATTACTTTACCAATAAAATGGGTTGTTTTGGATAAATTGATGACTACGATGCTTAAAAAAATAAATTTTTAAATTTATTTATGAAATATTGGGTGTTTTAAGCAGAATTTAAATATTTTTTTTAAATTCTTATTTTAAATTATGGGAGTGTTTAATAAACGAATTTATATGTTTTTTGCATCGCTAAATCCGAATTTAAAGTTTATTTTAATTTTGAAAGTCATCTTCACATCAAAAATTGCAAAAAATATCAAATTTTTGCTCTTTTTTTTCGATTTTTCGTCAATTTTCTAAGCAAATATTCATTTTACGAAAAATAGCATGCAACCAAATTAAATAACGTAAAATTTCTTATAAGATGCACTTGTTCATTTTTATTTTGCGACGAGCGTTGTACATTTTATAGCATTTTGAAGAAAAGCAATTTTCTTGTTTTTGTGTTAAGTCAGGAAACAGCTGTAATTCAGCGCGCTCTAGCGTCAATACCTCTCATTATAAAATTAAAATAAGCAGTGCATTTTGTAGGAAATTAAATGTTCGTTCATTTAGTATAAGCTATTTGTCGGTAACTAGAATTTATTTAGATCTGTAGTGGGCAAAATCATTCATTACTTTTTGTAGAAAAGCAAAAAATATCTTAACTTCAAAACGCTATAAAACGTCACCGCTCCTTGCAAAATAAAAATGAACCAGTGCATCTTATAGGAAATTGCACGTACTTTAATTTGGTTTCATGCTATTTTTTGTAAAATAATTATTGTTTTAGAAAATCGATGTGAAAAACCGAAAAAAATTGAGATTTTTTGCAGTTTTTGATGTGAAGATTACTTTCAAATTGAAATAAATTTCAAATTCGGATTTAGCGATGGAAAAAACATAAAAATTCTTTCATTAAAATACTTCCATAATTTTACATAGGAATTTAAAAAATTTATTGAAATTTCGCCTACAACACCCAATATTTCATAAATTAATTTAATTTTATTTTTTTAAGCATGCTTATGCGTTGTCACCAATTCATCCAAAACAATCCATTTTATTAGTAGTAATATACCGGAAATAAAGCTCAGGCTCAGATTGCAGATTAACAACCGCAAAAGTCAGTTTGGTCTGCGAGCCGCGACTGTTTTATTATCGATCTTTGCTTCACTCCCTCCCCCCTTCGCAAAAAATGGTAATGGAAAGCACGTTATTTATATAAAATTAAATTCTCTTTAACGTGGTATAAAATTTTTGGTAATATCTTAAATAGTTTTCATTTTGTAGAGGGTAGAAGCGCGCGTTTTCCTTTTTTTGCGGAAAGGCAAAAATATCGATGTTTTTCAGCGCGCTCTAGCGTCAAAACCACTCTTCGGAAAATCAAAGTTGACTAGCGAATTTTGTAGGAAATTTGGTTTACTTTAACTTTGTAATTGAAATTATCTTCGAGAAATTTATAGTTTTTGAAATATAAGCGAAGAATCGAAAAATGAGCAAAAAAATTATAGATTTTTTGCGGCATCGCGGGAGCACTCAAAACGAAATGGGCGTCGGCACAAGCACAGGTTGGCATCCCTGTTGTGTTATTTTAACTCATATTTAAGAAAAATATTCCTTTTTTCTCCTATTTTTTTAAGAAAAATAATCCTTTTTTTCTCCTATTTTTTCTTAAATTCTCCTATTTTTCCTATTTTTTTTACGAAAAATCGGCTGCGGTGCCTGATTAATGGAACTCCATTGTTTGACTAAGAGCACGTTTTAAAACTCACCCCACGGTTTAGAAAGTGGCCCAATTTCTATCAAATTTATGATGTAAGTAATACGGATACTGCTGTACCTCATGCAATAAATTTTTTCATTTCATTATGTTTTTTTTCGTTAAACGGGCCTTGGCAAAACGTCCTTTTGTAACGCTCTCCCACTACATTAGGACCTAGCTCTTTAACGGTGTAACTGCGACCCCCCTTTCTAAACCAATTCTTGTTCGTCTTGATGAGTACTATCCCCCCTCAAAGTTTGGCGGTCCATTTCAGAATCACCCTGTATACAAGAAACCTTTTTAAGGTATCAACCATCATTTTGTCAAAAAGGCATTTTTACCTGTTTTTTCTTTGTTTTGTCAGTTTTTGTTTTATTTGGCACAGAAAGTCCCAATAGAGGGCCTTATGCCACTAAACTCTAAATAACCAACCAACATATTCTGGTGTTATTTGAATGAAAAATTACCCCTAATTTAAGAGCATGACAGTTTTTGTATTTCTTCTAACTTTCTTACAGGGGAAACAGTGTATGTGAACTTGGTGGTGGTATGTCCTGTTTAAGTGGCTTAGCTGTAAGTCAACTAAACTACTAGTTTTTTATCTTATCTCTGAATGTAGTTATTTAAAAAATTAATAAGATAAATTCTACACACCCCTGAAAAATTTTGATTTTACAGATGTTTTTTTGTAATAGCAACATAGTTTTAGTGTTGAACTTTCATTTGCTTTTACAGATAGCGGCCACAGCTGGTGCAAAAGAAGTGTTTGTTACTGATGGTAACATACGATGTGTAGAAAGTATCCTTTTCAATTCAGAGTTATCTTGTTTAGTTATTAAGGATCAAAATTTGCTATTTGAATAGTTTAATTTAAAGTTGTATTTAAGATAAATCTTTTTTCAGTGTAGTGTTAACAACTATCAAAAAGCAAAAAAAAACAATTATGTAGTTTTTTTAGGAGAATTTGATACTTTTTTATCCACCTTTAGCAGAGCACAACATAGTTATATCAAAGATGAAAGAACCATTCTAAAGGCTTATCCAAAAACAGTAAATTGTAAAAATAACAAAAATTTTATATGATAGTTAAGGGACTGTTTTCAAAAAGTGTTAAAGTTATCAGAACTGCAATGCATTTTTTTGTAATATTTACTGTTTAAAATTATATACTTAACATCATTATATTTGTTAACCTTTTAGGTTATTGCAGTGATTGAATAAATTAATATAAAAAGTAAAAGTATAAAAAACCCTTGATCCTTCAAAATCAAGGTTTTTCATATGTAAAACAAGAAAAAAAAATTTTTTCATATTTTTAATTTATCCATTATTAAACGTGTGAGATTTTGTTAGTATTTTTAGCTTCAATCTGTTTTTATTTACACAAAATTTAATAATGTATCCTAGTTTTCCGTTTTTCTTAACATTTTTAAAGATGCCCAAAGCATAATTGGTCAAAACCTTCAGTATTTTGGAGCAACCCATGTTGTTAGTCGGTAAGTTAATGTGGGCTATTCCTCATGCAACACCTGTTGGCATTGAACATTCTTCATTTTATTTCTGTTAGTTTGTACCAAAAAGCAGTGGTCGTTCATAGTTAAAGTTATAGGGGGTGCTTTTCTAGAGCAAGTTTAGATTTGCTGATGTACCAAGTGAACTACATAATTCAAGTGATAGAACGTCAAATAAAATTATACATATTTATAGAGATAACAGAAATCACATATGGAAAGACCTCTATAGATTCAATATCATGAAAAAGTAAAACAATAAATTTTCCTGGTTCTTTTCTCTACCATGTGATACTTTTTTTTCTTGGAAGTTTATAATTGAGTACACAATGAGGTATTCTCACGTTTTGGGATTACATTTTATTAAAATAGTAGATAAAAAACCATGAAGAATGACGTTTACATCATGTATTTTCGTAGCCTAGTTTCTGAGATATAAATTTTTGAAATTTCGTATTTTGTTTTGGCGCGAAAACACTTTCGAATCACAAATCATGCGCTGTGAGGTCACATCCAATAGGAGCCCGTTTTCTGATCACGTGAAAGCAGAAAACACAATGGTTTTCATGCGCTGTCTTGTCACATCCAATAGAAGCCCGTTTTCTGATAACGTGACTTTTCTGACGCTTTGGCAAAAATAAAATTGAATGTTAAATTATTTAAAACACATTTTTGAACTTAAAAATCAGAAATATGGGAGTTTTGGACCATAATGTATCGAAAAAGTATAAAATCAAGCAAATCCCTCACTCATGCAAATACCTCATTTGAATACTTATAAATTCACTGTTTTGGGGCATTGACTTTTTGGCCCAAGTGAAACATTTTTTTATGCTAGTGAACTCACCACGAAAATTAAAGAACTCACTTATCCATATTCATTAAAAATAGATGATCAACTCAAAACCATGAAAAATGAGGATTGAACATATTTTTCTGAATGAAAACAAACATAAAAAGGTTAATGTAAAAAAAAATTGTTTGAGAAAATGAAACAATTACTATTTCTGACCCAGAAAAAATTTTAAAATATTTGTGCATGAAGTGCAAGATAATATACAAGTAGTATTAGTTAGAATAACTTAAGTGTTTAAAAATCAACAGTTGTGGTTTATACTGACTTATTTCTTAGGCTTTTAAGATGGGATGTAGATGATGATTTATTAGGCCTCAAGTCCAGATTTGATGTTGTCATTTGTGCTGACTGGTAAGTTCAAATTATTTAGCATCATATTGCTTATTAGTGCCACCTTTCATTTTATGCATTTCATTAACCCATTACTGCCTGACGTCCCTTTTTAGGGACGTTTTTTAAAAGTCCTCCTATTTCTACAAAAATTGTTCCTTTGAATCAAAATTTGCACTGATGTATCTCTGATCTTCATAGAACAAAAAGAACACAAGAAGAAAGTAGAATTTAAAATTTTTTTCACTTTTTTTAAAGTTGGAAGATAGAATTTTTCAGAAAAGTGCTTTTTTAAAATTTTAAAAGAAAAAGCTTAAAAATCCTAGTTGTTATTTAAAAAAAACTTCAATGCCGATACTGTTTATACATTAAATCAGTTGGGGTGTTTTTTTATTTTTCCAAAATATTGTATCTTGACCTTATTTTGGACCCTCGAAAAGCGTCCCTAATAAGGGACGTCAGGCACGAATGCCCCCGTGGTTTTCCCCATAGTGAAATACTAGTGTTTCCTTATTTTTTTCATAAAAACGCGTTCGATTCTTATGAAATGAATTAAATAACTGATATTTATAAAATTACTTTAATTTTAGCTAATAAATTTATTATTTTTGTTTATTTCTTTTGGAAAATACTGTTATTTCTGCTAAATTAATGGAATAAAAAGTCTTAAATTATAAGGAATTAATTAATTTGTATTAATTAAAAGGAATAAATCAATTATTTTACTATATTTATTACGTATGCAAATATATTCTAGCTATATTTTAATTGAAAGTTTAATAATTATTAGTTATAATGACTTTTTGTCATTAAAATTGCCAAAAAAGTCGCTTTTGTGATAAATTTTCAGCTTTTTTTTCTAATTAGATGTCGTTAATCATTGTGTTCTATACTGCAGATCAATCTATATCATCTGGCTTGCTAATGCACATCCCACTAATGCTTTATTTTTGGGGAGAAATTTGTGTTCCGCACAATAAAATTAAATAAATAAAAAAATTATGGGCATTTGAAAGACTTAAACTTCACAAATTGAGATATTCTGATGGATTTGAGGTGTGTAAAAATAGTTATTGCTTAACATTAGGTAACATATAAACAAAGAATGCCTTTCTCAATTAAAAATCTTAATTAATTTGCAATTAACATAGATTTGGGAGGAAAAAACGTGTTTTAGAGCATAAAAAATGCTCAAATTACGTTAATTAAGGTTAATTTTACAGTTGATTGGATAAATAATTAATATTTTTTGCTCATATCCATGTTGCAGTATGGTCCCGATCACTTCTGCTGCACTTAAAAAGGTAGAAGATGTTTTTGAGGCTTTAAAACGGTTTTCTACCATGCGTTTACTATAGGGAAAAAACACGGGGGCATTTGTGCCTGACGTCCCTTTTTAGGGACGTTTTTTAATTTTGGTGTAGAAATTAAAATTTTAACCTGGAATTTTTTTCACTATTTTTCCAGTTGTTTTGTGGCTATTTACTATGTTTTTACCAAATATATAAGAAAAATAAAAAGTTGGGCATTAATGGGTTAAATAGGGAATACAACGATTTTTCAACGCTGTGGCTACGCGTCCGTCGTACGACGGACGCCTAGTCCCACGGCTATGGCGACCGACGTATTGTTTTGTACTGTATTTCACAATCCCTGCAAGATTCTTATACTTTATTGATTCTTGCTGTTTCTATAAAATATTTTAGCGAAATAATTTTATTTTCAATAAATTAATAATTTAAAAAAAAAAATTAGATAAAGTAAAACATTTAAAAAACCACAATGAATTTAATTAAATAAGGAATGACTGTTAAACAAGAGCAATTAATTCTTGCAATTTTTAATGGAATAATAAAAATTTAAATTAAATTTACTGAAAAATAATAACTGGGTTCGAACCTACGACCTTCCGCACGCCAGGTAGACGCGCTACCTCTACCCCATCCGGGCCACGCTCAGCACAATCCTAAATACTCTAAAACCACGCCTTTAACCCGAGCATGCGCACAACGGTTACCCGACGGATTCCTAGTCACTCTCATTTTTCAAATTTAATTTATTTCATTAGAGCTCCTTTAAAAAAATATTTTAAAATTTTTTTTTCAAAATCTGATTGTTAGTTAATTTTTTTTTAAATTCAAAACTACATTGCACAGAAGGGTTCGGGGTTTGGTGCATGACGTCACTTCTGTCTTCGGTACAACCCACTTGTACAAAAGGGTATTTGGCAATGGTTAAACCCTTTCCTTTAAAAGTATTGATTGGTTGAAGATTTGTGCAAAAGTTTTCATGAATGTATGTAGTGCATGCATCTATTTTAAAAACTAGAAATTAGTGGTTGTAAATGTTTGGAGGAGACACCTGCTTGCTTGGGTAGGAACCTCCCCATTCGGACATAATCAATGCTCATCAATGTGTTGTGCGAGATGAGTAAATGCAGCCTCTTGCATAAAGCGGTTGTGGTTTGTGGTTGTGCAAGTATAAGTGTATGTGGTATGCGTAATGGTACTACTATCAGCCTGACATTGACCCAAGCATGTGAGTTAAACAATTATTATAAATAATACCCTTTACTCATCTATTCCTCCATTTAGCTCATGTTTGGAATTAATTTAGTTACTATTCAATTATAATTTATCTATTTTAATTGTTATATATTAACTTTCAATTATTTAATATTAGTTTGTACTATGATGATGGAAGACATGCTTTAGCTGAAACAATATGGAAAATATTAAAAGTAGATGTGAGTATTCTTTGCTTTGTACTTTTATTTATAAAACATTACCCTTTGTTGTTAATGTAAACCTTGTTGAAGCTAACCTTGTTATAATGTTCTATTTTTTTCTAAAATTTCTTCATAATTGTTTGAAAAAATTCTTACACTTAAGACTACTACTTACTATAATCTTTTATGTTTAGATATGCTTCTAAGTTTGAAGCAAAAGCACATAATACTAAAAAAAATTGAAATAAGTAATTCATTCAATTTTTATAATTGACTAAATTTTCAGTACCTTGTTCAGCATATTTTATTTAAAAATACAAAGCACCATTGATCAATTGGATTTCAATTTGTTGTTTTCAGTTTGCAAATAAATTATTTTACTTATATAATCGATATTTTACTTAGAATCATGGGCAGATTTAGATGGTGAACCCTGGGGGTGCGTACTGGAAAACTTAGGGGTGCAAGCTTCCCCTGATGACTTGGAAACATGATTTTCCCCTATAAATATGGAATTTTCTCAAAAAGTTGGGGGTGCGTTGCACCCCCATGCACCCCCTTAAATCCGCCCATGCTTAGAATCCCCAAATACAGTAAAGCACCATTTATATGTCTTTCAAGGGACTGACGTAAAAGGACTCATAAATGAAAAAACGTATAATTGAAAACATCTTTTATTAGGTTTCAAATGCTCCTAATGCAGATTTATGTAAATACAATAAATATGAGGTTTTGCTTAAGAAAAAATTACTTCAAAACAGTTTTTAATCTGAAAATAATAATTAAATTTTCAAATATTAAAACATTTAACATAAAAATGAAACAAAACAAACCATTATAGCTCATCCTAAATAGTTCATCCTTATTTACTTCATTTTCATATCTTGAGAACAACCATTTTCATATCTTTTATCAACTATATTGCACATCCTAAACACCACATCCAAATACATTTCATTGTTTATATGATTATCAAATCTTCAATTTATTACACTTGTTGGAAAAATCCTTCATTAAGACACTGGGAAACAATGTTTAAACGAAGAATAGAATTTTTGCATTAAAATGAATTTGGACTCTGGAAAAACAACATATAATTGGAAAAATCATATAAATGATGCTTAACTGTATATCTTATTACTATTTATGGTTTATTTTAGGGTGTAGCAGTTGTATTGGCTCCTACACGGGGTAAAAGTTTTCAGTGTTTTGTGGAATTAGTAGGGAAAGATTTTATTGTCGAACGACTTATGTCTTATGATACACATGTTTGGGAGCTTAACTGTAGAGTAAGTACTGATAACTTTCATTTATTGTTTTAAAACATGCTTTAAAGGGTTATATTTTGTTACTCTCCTGGAAATATTTTTTACTGGGCTTCTCATAAGCTGTTAAAAAGTTCATAGTCTTAGAGAGTTAATTTAGTTTTTCTCCAATTCATTATTACTTATGAAAAACTTTTTCCCCTCACTACATTCGTCTTTAAGACATAATTAAATACAGAAATTATCTTAACTTTAAACCTTTAGAATGTTAATAATTTTCTAGTTATTATAATGAGAATTTTTTCAATGTATTAATTAAATTTACTTACAGTTGAAAGAATCTAAAACAAGTGTTTATGACGAAGATCTCCATTACCCTCAAATGCTTATTTTGCGAAAATTTTAGTTGAAATAGAAAAAAAAGAGGTAACTATTTTCTCCCATTCATTAAAATTCTGGTAAGGAACAAGAGTATTTGTGATGTATCCTGTTTCATTATTTTATTCTCTGTAGACTTAAGAAAACATCATTCATTCAAACCAACTTAGCAACCAAAACTTCATCTTCCATTGTGTAGTTACATGTATTGTTGTGTGCAAATTTAGTCATGTCAAGCTTTCGTCCATCTAACATTTACATGTTGTCCACTAGTACTTTCTCTGTGCTATGAGTATTTATAGTACACAATTTTGAGTTTACGAACTTTGTACTTACCGTGTAAATATAAGAGGCTGTGTAAAACTATTTTGATTGATCTAGACAGTGTTTCCCAACTTGTCCACGTTACCATTCCTTATGAGCTATTTCAAAAGATCAGGAAAGGTCACCAAATTTAAAATTGAGTTTAGGAGGTGACCTAGGTACATTGGAATACTTGAAAGCAGTGGTTTCCTAATTATATAGGTTGTAATCCACTTTTTAGAAGCTGAACTCACTGCAACTCACATCACCTGCCATACTTAGACATATTTTCAGAAAAAAACATCTAGCCAGGTCTAACTTACACCCCTTGTAAATCTGCTCTGATTCTCTAACTAAGACTTCAGATTTCAACCCTAAAACAAATTTAAATTGTTTCAAGATTTTGTCGATGAACCGATGATTAAAAATTTTCTGCAATCTATGTGATAGATTTTAATTATATACTCTAAATAAGGTGTGCTGGTTTTTTTTCAGAATTGGGTTTTATAGGCTATATTATTTACAGAAAGAATAACTATTATGGTATGATTCTAAAATACCTAGTGTAACCTTGAACTTAAAACCATAAATTGTTAAGTTTCCTTAAGAATAATCTAAAATTAAGTCCGAAAAATGGAAACTATAGCGTTCAATAGAAGTTGGTTTCAAGCTTTCCCATTCTGTCCTTTACTTTATTTACTTAATTCTTGGTCATGTAAATTTTAATCCTGAAAATTGTTTAAAAAATTGAGGCCTTATGCATTTTTAGACGAAGATTCCATTTTAATGGAAAAGAAGTGTGCCATTTTAAATATAGTCCTAATTTAAGTTAACTGTTCTTGTACAAATATATGATTTCCAGTATACATTACTGCTTTATTAGATGGTTGGGAAATGCTGATTTGGATTGATGATGTAATTTTAGGAATATAGAGAAGTGTAAATACATTCAGAGTATCTTTCCCATATTCAGTGGTATCAGCAATTTTTTTAATGGTGTACATTAATATTTGTACAGTTTACTTGTGAATGCATGAAACAGCATGACTGACAACAGCTTTTATTCTATTTCCTTTTTGAGTTTTTTTAGTCGGTCCCTCCAGTATTATTAATTAGTCTTTGAAAATATGTTTTGTAGCATTTTCAGTAAAATATTTGCTCTAAGTTGAATGCTTATGCATTGAAAATTATGTTTAATTGCTGCTTCTGTAATTTCTAATTTTTATAGAGTAAAACTTCATTTTGTCAAAGTGTATGTTACGAATTGAGTTAGCCAAGCTTAGATGTAGAAGTGACAATGAGGGCTAAAGTTCATATTGGAGGTGGGTTGCAAACGTTGAACGTGTTTAGAAAATGGAGCATTGAAAGGAATTATATTATTTTTTAGTAGTACTAAAAATCAGCATTTGGGTAATTATCATATCCACCTTGTATATAGTATTTTTTTCCTAAATTGAGGCACTTGCAGCAGTGAGCTAGCTCCAACAGCTTTACATAGGAGTTAGCTTATTGTTGCTCAAACATCCATTGTCACTTATACCTCTTGGCTTCTCACCCATTTTCGTCATTTGTTCTTTTTTCATGTAGTTGAACCCTCTTATTATATTATTAATTATTACAACTTAATTATGAGCTATCATGTGGCCATAGACCATTTAATTTAACAGTTCCAATTGCCTATTCAGTTTCTTTTCTTGCCAGTTAAAGATATTGTTTTAAATGTCGGCTGTTGCAGTTATGAATATTAATCTTTTAAAGAATGCATTTTAAATAAGTTGAATATTAGGAAAAGATTAAGGGCCATATTCAGATGTTCGCCATCAGTGAATCCGCCGGCTGCGTTTCCGTCCGGCGTGAATCTCATTCACCGTATTCAGATCGCCTTCCGAATGAGGCGAAGATCTCGGAGAGTCAGTTCATTGGTTAGTTGTGTTTTTGACGTGGCGTGACGTTGAAACGCTCAACGACCAATAAAATCCGTCTATTAAAAGGCGGGAAAATGTCACTGATGCATTCACATGCTCCCAAAAGTGTAAACAAACTCAATCTGCACTGCAAGTCGCTTGTTTTTGTTGTTTGAGTGAACTAGAAACCAAGCTGAAGCTTTTAACTGAGCGCACTTATTAAAGAGTTGATAAAAACAATAAAAGGAAAAAAATATTTGATCTTTTTTTATTTCTAGAAGCTTTGCGCCTTTATACGGATCATAACCAAGTATTTATTGTAACTCATAACAGTAATGCTTCATTTCCCAAATTTAATTCCAAGTATGTTTTGGAAATTTATTCTTACATGATTTTGGAAAAATGGTTATAAAAAAGGGAGATAATAGCAGGGGATAGAAAACAAATATTCTATAGAAAAAAGTAAGTTATTTTATAAGGTATGATTACATGGAAATATCTTTTCATCAAAGGAATTACTCATTAAATTCAATTTAATGCAAGATGTTAGGAAGTAGGAACTATGTTTCATAATTCTGGCTGAAAGAGTTAGTATAATACTCACCTTATTGGTGCAGTAAACTAATCCTTAATTACCATTTCCCAATATTAGCTGCATTTTTAAAATCTATAAAACCGTAACTTCGCAAGCTTATATAAAACAAAATAAATAAGTACTTACACTATTTTTATATTCAAAATATTTGGAGGTTCCATTTTTTATCTAATAATAGATTCAATAAAGTTTAGAAATTTTGTAAATGAATATTCTATATTCTTCAACTTATTCTATTTTTAACTGCATATTTAATTTGTTGGAGAATTTTCCACTCAATGGAGCAAAAAGTATGTTTTTTTACAGTTAAATGTGTAAACTATTGCAGTTACTCTATTAAATTGAAATTTATGAGTACAACATGTAGGAAAGAGTGAGGCAGATTTTGGAACAATTTTTTAGTACTCCAGTTAGACAAAAGTGTAACTTGTAAAAATTTCAAAGTATATTGTATGAACTAAATCTTAAAAACATAAAAACTTTTCTAATCACAAAAAAGATTATTTATTATCAACAAAAAAAGTAAGCACTACACCAATTTGTTCAAACATTTTTACAACTATTTTCTAAATAATGATATTTAGTAGATACCGTTTGACTTCGGAGTGACTAGGAAACCGTCGGGTAACCGTTGTGCGCATGCTCGGGTTAAAGGCGTGGTTTTAAAGTAATTAGGATTGTAGCAAGCGTAGCCCGGATGGGGTAGTGGTATGGTGTCTGACTGGTGTGCGGAAGGTCGTAGGTTCGAGGCCAGTAATTATTTATCAGTAAATTTAATATAAATTTTTATTATTCCATTAAAAATTGCAAGAATTAATTGCTCTTGTTTAACAGTCATTCCTTATTTAATTAAATTCATTGTGGTTTTTTAAATGTTTTACTTTATCTAATTTTTTTTTTTAAATTTTAAATTATTAATTTATTGAAAATAAAATTATTTCGCTAAAATATTTTATAGAAACAGCAAGAATCAAGTCCACATGGATGCGCATTGCTAATAAAGTATAAAAATCTTGCAGGGATTGTGAATAATTGTGAAATACAGTACTAAACAATACGTCGGTCGCCATAGCCGTGGGACTAGGCGTCCGTCGTACGACGGACGCGTAGCAACAGCCGTTTGACTTATTTAAGTAGGGATTGTCACTGTTTGATGGTCACAGTTCATAGGAGGAAATTTGTTTCATAAATTATATCAAATACAACAACTGTGCTACCTCAAAGCAATAATTGATTAATATTCATTACCATTTATTAAATGGTTAATTTTTTTAAAAGATAACTATCAGTTTAAATAGAAGTGTCATCCTTTTAAGCTTTCATAATTTGCCCTTTTCAATAATTCTTTCCTGGATTCACAAAGAACAGCATTTTAGTTGAACTGAAAAAAAATTATACTAGCATGTAAACAAAATCAAAATATTAATTATATACAAGAAAAAGTTATTCAACAGTATAATTGATTACTATTTCATTATATATTGAGATGTTTATATTTACATTCAATTATTTTTATGTTGTATGTGTGGGGTGTAAACTGTAAACTTCATAATTCAATTAATACTATCCTAAAATTAAAAAAAAACCTTTTTGCGGAAGGAAGTTAGTTTAATAGAAAGCTTTAAATATGTGATATTCCAACGCAAACAAATGCTATGTCAGCTGCACATAAAAACATTCAAGAATTACAAGTATAATAACTAATTTATATTCTGTGCAAAAATAATATCTTAAACATTAAAATATATTTATTTTAAAGCTTTAATTTATAACTTTCACTGAATAAAAAAAGTATTGAACACAATTCATGTTCTTAATTTAAATCTTGAATTGGACTTCCTCTAGTCTATTCAGAATTCTTAATCTTAAAATATAACAATTGAAAAAGAAATTTGCCACGTCGATATGTGTAACGTTAAAAATATTATAAATTATTCAATTTTATACAAAATGAACATTTTTATCACATTAAGATTAGTAATTTTTATAGCGATTTTTCTAATATTTGATACCAAAACAAACTTGGTGATATTTAACAGAACATCTAACCGAATTGATCCGAAATATTGAATACTAAAACATTTACCAATTCTGAAAGATTCCATAAACGAGAAAATTAAATAAAAATACAATTTACATACATCAATACATTTTTCTTTGCTATCGGGCGTGATCCGAAGCAGGGCAAGGAGTGTTGGTTTGACATGGCGACTCTTATCTCAGCTGTTCCATTTTTCTTCTGTGCTCTCTCATTTTTGTTAAAGTTATCAATTATTTTAATATATTAATCCATACTAACATCCTACTAATCAAAGCATGCAAATTTCACACAAGATGGACACCAAATTTTTTTTACGAAAACCGAATGAAGAATGTAAACAAACTGTTTCCAAGGTTTCAGCCAATGAGAGAAGAAAAAGTCGTCGGCGGTTTCGTATCCGCCGACCATACAGCCGGTGAATCCGCCTTCGGCGTTTCAGACAAAGTGAGTCGGGAAAAAGTTAATTTGAATACCATTTCGACTGATTCGCCCGGCGGATTCACTGTTGGCGAACATCTGAATATGGCCATAAATTATTTTCAATTATTAAAGGTGAATTTTCTTTTAAACTTGGTCCAAAAGTATTAGATTTTTTTATTATTTTTATATGAGTAGTTGTATGTGAAGTATTTGAAGGAGCATTGAAAATTAATAATGTAGGTCGACAATGAATTTTATTTCAAAGTGTCTTGTCTGATAACTGAAGGTGGTAATGTTGTGTACAGATTTCTTGTATAGGTATGTTCATGATGTTGTGAATAATATTGAAATGGTATCTTGTTTTCCTGTTGTGTATATTACATATTCTAATATGTTATGGATGTTTGGAAATTTTATACAAGTTATGTTTTTGCACATAAATTTAAATTAGGGAAGTATACAAGGGTGATTCTGAATGTAACCTCTGTTTAAATGCAGTAATTGTAATTAGGGTTAAGAATTTTCAAAAATACTCATAGAAAAACTTAATTTATTATGCAAATCAAGAAATAAATAACAGCAGGGAGGCTGTAAGGTGATTATGAACGTTAAGGGGGGAAAATCTTAATCCGACTCATTACTTAAATGGCGCAGTATGATCTTGCTTGATTCTTGCACCATAAAACCCTTATAAAACCAAACTATGACTTAAATTTTAAGAAACTATTTCAACTTAAAAAAACTATTTCTTTTACAATACATAATAGTTTAGTATTACAGTAAAATCCCACTAACAAACTTCACTGGACCATAAAATTTCTTCGTTGTAACAGTATTCATTGTAATAGGATTTCACTGTATAAGAATTTATATGCTTTTCTTTTTTTTACTCTAGTATTGGGTACTAAGTAGCAACAGCTTAGCAGTTATTTAGTCACAATTGCTGCATAAATTTAGTGTTTACTGTGTTACAGAATTTAAAACAAACTAAAACCGAGGTTACTTTCTGGTTAACCTTAAATACAAAATTAACAGTCACATTCTTATCTTTAAAGAGTTAATCTCAGGTTTTAAAAACAAATCTTGTTTTAATTTGTTCTTTGGTCATCTGGATATCAGATACTGAGTCATTAATTGGGAAATCTAATGTTAGTTCCGTCTTCTATAATTTGTTTTTCAGATGAAATCTAACAAGTGTAAACAAAGTCTTTCGGAAAAGATCCTCTGGAGTTTTTTTTATCATTCAATTGTCCCTATACAATTTTTATTACTATCCTTAACTGTCCTAAATATATTTATAGCACTAGTTTTAAAGTTGTTAATCTGTTTATATACCATTACACCCTTATTTAAATTTTGTGATATTCATTAAGTTGTAGTTTCAAATAATACCTACTGTTTTTCTTAAAAAGGATGTAGCTCCAAAGGCCCATTTACACTTTCCGTTAAAAAAACAGGCCCAGTACTTGGGATGTTTTTCGGGTACCAAATACTAGTTACTTGAGTTTCAACACAGAATGAGCTAATAAATATTCCCCATTTAAAATTTTGTGTTTCTTGTTATATATTTCATATCTTAGTAAATTATGTTGAGAGTAAAATGTTAGAAATATATAACAAGCCAAAGTTTTAACTTTGCCTTCTTTTAAGGGTGTTTTTAGTAGTATAAAAATGTTTAGGACACCTCATCAAAATTTTTAATGACTAATTTTTGTAAACTTTCATAGTTTGCATCAGACTAAAAATAGATGGTTAACACATGTATAACGTAACACACAGATAACATATATTTATCATTCTTTCATTTTACTCTAAAGAAGCAGTCAAGATGGAGTTTTCAAAACACATTATTTCATCTGATATGCGAGAATGTCTATTATTGGGGAACCTGGAATGGTTACTATAAAGGTATGGTGCCAAATCTATTCAAAGCATTTATGAGATATTTTTGCTCAGCTACCCGTTTTTCCCCCAACCTATGTTTTCTATTATAGTAATTTTATTTTGTTTGGAGGGTTAATTTTGTTTCAAATAGAAAATTGATAGAAAAACCAAAGATAATGGATCTCTCAAATGTATGGGGTACATTAAAAAGTAACCTACTTTCTCAATCAGATGAAATTATCATTTTAGCTCTTGTTTGGTTGCTGTTGTTACCAGTTCTTTGATAGGAGGTGCTTGAAACACCCAGTGATCATTGTCTTTTATTCTGTGGTTTCTCCTATGCACAAGAAATATTTATTAAAAATTGGATTTAGGGCTTAAGATTTTGGCCAACTCCTGTAAAAAAATGTGCTTTTTTATGCCTTATAGACATTTATCCGAGCTTTTAACAAAATCTTGTCGCTTAGCTGGATATGGAGATAGTGGAACTTAAAAATGTACTTGTGTACCATTTTCAACTTGCTTGGGTTTTATTTTAGTTTCTAGTCAGAGTAGTTGCATTTCTGCTACTCCAAATTGTACCTTACATTAAGGGTATTAATATTAGCAACAGTAAATGCAGTCTCTCTTAAGTTATATCCTTCAACACAGTGTTCTTCCTATCCTGTTAAACAAACTCATGGAATCATGTCATTCACACATAAGAGCTGCTACTTTAAGTCCAGAGCAGCCTAATAATTTCTCCCTGCTTTTTCCAAAGAAAATTCTAAAACTTTTCGTTGATTATACAATAGGTGAGAAATCTCATTTTAAATTTTCTTAATGTGTGTATTTACGTCTTGTAAATAAAAAATATTGAATGATTCATGTATTTCCCTATTAGTTTGATAGTTAACTTTATTCCATACAGGTTTTGCTTAAGACATAATTTCTTGAAATAAATAGTTCTGCAAATATTTATTAGGAACTGGTAAATATATTCTTACAATAACATTTAAAAAGAAACAGCGTATAAAAATAATTAAATGCATCTTCTTATTTTGACATATTTTTTCACAACAAATTAGCTGATGATTGAATATAACAGACTTTTAACCTCCTAATTCTTTATGAAAGTCCTTCTATGTCACCAGTTTCTGGATCAATGTCCATATCATAAAAACATGGACGAGTGGGTAACCCAGGCATAGTAGATATCTAAAAGCAAATTTTTATAGTTTTTAATCAAGTTTTATCACTCATGCAGTGCAGATAGAAATTAATATTATTAAAGACACTAATGGTTTATCAGGTAAAAAAACTAATCAAAAAATCTCAATACACTGAACTTGGCATATACTTCTTAGTCTGCAAATGCACTACAATCATCAGATTATCTAGCAAAACATGCAATTTTGTTTTTGTGATAATTTACCTTTTAAACCAAATTCAAATTTGTTAATGCAAATTCACCAGTATTGTAAATAGGACTGAAAATGAAGTTAAAAGAAAATGCAAAGTTTAGTTAAAAAAAGATAAAATAAATAAACCCCAAGAAAAATAATATATATTATCAGTGATATAAAAGCAATAGCTTGTAGTATGGTATCCCCAATTTAAACTAAAATAACTGATCAAAGAATAAATCATACATGCCACTCCTCTGCCAATCGGCGGAAATCCATCAATTTGCTTGGCAAAATTAAAATATATTTTAGTTCCGCTTTAAAATTTCTTTATGATATCTCACCGCTTTTCACTAAAAGATCTGGCTTAGCATTGCAGAGTAACAAATTTCAATTAAAATCAACAATAAAATAAAAATATCGAAGTAATTATGTGAAATGTAAATATTTAAACTAAACCAATCAGACGTTAATTTTTGTTTAGTGATTGGATCACAGATCTCGGGAAGTAAAAGCCAATGGATCCCCTCTACTAGAAATAAAGGAAAAATGAGTTATTAACCAAAATTATTTTAGTTAGCTATTTGTTATTTTATTTATTTTTTACTTAAGGGGTTCTTAAAAGATCATAATAAACTGAGATCATAGACTAAAAAAATTGCTTGTGTTCCATGATATATGAGGATAAACAATTTTAAATAAAAGGGATATAAAATTGTGATAAAACGACAGGAGGAAATTTTGTTTTAAGTTAATTGCACTATAGTTCTCTTTATTTCCTATTAAATTCTTTTTAAGTGCTTTGAGTTTTTAAAACATTTATACAACACCTATTTCAAATGTGAATCTGATTAAAACTAAAGGGATTAACTCATAAAATTTCTACTCACAGATCCAAGCAAGGGATAAACAAAACCAGCTCCAGCACTAAGTTTCACATCTTGGATAGGGATGGTAAAGTTCTTTGGCACACCTTTTTTAGCAGGATCAGCAGAGAGGGATAGTGGAGTTTTAGCCATGCATATGGGTAATTCACCAAATCCCTGAAGAAGTAAAATATATTACAAAAATTATTTTGACACTCTGAAATAATTACTTCATTTTATTAATAAAAAAACTCATGAAAATTCAAATTCTACCAGTAAATTTTTTTTATCTACAGGAGGGTCACATTATTTGTTTTTCAAAATGTTTCAATATTTTTTAAATTAATGATAAAAGCTTCTTCATAAATACCATTGTTACAAGGAAAACAAATACATTACTCAAAAATATTACCCCCTTATACTGAAACTCATACATACTTCTTGTTAAAGATTATTTCTGCCAAAGCAGATTGGATAAAAATTTGGATACGAGATAATAAGCACCATGACTTTTTGTCTCATAATATAGTAAATAAAACCATTTCCAGAATTTTCTTGGGTGTTCCCCTAGTCTTCCAAAAGCCCAAAATTTTCCCAAGTATTCCCTTTTTTACAGGATGGGATGCTAGGTGGCCACATAGTATCATGTATAAAAACAGGAATTAAACTGAATTTTGGTAAAACTAGATCAATATTTTTAATATTCTTGGGGGAAAAACTATCGTTCTCAAAAAGAAAATATACAATGCTGACTTGAGACTTTAAAAAGAGTGTGAACATCTTTTTCTTCAACAAACTTACTTGTTTCTGAAATAATTCAATCATTTTAACAGCTGCATCTCTGTATTCGACTGCATCTGCTCCATATACTTCTTTGGCGATTGTTTCTATTTTTTCAGTAAGATTACTCTAAAAAATATCTTGCTATTAAATTCATATCTATACCAAGATTATGTAACTATAAATATCTAGGCATTTGCAGCAGTACAATAGGCATACTATTTTGATGAAAGCTTTTTTTTGTTACCTATGTCTTATTCTAAAACATTACACTTCATTTAGAGTTATCTAAATGCCTGTATAAAATTTCTATACAATATTGCACATTAAACTACATAATTTTTTAGCTTGGATATTGGTATACAACACTTACTTTTAAGCTGTAAAGAAACTTAAAGTTGCCTGGATATGAAGGGGCTTCTATCACAGCTTGAGCAAGATCAACTGCACCTTTTCCACCTTCAGCAAAGTGAGTACAGACAACACATCGAAAGGCTCCATCTTTTTCGGCTAGCTGTTTCACTAGATCCAATTCAGCTTTAGTATCAGTACTATAAATGCACAATTAGAAGTGAAGTCAATGTAAGGATCATTTGAGCTGATTAGAATGAAAGTGTATTAAGTAAGAGGATTGAAGATTATATTTAAATTACTTTTTAGTCCACCAGTTTGGTGCGATAGTTTTTTCAGTCAATGTCGCACAAAATTCGTAGGCTAGACAAGTCTCAAATATGCCTTCTTATCAAAGCACAAGTTCAGTTACTAAGTCCTTCAAACTCAAAATTAAATTAGGTAACTTAGTCCCACTCCATTCATAACTAATACATACAGGAAAACTTGAAAATAAACAGTTAAGGGAAGTACCTAAATGAATTGAGTGCAACCACAACTTGTAATCCAAATTTTTTGGCTATTTCAATATGTTTACCAAGATTGCAGTATCCAGCTTTTACTAAATCCAAGTTCTGTGAACAGAAAAAGTCAGTCAATCTTTCTCTTTTAAAAAAAGAAAGTATAACATAATTTTATTCATCTTTGTTAGATTTTATTTATCATTTATTAAGAGTTATTATTTTATTTAATCAATGAGATAATTTATTTTTCTCTTTCACAATAAATCATGCATTGAATTTTAATATATACAAGCTCTTTACCCAGTAACTCTTATAAACTTTTATAAATTGATGTAATTAAAAATTTATATACATTATCAATAAATCAAAGCTTTAATAATTTACTTTTTAAATTATAAAATGAGGTATACCTCTTGAGTATATTCTTTGGGAAGGAAAGCAGCAGATGCTATATTAGGGCCTCCACCATGAAGTTTTAATGCTCGTATTGTGGCAACAATTACAACCAAGTCAGGTGTTAAGCCTGAATATCTGCATTTGATGTCACAGAACTTTTCAAAGCCAACATCTGATCCAAATCCAGCTTCAGTCACTAAGGGACAAGAGGAAAACAATTTACATTTCACACATATTAGATCATTTTAATACTATGAACTCTTTAATTCCAGGGATGAGATTGACAAAAAAAACAAAAAGTCAAAAAACTGCAAGAATTGATAAGATCGTATACCAAACCAAATAATATTTAGCTGCCTCAGATATGAAAATTTACCATAAGAAAGATCCTCATAAACCAAGAACATTCACAAAAAATGAAAAGGATGTAGTTTTTAGTTGAAAATTCCAGTTTATAAGCTAATTTTTTTCCATTAAGAGTGAAATTTTTGTTGAAAAGTTTTATTAAGTCTGAAAATCCTACAAAAGTCTGAAAAATCTCATCCCTGTAATTCACTGCATACGTAACATATAAAGTCCCTCTCAAAATGAACAAAACACATAGACAACTCTTAGTTGGTAATACTCTTAAGAGCTTTTTCTTTTCAAAACTCTCATAACTTTTTATATTTACAACGTGTGAATCCTAAGATTACATAGTAAAGTAACAGAGTTTAGATAAATCTTACCAACAAATCCATCTGGTCCAACTAATTTCAAAGCTATTTTATCAGCAATTATTGAAGAGTTACCATGGGCAGTATTAGCAAATGGGCCAGCATGTACAAAAATGGGAGTTCCCTGCAAAAGAAATATTTCAAAAAGAAAAATATAAACAGCTTTTATTGAAGTATGCTGAAACCTATTCTTGTTATACTTAACTACAAGCCTGCGTTTAATCAAATATTTTTTGGTCTTAAGTGCTAACCTTTTTCTATGCCATATTAAGGAATATTTTAATAAATTAATTAAGATTGAAAATAACACTAAATTAAAACTATACCTCAAGTGTCTGCATTAAATTTGGTCTTATGGCATCTTTAAGCAAAACAGCAAGAGCTCCAGTGATTCCCTGAAAATTTCAACACTGTTAATAAAATATTTTTGTATTTTACAACACAAAATATATTTTTTAAAATACTATATAAATTTTTATAATAGTAGCAGAACTATATTTTTTTCCTTTATGTGATCCAATACATCCCAACTTTAAGACACAATTTAATAAAAATACTGAATTGGTTGTTATGTAATGCTTTTACAGTTACTAAATTGAATATGTAAAGGGTAAACTCACAACTTAATTGAAAACTCAAAGACAACAGAAAACCATTGAAACTGCATCATTTTGAAAATTTCAGTTCGAAAATACTGATGTGAAATAATTTATCCAATGCATTTCAAAAATATGGATAGTAAATAATTTAAATTACAAAGTAAGGAGATAAAAATTAAATTTGAAACATACCAGATCTTCAACAGTCACAGGGTTTCCTTTACGATCATTAGCAACAACTATTTTTGATAACTTGTCTTTCATATCAGTCATATCTGATGTCAATGCTAGGATCGCCATGATTTCACTGGCAACAGTTATATCAAACTGTGTCTAAAACATAAGTACAAATTTAAGATTAAAAGTTGAAATAATGGAACTCTATAATAGGGAACTTAATGTTAAATTAAATTCTTTACCTCTCTTGTCATGTTTTTTTCAGTAGGAGACATCCCAATGGTTATCTTACGAAGGAATCTGTCATTTGTATCAAGCACTAGAGAAAATAGAATAAAAAATCATGGGGATAAATTTAAAATGAGTATACTTCACTGATTTAAAAGACCAATAGAATAGTCTCAATTTCAAGTTTTCCATAAATCTGATCTAGTGAAAATAATCAATTTAGCTCCCAAAGAACAACAATTAATTATTACTTTTATGTATAACTAACTTATTACTATCAGCAGTAGCAGTAACATAAAAAATACAATTATTGAACTACTGTAGAAATAAAAAAAATTAGGGATAAAACAAGAATAGTTTCAAAATTCCAGGATAGAAAACTATTTAGCTCTATAATAACTCTGTGTTATCAACCTTTTGAAATAGAAGGACCAAGAAATTACTATGAAGAACTAATAAATTTAACAACTTAACAATAAAAGCAATTGAAAGTACCTCTGTGCCAAGTGATAGTAGATGGGTCGATATCAAGTCTTGCAAACCTAAATCTCTCCTCAGGAGTTAATTCATCAGGATCTGTCTTCTGAATACCTAACCTCTAAATAATAAGGCTGTGATTAACGAACATTTTTTTAAAAAATGATCTGAATGAGCAATCTGTGGTTACCTTTAGTCTAGCAATCTGTATTTTCGAAAACTCTTTCTTTCCATGGACTACTTTAATTAATCTTCTATATAAATCCTAAAAAAAAAAAAATTGAAAAACTAAGAAAGTATTTAAAAATTTTAAAAACTGTTTTCAACATGGAAACTTTTAGTTAGAAAAAGAAATAATCCAAAGTAAACATTTTAAAATTTTATTTCTGATAGAATCCATACACACAAGTAAAAACAATTGACATTAATAGAAGTTGTCCTTTAAAATAAAATCATTTCCATCATCAAATTACCCATGATAAATTCATGCTCATCTATAAACATTTCCCCTATATTCACATAGCTGCCAATTCTTCCAATTTAGCCTGGAGACTTAGGGTTATTATTGGCAAATCATATAACTTTTTGTTTCTTTATTCAATTCATCCTTATTGTCTGATTTCGTCTAATCAAGTTAAGGACATTTTAACTGCTCACTAATTGGAAAACTCATTAAAAAGAAAAAAAATCTCCCGGAAGAATTTGCAGCTATATGTATTCACCAATATAAATACACATCTGGAGAAAAAAAAATTAATAACTTTTTTTACAATTTTTCTTATAAATGAAATTGATGTATTTTTATATTTAGTTGTTTTAATTGACAATAGTTCTTAATACTCTTATAAAAAGCACACTATTTACCTCATCAGACTGAGTTGCCTCATGAAATAAGCGAGCATCAATTTGAGCAGCAAGCAAATTATTAGCTGCAGTAATGGCATGATTATCCCCAGTCAAATGGAGATTGAAGTCTTCCATAGGAACAACTTGTGATAAACCCCCTCCTGCAGCCCCACCTAGGAGAAAAAAATTATAACACTACAGTAATAAACTATCCTTTTGGCAATCAAATAAAAATTTGAGACACTTAAAATAAACAACTACACTTAGTACTTTAAATAGTAATATTTTTAAAACCTGTGCATTTATGAAATTCAGTCACAAATTTTACCTATTACAGTTAAAATTTAGTGTAATCTAATTAAAATTAGGCAAAAAGATGTAATCAAAAGACCATTTTATTTAGTTTCTCAAATAAGGAAGTTAAAGTTTAAGCTGAACATATGTACCGCACTATGCAAATCTATAAAAATATAACTATTTTTATTTATCATTTCTCCAAAAGATATTTTAACTGCCAATATAGAATTTACAGGGGTGGAAAATCCAAAATTGATTTTTGTATCAGCTTTAGGGCAGTTTTGTATCAAGTCAAAATGCATTTTTGTATCAGCTTTTAGTGGTTTTGTATCAAGGCAAATTTCATTTCCGTATCAGTTTACAGTTAATCTGCATCAGGCTAATCTAATAGTTAGGCTTTATATATAATGCATCAGGATTCATACAAATTTTCAGAAATCAAAATCAAGGAGTATTCCAGGAGTTTTCAAGAAGTGTTTTTTAAAAATTTAAGGAGTACTTTTTTACATAACTTAAGAAAGACAATTTTTTTACACGGCTTCAAACTACACACTGCATTCCTGAATCAGTTTTTAAAACCACTTTAAAAGTCAAAATGCAACTAAAATCAAATAAAAATAAAGGGAATTAGTTAATAGAATAATTACTTAAGTAAAAATTTAATTGCAAAAACGATAGTCAAAAACTTTTAGTTAAATAGAAAAAAGTAAGAAATTATTTTTGAAGGTATTTTTAGAATCTTATGAATCAGATCAGATACCTAAAACAAGTAATAATCTAACAAGATTAAAAAAACACTGTATTATCAACTTATTAAGTTGCTATAAAGCGACCGTTCATTAAAATTTACAACTTAGGAAATCCTCTTAAGTTGAAAATACTAAATAAAATAGAGAAAAAATCATATTAGACTTATCAGGCTTGTCTGACCAATGAAAATTTGTTTTTTCCGCATCGCCGTTGAAGCTTACTTCAATTGACGTCCGTAAGTCTGTAGGAAAAGCAGTCCCGGAAAAAAACGGAACTGTCGCGAAAAGTAGCTATTTTCCCGATTTCCGGAACACCGGACTTGTTGGCTTCTGACCACGGTAAAGTTGTTTTTTCTACTTCGCAATAATGACGCAAGAAGAAGCCAACTTGAATCAGCACCCGCGGCCGTCGAGGCAAGTCGCGGGAAGAACAGAACACTCCGAAAAATTGCTATTTTTCCGACTTCCGGAACACCGGACTTGTGGGGTTCTAAACACGGTAAAGTTGTTTTTTTTTACTTCGCAATAATAACGCAAGAAGAAGCCAACTTGAATCGGCACCCGCGGCCGTCCAAAAGTCGCGGGAAGAACGGAACACTTCGAAAAATTGCTATTTTTCCAACTTCCGGAACACCGGACTTGTGGGCTTCTAAACACGGTAAAGTTGTTTTTTTTACTTCGCAATAATGACGCAGGAAGAAGCCAACTTGAATCGGCACCCAAAGCCGTCTACGAAAGTCGCGAGAAGAACGGAACATTCCGAAAAAAAAACCGAAACTTTCGCGAAAAATCGCGATTTCCGACTTTTCAACGCACTAAACGGTGCGGATTGAAACCTATTTTATAGGGGAAGTAAATTTATAGAAGAAATATTCAGGTTGAAAATCTAAGAGTTTTTAAGGAGTGCAACCCAAATTCAAGGAATTTCCATAGTGCTTGAAAATGAACGTACGAACCCTCCTTATCACCGAAAAACACTGCCAAAAATCAAATCAACGCACTTGTCTTCGTCGGAAGGCGGACGAAAACCGGTTTTCTCTCTAGTTTTCTCTGCCCTGCCTTCCACAATGGAGAAAAACCGGTTTTTCTCCGCCAAGCGATGGTAGACAAGTTACTAATCGTCCTATTTCCACCCCGTTTCATAGCGATCCTAGCGGGAAGAGAATCGATCATAGTGGCTGAGGATTGGTTCTTTTCTTATCAGTTGGATTTTTATTGTTACTGATTCAAATTGAACAGATTATCGGGTTTTTGGCGCAGTTTGGCGCAAAAGTGTGAATTTTGCCCATTTTTGGCGCAGTTGGCGCAGGTACCCAATTTCGGCGCAGTTTGGCGCAGTTGGCGCAGATTTTCCACCCCTGAATTTAGGAATAAATGCAGAATGTTATATTGAAGTTGATAGCAAATGCTTTAAATTTAGACTTGCACTAAAGCCAATACTGGAAAACCACCTTTTTACTGGTTTTTTGAAACCACCTGCATACTGGATACCTTGGGGGCAAGCTGTCCCTAAATGCTTTGGAAACATGGTTTTCCCTTATAAAAATCAAATTTTTTCAAAAAGTTGGAAGGGCATTTCCCCCCATGACCCCCTTTTAATATGCCCATGCCTTTTTTAAAAAATATTATGAGAAAAATTGAGAATGGTCGTTTCATGTGGTGTGCATACAATGCTAACAGATGGGGAAAACTGAAAGAAGATAGAAATTCTTTCTGCCCAGACACACACTTCAATAAGGTGTGATGCGGTTTCAGAGTTTTTTTGACACGCTCAGTAGTCACTCCAGTTTGTTTTATTGCTCAGTGGCACAACTATGAAAACAGTAAAGAATAGCAGAGATTTTGAAATGGAAAAATAAACAAGCAGTTATTGATATTGCATCTAAGAAACAGGGTTAAAGACATTGAGGACAAGGTTTTAATTTTAGAAATTTCAGTACCTTGAACAAAAATTATAAAACTGAAACAAATACAGTAATTTTTAGGAAAAAAATATCAAACTTTGTCATTCAAATTGAAGGAAATTGCACTTGAATTACCTTTAATTCCAAAAGTGGGCCCTTGTGAAGGTTGTCGCAAGCATCCAAACACATTTTTCTTTAAATGTGCTCCTAGAGCTTGGCACAAGCCCACAGTAGTTGTACTTTTACCTTCCCCCAAAGGAGTAGGAGTAATACTAAAAAATGAAAATATATAAGTAATGAAATGTTTGAAGATACACGATATGAGTAAGTATACTCATAATAAGTATGATACACAGTAAGTGTACTTAATAGAATACTAGTATTTTTATACACATTAATTGCATTAAGTTTTTAGGACTATGCCATAATTCAAAACAATGGTTTGAAATTACAAATCACTCTTACATAAATCCACTATGCCATCACTGTGTAAGAGAGGTTGAAGTAAACCATTTTACATACATGGAAAAAAAAAATTTTATCAAACAAAATATAATTCTTGGTACTCAATTCTAGAGGTTTTAAGTTCTTTGGCTATTAGGCAAAGTTCAAAAGCAACGGTTTTAATCCACAGTGTAAAAATAAAAATCAGCATAAAATGGACTATATCCATCTGACGTCACATTTTAACCATCATGCGACTTACTAAGCTTGCAATTGGTTACCACAAAGATGGCTTGTAGTGGGATATGATGTGTGATAGTGAGTTTGTTTTTCCGCAGTACGTGATTAAATGGGTGTGGCACAAAAAACCGTCCATTATTTCAGAGATCACAGGATCCCCTACGTCAGTGGTTAAAAGCCGGCACTTATACACTATGCTGAGGTGTAATTGTCCTATGTTATATGTACTGATGTTTGGTCAATTGTCTTTTACCATCTTTTTAGCACTGACGAAGAGGGTCCTGTGATCTCAAACAATTGTATGCCGATTTTTAATTTTACGTTGTGAATTAAAACCATTGCTCTTGAACTTCGTCTATTTACCTGTTCCCCAAGTACCTTGCTAGTTAGATACTTATCGGCTGTGATTTAGTTTTGTTGGAATGCAACAAAGCAGTATTTTAAAAATATTTTAATCTAAATAGTATTTAAATAACAGATGGAATATTATTGAATGTGTTCAGCAGGCTACTGACAGAAAAGCAATTTAGAACTACTCAATTGATGTACTCACCCTGAAATGACAATATATTTTCCTGGCTTTCGGTATTTGAATCTTTCTAAAACTGATAAGGAAACTTTAGCAATTTTACATCCATATTGCTCAATTTCATGTGGCAAAAGTTCAATTTCTTGAGCCAAGAGAGCAATATCCTTAATTTTCTGACCTCTGGCTATTTCTATATCACTAAAATAATAATGTAAAAGTAAAAAATAATGTATCAGAAGACAGAAATGTTAAACTAAATTGTGACAAAATAGTTACCTTTTCAAACCAAGTAAGTGATCTATGCTCAAATTTGTCAAATTCCATTGAGGCTATGAGTAAAATAAATCCTAATGAGTGCAAAGCTACTTTAATCTTAATGAGATCATGCAGAAATTTTCATCTCAATACACTTACTTGAAATAAATTTTCGACAGATTTTACAACATTACTTGCAACACTAGAAGCATACAAACTCCAAAAGTGTTTGCTAGGACAAATTTTAATATTGTTCGGATTTTCATGGTAAAGATCATGTCCTGAAATAGAATTAAAATGATAAATATGAAAGCTTTTTTTCATAGAGAAACAGGATAAATTAGGCTAGAAAAAGATAGGTGATTAGTTTGCTGTGGTTAAAAGGATTATGGTATTAAAATTTTTTATAAATGAATACAGTAGAACCCCGATTATCCGCGAGCGGATGATCCGCGGTGCGGATTATCCGCGAGTGCCAAGAAAAAAAATTTTAATGATGAGAGCAAATTATAGATGAGATTAGAGATATTTTAGATGTAGAGCAAATGTTTCTGCTGTACTGTACATATTTTAAAAGTTTTACATACCATGTTTTTGTACAATAAAACATAGTTTTTATGCTGAAATATTTTTTTTCATGTTTACACCACTTTTTAGTCTTTTTTCGGGTTATCCGCGATTTTCACTATCCGCGGTACCCTTGCCACCCAATTGCGCGGATAATCGGGGTTCTACTGTAGTATGTTATTTTATTAATAAGAAATTTCTGAGATAAAGAGAAATATAACTTAAGTTTTTACATATTAAAATACAAGCATACCTGAGGAGGAGCAGTCAATTAGAATTGCATTTGATTTCAGGGAAGGTAATACAATTTCAGGCTTTACAGAAGAAATAACATAATCAGCAGTTTTTACCTGAAGAAAGATATGCCTTTATTCAAAATGACAAAACTTATTAAATAATCTATGAAAGTTTTGTACTGCATTCATTTAAAACTGTAGAAGCAAGCAATTATTAGATCTTCAGACATTTTTTTGAAGAATAAAAAGTGTGGTAAATGTGGTATTAACTTTTTTTAAAGGTTAATCTGTATTTAGAATAATAGTATTTAAGCACATTTAATATAAATTTTCAGGACCCTTAATATTTCATAATATAGGGTTTATACTAATGAGACAACAAGGAAAAAAGTATCATATAGAAAAACAACTTGTTGGTAAGAGGTTCTTTCCCCGTCATAAGGAAATATAAGCAAGAAGAGTAAAAAGGAAAAACAAATGTTCAGATACACAAATGTTAAATAGATACCAGACTAGGAAATTTAATTTTTTATTTTTAAGTAGCAGCAATTAATATTTAGATAGCACATTTCAGACAACATGATGATATGAAGATTTTTTTATCGAAGTGTCTATATCCACGAAAGTTTACTCATGATTAACAGGATGCACAGTAACCAGCTAGATAACATTAAAATTATATTATTTAGCCAACTTGGCATCAGCTTTGATGACTGAGTGGTATGATATATGTCTACTAACCCAGAGGTCCGTGGTTCGAATACTGAGTGCCGCTTTTGTTAATTATGCTTTCATTAGCGAAATTCGTTAGAGTTGAGTTGTTACTTTCGTGGAGCTAGACAGAGTCTTTTTATTACAAATTATAAACTTACTGCATTAGGAACTACAGTATCCTGTAAACTAAGAGTAACTTCACAGTTGTGTGAAGAAAGAAATTCAGCAATTTGACGGAAAAAGGCTTGCTTCCCAAAAATGCAAAACTGGACATTCTGATCCAAAATATCCTTTCCTTAAAGCAATCAAAATTAGAGGATGAAAAGTAAAATTCTATTGGTCCTATGAATGGCAGAAATGATTTACTAAAAAAGAGTGAAATTAGTTTAACATTTACACAAAATCCATCAAAGTTTCATCAAATATTTTACTTAATCCTTTTTACTTGTAGTTTTTAAAATACTAACATAATTTGGCTTTATTAAGTTGGGTATAAAATTATCCATGATTCTTGATGGCTTTAAAAGTGATCATAATTATCAATTTTTACCAAGCCCTTAAAATGTACTTCAAATTTCAGTGCCGAGAATTATTATAAATGTTTTAAAATTTCTTCAAATGCAGCTTACACAGTTTTACCACTTAAGATTTAAATAACACTAGTCGACAAATTTCAACTTTTTTTCCCTAACTAAAGTGAGATTAGGTATTTCTGACTAATTTCAGGGAGTAGAATTCAGAAATAGTTGTGAAAAAGCTGAAGCACGTACAGTTTTTTATGTTACAAATATTGTACTAGTACTGTAAGAAACGGACAAAAGCGTTGAAAACAATCCTATTTAACAATTAATCTCATTATTTTAGCATAAAATACTATTGTAATTAAGATTATATACATGTTTCAGACAATATAAAACTAAAAATCATAAAACATTCATTAAATACGATGCAATTTTAATTTTATCACTTTTTGTCTCTTAAGTGGGGTTAAATCACCTCTTTCAATGAACCAAGAGCTGTACCCCAAATTTGCTATTTCGCAGTGACCTATGTATCCAGTAAATGTCCCAAGGGAATCTTTATCCTTGTTTATGATTGACAACAGAGAGATTATCCGGTAATAAGTTCAAACGTGGATGTAAAATATGAATTTTGGGTGATGCTCAACATTCTATGGCTTGGTAAGACTAAAGAGAACCTTCTATTGGGATTAAAACATTTTTATCGGTCCTATTTTCTAAAAATCATCTCACCACTCTCCTAAAAACCATTTTCAAGCTGATAATGCGTTTTTATTAAATTTTCCTTCATAAGCAGGGTCATGAATTCTTTTTTAATCAGACGTTCATACTGACTTTGAGTTTACCTTCACTTAATGGCGAAAAAAGTCCTTTTAAATACTTTTTGAAATGTTTTTTCTGTATTTGTCATTGATATTAAATAACTAAGATAATTTGAATGTCCTCACCATACTATAGGGATAGTAATTTGCATAGAACTACTGTTGACTCTTGCGCACTTAAAAAGACCCGCATTCTAACTTCTGCAACACAAGTGAGGAGCGCAGATTTCATTTTAGACACCTATTTGGACACAAATCAGTGGAAAAAACCTTTTTCCACTCTTACTGTTAAATATTACCGTTTAATTGTAATTTAAACCGCACCCAAATTTAGCAAAACGTATTGTGCATAAATGTGCAAAATCTACACTGAAAACTCGTCAATTTTCAAAATGAACTGCAGTACAAAAACATCGCCACACTTTTAAAAGAATATCTACATACTGGGATACTAGAAATAAATTAATTGGATGGGATTGCAGGGTTGCTATTGGACAAAAATGACGCTTAAAACGCAAAAATTAAGAAAAAAAGCAGAAAATCGAAAATTTTTGTTAAGCAAAAATGGGATGTAGTGAAACTTTTTTACTTGCAGATATTTAAATAACTAAATGAGTTAGAAACAAAAACAGTAATTTGGTTGTTGTTAGGAAACCACAGTCGACTAGTGTAATCGGTAATCAAATTTAAAACTGCATTTGTTTATCAATACTTAATACTTAAACAGTTTTATAGCTTACTAAGTTCAGCTGATAAAATGTTCTGCATCCTCAAACCATCATCTTTAAAAATTAAATGATAAGCTTTAAAAGATAAACACAACCTTGAAAACATCTTATCAATTAAGATCCTTTTTACACGTGCCGAGATAGTAAATAAAATCATGACTAAACACAACCTTGAAAACATCTTATCAATTAAGATCCTTTTTACAAATGACATGATAGTAAATAAACCATTTCTAAGGTGGTATTAGAAATTAAAGGTGCCATTTGAAATTAAGATACTTACTTCTTTTGAAAAGATTGTGGTTTAAAAACATTTTTTAAAGCCAGTTAATTGTAACAATATTTAAAAAAAACTTACCAATAGAACTTAAAGTATTATTTATGGCCTGAAGAGCACTTGGTTGAAAGCTTGATATCCCAGTTTTTTTACAACTTTGGAAAAAGGTATCTTCAGCCTTTCTACTAAACCTAAAATGTTAAAGACCACTCAAAGCAAAACAAATATTCATAAGAAAAGTGTTTTTGATCTAGAAGTTTGAAAAGTACTTAAATTCAATTTCATAGGCGAACTTCAATTTTTTCCAATAAAAAAATTTTTCAAAAAAATGCGAATGCTGTTTTAATACCAACCCTAAAGCTGGTATTCTCATTAATTTAGAAAGTATTCATTTTATTTTTATTTATTTTTTCCCAATTACGTTCATTGAATGAATACATACAATTTTTAGGAGAATATCTCAAGACATCCTTATCATAATGTTATCAGTGAGGCATTAGCGGATAAAGAAACCATCAAACAAATTTATTTGAGAAAATTGTTAAGTATTTATTATGAGCCCAAACTCTAAATTAATGATTTTTAAACAGCTTCAATGTAACAAAAAAGGTTTCATAATTTTGATCTCAAACTTAATCATATCTCTTGAAAGTTGAAATACACATTACCCAGATATGTCTTTATGAGGAAAAGAGTCTTGCAATGTTCTGAAATCTCTATTATGCACTTCAGGTACCTGTAATGAGCCAGAACTTAGATTAAGTTCAGGAACAATTTTTCTTTCAATTAGTATTGAGTAGATATAATACTGTACTATAAAGAAAATATTTTTTACCATTAAGTTATTTACCAATTGGGAATGAAAATATTACCTCAAAAATTATTCCATGAACTTTAGGATTTAGGTTCAATTCTTCAATTATTTTATAAATCTGTAAAAGATAGCATTAATGTAGCAAATTTACAGAATTCTAACTATGAACCATTAATTTAATACTGCAAGCCAAAACATTTTTACAAGTAGACACTAAAAACTCTTACCGGTTCAAAATTGTTATTTTGAGGATAGTTTACAGAAACCGAAGAGTATTCTATGCCACACTCTTCAAAAATAGCTTTTAATATTGTTAGTGACCCATCAGACTTCTTATTTTCTTCAGTCTAAAAATAAGTTTAAAAAATGAAAGAAAAAAAGTTAAACTAATGGAGTTAGTAAATATCTTTTGAATACTTTGATAAGTAGGTTAAGCATAGATATTTTTCAAATTACCACTTTGACAACAGCAATACAAGGTCGAAATCCAGAATATTGAGACTGAAAGGTTTCTAGTTTTGTCTTTACTTCTTGAAGAGAAGGCCTGTAATAACAAGCATAAATTTTTATTAATAAAAGCATAGCTATAAAACTCTCATTTTAATATACTAAAAGGAATAAAGTTTTTTTAGCAACTTTTATTTTATATGGTAACAACAGAAATTGCCACTACTTTTCTGACTGCAAGGATTTTTGCTTTCAAAGTCTTCAAAAATGGTGTTAAAATAGTTGATTCTGCCAACCCAGTTCTATAGAAGTTTAATTGCTTACTCACTGAAAACAGCTTTGGCAACACCAAATTTCGCCAAAAATCTCAACTAGGCCTGAACTATTTGTATTTAACCTTTGCAAATTTTGCAACATGCATGCATAAAAGAATTTATCCCAAACTGAAATTGCTAAAAACGAGTTAAAACTCTGTTTTTAAGAGTAAAATTTAGAAAATATCTAATCTCTATGGGGGAGGACCCTCCCAGACCCCCCTTTTATTGTAGAGCTCATTCTTGTTCCTACAATATAACAATTGGATACACTGAGGTTCAAATATTTCCCTTTAATTTTCTGAAAAGTTAAAATAACCACAATTTACTGAATATGAGGTGAGTCGCGTTAGATTGTGTATGTGAAAACTGGATTGGGGTGTTAAAAAGTGTGAATAGAGGAATAGAATATTATAGTCTTGACTCAAGTAGTTTATTAATAGAATAATTTTCATTCAACTATTCTTATTATCGATTTCTCCTTTCTTTGAATCAAATATATTTTTAATATCTTAATTATGAAGGCAAAAAAATCAATTTGCTAGTCGCCCCACCTACCCTTAGACTAATTAACTATAGGCAGTGCTAGAAGTGCGGGGGGACACGGGGGGACGCGTCTCCCCACTTTTCTTAAAAACACCCACCCGTCCCCCCACTTCTATTTCTACTAAAATCCATCCCCTCACTTCTAAAATCACTCCTTCCATTAAAGAAAACTAGAAAATGTCACTCTAATATTTCTTTTGTTAGTATATAACCTGCTTTAAAAAATAAGTTTTTCAAAAGTTAAATGAATATGATAATTTTAGTTCTTTCTGATGTTAGACTATAGTGAAACTAAATTTATTGCATTGAATCATAGGTAATTGAGGTTTGTAATAAGGAATAGTAATATTTGTAAATTATACATGTTTCATCAATTTAGAAAAACATTTGATACCTTGCATTCAACTCTAGGGTTGTTCCAGTTATTAATCTAAGCATCTAAGGTTTACAAAAGCTACATTTTTCATTTCAAAAGAAAAATTTAGAAGTAGAAGTATCTTTAATTTATAACTTTAAGTAAAATTTAAGCAGTGTTTTAATTAAGTTCTTTAAATGCTTGTAAGGCAGAAAATTTAAGGATCACATCCTACTTTCAGAAAATGCATGAAAAAGAAGCATTTGATAAAATTAAGACAAGCATGAAAATTTTCAAAAAGGGGGAAAGGCACTCTCGGGGGGACTCGGGTTTGGCCATCCCCCCACTTTTGTTTGACCCACTTCTACCACTGACTATAGGTACATACAGATAACATAATGCCTCAATATCAATATATGTGTTTTAGATATTAATGTTGCTGTTGTCTTGTCCCACAAGCAGTTTAGATATTAATAAGAAGCCAATAAGATATAGTTCCATAATGTAAAGAAAGAAAGAAGAAAATTATTAAAGTTTTATAGAATTAAATAAGAGACTCAAATCTTCCAAGACTTTCATTAGTTCATGCAAAGAATGTACAGTAAAACTACAATAAGTTTCCAAGTGAATTAGGTTTTGTAATAACCATTTAACTTTCAGAAAATATATAGAAAACTCACGTATAAGTAGACTTTACGCAATATCGGCGTGAAAATAAAGCCCAGCAGTTTGAAAGGATAGTTTGCTTTAGAATGAGTTTCCGAAAACACCTCATAGGAGCTTTAAACATTTAAAACTGTCACAAGATAGAGAAGTGAAGAAGAAAGTTTAGAAAATAGAGTTTGTCTTAAAAGAGATCAGGCTTAAATTCAATTTATTTAGCAAGAGTAAAAATAAGCTTGCTCACAGAACACTACGATGAATCAAATCGATGTTTGATGGCATAGTGCTGCACTGATTGCCAAGTTTTATTTCAACTCAAGATGCTATAATATGTGCTACAATCTACAACTACAATCCCACTGCACGCGCAAAACTCTGAATGAACTTTTCTTTTCTTTTAATATCCCTTCACTGATAATTAAGGGTGTGAAAAGCGATAAAAGATTACTCAATTCTTGCCTGAATCACATGTTTATGTTTTTGTTTTGTTTACATTTCTACCGGAGGGCTCTGTGGGAGTCTCTATTTGATTGGTTAAACTATAACATGTGACTAGTGAGGCTAGTGAGCAACTTAACACGTGGTATATTTTCACCAATCAAGTCCAGTAGCCTCAAACCCACTAAACGTTTCTAGTTCTGTTTTTGTTCAAAACTTCTCATAGGTAGCGCTGCTCAGTGAACGCTGCTTGCCCAACAGCCCAACTCGAAGCTTGCTCTCCAGTGGTAGTTTTTTACTTTAAAGCAAAAGGGAAAGTAAGTCACCCAAAAGGATGCAACAAACGGCATATTTTTAAAATTTTATTTTTATTGGTTTATAAAAAGAGGGATACTTTTGATTTATCCTGTTTATATCATAGTTAAGAACAAATTTTGATGACCAACTTCCTCTCAAGCGGTAATTAGAGGTAGAGGAATACTTCAGAAATTTGTATCATAAAGCCTCGTGAATGTCAGCAGCTGTGGTTCCGTGGGTGCAGTGGCGGATCTACGGGGGGGCTTTCGGGCTGAAGCCCCCCCAAACGTCTGATATTTTACTAAGTTTGTCAAAATGCAAAAAATCTATATCCGAAATTCAGATGAGGCGTACCAAAACGAGTTGAAAAGTGGTGTTTTTGACTTAAATTTCCAAAAATTTTCTGGGGGAGGACCCCCAGACCACCCTTTAAGTAGTTTGAGTAGGATGATTCACTACCTTTTCCGTATTACCATTAACACGAAGATTCAATTGGATTATGAAAATTCTTAGCCCCCCCCAAAACCAAATCCTGGATCCGCCACTGCGTGGGTGGGTTGATGTTGAGGGGTGATAACCCCCAAACATGAAGAAAATAAAAATATTTTTAGTCATTTCCTACCGGCTAAAAATTTGTAAAATTATAGCTAACCCAATATCTTGAAGAAAAACAAAAGTCAGCCGGCTGTATCTTGGTGGGAAGATCGTCAGCTGATACTTTGAAAGTTAATAACGAAAGGGAACAGGGAACTAGCAATAAAAACTAGTAAACTTACCAAAATTTTTGATTTCCTTAGTTTTCATTGTTATTACAAATTTTTAGCCTATAGGAAATGACTAAAAAAATGTTTTTCGTGTTTGGGGGGTTAGGGGCCATTCATTAATTACGTAAGGATGATTTTGGCAATTTTTGACCCCCTACCCCCATGTACGTAAGATTTTTTCAAATCCCTCCTCCCCTCTTCTTACGTAAGATTCCATTTCGTTTTTCAAAATAACAAAATGTTAGAAAAGGATCAGTTACACTAAAACTCTCAGTTTGACGTAAATCAAAGATTTTAATTTTATAAGGGGGCATCCATAAATTACGTGAGGTCAAAAAGGGGAGGGGGGGTCGGTGAAAAACTCACGTCAACTTTTTAAGTTCGAAATTAAACGATTTTTTTTAAGTTTGAGAAAGGAATAATACCCACAGATAAGATACTGTGGTGATTTTTAGGCGGAATAATGTTCTTTTCCTCAAAATGCAAACGAATTGGATAGAAAATTATTTTTAAAGGTTGTAGGTAAATCTCACTTGGGGGGAGGGGGGTCCAGCAAAATCTCACTAAACCTCACCAAGGGGGGAGGGGGGGGTCCAGATTTTGGAAAAAACACCTCACGTAATTTATGGATGACCCCTAAGTAATATTCTTGCTGTCAACTACATATTACAGTAGAACCCCGATTATCCGCGAGCGGATGATCCGCGGTGCGGATTATCCGCGAGTGCCAGGAAAAAAGTTTTTAATGATGAGAGCAAATTTTAGATGAGATTAGAGACATTTTAGATGTAGAGCAAAGGTTTCTGCTGTACTGCACCTATTTTAAAAGTTTTACATATCATGTTTAAGTACAATAAAACATAGTTTTTATGCTGAAATATTTTTTTCGTGTTTTCACATCATTTTTAGTCTTTTTTCGGGTTATCCGCGATTTTCGCTATCCGCGGTACCCTTGCCACCCAATTGCGCGGATAATCGGGGCTCTACTGTATCATTATACTATTATCTGTCTTTGGAATACCATTTATCAGTAGAGATTTAAGGTTTTCTGAGGTTATTCAATAGTAATTTGATTATAATAATTGGAATTTGTTTACATTAACTTGGAAAATCTTACGTAAGAATGGGTTTGACCCCCCACCCCCTAATTAAGTATATGTAGAGATTTTTCCACCTCCCCTCCCCCTCGGGACCCATACGTAATTAATGAATGACCCCTTACCCACCACACCCCTCATCCCACCCACGAAAACGCAACTGACGTTCATGATGACACGACTATATAATGACACCACTTTCTGATGCGTCTCACCAATTCGTTCGAGAGGAAATGATTGACCAAATTTGTACCTGGCTCCTAGACCAGGGGTTCTCAAACTTTTTCAGTCGCGGCACCCCTAGCAAGCTAAAAAGAATTCGCGGCACCCTCCCCCCCCCCAAAAAAAAAAAGGTTAAAATTTTTTGAAAAAAGGTGTCCACATAAGAAGTCTCCAGCAGTGTATTATGAAATTTATTTTAGGAGGGGCCCAAAATTAGCCCTCAACTCTTCCTTGTATATTAAATACGTCCAATGTAGTTTCTTTCAGTTTGTTAAGGTAGAAATTGTCTTATAAAAGAATTTTATTTAAGAAAGATTGTAATAATGCGCGAAGTATCAAAGGGGGGTTTGGGGGTCCTCCCCCAGAAAATTTTTGGAAAGTTGACTGTAAAAGATAGGTTTTTAAGTAGTTTTAGCACACCTGTTGTAGAATTTAGATTTACGTTTTTGGCAGGATTTGAATTTTTATGAACTTGATATAATTTAAAAAAAGTTGTGAATAATAAAGTTTCAAGTAAAAAGGGGATGTGGAGGTCATTCCCCAATAATTAAATTGTCATTCCCCTAAAAAAAGGGCTTACCTTGGTTTTGGTGTACACCTACTCCGAATTTCGGGCATATATTTTTAGGTAGGATTTTGATTAACTTATAAAAAGTTTTGAGTACGAATAGGTGGGTTCTCCCCCTGAAATTGATGCTAAAAATTAGAATTTTAACTTGTTTTGGTAGAGCAAGCCCTAGTTTCAGTGGAACAGGGCACTCTCGGCCCCCATATACGCCTTTCCGTACTCTTTTTCATTTCCAACAATTTTTTATTACTTCTGTAGAACTGCAGTTTCACCAAATGAAAAAGAAAATACTTAATGTATTTGTCACTTTTTCTGTGAAAAGCAGTGTTTTTGATCGTTTATTTGGTGTAAGTTATAAAAAAGATATTTGGCATTTTAAATAACGAAGTGTATATTTGGACGGCCAAAACGGCCAGTGGCGCATGCGCTGTAGGTCTCATGATGACGTAGTAGTCTCGGCGCTTAGTGATGGAACCAATGGTACGCCTAGCCGTGGAAGTTATAGTAGAGTTTAGTTGAAAAATAGCCGTGCAAATATACAGTGCCTTTAAATAAAAGGAAAAAAGAGTGAAAAAGTTGAATAATAGGCACTGTATATTTGCACGGCTATTTTTCAACTAAACTCTACTATAACTTCCACGGCTAGGCGTACCATTGGTTCCATCACTAAGCGCCGAGACTGCTACGTCATCACGAGACCTACAGCGCATGCGCCACTGGCCGTTTTGGCCGTCCAAATATACACTTCGTGAATAATATTCACTGTTTTCACCCCCCATAAACAGTTAAGAAGATTTGTTCCATGTTTAAAATTTGTAATTTTTTGCAACTTTTCTTGGTTATTTCGCGGCACCCCTGGCAATACCCTCGCGGCACCATAGAGTTAGTACTAATATAGAGACAAGAGACAGCTTAAACATCTGCTCCGCTGTTCTAAGCGTGACCTGTCGCTCTGCCACTCACTCTTGACTTTTTGAACAAACTTGGCCACTAAATCCCTCTTTTGGTGTTTTCGGTTTTTCGCATGGCTTCACTCGTATAGAAACTACGACAAAAACGCCCGCCAAGCTCATACCGCTAAGAGCCAAGCTTTGCCAACTTCCAGTTCCTACCTCGACCACTAAATCAGCAATTTTCTCCCTTAAATACTTGTTTAAACGAATCGTAAGTGACTCGTATCGAATCAGGAGGGTTCATATTATACAGGGTGTCCCATAAATAGTGGGCCACACTTCTAGAGGGGATAGTAGACACCTAGACGAGTCAGAATCACATAGGAATCGGGGGTCCCAGACCAAATCCCAGGGAGTTAAAAATGGAGCGACACCCCAAAAAAATTATTGAAAAATTCAATCTGTAGAAGAACTACTATTGGTAAAAACTTAATCATGGTCTCAAATTTTGTGGTTTAACATGATCTTTAAAATCATTGTAAAAGTTTTCATTTTAAAAATTTTTTTACTACGAAACAAAGTCAAAAACCACAAAAATATGTGAAAAATCTGCCAAAACTTTATTTCGTATTTAGAAATCCTTTCTTTTGATTTGATAATCTGAAAGATCATAGTTGAAAACCCTTAAGTCCAAAGTTTCACGTAAATACCATCAATATTAAACGCTTGAGATCTTATTAAAGTTTGATTTTTGCTTGCGTAAACAGATACAGAAAAGAAACGTTGAGGGAAAATCTACGAATTACGGATTGATGCTCGCTGAATTTCTCGCCATTATTTGCGATACGAGATTCCTCGCCAACTTTCGCCAACAACAAATTTCCCAAGCTGTCTTGGCGATCTGTAGGAGCTTGGTATGTTTCGCCAAACTGGGAGAGAAAAGAAAGTTAGCGATTATCTATCCGTAACTCGTAGATTCTCCCTGAACGTTCGTTTTCTGGAGCTGTTTTCGCACTCAAAATACAAACTTTAACAGGATCTCAAGCGTTTAATATTGATGGTATTTGCGTGAAACTTTGGACTTAAGGGTTTTAAAATATGATCTTTCAGATAATCAAATCAAAAGAAAGGATTTCCAAATACAAAATAAAGTTTTGGCATATTTTTCACATTTTTTTGTGGTTTTTTGACTTTTTTTCGTAGAAAAAAATTTTTAAGTGAAAACTTTCAGCATAATTTTAAAAATCATATTAAACCACAAAATTTGAGACCACGATTAAATTTTTACCAATAGTAGTTCTTCTACAAATTGAATTTTTCAATAATTGTTTTAGGGTGTCGCTCCATTTTTAACTCTTTGGGATTTGGTCTGGGACCCCCGATTCCTATGTGATTCTGACTCGTCTAGGTGTCTACTATCCCCTCTAGAAGTGTGGCCCACTATTTATGGGACACCCTGTATAGTGTGAATTTTTTTTAAAGAAATTCCCCCCGGAACATTATAAAAATACAGTTTAAAATTGTTTTTTCCGAATCAGCGGAATTTTAAAAAAATACTGATAAAAAACTAATTGAGATAGAGAAATTTTTTCTTCACTGAAAGATTCGTCATGGCATTTTCTCGAGTTTCAAATTGTCGGTATCTTATTTTCATCATTTTTCTGGGAAGAAGAGCAGTTTTTATACCTCAAATTCCACCCGCCTAAGGAACTTCCCATGTTAAAAATTTACTTCCGCCACTCACACAGGTCCGTCTCTTTTCGACATGCAGGGTTGCCTTACCGAGAAGAGTAAGCTGTCTCTATATTTGTATACTAACTCTATGCGCGGCACACAGTTTGAGAACCTCTGTCCTAGACTATCAAATTTTTTGAAAATTAAAAGTAACTACTTTTTTCTGAGTTTTTGGTCTTTTTAAATTTTAATGTTTTTTTGGATGATTTATCTCGGAATATTGTTAAAATATTATCTATTCCAACCTGATTGAAAGATTTTACTTGTATTTTTAATGTTCATTTAAAAAATAATTTACGTATGATTTAACTATCAAATGTATTTTGTCACAATAACGGCGCAAGTTTAGAACTGCTGATGCGCCAAGTTTTTAGCGATAAAAATCAATATATAATAACCCCAACTAATGTTAAATGAATTATGTGGCTTCTAAATAGGGCGCCAAATTGCCAAAACTCGCCAACCATCAGCAGTTCTAAACTTGCGCCAAAATAACTACAATATCCATGTAAAAAAGATCTTGGAAAATGCCTCAAAAATGTTTTACAGAAGTTTTTAAAAAGCAGTATTCTGAGGTAAAAAGTTAAATTAAAAACTTTTTACAGTTAGATTTTTGTCTAATTTTTGGGCAATATTTTAATTTTTTCGATTTTTTAAATTGATTTATTTCAATTGATGCTTTTATTTTAAATATCGGCTCTTTTTTAAATAAAAATTTTATTCGTGGATTGATTTGGTTTTAATTTTAGAATGATATTATTGAGGTCATTGAGAAATTAAATGTTGCTATTTTTCATAGTTGATACATCGACGATATAAGACATTGGGCATCCAAACTATTGAGTTACAAAGATTTTCAGAACAATCTAGGATTATTACTGTTTTAGGGTTTTAATAAGAAAATTGTTCAATCTTTAATGATTCACATTAATAGTAATATTATGTTAAATATTTGAATTGTAGTTTGAGAGCAAAAAAAATTGAAAAAAATCCACTTAAAATATCTTTATTTTTGTATAGAAAATCAAATACATCAACATTTAGTAACACTTAAGAACTGGAAGTATCTAAACAATTACCAGTAATGATTTTTAACTTCGGATTCTAGTTATTTTTTATTTAACAACACAAATCATGGATCATGGATATATCAGTAACTCTAGTTCGAAATTTCTCAAAATTGTTACAGCCTATAGATTTTATATGCGATATGCGACCAATAGCGAAAGTTAAGATATCTAAAAATGAAATTCCCAAATTTGGAAGGGGGCCGCATTATTTGTCTTTATTCAAAAAAAGAAAAGGCAACTTAAATGGCTCAAAACACATTAACTCATTAAAATCTGTTATAAAAGGGAATCTGAAACAAATATACGCATATATAATACTGAAAAATTCCTTGCAGAAAATAAAACGCTGAAAATAGGCAATCATCAAATAAATATGACAATAACAAAGATACACACGAGCACATGAAGGTCAAGTTCTTCTCAAAACTTGGTTTTGTCACAAATTACAGTTGAAAATGCTTCGTTAATTTGTTGCACGACAATTAAAAGCTCAAAAGAAGTATAGAAAAATCACGCTAAATCCATTTAATGCACCGATATAAAAAGCTTTCAAATGGGCTTTAAATCTTCTTTAGTGTCCATTAAAAGTTTTCCAGAAGATAAGTTAGAGCTGCCATGCCTTCTCCATCATTGTGACAAAGTACTCATCCAAGTCAATGGATGCGCTGACGCCTGAGTAGTAGTCGATGAATTCTTGCTTCGTTACCTGAAAAAAAATGAGAATGAGGATTGGTTTGATTATTGTTTTATGGCGCATGAATCAGTTTTGATCATAATGCGCCAATGAGAATGAGGAAGTTACATGATTTTTTTAATTGATTCTTCTTGCATGAATAAGCAACTACCCAAAATTTGAGGCCGATAGAGAAATTTTTTGATTGCCAAAAAAATTAACAGAAATCCACTTTTAAAAGCGCGCGAAAACGCCAAGAGTTAGGATGTCATCATACGATAAACATTGTTGGAAAGCAATGGAGTTGATGGTATGATTGTTGACATCTTTAAACAATAAGGGTTTGTAGTCACATGTTTTTTTCTCGACTTTTAAATTAAAATATTTAATTACCTGAACATTTTTTTGAAAAATTGACTAGATATTTCATTTTACCATACAAAAAAAACCATACAGAACACTTGTTTGTTTTTGAAAATCTGACACATGCAACTTCCTTATTATGGTAAAAAATCAAAATATAAATTGCATGTAAAATTCCACATAACCCACTAAAAATCCGGAAGGGTCCGCCGCTATCTCATATGTTTGGACTAGGTAGAGAAAAACTTTTCATAACCCTATTTTTAAGAGTCAAATTTCTTAATATTTTTTGAGTGGTATCCCAAAATCTCTTCATTTTAGCATTAAGCTAATAATAATTCAAACAAATTTCACACAAAAGATTTTTTTGAGTTTAGCTTAAATACACCTTACCTTAAATAACTTAAAAAGACAGATTTTAAAACCCAAACCCCCTTTGAGAAACCCTAAAATCTAAGATTTATACTATATACAGATCCTCATTAGGGGGCCTATTTGATTGTTTAATTTTCATAGAAAATTTAAGCGCTCTATCATGGGTGTAACCCAAAGCGTCCCATAAGTGTCAAATTTTCAAAAATTTCTGAAAGAGAAGTCTCCAGTTCAGACCGCCCTTGTTTTTGTACTTGGAACCAAGGGCGGATTTAAAGGGGGTTATGGGGGGACAATGCCTCCCCTATAACTTTTTGCGAAAATTCCATTTTTATAGGGGGAAATCGTGTTTCAAAAGCCAGCTTGCCCCCCCCCAAGTTTTCCAGTGTGCCCTCCCCTGGGTTCACCACCTATGGAACTTTTCATGATCCACAGAATTTTACGAATAAGTTTATAAAAGATTCTAGTTCTTTCCTAGGAATTTTCGTAAATTAATACAGCATAGCTACGTTATCTCGGACTTTGATACCTCGAAAACCTTCATTTAGAAAGAGTATCCACCCTTGAAATTCTCTATTTTCCCTTTATTTATCTTGGAAACTCAATATCTCGAATTTCCCCCTTAGATTTTACGATATGAAGGATTTTATATGCCTCTTACCATGCCGTCGCCTTTGTTGGGCGTGTCGAAGCTGGCGAGGAACTCGCTGAGCACCTCGTCTTCGCTCTTGGTGCCCGCCTGCACGTCGGGGTGCTCCTTGCCGCTGTAGACGCCCCTCAGGTCCTCCAGAGTGACCCGACCGTCACCCGTGCTGTCCATCTTCGCGAAGGCGCGCTCGATGATGTCCAGTCGCTCTTGAGGAAGAGGGGGCTGCAATGCATGACATTGATCAGATACATACTATATGGATTCTTTCCTCTTCTTGTTTTATTCTCTCTGACCTTTGTTACTTGTTCTTCTGACATTTACCTACCCCCTTCACTTAACATCTCCCTCGTTTGATCATTCTCCCTCAGTGACTAGCTATAGCCTTATTTCATGGGGGGATTTAGGGGGGCATTATTGCCTCCTCAAGCCGTCTCCTAAACTGACTAAAATCCACCCAATTCTAATTTTCTCCTCTTTTTTTTGTCTCCTTTATCCATCAATTTCTCCCTCTCTCATTTTATCTCTCATAGCCACTCTTACCCCCATGCTCATAGCTCATTACTTTTTACAATTATCTTTTCCAATCTCTCTTCACTTCTCAGTTATTTTAAACAGTAGAAATCATAAATGAAAACTCCCAGTCAAAAGCTATGATACACCACGGCTAAACTTGATCGCGACCGTAGGTTATACGGCTTATCCACTATCCAAAAGATCAAAAGAGCCGACGCACGGCCGACGGCGCCGGAAGTTTCCAGTTTTTACCGCTTGAGGGGGTACCGCGCGTAGTGGCTCGTTAGGGTTGATTGGTTGGTTTGCTTCGGCTCTTCAAAATACGCAGTACACAGAAAAATCCTAACACAGGTTCCAAAACGATATTTTCAAATTCTGGAAGGATTGGAGGGCGTATTATTTTTTTTATAATATATAATTATATTATATATATTTTTTGTCGTATAATTTTTGTTTTTACGTTCTAAGAACACTTTTAGTCATTTACCTAAGTCATAAAAATACAAATTTATGATTTTTCATGATTGTGATTCATTATCGTGATCATGAAATTTATGATTTTTTTTATTCTTCACCATACTACCAACCCTGTGAACTAGCCACGACCCCACAGACGAGCAGGTCATATTCAACCAGGTTCACGATCCATGGAAAAATAATCAACCCGGTTGATGACCAAGTTGCTCGTCTGTGGCTCCTTTTAAGCATATCTTTGAATCGTATGAAATCAACCAACCAATAATTATTTTCCAGTGGAATGCCATGAATGACAGATAGATGGCGCTAACATCGTAGATCCCAGTTTCTTGAACCTACCTTTTCGCGTAATTGCGCAAGCCGTATATAAACACAGTTAATCCAGTCTAGCCGTGGATACACCAAGCCTTACTATGTGACGTAACAAATCCAAAATGATCCAACACAATAAAAACCTACACCACTAAAAGAACAGTTATTTATTAAAACCTAAAACGAACATGTTAAGACCAGCTAAAAACCCAACGTGGCCAACACACAGACAGAGGGGAAAACAAAGGATCGGCGCCCAACAACAACTCCCGGGCCTTATATTCCTTCCAGGAAGGATGACGTAGTCAACGTGATCTTCTTCTTCTCTGAGGCGCAGCCATCCTCTTCTTCTCGCAGGATCGTCACATACTCCCCCTGCATTCAAAAAAAAGAAAACACCTTTTCCTTTTTTGCGTAGAACTGCTCAAGAGGACCAGAAGGGCCAATCTCACCAATGGTCGCATCGGACTCTAAAAGAGAAAGCCAAATCCAAAATTAGTATCTCCAACAAACGCCAAACGAAAACAAAAGGAAGTTACACACTAGACCTGAACCTATTACACCAAACGAAAACAAAAGGAAGTTACACACTAGACCTGAACCTATTACACCAAACGAAAACAAAAGAAAATGTACACTCTAGACCTGACCCTATTCCTCGACCACCTAAAACTAACTACAACAACACAACCACTAGGCGATCACAAGACAACACCACACAAACTACTTATATACCATAAGCTAAAACTCGTAAAATACAAAGACTTACCAAAACCACAAAGCCTAAAACTCCAAGTCTCCCCCCCGCGAACAAAACACAAATCCCATACCTCAAAAACCAAACTACCGTACCAAAGCAGGACGCAAACCAGCCAGCTTTCTATAGTCCACGCGTGGCCTCACTCGCTGGGATCTTCTAGGTCCAGGACTCTGACCGCGGGACGTCGATGGATCCTCATCTGTAGTACCACGCTCCCTCGGGTGTAAACTTGCCTCCGGTTCCCCGTCCTCCTCCACTGACTCGACCTCGAAGGGGCCCTCCCCCAGAGAAAGAACATCCAAGTCCGTTGACTGTGGATCAACGGAGAGCTCCAATGGAGCATTCGCAGAATCAGGCGAGTCCCGCAGATCGGCTTCCTCCGGTGAAATTAAGTTCTCATCATCAGCAGGGCCCCGTTCTGAAAAAGTTTTCAAATCAACAATATTATGAGAACCAAGCATAGCTCCACCCTCTACCTCCTGCAATTCATAGACCAAGGGAGAAAACTTAACTATAATCCGACAGGGACCCCGCCATCGAGGCATAAACTTTGCTATTCGATGGTGATCTGCACTCGATATTGGCCTCAAACGCAACCAAACCAAATCTCCCACCTCAAACTCCCGGTTATCCCTGTGTTTATCATAGTTACGCTTTTGACGCGTCTGTGCCAGTTTCACCTTTGAATTCACCAAATCTGTCAAAACCCCATATTCGTCAGCCCGAGTCCAGACATCAGCTCCACACATGGCATCCCAGGGGAGGGCTATCTCACGACCCAGGAACAGGCGGGCCGGGGTCTGCCCAGTGGTCTCTGAAGCCGTTGTCCTCAAGGCGAATGCCAGAGCCTCCAAGTGGGTGTCCCATGTGCCATGCCGCTGGCCTACGTAACTTGCAATCATTCTGCCCAATGTTCTATTTACCCTCTCTGTCAGATTAGTTTGGGGATGGTATGGACTGGTAAATTTCCTACGAATACCAAATAACCGGCAAACCTCCTCATAAATTTCTCCAACAAACTGAGGTCCATTATCCGACAACAATGACTTGGGACAGCCAAACCTAGAAAATACATCCCTCATTAAGCACCTAGCAATAGCTGGAGCCGTAGCACGGCGAAGTGGAAACAATTCCACCCATTTCGAATAATAATCCACCAATACCAGACAGAAGACATTACCTCTCTGGGAAACAGGCAAGGGCCCCATCAAATCAACCCCCATCATCTCGCCCGGCGCGGTCACCCCCGTGGACCTAAGCAACCCGTGTTTCCTCTTTTGACTAAATTTAAGACTCTGACATATTCGGCAGGACGCAACAAACCTCCGTATATCTTGCTTCTGACCCGGCCAGTAGGTCCTCTCCCGACACTTCCTATAAGTATTTTTAAAACCGAGATGCCCCGCCACTGGAGGATCGTGAAATTCCGTCATAACCCCAGGTGTTAAACTCTTCGGAATGGCTGTTCTCCAAACATCCACTTTTCGACTCTGGAACTCTAATACTTCCCCGCGTAGTCTATAATGCCCGGAACGACCAATAATCATAGAAGCCCGAGCAGGGTCCACGGGAAGGTCACCATCCGTCAGATAGGATATGATCTCTTGGTAACACGGGTCTAGTTTCTGGTTCTCAGCAATCTCCTCCAAACTGACGCACTGAGCCACCAGCACCATGGCGTCTGGACCCTCAGTCTGCTCGGGAGGCCCAACAGGATTCCGTGATAGAGCATCGGCGGTAACCATCTGCGTTCCCTTCCGTGGTATTATATTAAAGCTGAACTCTTGCAATTGGATGGCCCACCTAGCCAGTCTACCCTTCAATTCTCTCTTTGTTTGAAGCCAAGCCAACGCAGCGTGATCGGTAAAAACTTGAAACGGGCGGGAAAGGTATATCCGAAGCCGTTCACAAGCCCATACTAAGGCAAGACCCTCTTTCTCTGTTACAGAATAATTCCGCTCCGGTGGCCTGAGGGTACGGCTGGCATAAGCCAAGACCTCATAAGTACCATCCGACTTCCTTTGCCCCAATTCCGCTCCCAAACCCGTATCTGATGCATCTGTGTACAATTCCAGCGACGAAGTCTCGTCCGGCAATCCGAGCACGGGAGCCCGGGTCAGCAATTCCTTTAGCCGATCAAAAGCAGCCTGCTCCTCCACACCCCAATGCTAACGCTGCCTTTTCTTGGTGAGGGCATACAGCGGGCCAGCTATGTCTGTGTAGTGAGGGATAAAAGCCTTGTGCCAAGAGCACAATCCCAAGAACTGCCTGACCTGACGGACTTTTTGTGGAATCCGAAAGTCCAAAACAGCCCTAACCTTGTCAATCTGCGGCTGCACTCCCTCCCCCGAAAGGTGGTAGCCGAGGAAGTCCAGCTCCGTCCGAAAGAAGTGACATTTTTCGGGTTTCAGAGTCAATCCCGCCCCATGTAGCAGTTCCAGAACTTGGCGAACATCTTCGTGATGCTCCTCAATACTAGATGAGTAAATTACGATGTCGTCTAGGTAACATTCACAAGTCTTCCCCAGAACCGGACGCAAAATACGATGGATCATCCTCTGAAACGTGCCGGGTGCATTTCTCAACCCGAAGGGCATCACCCGGAACTGGTACAATCCCTCAGGAGTAATGAAAGCTGTCTTGGGCCTGTGCTCCGGGGCGATCCTCACCTGCCAGTAGCCCGACTGCAGGTCGAGGGAAGACCAAACTTTGGCGCGACCAACATTGCGCAAGACCACAGGAATCAATGGTAAGGGGTACCGATCTTCACGGGTAACATTGTTCAATAGTCGGTAGTCCACGCAAAACCGCGAGGTCCCATCCCTCTTTGGCACCAAGACCACTGGTGAAGCCCAAGGAGAATCCGACGGCTCAATGATGCCCGCCTCCAACATTTCGTGCACCTGTTTACGCACTATCTCTGCTTTGTCCCGTGACAACGGGTAAGGATGCCGATACACAGGAGGAGCATCACCCGTCTCAATCCGGTGCTCCGTTTCCGCAACCATCCCAGGGCACGTACAAAATAGCTCGGGAAATTCTCTAAACACCTTTAGAAGACGCTCACCATGGTCCCCGGCCCTTGTAGCTAGATCCACCATCTTCTCCTCATCAATATCTCCCTGCCTAACCGGAGTGCAAGCGGAGATTTCTCTTCTTCCAAAATCTATCCTTACCTCCCAAGCGACCAGTGCATCGACGCCCAGTAATATAGGAACAGGCAAACCTCGAACCACCAGAAACTCCTGCTCCCTTTTTATACCCTTCCACTCTAAAACGCCGCTTACCACGCCCTCAGCAGAAGTAGACTCCCCATTAATGTTCCAAAGCTCCCGACGCTCAGCTCTATAGCTCACCACTCCCGACCTCCTCAATTGGAGGGCCCAAGATTGGCCAATCAAAGAGCGGTCAGCCCCAGTATCCAATCGGGCCCCCAGCGACCGACCCCCAAATTTAACGCAAGGCATCAGAAAGTCAAGGAAAGGGGAAGCAATGCCCCCGAGGACCATCTCCCCTACTCTGGCCTCAGGCTGTTGTTTTCCGGATCACAAAATCTGGCAATATGACCCAATCCGCCACACCGATAGCACCGCACTCCAGCTCTACCGAAGCGATGTTCAGCTGACCGCTCGCCGAGTGTCCGCTGCCTCTCAGGAACCTGCCGGGGTGGTAAAGCCCCAGAATCCACCGGAGTCTCGCCACTATGCTCAGGAGGGGGGGGAAAGAACCGCTTTACATGAATCATAACTTCCCGCACAGACCGAAAATTTATCAGGCTCAGTGGAAGGCGTGAGCGTCTGCCAACCGCTCGACTAGTGCCTCAGCCACCTCAGCCTCCGAGGCATCAGGCCTCCATTCCACATACATATCCCTGAATCTCCAAGCGAATGCCTCAAAATCATCTCCAATTTTGAATCGTTCCCGGAGAAGGCGCTCTGCCCCACTCAATGGTGAACCCGAACAACGGTAGTGTTCCCGCAACCACCGCCTGAACGTAGGCCATGTAAGTTCCCCTGGAGCAAAAGCCATAAATTCGTACCATCTAGCCGCATTTCCACCCAAACTCTCGACGGCCAGCTGCACCGTAGCCCTATCACTCAAGTTTGAGAGAGAAGCCTCTACGTTCACCTTTCGAACAAATTCGTCCACGGACTCCCTCGGAGTACCGGTAAAAGTCAAAGGGGATTTATGCCGCAAGGGGCGATCGGGGCTAGCAAGACGATGGGGACTCCCGGGCTCATCCTTCCGAAGCGTTGACAAAAAGACGACCAAAAGTGACAAAATACCACCAAGCAACCCACAAACAACCAACTCGAACATCATAGCAGCAAAAGGTGGCTAAACCCAAAAGTCATAAAATTCCAATCAGCATCGCATCCCGGCTGGCTCGCCAAAAGTCACATGTGACGTAACAAATCCAAAATGATCCAACACAATAAAAACCTACACCACTAAAAGAACAGTTATTTATTAAAACCTAAAACGAACATGTTAAGACCAGCTAAAAACCCAACGTGGCCAACACACAGACAGAGGGGAAAACAAAGGATCGGCGCCCAACAACAACTCCCGGGCCTTATATTCCTTCCAGGAAGGATGACGTAGTCAACGTGATCTTCTTCTTCTCTGAGGCGCAGCCATCCTCTTCTTCTCGCAGGATCGTCACAACTAGATTACTACTATCTAGTAAGCCGTGCACACATTGAAGATCCAGACAGAAAAAATATCGAGTCAAGAAAACATCGTGGTCTTCTAGACTCAAGCAAAAGATCTTAATTAAAAAAAACAAGCTATTAATCTCTTGAGACGACGAATTAGCTCCCTTAAAATCAATCAAATTAAATTGCTAGTTTTTATGCAATAAATTATCTCGCTTACTCGAACGGCTTTCAGGAACTCCTCGAAGCTGACCGATCCACTCCCGTCTTTGTCCAACTCTTGAAAGAGTTCCGCTACCTCCCCAGCGTCCAGGGGTGCTCCGTACTCTTGCAAGCCGATTTTCATTTCTTCCAGTCCCAGCTTTTTGTCCCGGTTGTCATCCATAAGACGGAAAGTACTGAAAAGAATTCCAAAATCAGGTAAATGTACCTATAACCGCATTTGGCTTTTGTGTGGTTCTCTGAAAAGTCAACACAATATAAATTTTTAAGGTCTTCATGCTCAAAAAATATTTTGCATGATATAAAATCATAGTATTTGTTGAATTAAGTATTTTGCATTGTTGTGGAGGGAATCTATATCTGAAACAATTGTATTTAAAAATTATACAACAGCGTACTTACCGAGAGAGTCCAATTATACCATTTGCTCCTCGGGATCTGCACAGTTCTCGAAGCTTTTCTACGACTTCAGACATTTTCACCCTCAATCTAGAAATAAATGAAACACGATAATTCGATAATGCTGTTAAAAATATAGGTCTACAAAATTAAGAAACATTTTTAAAAAAGTACTACATATCTTAAAAAATAAGTATGTATAACCTCAGAGTACTAGAACAGAGAGTCCGTCGCCATAGGCGCTATTGGAAATCGAAAAGTTGGATGAGTTTGGGGCTATTTTGGCGCTGCGATCGCAACAACGTCACGAGAGGCGGGACGGAAAAGCCTGATTGGTTGAGAAAAACTTTTTCCTTCTCCTTTGAAAATAGAAGATTGAGTGACAGCCAATCACAGGTTTGATCACTCTGTCAATCATTTAGTTGATCGTGGCGCCCTCCAACCCATCCAACTTTTGAATATATCGTTTTGGACCCTCTGTTAGGATTTTTCTCTGATGTGTGTATAACTATCCATTGATAATACATTAACTACTAGCAGATATACCATAGCCGTTCCTCGAGGGAAAGATTTTCAAACTGAGTGTTAAAATAAATGAGAATTTTCTTCACTATATATTCCTTTCCAGGGCTTCTTTTAGGGGCAATAGGGTGTTCTGCCTTCCCCCTAGGACTCTTATTTGATGCTTTGAACATTGTTTATGCTCTGGAAAATCGGCTTTTTGAAATTTTTAGACCCCTTAGATTCGAATATCGAAAATTTGAAAAATGCCTTTCTAGATATTGTGGGTAGGTACCTTTCTGAGAAATTACGAAGAGCTGGGGTCATTTGGGACGGTGCTAGGCTCAAAAACGTAGAAAACACTCCAAGCACCCCTGTGGGTCAGAAAAAAAAGAATTTCGAAAAATCCCTTCTTATTCCGCGTAAGGTCTTCAACCACACCAAGTTTCGTGTCGTTAGTCCCGGTGGTAGATTTTGCTGTGCGTTCATGAGTGAATAGATGAACAGATGAGTGGTAAAGCTCTTTTATTATTATAGATACACTATAGTAGAGTAGAGTTAAGTATTGCAATAGTTTAATGACATTATTTGCAAACTAGAAAACATCAAAGCAATTATAATTAAAAGGTTATCACTGGAGTAATTAAAAAAACTTTTAGAAAATCTAGATACGAAACGTGAAACCCAAGCATAAAACACTCGGATAAACAATTAATGACCAAGTAATTTCCTCACAAAAAAGGAGTCCTGTCCGTAGTACTTTTTTTCTTATGTGAGTGAATACCCTCCGATGATTCCTTAAAGCCTCCATTATATTTAAGAGACCCTAAGGTCAGAGTCACGCCCATATTCCAACAGAAACGATTCACTTCAAAACATATATCAAAGAATCTCCTCTCGTGTCATTAAAATGAAATTTGAGATGACCTCCAATAGAAAACAAGTGTCTTATGTTTAGCCAATTTCTATTAACGCTAGGTTCAGTTTTAAGTAAAGAATTTTTAGAATATATAAGAGGCGTGATTCCTCCTTAAAAATTCTATGAGTAAAATTAAGTCAAAAAATATTTTGTTAAGTGGACTTTTTTAAAGGTATTTAATAATTTACTTCATATATAATTCCCCCTATATTTAAAAAAATAATCTTGAGAAATTCAGATTTTACTTCTACCCTTGATAGATACTTGTGTCATAATATTTTTGACACAGAAAGCTCCAACAGTTTCCTTTCGATTTAAGTAAAATATTTTATATTATGTTACGGAATTGGGAGGCGGGCCAAGTGATAAATGCCATTTAATTTATCACATTGCCCTCCTCCACTTCGGGCATTATTTATTAATAATGCCCGATTTATCACACTGCCCGTCACGGCATTAGTTGACGATCCCTAAATAAAAAATATTATACCGTCAGCTTTGAATTAAAAATGCGTCATCAACGCGCCAAGTTTAATCACTTCTAAAAAAAACTATGTCCACAACCTAAAAAAGAGCGTTAGTGTTAACAACCATCCATCTCAAGCAATTACACAAGACAGTCTGCATTGCAAAAAGAGTGATTCGTCTCCACTGAGTAATGTACAACTACTATTATCATCATCATCACAAAGATTAATGTCAAAGCGCAGTAGGACATGTCGTTACTGAAAGCTTCCTTTTCGAGAACTGTTACATTACAACTGTGAACAAGAGGCTAAAAATCTCTAGTGATGTTTCATCATTGTTTCGATTGAGGATCAATGAATCACTGCTTGGATTTCATGGTGGTGTTCTCATGTTATTTAATATTAGGGAAAGAGGAATAACAGAGGTTATTGCACCATTAGTTGGAATGATTGAAAATTGATAAGTAGAATATTATTGTTCAACAGCTAGTTTTTAACATGAAATTGTTCGTGTTGCTTTAAATAAAATTGCGCTGGTGCCAGATTTCTTTAAAAAAATTAGGAAATCCTTTTCATTAATGATGAATACAGTGCAAATTGGATAATTCAAAGCTGAAAGGGACCCCTAAAGGTTCTTATTTATCTAATGCTTTAAATTTAAAAAAAAGTAATATTAATTTTAATAGCAAGGGATCAAGAGAAGTTTTTGAATTGCAACGAATTCGAATAAAAGTGGTTCGAATTTCCCAAAATGTAGTGTAGTGTGTACTTTTGTACTCATTTTATTTTAGAAACTAAAATTAATAAGCTTCTCTACAACAGAAAAATAAAAGATTCAAGAGTTTTGAGGAAATCAATTCCAATATCATTTTGAGACAAGACTATCAATAAAATCCATATATACGCCTGTCCTGTAAGAAGCGATATCGACCTCACAACTCCTTGACGACGAATATCTACAAAAAGAACGCAGATTAAGAAAGTTTACAAACCGCACATTTCACTGAGCAAGATTAATTCCAAACATAGCACCTCGGCTTCCCTGAATTGTAGCAGTAAAAACTTTCTCTCCTCAATGGCAAGCCGTAAAAGCCGGTATTAATTCGTCATTTCATTTCGCTCATTTCACATCATGATGCCTTTCGCAAACGGGTTTCCTGGTGTCCCAGACACCGAGGAATGAGTGAGTCACACGCGATGGAGGTGATGGTGATGGCTGAAAGCCCCCGCATGATCACGGCTATCTCTGACCTCATGCCCAGTAGAGCGGTAAGAGCCGTCGGTGATAATGGGAGGGTGTAGTGAGACTTTGCTAAACGTTAATTAAATCGGAAATATACAGCAGACCCGTTATACTCAAACGCAATGTTTCTTGTCCATGGAGAAAAGATGCTGGGAGCAAAGAGAGGAAGTAGTTCCCAGCGCTAAGCCTGAATTTCGAGTTTAAAACGAATTTTCATTAAAGAAATACTTCAGGTTACTTTGATCCATTCATTTATAGCGATTATTTGTCGTAATTTTCGAATAACGTTGTTCATTTTAAATTTTACGAATGCATAACGCGGAGTATTCTTCCGCGCCTCGTGACGTAGTATGGACAAGAAAGACTGCTGTGAAGTATAGTAACTTTTTTTGGGGTGGCTTTACATTATTTCTCTGCTACCCCGTTTTACGGGTCAAATACTTTTAAAACACTTGCAGATTTTAATGTTAAAATTGCGTGTGCAATAGTGTGCATCTAGCAAAGATGGAGAGTCTGGGGGGGACCTCCCCCCAAAAAAAATCCTTGAAATTTCCTAAAGCAAAATTTTAATTCATTTCGAGATCTTTTCAGATGACTGAAGCTCTTTTGTCGTCGTCATCAGGTCTACATAGAGCCCCAGTGGCACAAAAAGCCCTAAGTATTGATTTCTCTTATTTCCTGTCCACTGCCTCCTCCCCCGCCTCCAGTCAGCCTTTCCTGCTTCTTCTCCATCATTTTTCACCGTGTTATAATTTAGGGCGACCTCCTCCAAGCTTTTCCTCTGGTGCCCAACTGCTCCTTGAACTCCAAAGAATTTTTCCCTTCATGGATACTGATTTGTCCCCTAATAGTCCACTGAAAATAGCGAAAAAAAGGGCCGAACCTCGGACAAATTGCAATAAAAGGTTTCTCAACGGTTTTCACTTAGGAATGACCTCAATAATAACATACTAAAAATCGGCCAAAATCGGCTGGAGGGAAGTTTAATTTTTTTTAAATTTTAAAAAAATGGCCGAAAATTTTTTTAAAAAAACCCAAAACAATAATATAGACATGTGATACATGTTTATAGGTTATTTTCGAGTTTTGAAACCGAATATTGCCTTTAGTTTTGAAAAAAATTGAAATTTCAATTTTTAAAATTAATTTGAAAAATGAGCTATATGAAAAAATTAAAACCCCCCTAAAAACCTAACAAAATCATCAAAAGAGATAAATCAAACGGTTTTCATTTAAAAATGACCTAAATATCAACATACTAAAAGTAAAAAATTTTACGAGTTAAAGAAGTTCAATTTTTTTTTAAATTTAAACTTTTTTTTGCGAAAAATGCATTTTTTTTTCAAATTCGTGCCCCAAACTTTTGAGGCTTTTGAAAAGGTCATTTTTCCTTGGATATTGTTCACAGATAGTTATATAATGGAAAACCGGTGGAATTGACCTTCAATGAATTAGTTAATTATTTAATTTAAAATTTTGAAATTGGTAAAATGTAGTAAAAAGTGAAAAAAGGTAATACTTTGGCATATTTACATCAGAATTTAAAATAATTAACTAATTCATTGAGGGTCAATTCCACCGGTCTTCCATTATATAGCTATCTGTGGACAATATCCACCGAAAAATGACCTTTTCAAAAGCCTCAAAAGTTTGGGTCACGAATTTGAAAAAAAAATGCATTTTTCGCAAAAAAAAGTTGAAAATTTAAAAAAATTTAACTTCTTTAATTCGTAAAATTTTTTACTTTTAGTATGTTAATATTTAGGTCATTTCTAAATGAAAACCGTTTGATTTATCTCTTTTGATGATTTTTTTAGGTTTTTAGGGGGGGTTTAATTTTTTCATATAGCTCATTTTTCAAATTAATTTTAAAAATTTAAATTTCAATTTTTTTTCAAAACTAAAGGCAATATTCGGTTTCAAAACTCAAAAATAACCTATAAACATGTATCACATGTCTATATTATTGTTTTGGGTTTTTTTTAAATTTTTTTTCGGCCATTTTTTAAAAATTTAAAAAAAATTAAACTTCCCTCCAGCCGATTTTGGCCGATTTTTAGTATGTTATTATTGAGGTCATTCCTAAGTGAAAACCGTTGAGAAACCTTTTATTGCAATTTGTCCGAGGTTCAACTCTATTTTCAGTGGACTATAATGAGAACGAGAACCATGCGCAATAATTTGGTCCTAATTTAAAACCAATCAATTGAAAAGAGCATAGATAATGAAGAAGCGGATAAACGACTGTAGGACAAAACTTTGAGTTGCAATTGCAATCTAATTGTTGAAGTAAAAATGTTTCTTCCTTTTTGCTCTTACCATTGCATGGTTCTTAAAAAAAACCTTAGCTTTAACCCTTACGCCAACATTTCATTAAATATCCAATTTTTTTTTATTTCGAAATAAAGAGGTTCGATTCTTGCGATATGCATCACCTGACTACCTGAAAAACTACTTAGTTTAGCTGAAACATTTTTAGGAAGGAAATTTGAGATGTGTATAAATGAGAGGTGCGTGTTTCAGTGCGCCGCATTATATTCCTTTGAGCTGAAGATACAACACATCACATTTTCCATACAATTCAAAATCCTTTTGATTCTTTCCTCGAAACAGTAATTTTAGTAAAGTATTTCTTTCACAAACTTTTATTGTTTTATTCAGTCACCTGAAGATATGAGTCATGAATCTACTGAAATGCCTTTTTTTTCATTTCGCACTCAACCATTTCAGCTTTACAGATCATTGATGATACGAAAATGATTAGTTTTATATTCACAGTTCAATGCAGTCTTTGATTTTAAATTGGCCCTTTTGAAATCTATTGCACACTCAGCGAAGAACATGTAGATTTCATTACATTTGCTTAATAGGTGTGACGGTTATTAGAAAATTCTTGACACACTGTAACTTGCTTTTCCTGCCTCATTACGCTTAGTGCAACAAAATACATTTACAGGCGCAATTTCGATTTTTTTTCTCCGCAAGGTAATACAAACTGATTCTGAATTTCTTATTAATTGCTTGACAAAAGATTATATGTCTGTTGTAATTTTGAATTTTACTCTAACAAATTAAGCTAAGTACGTACTTACTTTTGTCTAGCTGATGAAAGGATGAAAACTTCATATAAAATACATACTAATATTCGAAATATCAGTTTAGTGTTTATTTACAAAGCATAATTAGTAAAATTTCGTTATCTAGCCCTCTTGATATCGCCAAACTGTTTTTTTGCCAAATAACAGGGATTTATCAAAACACTATGCTTAATAATGACAATAGTAAAAATTTGGTGATGTATTTTAAATATTTTTGTTCAAAATAAATTGATTATTTTTAGGGGGTATACAACGAGTATGAATCTAGTATAGAACCTAGATAAATACGTTGTATGCCTTGGTGCGAGATAGGTTATTGACTTGACATTGCATTGCATTATATCCTGTGAACAAGCATATTTTTTCCGGTGCGTGTATGCGTATAAAGCAAGTTGTGCCTTCCTATCGCGTGTATTCAACAGGTGCTGTAAAGATCGCTATTGTCCCGAGAAAAAATATATTGTTTGATAACTGGAATTCTCCTTTACTAGCATAATAAATTGCACAAGAAAAAAATACATTCATCATTTGTGAATAACAGATTTATTCCAAAATTTTCCTCCTTAATTTAATAAATCTGGTATTAAAATTATCTGAAATTATGTAAAAAAAATCTTTCTGTTCTAAAGTAAATATCTTTAAGTATTTTAATAAACATTTTAAGTACGACATTTAATTTTTGTAAATAATAAAATTTTGAAGTTGAATTATAAAATGGTTTATTTTTAATTTGAGAAAGCTCAAACAGAATTATAAATGTTGATGGATATTAGTTTTATTTACTGCGAGACAACTAATTATGGTTAGGTAAATATACTCTCTTACGAACATTCAAAATAACATTTTATGTTGGATAACCCTTTTTAATGCCAATTGTTTCAGGAACATAAAACAGGAAGAGAACGGATAGTAAGATAGGAAGGAAGATGTGGCAAGCAGCCAAAATGCGTATGTCAATATTCAGAGAGAGAGAAAAAAAGACATATAAACAGTAAAAATTGAAAACGCATTCATGTCTATTTGCATAGAAAGTATAAGCAGGATAATACACAACATGAATTCCAACATTTGACACTTACCAACAAGAGTTTTGTGGGAGTAGAATGGTTCAAAAGTAACACCGGCTGCTGTGGATTCCCGCGTCGAAGACCGAAGATGCGCAGATGGTAGAGTTGGTGAAACTAGAATGAAACTGATGTATGTTGCCGGCAAAAGACTGGCGGTAGTGACGTCACACGCCTGCCATCATGCGGCCGATTTCGAAGCAAGCGAGGTCAAGATTAAAAAAAATATAGGATTCTTTTTTTTTGTAACAAAGCATCAGAGAACAAATGAGTTTTCTTGGGTGTGCGTTGTGCATGGTTGCATTCACGACAAAACAGGTTAGAAACACCACAGTAAGGAGAAATGATAATGGTTCTAGATCTAGCTATATAGAGAATCGAGAAGGCTTGGGTAATAATGAATTTTGAAAACAGGAAATGTAGAATTTTTAAAACATATAGTATTTTTTTACGTTTTTAACTCACACGAGAAATATACTTTTTCTCAATCTCAAATAAAATTAGAAAGCCTTTGAGAAGAAATAGCGAAAAGAGATCTCACATTCCACATTCCACAAAAGAAAAGTTTCCATCATAGTTTAAGGCGCATCATGATTTCCTCAAATTTTACCCGTTTTGAGTTTTTTTGCATCATTCTACATACAAAATTAGGTTTTGTAAAAATCGCCCTAGAAACGCTGCTGTTTTGTTATCGCTAGTAGTATGTGAAGCACTCTGGTCTACGGAAGTGACGTCATACCACGTGACCGGAAGTGGGCGTGGCCTGTGACGTCAGAGGGCGTGGCCTGTGACGTCAGAGGGGGCGTGGCCTCGTGACGTCAGGGGGCGTGGCTTGTGACGTCACCGGAAGTGGGCGTGTCTCACTATTGTCTTAAAGGGGCGTGTCCCTAATGACTTAATTACCCTAATTAATTACACTAATTAGTTAATTACCCCTAATTGGATGATTTATGACCCTAATGGGTGTGACGTCATGGTTGAGTTGTTTACCTGCTGCTGGTAGGGGGCGCTGCGATATTTTTTATTTTGGACTTTAACTTTTTTTCGTTTTAAAGTTTGGTTTTTATGGAATGGCAACGGTATTTACCTTTGGATATTTTAATGACTGTGACGTCATTGAAACATGTTCGAACAGGGACCAACACGTTCAAGACAGGATGTTCACAGAAATTTATTAATTTATTATTTATTAATTCACAGGACATGTATTTTATTTCAGCCTGATTTATTATTTCCTTAATTATTATTAAAATATTAATTTCACAGGATTTTTTTCAGCCTCTTTTATATTAATTAATTAATTATTAAATTATTAGAAATAATATTTTTTTAAAATGGATTTTTTTAACTTACCAACACAAGGCAATCACTTTTATTGGCAGATCAAAGTACTTGCAGTTTTTTTTATTTAACTAAACTTTTAATTTTTTTATGTTACATTTAGGGAATATACGATTTTTTCATTTGCTACCCAACAAAGTTTCATTCTTTTCGAACATGAATCGTGAAGGACAAGCCAATCGTATTGTAGGATACATTGTTTCAACCAATGAGAACGTTCCCCGGTTATCGTTTTAAATTTCTCCTCAATACTCATATAATAGTAACAAAATCGCTTAATTTGATAATAATAATACTTTTTCATAAATTATTTTTAAAATTGCTTTTTTTAACTCACCAGCACTTGACAATCACTCTCATATTTTGGGGAAAGTATTTGTTCGAACAATGACGAACTCGTTCAAGACAGGACTAGAGCCTAATCACGCATCTTTCGTGTAGGAATACACTTGAGCGGGAAATTAAAACGGTATGACGTCATTGAAACATGTTCGAACAGGTTCAAGACAGGACTAGAGCCTAATTACACATTCAAACCGATTATTGATTTCACTTTAAAAGCAAGTGTGACATACTTCAATCCTATACAAAGGTCTTGTCGATTTTTAATATATTTAATTAACTAAAATTTTAGAAAACTTTTCATATCTATTTAGGATTTAGATCTATTCCCATGGTATCCCCCCTCTTGTTACACAGCTGCAACGATACTATTCACGTACACTACCCCCACATGACAATAGGAGAAGCCAATTTCTCAAGACTACTGTAGTTGTCTAAATTGAGTGAACGACTTTGAAGTTCACCGCTCCATGCACTTAAATATCTCTCTCTTTTGGATTTAGATCTACTGCCATGGTATATCCCCTATAGTTACACAGCTGCAGCGATACTATTCACGTACACTACCCCCACATGACAATAGGAGAAGTCAATTTCCCAGACAATATACTTTTTCTCAAGACTACTGTAATATGTCTAAATTGAGCGACTTTTTGAAGTTCACAGCTCCATGCACGTTTGAATGGAATCAAGCAGAGTTCAAGACGGCGACACTCCGTCGGATAGCCTGTAGTAACAGGTTACATGAATAGCATCACAAGACACCGACATCAGGATATGGAGATTTAAACGCTCCACTTAAAGGGAGGATAAAACGACGTATTTGTATAGAGGCGGCAAACTACAACAAATACGTGTGCTTTGGCTATTGTTAACAAATAGAACCGCACGCGACAGTAGCGCCTTCCAAATTGGACCATAAAAAGGTGTGAATAGCCATCGCAGTCACCATTGAAAGGAGCGAACAATAAAGAGAGGGGTGAAATAGCGGTGAGGGTTCTTTGATGTGATACAGCAAACACGTTCCAACACGATTTTGTTGTTGATTGAGACAGTCGCCAAAAGAAGGTGGAGAGACGATGCCCTGCAGGGAAAGGCGGGAGTTATTGTTGTTTGTTCTCGTCCAAACGTGTATTGCTTTGGACACTGTTAATCAAGGGGAGGGAACCCCTCGTTGGCATTAACCAATCAGGGGGCACTCATTAACCTCTTTGGTTCGTTCTTGACCAATCAGGATGAGGCATGCTGTATAAAACAGCGAGACTAAATAATTATCGACTGCAGATATTTCTATTGGCTGAGAAGTTCTTATTGCAGAAATAATATAGGTTAGAATCACTTCGCTTGCAGATATCACCGAAAACATACGCATTGACTTTTTTTTTTACTTTCTTAAATAGTGGATATGAAAAGATCAAGCGAGCAGCAGATGACTTTGCGAGAGTTCAAGAGAGTGGCAGTGGATAAAGTATTCTGCTTTAATCCAGAGGTAAAATCGGATTCTTCTCTATCTATGAAAAACTTGCCGAAAGGAATGTTTCATATAGGAGACAACATGTTTGTACTCGTGAACGATTTTAAGGGGGTGTCACGAGTGAATATACGAAATTATTCTGAAAATGAGAAAGGATTTCTTTCTCCAACAAAGAAAGGAATGTCATTCCATCCAAGGATTTGGTACAAATTCATAGGACGACTAAACTTTTTTACTGGATTTAAGGTGAACTATACCGAACTCATCGAAAGCGACTTGTGTTTCTCTAAGGTGTGTAGCGAAAGCGATTCTGTGGAGTTAGTGTTACAGCAAGTGTTTCGCAAAAAAGACAACACCTTAGCGTTCGATCCTATTAGTGTGTATCTGACTTCTTCTCAAATATCATCGTTGGAAGCTTGTGTGAAAGAGATAAACAATAGCTTGAAATGCTCTCTTCTGATCGACTCCTTCGCACGTTACGTGAGTGATGAATTGGAAAATTATCCAGAGGAGGAACAGGATGATTTCGCCGATAACGATACGCCTGCTGGATGGGGTGATATTCACACAGCTCTCCGTAAGTGTTTAAAGAATTATATTGCTCCCAGATTGTGTACTCATGAGTACTTTACTTTAGCCTATTTCTCTATTGACTGGAAAGACATAGCTGTATGTTTTGTAAAAGAAAATGTAAAACTTCATAAATTTGTTTACTTTATGTCGTGTGGTGATTTTTTTGACGGATTCAATGTATTGAAATTTTTAGAAGAAGTTAAACAATTGTGTATTAAGGATAATCCTAGCTTGCGATGGGGGTTGGATTCAATGTATTGAAAGTTTTAGAAAAAGTTAAAAAATTGTGTATTCATGATAATCCTAACTTAAGATGGAAGATCGATTGTAACTTAGATTGTAAAGATCGATGTCTCTGTATCATTTTGTTAAAACCTAAATAAAATTTGTTGTTTTAACTTTAATTTGGTTTTTCTTATTTTTGTTTTTCTTTGGTGTTTGTTTTCCTTTCAGGAATATCTTTAATTATTTGCAGATTAGGTTACTTTTTTTTCAGGAATAACTTGAATTATTTGCAGATTGGATTTCTTTCTATTTCATAAATAACTTAAAAAGTTTTTACTAAGCTTACCATAAAATACTTCTCTTCATGATACTTTTATTTAAATTACTTAAGAAGATGTAATTTTTAAGAGTAAGTTATGTTTTAGTGAAAAGGAAATTTTTTAGAATAAAAATAATTTCTTTTCATATTTTCTACACGAAACCGAATTTTCGGAAAAAAAAATTATACAAAAGTATTTCTTTACAGAATTATTAACGTAACATTTTACGAAAGTTTTTATTTGCAGCTTTTTTATTCGAGAAACCTTTCACATATTTTTTATGATTGTGCTTATACATACAACGTTAGTGAAATTTATTCTTATGAGTTAAATTTATTTTCCATTATTTCATTTTTTTTTTATGAAAAATTAATATTTAGGGCATCACTTTATATTTTAGATATATATTTTTAAAATTACAATTTAATATTCTTACACTTTAAATTATTTTCTTTGCAACTAATGCACGTAAGTTATTACTAAGGAAAAAACATAATACAATTTTCCAATGAAATTTATTTTAACTTATGAAAATAACAATCTTTGACGAAATCACCCTGCGACAAAGAGGACAAACATTTAAATTTTCAACACATTTTTTACAAGCAACAAGGTGTCCACAAGGTTGAAATACAACATTCATTTCTAGATTCATACATATTTTACATAAAAATGAATTTCTAACTATAATTTTACATTCATCACTATCAAGGTGTTTATTTTTAGAGATTTCGATTCCAACACGATCTTTCACTTTTTCTAACAAAACAGTAGTCTTTGAAGCACTTATCTTTTCTACTACATGCTTTGGGGACGTTTTACACAGTCGACGGCAATAATTTTCCTTTCTTCTCACTATAAATTGAATATATTTACAATCAGAGAAAAATTTCCTATGCTCAACCAATGGATCATCATCATTTTCCCAATTTCCCAATAACCCACCACAAGTAAAACAAACAACTATATCATCAAAGCCGGAATAATATAATCCAGACTCTGCCATGTCCTTAACATCGGGTTTATCTTCAGGCCAATCCTTAAAAGTCTCAAGACGTTTTTCAAAGTCCAACATATTAGGATGTTTTGGGGCAATATCTTTTAATTTTTCAGGTGTTTTAGCTGATTTAGACTTGTCTTCTAGATGCACGATTGGTATGTTTTGAGAACCAGATATTAGAAATGAGCATTTCGGGGATTTTCTCATGTGCTCTCTTATCGGCTTTTGTCCTCTAACCCAGTCACGGATAATAACCCGACAGAATGCACACTGTACTTCATCTTTGAATTTCAAGTAAAAAAAAATCCAGCTGCTGCTAGGTCAGCTGATTTGATGTACGATAGAGGCCAAACTTCAGAAAAAGAAATCATTCTATTAGCTTCATATCTCATTACTTCACAGATTTTTTCAACAGTTTCAGAATTGTTTAGTATATATTCTTCTCCATGAATGTCTGCCATTTCACGTTTCAAATTATTCATTTTAACAAAGTTGCTATGAATGACTACCTATACGTGTACTAAAAACATTTTTACAAATTTATAACTGGTGAACAAACAATTTGGAAAAGTTTCTATATTCATGTAAAAGAAAAACTTTATTAAAATAAAGTCTAAAACCTAAAAAATTTTACAATAAAAACTTAGTCACATAATGAAGCTAAAACATTTGTTTGAAATATTTTTACAAGAAATAAAATTCTAAAACTAAAACTTTGCTAAAATAATGATAAACACAGAAAAATATCTGAAAATTTTGCTAAAAAATGATGGTAAATACAGAAAAATAACTTAAAACTTTGCTAAAATAAAAACAAACACAGAAAAATAACTGAAAACTTTATAGAATGAACACTAAAGCCTACAACATATTTACAGTATAAAAACTTAAACACACCACAAAACTAAAATCTTTGTTAAAAGTAGAAACTAGGAAACGAAAAGCTGAAAACTTCGAATTTCCATATCAATATGCATGGCTAAAAAACTTTGTATACACTATCAAAGATATAGCTAAACTCTATCACATCATGATTAACAAGTTGATAAGATATTTGGTTGAAACACTGTGATTCAAACATATTTTCACTCTTTTCTGTCGTACTTTATTACATTTCATACGGTTTTTTTCTGGCCCACAGTATTTGCTGTTACAAAATTATTTTTTTAAGATATGCGCAATAAAAATATATTACTCCATTTTCTTATATTCGCATTTTTTCTTATGAATGTAGCCTTTTTTACCCAATTTTTTTCCAGTTAATTCCTTGCAACTCGCAAAATTTTTTTCAATATAATAGTAGATATTTTCAAAATATGTTCCAAGTTGTATGCACGGCATATCTCTTTTGTTATACTTCAGTATAAATTATATGAAAATTGCCTTATATGAACAAGCACTGGAAAGAATTCCTTGGAAGAAAACACAATAGCTTAGCATTTTTGGGATAACATACAATTCATTGTGAAAATATCCACAAATATCATATTACAAGGAAAAATATATTAACATATCGCTTGCTTTTTACAATATTGTTAAAAATTTCCAAATTTTTTCCATAAAAAAAAAAAAAAACTTAATACAATCAACCAAAAATTTTTTTTAAATTTTACAATACACTTTTTTACATGTGTGTAAACACATGTGCAACATGTGTGTAAACACTTTTTTTTTTTACATGTGTGTACACTCCAACATCATGCAGTTGTTGAATATGAATACTTTTTTCTTAAGTGCAAAATACTTTTTACCTAATTGTTTTACTTGAATGTGAATTAATTTTATTTTCACGTGTTAAATATTTTTTAGTGTTGAACTTTTTTTTTTGTTTCTTTATATGTTGAATATATTTTTTTAAAATTTACTGTTAAATTTTTTTTTACCATGTTAAATTTTTTTTTTACCATGTTAATTTTTTTTTACTTTAATGTTAAATATTTTAAATTATTTAAATATTTTTAATGTTGATTTTTTATGTTAGTTGCTGTTTGAACATGTTTTTTAAGTTTTAATGTAAATATTTTTACTACTAAATAGTTTATTTTTTTATAATTAAAATAATTTTAACTAACTTTTAAATATTTTTATTTTAATGTTGAACTTTTTCTTTTGTTGTAGATTATTTATTACTTTCCATGTTGAATTATTTTTACCCACTCTGTCTACTTTTCTTGGAGTGAAACTACTTTGTTTGGAACATGCTTGCATGATATAAAGGGAGTATTCCTTCAAATACATGGATTCTTTTCAAAAAGATTTAATGACACCAAAACAGCCAAAGAAAGATAAGTGCCATAGATAATCTGAACAAGGAGGAAAATTCCGATAGTGAGAGAGAAACTATGTGTTACAATACTTTCAGCTGAATAGTATAGTAACTTGACGATAAAACAGGGTGTTTATCATGGTGAGCAAGCTGCTGAGAATTTCAAATTTTACTCAAGAAGCATATGAGATACAAAAAAAACAGTATTGAAAATCATAATTTTTTATGTAATTTTTCCAAGATAGATGAAGAAAAATTAACTCTAAAAGGGCCCACTTCTTGTTGTAGATAAGAACATGCATGCATAGTATAAAGGGAGTATTCTTTCAAATACATTCATTCTTTTCAAAAAATTTAATGAAACGAAAACAGCCAAAGAAAGATAAATTCCATAGATAATCTGAATAAGGAAGAAAATTTCGATAATGAGAGAGAAACTATGTGTGGCAAAAATTTCAGCTGAATAATGGGGGTGAATAAACCATGATACCTATGTATCATGGCTATTCCCTCTGTAATGCACTTTTCTCTGAAAAGATGCATAATTATAAAATAATCACTTATTATGTATGTAGGCATGGTATTGGTATGGTATAACAGAATTATCAATGCATATAATTATGCATCTTTTCAGAGAAAAGTGCATTACAGAGGGAATAGCCATGATACATAGGTATCATGGTTTATTCACCCCCATTATTCAGCTGAAATTTTTGCCACACATAGTTTCTCTCTCATTATCGAAATTTTCTTCCTTATTCAGATTATCTATGGAATTTATCTTTCTTTGGCTGTTTTCGTTTCATTAAATTTTTTGAAAAGAATGAATGTATTTGAAAGAATACTCCCTTTATACTATGCATGCATGTTCTTATCTACAACAAGAAGTGGGCCCTTTTAGAGTTACTTTTTCTTCATCTAGCTTGGAAAAATTACATAAAAAATTATGATTTTCAATACTGTTTTTTTGTATCTCATATGCTTCTTGAGTAAAATTTGAAATTCTCAGCAGCTTGCTCACCATGATAAACACCCTGTTTTATCGTCAAGTTACTATACTATTCAGCTGAAAGTATTGTAACACATAGTTTCTCTCTCACTATCGGAATTTTCCTCCTTGTTCAGATTATCTATGGCACTTATCTTTCTTTGGCTGTTTTGGTGTCATTAAATCTTTTTGAAAAGAATCCATGTATTTGAAGGAATACTCCCTTTATATCATGCAAGCATGTTCCAAACAAAGTAGTTTCACTCCAAGAAAAGTAGACAGAGTGGGTAAAAATAATTCAACATGGAAAGTAATAAATAATCTACAACAAAAGAAAAAGTTCAACATTAAAATAAAAATATTTAAAAGTTAGTTAAAATTATTTTAATTATAAAAAAATAAACTATTTAGTAGTAAAAATATTTACATTAAAACTTAAAAAACATGTTCAAACAGCAACTAACATAAAAAATCAACATTAAAAATATTTAAATAATTTAAAATATTTAACATTAAAGTAAAAAAAAATTAACATGGTAAAAAAAAAATTTAACATGGTAAAAAAAAATTTAACAGTAAATTTTAAAAAAATATATTCAACATATAAAGAAACAAAAAAAAAAGTTCAACACTAAAAAATATTTAACACGTGAAAATAAAATTAATTCACATTCAAGTAAAACAATTAGGTAAAAAGTATTTAGCACTTAAGAAAAAAGTATTCATATTCAACAACTGCATGATGTTGGAGTGTACACACATGTAAAAAAAAAAAAGTGTTTACACACATGTTGCACATGTGTTTACACACATGTAAAAAAGTGTATTGTAAAATTTAAAAAAAATTTTTGGTTGATTGTATTAAGTTTTTTTTTTTTTTATGGAAAAAATTTGGAAATTTTTAACAATATTGTAAAAAGCAAGCGATATGTTAATATATTTTTCCTTGTAATATGATATTTGTGGATATTTTCACAATGAATTGTATGTTATCCCAAAAATGCTAAGCTATTGTGTTTTCTTCCAAGGAATTCTTTCCAGTGCTTGTTCATATAAGGCAATTTTCATATAATTTATACTGAAGTATAACAAAAGAGATATGCCGTGCATACAACTTGGAACATATTTTGAAAATATCTACTATTATATTGAAAAAAATTTTGCGAGTTGCAAGGAATTAACTGGAAAAAAATTGGGTAAAAAAGGCTACATTCATAAGAAAAAATGCGAATATAAGAAAATGGAGTAATATATTTTTATTGCGCATATCTTAAAAAAATAATTTTGTAACAGCAAATACTGTGGGCCAGAAAAAAACCGTATGAAATGTAATAAAGTACGACAGAAAAGAGTGAAAATATGTTTGAATCACAGTGTTTCAACCAAATATCTTATCAACTTGTTAATCATGATGTGATAGAGTTTAGCTATATCTTTGATAGTGTATACAAAGTTTTTTAGCCATGCATATTGATATGGAAATTCGAAGTTTTCAGCTTTTCGTTTCCTAGTTTCTACTTTTAACAAAGATTTTAGTTTTGTGGTGTGTTTAAGTTTTTATACTGTAAATATGTTGTAGGCTTTAGTGTTCATTCTATAAAGTTTTCAGTTATTTTTCTGTGTTTGTTTTTATTTTAGCAAAGTTTTAAGTTATTTTTCTGTATTTACCATCATTTTTTAGCAAAATTTTCAGATATTTTTCTGTGTTTATCATTATTTTAGCAAAGTTTTAGTTTTAGAATTTTATTTCTTGTAAAAATATTTCAAACAAATGTTTTAGCTTCATTATGTGACTAAGTTTTTATTGTAAAATTTTTTAGGTTTTAGACTTTATTTTAATAAAGTTTTTCTTTTACATGAATATAGAAACTATTCCAAATTGTTTGTTCACCAGTTATAAATTTGTAAAAATGTTTTTAGTACACGTATAGGTAGTCATTCATAGCAACTTTGTTAAAATGAATAATTTGAAACGTGAAATGGCAGACATTCATGGAGAAGAATATATACTAAACAATTCTGAAACTGTTGAAAAAATCTGTGAAGTAATGAGATATGAAGCTAATAGAATGATTTCTTTTTCTGAAGTTTGGCCTCTATCGTACATCAAATCAGCTGACCTAGCAGCAGCTGGATTTTTTTTTACTTGAAATTCAAAGATGAAGTACAGTGTGCATTCTGTCGGGTTATTATCCGTGACTGGGTTAGAGGACAAAAGCCGATAAGAGAGCACATGAGAAAATCCCCGAAATGCTCATTTCTAATATCTGGTTCTCAAAACATACCAATCGTGCATCTAGAAGACAAGTCTAAATCAGCTAAAACACCTGAAAAATTAAAAGATATTGCCCCAAAACATCCTAATATGTTGGACTTTGAAAAACGTCTTGAGACTTTTAAGGATTGGCCTGAAGATAAACCCGATGTTAAGGACATGGCAGAGTCTGGATTATATTATTCCGGCTTTGATGATATAGTTGTTTGTTTTACTTGTGGTGGGTTATTGGGAAATTGGGAAAATGATGATGATCCATTGGTTGAGCATAGGAAATTTTTCTCTGATTGTAAATATATTCAATTTATAGTGAGAAGAAAGGAAAATTATTGCCGTCGACTGTGTAAAACGTCCCCAAAGCATGTAGTAGAAAAGATAAGTGCTTCAAAGACTACTGTTTTGTTAGAAAAAGTGAAAGATCGTGTTGGAATCGAAATCTCTAAAAATAAACACCTTGATAGTGATGAATGTAAAATTATAGTTAGAAATTCATTTTTATGTAAAATATGTATGAATCTAGAAATGAATGTTGTATTTCAACCTTGTGGACACCTTGTTGCTTGTAAAAAATGTGTTGAAAATTTAAATGTTTGTCCTCTTTGTCGCAGGGTGATTTCGTCAAAGATTGTTATTTTCATAAGTTAAAATAAATTTCATTGGAAAATTGTATTATGTTTTTTCCTTAGTAATAACTTACGTGCATTAGTTGCAAAGAAAATAATTTAAAGTGTAAGAATATTAAATTGTAATTTTAAAAATATATATCTAAAATATAAAGTGATGCCCTAAATATTAATTTTTCATAAAAAAAAAATGAAATAATGGAAAATAAATTTAACTCATAAGAATAAATTTCACTAACGTTGTATGTATAAGCACAATCATAAAAAATATGTGAAAGGTTTCTCGAATAAAAAAGCTGCAAATAAAAACTTTCGTAAAATGTTACGTTAATAATTCTGTAAAGAAATACTTTTGTATAATTTTTTTTTCCGAAAATTCGGTTTCGTGTAGAAAATATGAAAAGAAATTATTTTTATTCTAAAAAATTTCCTTTTCACTAAAACATAACTTACTCTTAAAAATTACATCTTCTTAAGTAATTTAAATAAAAGTATCATGAAGAGAAGTATTTTATGGTAAGCTTAGTAAAAACTTTTTAAGTTATTTATGAAATAGAAAGAAATCCAATCTGCAAATAATTCAAGTTATTCCTGAAAAAAAAGTAACCTAATCTGCAAATAATTAAAGATATTCCTGAAAGGAAAACAAACACCAAAGAAAAACAAAAATAAGAAAAACCAAATTAAAGTTAAAACAACAAATTTTATTTAGGTTTTAACAAAATGATACAGAGACATCGATCTTTACAATCTAAGTTACAATCGATCTTCCATCTTAAGTTAGGATTATCATGAATACACAATTTTTTAACTTCTTCTAAAAATTTCAATACATTGAATCCGTCAAAAAAATCACCACACGACATAAAGTAAACAAATTTATGAAGTTTTACATTTTCTTTTACAAAACATACAGCTATGTCTTTCCAGTCAATAGAGAAATAGGCTAAAGTAAAGTACTCATGAGTACACAATCTGGGAGCAATATAATTCTTTAAACACTTACGGAGAGCTGTGTGAATATCACCCCATCCAGCAGGCGTATCGTTATCGGCGAAATCATCCTGTTCCTCCTCTGGATAATTTTCCAATTCATCACTCACGTAACGTGCGAAGGAGTCGATCAGAAGAGAGCATTTCAAGCTATTGTTTATCTCTTTCACACAAGCTTCCAACGATGATATTTGAGAAGAAGTCAGATACACACTAATAGGATCGAACGCTAAGGTGTTGTCTTTTTTGCGAAACACTTGCTGTAACACTAACTCCACAGAATCGCTTTCGCTACACACCTTAGAGAAACACAAGTCGCTTTCGATGAGTTCGGTATAGTTCACCTTAAATCCAGTAAAAAAGTTTAGTCGTCCTATGAATTTGTACCAAATCCTTGGATGGAATGACATTCCTTTCTTTGTTGGAGAAAGAAATCCTTTCTCATTTTCAGAATAATTTCGTATATTCACTCGTGACACCCCCTTAAAATCGTTCACGAGTACAAACATGTTGTCTCCTATATGAAACATTCCTTTCGGCAAGTTTTTCATAGATAGAGAAGAATCCGATTTTACCTCTGGATTAAAGCAGAATACTTTATCCACTGCCACTCTCTTGAACTCTCGCAAAGTCATCTGCTGCTCGCTTGATCTTTTCATATCCACTATTTAAGAAAGTAAAAAAAAAAGTCAATGCGTATGTTTTCGGTGATATCTGCAAGCGAAGTGATTCTAACCTATATTATTTCTGCAATAAGAACTTCTCAGCCAATAGAAATATCTGCAGTCGATAATTATTTAGTCTCGCTGTTTTATACAGCATGCCTCATCCTGATTGGTCAAGAACGAACCAAAGAGGTTAATGAGTGCCCCCTGATTGGTTAATGCCAACGAGGGGTTCCCTCCCCTTGATTAACAGTGTCCAAAGCAATACACGTTTGGACGAGAACAAACAACAATAACTCCCGCCTTTCCCTGCAGGGCATCGTCTCTCCACCTTCTTTTGGCGACTGTCTCAATCAACAACAAAATCGTGTTGGAACGTGTTTGCTGTATCACATCAAAGAACCCTCACCGCTATTTCACCCCTCTCTTTATTGTTCGCTCCTTTCAATGGTGACTGCGATGGCTATTCACACCTTTTTATGGTCCAATTTGGAAGGCGCTACTGTCGCGTGCGGTTCTATTTGTTAACAATAGCCAAAGCACACGTATTTGTTGTAGTTTGCCGCCTCTATACAAATACGTCGTTTTATCCTCCCTTTAAGTGGAGCGTTTAAATCTCCATATCCTGATGTCGGTGTCTTGTGATGCTATTCATGTAACCTGTTACTACAGGCTATCCGACGGAGTGTCGCCGTCTTGAACTCTGCTTGATTCCATTCAAACGTGCATGGAGCTGTGAACTTCAAAAAGTCGCTCAATTTAGACATATTACAGTAGTCTTGAGAAAAAGTATATTGTCTGGGAAATTGACTTCTCCTATTGTCATGTGGGGGTAGTGTACGTGAATAGTATCGCTGCAGCTGTGTAACTATAGGGGATATACCATGGCAGTAGATCTAAATCCAAAAGAGAGAGATATTTAAGTGCATCCCAGGTAGCACATGTTGGCTGGCCAATATTGTATCGACGATATTGGCGAATGCTAATATGGCCTAGCCAGGTAATGTCACCTGATATCGCAATTCAATAATGGCAGATATCACACAATATCAACCGATATTGTCATTCGATATCGCTGAGGGGGTGATTTGGATAATGGCCAATATTGTATCGACGATATTGGCGAATGCTAATATGGCCTAGCCAGGCAATGTCGCCTGATATTGCAATTCAATAATGGCAGATATCACACAATATCGACCGATATTGTCATTCGATATCGCTGAGGGGGTGATTTGGATAATGGCCAATATTGTATCGACGATATTGGCAAATGCTAATATGGCCTAGCCAGGTAATGTCGCCTGATATCGCAATTCAATAATGGCAGATATCACACAATATCGATCGATATTGTCATTCGATATCGCTGAGGGGGTGATTTGGATAATGGCCAATATTGTATCGACGATATTGGCAAATGCTAATATGGCCTAGCCGGGTAATGTCGCCTGATATCGCAAAGCAATAATGGCAGATATCACACAATATCGACTGATATTGTATCGACGATATTGGTTCCCATGTTATCCTATGGAGCACGCAAGCCAAAAAGTCCAAAAATTGTTTTTTCGACCCTCGTTCCTACTCTAATCACACGACGAATGTCTTCACTCGAGTTATGGACCCTTTACGATGTATGCTACCCGACAAAACTTGAATAACAGCCTAAATATCTATATTATGTTGATTATGGGGTCTAATTTGAACCCACAAAGAAAACTTAATGCAGAGATTTAAGCTGTTATTCTAGTTATGTCGGGTAGCATACATCATCAAGGGTGCATAACTCGAGTGAAGACATTCATCGTGTGATTAGAGTAGGAATGAGAGGGTCGAAAAACCAATCTCGGGACTTTTTGGCTTGTGTGCTCCATAGGATAACATGGGGGAACTACATGGCCAATGCGGTACTTCGATATTATCCGAAATTCTGAAAAAAATCAAGGGTACTCTCTGCCACCTTAAACAACTTTTCCACGCACTAACGCATCATCAAACTATAAAAAAATAGGTTTTTTTTCGTTACACACTATTGTACACTACAGCTTTATGTTTTTCTCATTTGACAAATATTTCCTTAAAGGCAACCCTTGTCTTTATGTTGATAAATACATTATAATTTAATAATTTGTTTATAAATTAAATAAAAGTAAGTTATAAATTTTTAAAAGCAAGGTTTTATTTTAACAAACACATTCAAAAGTTTCTAGGGCGGTTGCTTAGAGCGATTTTCGACGTGATTGCAAATGATCTATATTCTATACATTTCCAGGGGTTCATCCAGGTTTTTCTGCCAGGGGTCTGTTATAGGAATTTTGTGAAAAATCAAATGGAATTTTGTGAAAAATTAAATCGAATTTTGTTGAATTGAAGGGTTTGTAGTACAAAAACAACATTCCAACTGTAAAAATGATCCCAAAACTGAAAAATTTCCATTCAAAAATTATCAAAACACTATCTGAAAACAACTTTCAAACCACTTTTGGTTTTTGGGAGAAGTCCTTTTCGGGAACTGGAATTTTGGGAAGGGTCCCCAAAACGGACCCAATTTCTCTCTAGATGAACCCCTGATTTCATTCTATAAAATAAAATTAAACAGTAGTGTATTAAGAGAAATAAAATACAGAAAAATATACATGACATTTTTTTTATTTTTGTAAAAAAATATTCAAATTCAGAGGAAACAAAATGTCCAGATTCTTCAATAAACCACAGTATAATAATAATTCAATAAACCACAGTATATAAATTTTACTGCATAACAAAACAATTTTCAATTGACACAGATATACATTACAATTACAAAATATAATTATTTGATCCAATGTATAAAGAATCTTTAAAAAAGGTTTAGCTTTGTAATTTCAATTAAAACAATTGTAAAAAAACAGCTTCATATTTTTTGACATAACATTAGGAAACCTTTTTTATACTTTCTTTAACTGTTAATCAATTCCCATAATCAAAATGTTGACCTTTCTTTAAAAAAAACAAATTTGGTTAAAAACAGAGTTGCACATAACTCATTTCACTTTGTTTTTCTTACAAAATCATGTGGTTGCTATCATATTATAAAATCAGCTACTAATAGAAATTAAAATATTTAAATGTAAAAAAGCTGTCACATTTTTTTTATAATTAGGAGGAGACAAAATAGTTTAGTTTTTGTAATAGTTCAGTTCTTGTTCAGCATTTCACAATGCAATATTTTATATAATCTGTTAAAGATCCCTTATAAACAAAATTTCAAATTAAAGAACAAACAAGACGTGTTATGAATATAGGGAAATATTGTATGTTCATGTTTTATGACATATCTTCTGCACTACAGTTTGCCTCAGACAGGCGAATTATTCTTGCATTTCAATCTCCAGCGCTGGCTAAAACTTTCATGTAATCAGACACTTTCACTAAACTTTCACTAGTAATCTGACATGGTTTCTTTGGTAGAGTCTTTAAATGTCATTGCAGCAGCAGCTAATTAAGAAAAAGGTTTATATTTTTTAAGATGGTAAAAAATTTTAAGTATTAAAAATGTTGAAATTTTAAAATGAAAATTTCTACAAAATGTTCTCATCAAAAAAGAATAGCTGTATTAATATAATTAAGGTCACGATATCTTTCATTAATTAAAGCAATTGAATTACAATCATAAGTTAGCATGAAAGTTATCCCCTAAGAAACTCTAACGAACACCAGTTAACACCAAGAGTAATTATAATCATACAGGCAAATAATTTTTAATAAACCTATTAATATTGATGAAAGGGACTGAAAAATATTTTTGGGCCCCTCCCGAAATAAATATCTATATTCGCCAGCACTGATTCAAAACTAAAACAGGCATGTGATTGCTCAAGAAAGAAATTATCTGAAAATTTTTAGATATTTACAGTGGTATAGTAATTTATTTCGTGAAGGACCCAAATTCCTCAGCCTCTTCCCATATGAAGACTTATGGGGAAGAATGGTTTTTGTCCATTTCAACACATCTTAAGTATAGGTTGACGGTAGCCATGTTTGACTACAGCAGGGGTCGCAGTGACATTTCCAAAAAATATAGGATTTTTAAAAATAAAATATAGGAGTGTCAAAAAATCTTGTTTGTGAGGGTGTAATTAATTTCCAGGGTGTAATTAACCAAAAAGCATAGAAGAGGAATTCAAAAATTATACACTTACTTTTTGGTATTTATTTTAAGATTTAGCATAATATTAAAAAAAAAGTGCTGAATCATAAAGTTCTAAGTGTAAAGGGGGGTTTGGGGGTCCTCCCCCATAAAAATTTTTTAAAATTTTACCCAAAAAAACAGAGGTTTAACTTGTATTTACAACTTAGGAAATCCTTAAGAAAAATAGTTGAAAACACTGACTAAAATCGATGAAAACGTGATCTGAGAGGTATCACAACTTATTGGACTCCTCTGACTACGCTTAAGTTTTTTCGGCATCGTAATTACAATGTGGAAAGAAGCCAGATTCAACTAGGTAGTAGGTGCCGGAAAAACGGTACTCACGCGAAAAATCTTTATTTTTCGACTTTTCCGCAGAATTTGATCCCAAACAACGGATTGATGGCTTCTACCACTATTTTTTTCCACAAAGCTACATCGCTAGAAGCCGACTTCAACTTGGCACCCGCGGGCGTCCAAGAAAGAAGTCGCGAGAAGAACAAGCAACACGAAACTTGCGAAAAAAGAATCGTGATTTTTCCACTTTAAATCGTTATTTTTCTCGGAAATAATATGCAAAGTAAAAAAATCTAGGGGGTCATGGGAGAAACGTCTCCGTTCTTTAAGGAATGGGACGTTTTCAGCGCGAATTTTAACACGCTGAGTAAAAATATAGGAAATATAGGAGGCTTATCAAAATATAGGAGAATATAGGAGTTTTTTTACTAATTTTTCAAAAACATAGGATTTATAGGAAATATAGGAGGTCTGCGACCCCTGCTACAGCTAAAACTTTCGACCCGGCAAACTGGCCTAAAGGAAAAAAATTTAAACTTTGAATCTTAATAATTCTAAAACTAATTCGAATTTTTTAAAAAACGAAACGACAATCTTTTTGTAAAAAGTAATTGTATATGTGTGTAAAATATTGTACTTCTACCATGATTAGTTTTTCTTTTATAACGAAAATAGTGTTTCGATTATTTCATTGGCTGCTGTGACATGAGTTAGCAAGTTTGGCGTCGGGCCAAAAGTTTAAGCTGTGGTCAAACATGGCGACCGACAACCTATACTAAAGATGAGCTCAAATGAACAAAAACCATTCTTCCCCATAGGTCTTCATATACAATAGGTTCAATTTAGCTTTTTAATACTTTTATACTAAACTCAATCTAAAAATAATTGTGAATACTCAAGTTACAAATACCAAAGGGGGTAAGGGGGTCCTGCCCCAGAAATACCACTAAAATTTACCCAGAAATACCATTGACCAATACCACTAAAATAAGCAGATTTTCGCTAATTAGCCGAAAATTCACATTCCTGTTAAAAATAAGAGCTCCCATCCATGGCCATATTGATATTCAAGGGGGTAGGGGAGTTGACCCACATTCCAAAATTATTATGTTGCTTTTTGCTCTGAAGATTATACAAGGAGTGATACACCTCGAGTGCAACCAAAATGGTCCCCGATGTCCAAAAAGGAGTCACAAAACTACTTCTTAGAGTCAAATTACAAAAACTTATACTACCTCAAAAACCCTCTTTGTTTTCACCTTACCCACAAAACTTATACATACATTTCATTAAAGGTCAGAAACCCCTTTCTGTTCCCCTTTCAGAAACCCTTTCTTTCATACTGTGGTTAAGGTCCTCTCACGAGGCTTTAAAATTGGTGGTTCAATTCGGTTAACGTTCTTGCTAAATATCGCCATTCTCTTTTGGAGCCCAAAAAGTAGAAATATTGCTAAATAATTTCAAAATCATGGATAAAAATGTTTAGTTAGATCAATAATTGATCTCCACAAACATAAAAAAAAGTCGACCCTGCTTGATCCCCTCCTAAGTAACTATGTTTCTGTCCCTCTATTCTCAAAAAATCCTTTTCCAAGTCATTGTTTTATTTAAGAATCTTCATACAAATAGAAAATGTATTTTCCATAATTTATGAATTAAAAATAAGTCATAAATTATGGAAACTGGTAACAATTGAAAATTGGGACGGTGCTAGTTTGGGTGCATTTTCACAGTAAGAAACCGAGAAAACTGTATGGGTATGACATAACAAAGCTTGTATGGAGAATGTTTTCCTTAAGCAAAGAGTAAATGGTTCAATTCTGTTAACGTTTCCGCCAAATACCACCATGCTTTTCTGGACACTAAAGAGTCTAGAAATATTGCTAAATAATTTCAAACTCACAGATTAAAACACATCAATAGATGTTCTGTTTATCAATAAATAACAGAATTTTTTTTTCAATATTTTGAATGTATGGCATTCAAAAGAGATTGGCAATATTTAGCAAGAACATTAACAGAATTGAACCATGTAAATAAATGTGAATAGCTGGTGAGCTGATTAAGATTTATAATGGCTTACCAGTACTCTTCGTAGTGAGAGTGGTCTGAGGATGAATAGTTGACTTCTAGAATATAGATGCTATGTTCTCGATATAGATGGGTACTCAGTTTGCTTTAAGAAAAAATATTTGGATTAGAAAAAACTTTATAGATTCAAAATAATAATAATTAGACATAGGTATTGAAATTAACTTTAAAATAACTACACAATTTCAAGAAAAAATATATTTTCAAGATATTAAAGTTGGTGGGGTTTTACCAATTGAATACAGTGTGCACCAGAATGAATAGAATATGCGAGATATGCACCAGAAGAAGTAAAGAACCGAGTCTAAGGAAAACTCACCAATTTTGTTGCTCAACTTATGGTTTATTGCTCTTGAACTACAAAAGGGGATTTCAAACCACCAGCCATCCGTTTCTTGATTTGTTTGTATAAAATAAGTTTGATAGTCTATCAGCAAGCCGTGGTGGCGCCCTCTGGATCTGTGATGCTTAAGCTCGAATATCCAGTTGGTATATACTGTAAAATCATAAATTTTAATAACAGGATTTATTATAAAAGCTGTTGTTTTTTTAATTAATTAAAGAATAGAAAAGCAGATTAACAGTTACTACCATCTTATTGCAGAAAAACTTTTTCAAAATAGTAGTAAACGAATAGACTTCAATAACATTTCAGTAATTTAAAAAAATAATACGCAACTAGAAAAGTTTTAAATTTTAAAATAAGGAAAAATATTAGAAGCAACAGTAGGTAGTAAAATTATATTTGAATGGTTAATTCCAGTTACAAACAATAAAAATTCTACATTAAGTATTAACCAATTAATATAATTGAAAATGCATGGACAAAAATTTGCCATACAAATCAGTTCATGTAAAAAGAAATCATGATATTGAATTCAGTGCAAAATTATCATATTATAGAATTCTGAGTTTTAATTTTTTTATAGTAATACGAGACAGTGATAATGTACTGGTTAGTGGTTACATATAATTTTCAAACAGCAACAAGATAAACTTAATTTGAAATGATCCATCTGTAAATTTGATTCACTGATCGCTTAACTAATTCTTAATATTCCATACCTAATAATATTGAATTATTTAACATAACTAGGAATAAGCTTTTAAATAACTTACTTGCCGTACCAAGAACTTGCCGACCAACTGTCCGTGAGCTGTCCGTTCCGTTGTCGGTTTGTTTTTGTTGATGCTCGATTTGAAGTGATCAGAGTTGAGATGTAATCTTCCAGCTTGAAAGTCGTTGCGGAATTTATCCGTGAGGTAATAATAATAAAAATTATAGTTCTAAAAGTGATTATCACCTGCTGCATTCGATAATTACTCAAAACTATTAGGTTTAGTTTTTTTAAAGAATTTTTAATGTCTTCAGGTATATTTTAACTTTTAAGAAAAGACAATAAAACAACTCAACTTTTGGCACAGCATTACAAGTAGGAAACAGTTTCTTCTCTCTACAGAAGAAATAGCTCTACAGATTCGATATTAGTTTACATCTTATCTTAGGTATCTTAGTTTACAGTGGTTTAAACTTTAAAGCGGTTTTAACTTTAAACCTAATAAAAAATAAGGAGAATTTTTTTAAATTTCAGTGGTTTTTTAATGTCAAATAGATTTCTTTTAATATTCAATGGGTTTTTTCAAAACTTAGGATATTTTAAAATTTTAATGGTTTTTTTTTCAAAATTTAAACTAGGTTAATTTTTTTTCGAGCGTGGTTGACTTTTTTCAATTTATAATAACTACCACAATTATAGCGCGATTTGAACGAAAATTAAATATAATGCACAAAATTAAAAAATTAAATATAATATATGTATACTACAAGATTCCGTCCACTATTGATCCATTTATTAATTTTAATATAGTGTTATTTGAATATTACGGAGAAACTTCGGACTACTGTAGAGCGCTTACTGTATGAGGCCCACCTTAATCCAATACACCGTTTTAAACCGCACAACGCCAGGTATAACATAAAAATTTCAACACAGCTCAAGCAAAAATACTTTTATTCAAGTATTACGGAAATATCTTTAATTTAATATAAATCATGAAATATATACCCGATCCCTTAGTGTGACACATAGTTGTAATCAGCTCAATGTCCCGAACAACATACTAGGGCCATATGCAGCTGCCATCGTCTATCGAAATAAAAGGTTATCAACCTGTTACTTCTGCTACTCGTATCGAGTCACGTGGTCAAAAACGAGCTCGATACCTCCGGAGGGTCTCGAATATTGGTCACGTGAATCGAAGTGAATTCTGATTGGATGGTAGCTAGCACGTCATCCTTACGTCAGGTGAAGCGAGTCCAATGGGGTCAATTTATCGCCAGATGGCGTTAGTAATACTGGTAGTTCCATTGGTCAACCTGTGAGCGCCGACGTCATGGAGAAAAACGATTGTGACACTGCTGAATCGCTTTTTTCGATTTACGATGCCATTACAAATATTCGATATTCGGTTCGATTCGATGGCAGCTGCATGTGGCCCTAGAATTTCATAAATCGACAATGACTTTGGGAAAAAAGAATACACTATGCTTTCAAACTTTGATCCAAAATACGCCCCGCAATATGGAGAACACCCCTTAGCAATTTCTATTTCCTTAAAGTATTTTTAATTACCTTCACAACGATGTATAACACTTGTAATTCGAACAAAATGTAAACAAACTTTGAACTCGAAATCAGCCGAAAAAATGGAGTGATTGGCATCATGGACAAGTAAACATTATTCGGCTTCAAAAAATCCTGAAATACGCCCTAATCACCATGGCAACCCGTAATTCTGGAAAAACTTTGCCATAACGGTCCTTTACTCATAAGTAAAAGAAAAACAATTTTAAAATTATAATTACGGATTTATAAGCGAAATGCGGACTTGTGTTTTTTAACGATACCGAGAACTTTTTTCCAAACTCTAATAACTTACTAAATATGGAAGGTATATTCATGAAAATTGGATATGACGTGCATATAGATGCATATTTCAAGAAACAATTACCTTTTAAACTATTATTAAAAAACTATTGTGCTTTATTTAAGAATTTTCGACGTTTTTCGGTAAAGCATCGGACTATCACAGAATCCGTAATAATAACCACAAAGGCGCACAGGCACAACATATTAGAATTCCATAATCATAGCTGTATAGTACAAAGAAAGTTATAAAACCTATGGAAAAACTAAACTGATATTATTTTGACAGAACATATTTAACACAGAAAGAAGTCCTAAAATTTGAAAAAACCCACTTACTATAGGAGAAACCCCTGATTTTTTAAAATACTCACACTTTTTCCAAAAAACCCATATAAAACTGGGTTTTTTGGAAAGGAGGGTTTTATTGAAAAACCCGAAAAAACCCAACCGGCTTGGGTTTTTTAAAAAAAAACCCGGGTTTTTGCCAACCCTGGGGCTTAGCACCCTTCTGCTTGTATTGGGGGGGGGGCTCAAGCACCCTTAAACTTTTCGGGGGGATAGCCATTATCCCACCTTTTTATGCTCACAATCCAGGAACAGCTATTCAGTGTTCCTACAACAAAATTCTAATTCTACCAGTTACCCAGTGAAACAATGAATTATCTATAATTATTTTTTTAATTAATTTAACTTGACAATTTTTGACAATTTTTTTATCCGGTTAAATACGTTAAATTTAAAAATTAATAACTAATTTTTGTCAGCTTGACAATTTTAAGAAAATTTTCTACTAGACCAATTATATCTGGCTAATAGAAAATTCGGCATATTGGCTTTTTACTGTACTAGGCTCACGATATCAAAAAAATTGGCCACGGTCTTCGTTTCGATTGGGACGATAACGGTGAATATCAATCAATGTCGCGAAAAATATGACGATATTAACGAATATTGGTCAATATTGACACACAGATATCAGTAACACAATATCGCTGAACATTGTTCAATATCGCGAAAAAATATGACGATATCAATCAAAATCGGCTTATATTTTCGTTTTGATATCACTGGCACGATATCGGTGAATATCAAACAATGTTGGAAAAAAATATGAAAACTTCAAAATCTTTAATAATTGGTTAAAACATTCCAATATCATTATTTATGTAGCTTTTGAACTAAATTGAAGAACTTCATAATATTTTAGGACGGTACACTAATTATTTAAATTTACACAATATTGAGCTATATCGAGCAATATCGCAATTCAATATTCGATATTCCTCGCGATATTGGCCAATAACCTCTGGATATCGGCCAATATCGCTGTGCTACCTGGGTCCCTTGCCTTTTTATTTTCGCCAGTTACTCAGACTGGTTTCTAAAAACTAATGAAAATTTTCCTTTATTCCCAATTAGAAAAAATATCGGCTTATTATTTGGTCTTCGGAAACTAGACTCACGATATCAAAGAAATTGTTCACGGTTTTCGTTAATAGACATCAGTGGCACGTTATCGGCGAATATCAATCAATATCACGAAAAAATATGACGATATCAAAAAAAATTAGCCAATATTGGCATAAGATATCAATAACACAATATCGGTGAACATTGTTCAATGTCGCAAAAAATATGACGATATCAATAAAAATTAGCCAATATTGACACACAGATATCAGTAACACAATATCGCTGAACATTGTTCAATATCGCGAAAAAATATGACGATATCAATACAAATTGGCCAATATTTTCGTTTTGATATCACTGACACGATATAGGTAAATATCAGACAATGTTGGAAAAAAATATGAAAATTTCAAAATCTTTAATAATTGGTTAAAACATTCCAATATCATTATTTATGTAGCTTTTGAACTAAATTATAGAACTTCATAATATTTTAGGACTGTGCACTAATTATTTAAATTTACACAATATTGAGCTATATCGAGCAATATCGCAATTCGATATTCGATTTTCCATGGCATTCGCGATATTGGCCAATACCCTCTGGGTGTCGGCCGATATCGCTGTGCTACCTGGGATGGAGCGGTGAACTTCAAAGTCGTTCACTCAATTTAGACAACTACAGTAGTCTTGAGAAATTGGCTTCTCCTATTGTCATGTGGGGGTAGTGTACGTGAATAGTATCGTTGCAGCTGTGTAACAAGAGGGGGGATACCATGGGAATAGATCTAAATCCTAAATAGATATGAAAAGTTTTCTAAAATTTTAGTTAATTAAATATATTAAAAATCGACAAGACCTTTGTATAGGATTGAAGTATGTCACACTTGCTTTTAAAGTGAAATCAATAATCGGTTTGAATGTGTAATTAGGCTCTAGTCCTGTCTTGAACCTGTTCGAACATGTTTCAATGACGTCATACCGTTTTAATTTCCCGCTCAAGTGTATTCCTACACGAAAGATGCGTGATTAGGCTCTAGTCCTGTCTTGAACGAGTTCGTCATTGTTCGAACAAATACTTTCCCCAAAATATGAGAGTGATTGTCAAGTGCTGGTGAGTTAAAAAAAGCAATTTTAAAAATAATTTATGAAAAAGTATTATTATTATCAAATTAAGCGATTTTGTTACTATTATATGAGTATTGAGGAGAAATTTAAAACGATAACCGGGGAACGTTCTCATTGGTTGAAACAATGTATCCTACAATACGATTGGCTTGTCCTCCACGATTCATGTTCGAAAAGAATGAAACTTTGTTGGGTAGCAAATGAAAAAATCGTATATTCCCTAAATGTAACATAAAAAAATTAAAAGTTTAGTTAAATAAAAAAAACTGCAAGTACTTTGATCTGCCAATAAAAGTGATTGCCTTGTGTTGGTAAGTTAAAAAAATCCATTTTAAAAAAATATTATTTCTAATAATTTAATAATTAATTAATTAATATAAAAGAGGCTGAAAAAAATCCTGTGAAATTAATATTTTAATAATAATTAAGGAAATAATAAATCAGGCTGAAATAAAATACATGTCCTGTGAATTAATAAATAATAAATTAATAAATTTCTGTGAACATCCTGTCTTGAACGTGTTGGTCCCTGTTCGAACATGTTTCAATGACGTCACAGTCATTAAAATATCCAAAGGTAAATACCGTTGCCATTCCATAAAAACCAAACTTTAAAACGAAAAAAAGTTAAAGTCCAAAATAAAAAATATCGCAGCGCCCCCTACCAGCAGCAGGTAAACAACTCAACCATGACGTCACACCCATTAGGGTCATAAATCATCCAATTAGGGGTAATTAACTAATTAGTGTAATTAATTAGGGTAATTAAGTCATTAGGGACACGCCCCTTTAAGACAATAGTGAGACACGCCCACTTCCGGTGACGTCACAAGCCACGCCCCCTGACGTCACGAGGCCACGCCCCTCTGACGTCACAGGCCACGCCCCCTCTGACGTCACAGGCCACGCCCACTTCCGGTCACGTGGTATGACGTCACTTCCGTAGACCAGAGTGCTTCACATACTACTATCGCTTGTCCATGAGATGCAAACTGCATGCACGCCCACGCGTACGCAATAAAATAAGCGTGTCGAGAAGACACCCCTTCCTAAATTAGCTGTCAAGTTATAGAAACATATTTTTAAACTTAGTACATTAAGAAGATGTATAGTTCTGTATGTCTCCATAACAGTAATGGTTTTAACTTCTCTTTGAAGAATGAAACTCTAAAAATATACTTCAAAATCTTGTTCCGCAAAATGTTAGCCTCTTTCAAAAATAATTTCCATTTGAAGAGAAGGAGCCCTTAACCTCCTTGTTCATCGGCAAGCAATCAATATCTAAATAGTTAACGCCAAAATCTATTAAACGCAATGGGTGGTGGATATTATCACATTATAATGAAATGAGTATGATGCAGTGTTGTTATACACAAGAAAACTTATTGATCGTAGGCCATAAATAGGATAATAATGTTGCCAGGGCTCAACGAAAGGTTATGACGAAAGGAATAAAAGATCCGAAACCCGACAAAGGGTTTCATTTCCTGTTCTTTGAGAGAATGTCGTTTTGGTGGTCTTCCCACATACAGAAAATCCAAGTTCTTCAATAACGTTCATCAAAATTAAGATTTAAAATTATGTTTGGATGGAATAAGAGGTTTTTTGAATTAATTCGGGGAGAAATATGAATTCGTAATATACAGGGTGTTTCGAAAGTCCGTTTCGCGGCTTTTATTTGAAACCAACGTGTCCTAGGGTCAAGGAAGTAGGGTCTACCCCTGGTAAGTGACTCTGAAGAATCTATTGAGATGACTTACAGCGCCCTTAGCGGCGAAATAAAAAAAGTTAAAAAAATTATTTAAAAACGGAAGGAGATAGAGCAAAAACCTCAATATAAGAGTATTGTTGCCAACATTATAAAGAACTAACTGAAAAAATTTTCATGAAAATATCGTGAATATTCCCGGAGATATGAGCATGAGAATAAAGCACTTTTTCGGGCCTCAAAGAAGAAAAATTTCGTAAATTTGCAAATTTTTCAGTGTTATTGCAATTTTTCAGTATTGTGTTTTTTTAGTTGAATGAAGACAAAATTTAATCAAAAAATCAAAAAAAAATGCAAATTTACTAACTTTTTCTATCATTAACTTCTAAACACTAATGAAAAAAACAGACGCAACAATATAGAATTTAGTAGTACGTAGTTTATTTGATTTTATAATGGGGAATTATGACTATAAGAACTCTTTGATTTAAAGAAAAGAGTTGAGTAGACAACCTTATAATTGATTTTATAAAAACCTTAACTAACTATCCAATAATTAATTGGAGGAAACTGCTTTATGAATATTGAAAAATTCAAATAGTAGATTTTACTGAATGAAACATATTTCGACATTTAACTTATTAGAAATTAATGAAAAAGTATTTCAAATCGTAAATTAAACACAGTTTTTAATTTATCACTCCCTTATGGCCCTGAGGTGCCAGAGCTTGCAGCCGTAGTCATCTGTGCCTTTAAGGATTCTTAAAGCAGTTTATAAGAATTTTTTCGTTCACGTACTAGATGGATATACGAAAAATTCGGTCAGTGCTAAAATCGGTCAGCAAAAACAGTTCAATAAAAAGCTAATTTATTACATGCGTAAAGCTATGAGTTTTTTTTTGTTTTTTGACCGGTTTTTGCATTGACCGGAATTTTCGCCACATCGACTCGATAACAACAATTGTTTCAAATGAAGCCTAGAAAGTTTCATAAAATTGAAGTTGAAATTTTTTTTTAAATACACGATAAGGGATAAAAAATTCACAATTTTTATGACTATACAAGAAATTTTTATTAACGCCTTTATTATTTTTATTAACGCTTCGTTAACTCTCATAAATAGAGTAGGTACTCTTTTTAGTAGTAGTTTATCCTTTTGTTTTTTGTTAGCGGATCATTTAAGTACGAAAATAGTATTTTGGTACTCAGAATGGAAGGAGTTTCTATGTTTCTGGAGTGAATCAATGAAACGTTCGTACATGCTAAAAATGAGCAAGACAATGTCAACATTTCAAAGAAAAGTTAATAATCCAAGCCTAACTCGTATCCGAGGGTAAATTAAGATAAGAGCTGTCTGGGGGACGAAAACACGAGAAAACTATATTTTGAGAGCGGAAGTTTCATAACTTTGAGGGGGGGCTTTCATTGGATATACAGATAAAGTGATTTTCTAAGGCGGATTTCAGAAAAATTTAATATTAAAAATCGTTTCATTTAAGTGAATACATTTTAATGCATGCTAAATTAATTCTAAATGGTTATCTATTCGTTGGCGATTATTTTCAAGTGATTTTTAGATGAAAAATAAAATATTTTGTGATCTAAACTAATTTTTAAATTTCTTGATTTTACTTTGCATTTAATGTAAAATATGGTATAGGGCCAATCTTAAGCACCCTATTGCATTTAAGTATGATGATTACAAAAAACTTAAAATTTCCACCGAAGATTTGCGAAATTTATTACCACCAAATGCTGTCACAACTAATGTGTCGATGGTTTCGTCGATTGCTTTTTTTGGACCAGTGAAGTGATCAGATCCATCAGCATGATTGATGAAACTATTACCTCAAATTTCGATCTGAAAATCCCATATGATTTATGTATTTTTAGTAAAAACTCAAGACTTTTATCAATCAACTTCGTTTTAATGATCATTTACAATCTAAAACTACATTACTTTAAAATATCTATTTCCAATTTTTAAAATGATTGAAATAGTTTATTTAAAGGTATTATACACCAATAAAAATGTTCATTTTAAGCTTTTTTCAACTAAAACTTTCCTTTTTAAGGGTGTCCACAGGTACAACTGGGGCTGTCCATAGGGAGAGCAGGCTGTTGTACTTATGGACACAAATTTCGTCAAGTTAATAAAATGAATTAAAAATCCAATTTTGAAGATTTTAGCTAATAAAAAATATTACTCTCTTTGCTAAGGTTAGGACTAATAGGTTGGGCACTTTAAATGGTGATTTTACCTGTCTTAGAAAAATCCAAACGTGATTTTTGCCCAAAGGTACAACACTCTCCCCTACACAAATACAAACAATGCTTTTTATATATACAGGGTGTATCTGAAATGGTGCAACAAACTTTCAGGGATGATAGTACCAGGGCCCGACTTACAAGTTAGGGGGCCCAGGGAAAAAGACTCGCTTGGGGTCCCTCGACATGTTTTAAAGTAAAATTTAAATTTATTTGACTTAAAATGGCAAAATCATTGACCTTTAATTCTTTTGTAAACTCTTCGTAAAAATTCGTAATTTGAAAACTTTATCAAATTCATTGATTTTAAATTCATGAGTTAATAAATTTATTTTACATTCTCTCACATTTTCATAGCTTTTAAGCATTTTGGGGGCCCCATTGAAATGGGGGCCCAGGGCAAGTGCCCCGAATGCCCTCCCAGAAATCAGGCTCTGGATAGTACTCATCAAGACGAACACGAACAAGAATCGGTATAGAAAGGGGGTCCCAGACCAAATCCCAGGGAGTTAAAAATGGAGCGACAACCCAAAAAATCATTGAAAAATTCAATTTGTAGAAGAACTACTATTGGTAAAAACTTAATTATGGTCTCAAAAATTGTGGTTTAATATGATCTTTAAAATTACCTCAAAAGTCTTCACTTTAAAATTTTTTTATTATGAAAAAAGTTAAAAAACGCAAAAAATGTGAAAACTCTGCCAAAACCTTATTTTGTATTTCGAAATCCTTTCTTTTGATTTGATAATCTGAAAGATCATAGTTGAAAACCCTTAAGTCCAAAGTTTCACGTAAATACAATCAATATTAAACGCTTGAGATCCTGTTAACGTTTGTTTTTTGGGTGCGGAAGCAGTTTTCTAGAGCTGTTTCCAGAACAGCTGTTTGCGCACGCAAAAAACAAACTTTAACAGGATCTCAAGCGTGTTATATCTCATTTTGTAACTCTTTGGGGAACAGTCAAAGGTAACTTTGAGTGTTTCCCAAGGTAACTCGCGGACCCCCTAGGAAGATGCTGGGGACCCCCCATGGATCACAGTTTAAGAACCCCTAATTTAGAGTATAAAAATTAGGTTAAGAGAAAAAAATTAAGAATAAAATATTAGGACTTCCTCTTTTTTTCCTGTTTTCTTAAATATACAGGGTGTCCCATAAATAGTGGGTCACACTTCTAGGGGGTATAGTAGACACCCAGACGATAGGATTCGGGGGTCCCAAACCAAACCCCAGGGAGTTAAAAATGGAGCGACACCCCAAAAAAATTATTGAAATATTCAATTTGTAGAAGAACTGCTATTGGTAAAAATTTAATTATGGTCTCAAAAATTGTGATTTAATATGATCTTTAAAATTATCTCAAAAGTCTTCACCTTAAAATTTTGTGAAAATTCTGCCCAAACCTCATTTTGTATTTCGAAATAATTTCTTTTGATTTTATAATCTGAAAGATCATAGTTGTAAACCCTTAAGTCCAAAGTGTCACGTAAAAACCATCAATATTATGCTTGAGATCCTGTTAAAGCACGGTATAACCCGTTTTTTTCGTCCGCAGACTGTCGTTTTGGAAACGGCTATAGGAAACCACTTTGCGCACGCAAAAAACGAACTTTAACAGGATCTCAAGCGTTTAATATTGATGGTTTTTACATGAAACTTTGGACTTAATGGTTTACAACTATGATCTTTCAGATTATAAAATCAAAAGAGAGGATTTCGAAATGAAAATGAGGTTTGGGCAGAATTTTCACATTTTTTTGTGGTTTTTTAACTTTTTTCATAATAAAAAAAATTTTAAGCTTTTGAGATAATTTTAAAGATCATATTAAACCATAATTTTTGAGACCATAATTAAATTTCTCCCAATAGCAGTTCTTCTACAAATTGAATTTTTCAATAATTTTTTTGGGGTATCGCTCCATTTTTAACTCCCTGGGATTTGGTCTGGGACCCCCGAATCATATGTGATTCTGACTCGTCTAGGCAGGGCTCGATTTCAGCCGGAACGCGGTTCCGGAACCTCTTTTTCGGAAAGAAATTATATTCTATTTAGGGGGTCTCCTAACTACGGCCCGCGTGACCCATTCATCAGGCCAGCGGATACCTTTCTATGTACGAAAAAAAAGTCCTAAAATGAATTAAAACCCTGTTTGTACTGTAAAATTTCCAACATTTTTCGGGGGGAGAACCTCCAGACCCCCTTTTTGTACTTAGAACTCAACTTATCATATTTTTTTTCAGATTAAGTTCTTAACAGGAAGAATCATATCAAAAAAATATTTCAAATTTTAAAAAATAGGTATAATGCATTTTTTTGTTTTTTGCAAATAACAATATTTGTGATTTAATTGTAAGGTTTTTACTTAATTGTACTCTTAAAATATGATTGGGAACCCCCATTTGAACTACCCACAATCCACTCCTGGTGTTGATTATTTTTTATTTGAACCAGATTTGCCAGATCGCTGGGCAAATTTGCAAAGAAATTTGCGACATCTTAAATTCTACCATTTAAGGTCTTTAACTACGCATTATATTCTTTAAATTGGCAAAATATACAACACTAATGGTTCATTGATTGATGATAAGCCGTCTCACCTCCTACAAGAGGCACCCTGTTGGAAAAAAGTATAACCCACTGTAAAAAAGGTGTAAAGGTTTGTCGTCTTAAAAATTAATAATTAAGTTAGAACACTCTTCCTAATCTAGTACAAAACATATGAATTTATTTTATAAATTTAAATTTGAAAATAAATGCTCAAAATTTGGTATTAAAAAGTATCGCTTTTTCAGCTTTGATACCAATAATTTTACCGTTCCGATACCTCTTTTTTAAGAAATCGAGCCCTGCGTCCAGGTGTCTTCTATCCCCCCCAGAAGTGTGACCCATTATATTTATGGGACACCCTGTATAAGTTCAAAACATCTGTGGTGTGGACCCATTAAAATTATTAAAAGTTTACAAAACGTAATATATATTTTAAAGCATTTGGACACGAAATAATTATGGCATTTTAAAAATAATGGGGAGTTTAATGCATCTTAATGTTGTATGTACTAGTATAAAGCAGCGTTTCCCAACCTTTTTACTCTCACGGGACTGAAGAACATAATTTTTTATTTCCTCTTTTGCTTTTTGGTCCATCACATCCCAGAGTACGTGATTCGATATTTGAACAAAACCTTAATCGGGCAGTTTAGTTACCAGTTTGACAGATTTAAGTAAAATTTAGCTTGAACAATTGAGATTACATACAAGTTATTGGTACATGGTTAGTAATTTAAATAAGATGTAAGTTTATGAAGTTTACTTTCTTTTGCTTAGTTTTTTTAGGCACACCATGTAATATGCATGCAATATATTTGGAGTATTTTTTCAAAATTTTTAATTTATTTAGACAATTTTAAGTAATTAAATGTGTCACGCTCGCATTCATCAAAAATGAGTTAACAAAATATTGGTTTATAAAACTTACGGTGTGTGACAAAGAGGATGAAAGTTCTCAATGAATTTGAATGCAAACTTCTATTACCATGAAAGTATGCTGCAACAAAAATGCATTTATCTTGATGCAAAACTACCAAATTTTTAAAAAATGGCCAAAAAAGATTTTTAAAAAACCAAAACAATAATATAGACATGTGATACATGTTTATAGGTTGTTTTTGAGTGCTGAAACCGAATATTGCATTTAGTTTGAAAAAAAATTGAAATTTCAATTTTTAAAATTAATTTGAATAATTAGCTATATGAAAAAATTAAAAACCTAACAAAAACATAAAAGAGATAAATCCAACGGTTTTCATTTAGAAATGACCTAAATATTAACATACTAAAATTTAAAAATTTTACGAGTTAAAGAAGTTAAATTTTTTTTTAAATTCGTGCCAAAAACTTGAGAGGCTTTTGAAAAGGTCATTTTTCGGTGGATATTGTCCACAGATAGTTATATAATGGAAAACCGGTGGAATTGACCCTCAATGAATTAGTTAATTTTAAATTCTGATGTAAATACTATGCCAAAGTATTACCTTTGTTCACATTTGTACATTTTACCAATTTTAATAAATAATAAACTAATTCATTGAGGGTCAATTCCACCGGTTTTACATTAAATGACTATCTGTGGACAATATCCACCGAAAAATGACATTTTCAAAAGCCTCTAAAGTTTTTGGCACGAATTTGAAAAAAAAATGAGTTTTTCGCAAAAAAAATGGAAATTTGAAAAAAAATTTAGCATCTCGTAAAATTTTTAAATTTTAGTATGTTAATATTTAGGTCATTTCTAAATGAAACAGTTGGATTTATCTCTTTTGATGTTTTTAGGGGTTTTTTAATTTTTTCATATAGCTAATTATTCAAATTAATTTTAAAAATTGAAATTTCAATTTTTTTCCAAACTAAATGCAAAATTCGGTTTCAGCACTCAAAAATAACCTATAAACATGTAGCACGTGTCTATATTATTGTTTTGGGTTTTTTAAAATTTTTTTCGGTCATTTTTAAAAAATTTGAAAAAATTAAACTTCCACCCGACCGATTTTTAGTATGTTATTATTGAGGTCATTTCTAAGTGAAAACCGTTGAGAAACCTTTTATTGCAATTTGTTTGAGGTCCAATTTTTGGTTTTCCACCCGTGTCCTGTGTGGCCTAACTTTGTTTCTAGTAATTCATAGTGTTTTGTTAAGGCACCTGTTAAGTTTCTATAGAGAAGGTGTTGCTCTTAAGGGTCAATTTAACAGGGTGGCCACAGACCTGGAATTACCAGGGAAATTTTGGGAATCTGCCTAGTTTTAGCAATAAATTCAATATTTTTCTGATATCCAAGTCTTTAAATTGTGCTTTCTTCTCTTGCAAAATAAAATAACTATTCCATAGTGTAGTTGCAAATGTGTTCAAAAGAGGCTTCCTAAGGTTACTATGTGAAAAGTCTTAAAATAATCTTATTTATAAAATTTCCCCTATTCAGTCCCCTTGAAATTTTGACTCTAATTATAATTTTTCTCCTTCGGAAATTCTGTGTTTTACAAAGAACTGCTCTCTTCAGATGTAACCCAAAGAGTCTTTAAATGCGCTGAAACACTATTTTTAGAGGCAAATTTCTAAAATTTTTCTGGGGAAGAACTCCCCAGAACTCTAAAATTTTGACGTCTGCAGTGTTTTTCGCCTTGAACATCCTGCGGTCTCAAGAAGCTTTTTCCCTCGGGTGTTCCACAAAGAGGATAAAACACTAGCTTAAAGGGAAATTTTTGAAAATATATATCTGAGGGAGGAAAAAATAATTTTGTAAGGACGCTAGGGGTTCCCCGGAACTTGGACATTCTCAAAAGGGTTCAGTGAGAGGCTTTTTCGCACATCCCAACGGTTTGGTCCTGACGAGCTTAGTGCGCATGCTCGGGGAGAAAAAAGGATATTCTTTGGATAACTTCTATCATTAATGAATCCCCGCTGGTGCAGTGGTAGAGTGCGTGCCTAGCATGCGGTAGGTCGTGGGTTCTATTCCCGATTTATTGTTTTATTAAAATTTCTAAAAAAAACAGCTAAAATAAGTCCACACGCATGCGCACTAAGCTCGTCAGGACCAAACCGTTGGGATGTGCGAAAAAGCGTACCACATGTGGCCTGCCCACTCCTGGTTTAACATCTTCTCTAAATGTTACTTACTGATTATATATTTATGTTACGATCTAGAGTCCTAATCAGTTTTGGTGATTATTGTACTGAACAATTTATTGCACCCTATACATACTGGCTTGTTTCTATTATTAAACTTACACTACCTACTTAAAACAATAACAAAGAAAATAAATTGTCAATAAGGAACTTAAGTAAAGATGGTCTAATCTACCAAAATAATTTTACCATGGACAAGTCCCAACCCTGTTCTAAAACTAAAAAGGGGACTGACTCTTTGGATATGAAAGATGTATAAATAAACACTGACAATTAATGACTGAATTGAAATTTACTTGGTAAATAACAGCAATTATGTTGTGTCATTGATGTGTGTTCAGTTGTTTCTTCAAAAAATAAACACTAAAACTGGACAGTAACGAAGAATTTTTAGTTCAAATGACAAATAAAATGGATATACAAAGTACTGATGATAATACAAATCAAAGAGAAGAAAAGCACTTATAAAACTGATAAAGGCATTCAATTTTCACCAATTTCATTTAGAAAATATTCTCAAAATTGATTTAAAAATAGAGAAAAAAAATGCACTAATGTTGAAATAAAGTTATAAGCCTTAAATGGCTTTGAATGTCTAAGACAAGCAGTACATAACATGAAGCAAGATTTCCAGAGATGCTGTTTTGTTAGAAAATAATAAATTGAAAAGGCACAAAAAGCTGCAAATAACTAGAATCAAAGATAGATGTATATGTAATTAAAAAAAACTAAATCAGTTATATTTTAAATTATATGGGTTAGTACAAAATAGTCCTAAATATGTACAGGTGTAACGAATTTAAGTCTAATAACAATCTCATAAAAACGAGATTGCGAGCAAACAAGTTCACTTATCAACAGTTTTTTTTTAAATTTTTGTCCATTGTATTTTGTTCCTAACAATTCTTGAGAGTTTGTGCAATGGGTTATGACATTAATAATAGGGCCCAAATGTTACAAACATTTTTACTACGCATTTTTCAATACACAATTTTTGAAGAGATGACCATGGCTGCGCAACCACAGGCAAATAAAATTACAGTTAATACAAGATATTTGTTTCTAAACTTAAACTTTCCACATTTACACGCCTTCAGCTTTGGATGGTTCATCGAAGTTTTCAACCAAATCTAGAATTGGAAAAATAGAAAAAATTAGAACAGAATCATACAATATGAAGTTTAACCCCCCTTAAATTGTTAACTATAGGACGCCTCTTTTAAGTGTTTACAGTTTAGTTGTTCAAGTTTATTCCTTGAATACCATTATTTTCTTTTAGACTAGCTTACATTATCATTTTCAAAGGAGGTCCATTCACTATGCTGGGCATTGGAATTTCAAGTGAACGACTCCTGCGTTCATGTGAGATTTACCGTTAAGTTCAGAATAACTTATCAATTTTTCTATGTTTATGCATTTTACCCAACACAATTTTAAGCATTGATACTGATGTCTTTTAAAAAGCCTAAATAAATGTAGTTCTGAATTGCAAGGTTACAAAACAGATATTCCTTGGGAATATATTGAGATCATTCAGCATTTCTTCAAATTTCATAACTACAGAATAAAATGAGGTTCAACATAAAAAATTATCTCAACAAAACAATTATTTACCTGGCACTTCCTCATCTTCTTCATCCTCTGCTGCAGCATTTGTTTGTTCTGATTCAGGTCCTATGATAGGAAGGAAAAATAAATAACAAGTCTATATTAAAAGTCATGCAAACAATAGAGGGCTATTCCATATGAACAGGGACATGACCAAGAAAAATGAAAAAATAAAATAATTAAATTTTCTAATTATTTTAGAGAATAATTATGCAGTATTGATCTAATTGTGTTTTGCATTGCTTAAATTTTGTGTAAAATTATTTTTATCGGAATGTCAGCATTTAAAGTCAATATTTAGAAATATTTGTTTTAAAGGTTAATTTGTTAATGAAAAATGTATAGTTTATTTAGAAAATTAAAAATAAATTAATTAGTTTTTACAACTTTTTTGTTAAATATACTCATAAACTTTACAGTAAAAATGAAATTAAGTGTTTAAATCAATTTAATTATATTTATATTCATGAATAACTGAACGCTTATACCAGGGGTCGGCAAGTAATTTTACTTGGGGTCCAAATAATTTAGAAAATTTTCATCGAGGTCCGGAGAAAAAATAGGTTACTATTACTACTTTAAATTATTTTCTTGAAATACACATATATTTTTACAAAGATGTAATTGGAGTACGCATTTGTTTTATTATGTTGATATATTTAATATTATTAGAAGTTTTTACATGAAAAACGGGGGTCTGGGGGTTTCCCCCAGGAAATTTGACCCTTAAAAGCGGGTTGAACTAATTTTTGTAGTGTAAAAATACATATTTATGATTTTCAAAACGTTTTGGCGGTCTGGAAAATAACCTCATGCGGTCCGGATGCGGACCGCCAGTTGCCGACCCCTGGCTTATACACATGTAGCGTGAGTTACGAAGTACTGTAGCGTGAGTTACGAACAGCTCTCTTATATTTTATTTTTTTCCCGATTTTCTTAAGCATTCCCAGTAAAACTGTTTGCTATTTTAGAATAAAGGAAGTATATTCAAACACCTGACAAGCATATAGAATTATTGAAACACTATTTAAGCAGAAAAACAAATTTGAAAAAAAAATAAATCCATGTCTTTTTCTTGTAGCGTGAGTTACGACTCTATTTTAATTAATATTAAAAAAACTAAAATTCTCAATACTTATTTTAAATTATTACATAAATTTCAATATGTATGATTTTTTTAGAAAGAAAATAATAGTTATATCTATATTTAAAAATTGTTTGAAATTGCAATTTTGAAAAAAATGTAGCGTGAGTTATGGTGGAATTGCCCTAGAGCTTATACTGTTTGTGTGGTCTAAAAAAATATAGTAAAAACCCATTAAATAAACTTCATGGGACCGTAAAATTTCTTTGTTGTATCAGGTTCAGGATTTCACTGTACAATAACTATTTAAAGCATGCAGCACCTTTATTGTGGACCATTGAGTCTTAAAATACATGGTTCCCATTCTTTGAAAACATTGAAAATCAAGGACCTCGACAAAATTTTTCAAGGACCTTTTTTGCTGACATTTAAAAATTAGTCGTATTTCAAGACAAGTTATTTTTCCCGCATACAATTGGAACAAGAGGAGAAGTCGCTCTTCACTGTCAGTTCGTAAAACTGGCCGCAAGTTATGTTCTTTAGAGTAGTTTTAAAGAAAAGTTCAAGAAAAAAACAAAGAGATCTGAAAAAATTAAGCTTGATTAGAGGCTGAGTGAAAATTCAAGGACCTAAGTCATTTTTCCAGGACGTTCAAGTACCTAAATTTATCCTTAAAAAATTCAAGAACTTTTAAGGACCGTGGGAACCCTGTTATACTAAGGATAGAAGAAAGTAGTGAAATTTAACTAAAAATGGGCCCTATAAACTTTACCCAATAGAAAATGCTGTTAGGCGTGCAGATTTACAAACTGCACGCCTTTACAGATTTACAAACTGCACGCCTTAAACTTTATTACTGTTACCTTAACCTAATATTTGCCGAAATTTTAAAATCAGATTTAAGTAATTATGAACAATCAACTACTTACAGCTTGTAAAAGTTAACCAGACAAAGTTTTTCTAGCATACTTGCCAACTTTTAAAAAGTCACATCCATAAAACTTTTTGCGCAACTTTACAAAACTACAACTTGAAGTTTTTCGCGTTAACAAGCCGGAAAAATATTAATATGAATTCCCAACTCTGTAAAGTTTTTTTTTCAGCATTGCGAACGGAACACGAGAAGAAGCAAACTTTTTGGGAGAGCGCGTGTCAAGACTCCTTGGCTCGGAGAATCCGAAATAAGCCAAATTTCACACAATACAAACAAAGTTCCCACTCTTTTGTGAAGGAAAAAATCAAGTACTTAACACTCGTTTTAAGTTTCTCAAGGACTAACAGAAAAACCGACTTACTCTCTCAAGTACCCCTACTCCAGAAGAAAACGTCTCTAAAACTTTTCTTATGAAGACTACATTATATTACCATTCATTTAAAAATTCAAAAACAATATTATAATTTACATGTTTAAGACAGTCTCACAGAAAAAAAGTAGCCAAGTACAATTTTGAAAATTTCATTTGTGTTTAAAAGAAGATAACAGAAATTTAACTATTTGAATAAAAAATGAACTTGTTCATTCCAATTAGTGATGGGCAGGTATCGATACCAAATACTTAAGTATTCGATACCTAAAAGTATCGATACTTTATTGACATATTTCGTTTTAAATTTTTTAATGAAATAATCTTTAAAATACCAACTGTAGATCGAACGCAGTCAGTTTCTGTTTTCATTTCGCAACGCTCAAACCCGAGTCGTTAATCTTCCGCGAGCGAAATTTGACGCGGCCTTTGGTTCCCCCCCGCGAAAACGCTTCGAAGATACCTCTCGGTCGACTCTTTCCACATTGACTCACTTTGTATATGACATGAGTATCAGTATCAAGTTCGAACTTGATACTGATACTGTTATTGTTACTGATACTCATATGATACTATACTGATACTCATATGATAATATACTCATACTGATACTTTTTTTCGAGATCAGTAATTTTGTTATCAAAGCTGCGGGTACTTTTTCCGATATCAGTACTTAAGTAATCGAATCTTATAATCAATTACTTGCTGTTGACTTATAAGATTCGATTATACGATTACTTACTGAATATTTTCAAATGGATACCATATTTTTTATTTGCGCCAATTAATGGAAAATTATCCGGATTTCAGTAAATTATTTTAAAATAGCTAATTTTTTTCGATTTGGTCTTCATCTCATTCTGTGATCGTTCGGGGGGGATGATTTTGTTGGTGGATCTACTAGTTTTCGGCAAGGGGTGGGAAAGTTTGCCGATGGTTGGAGATGTTGGGTTGGCTTTTCGGCTTTGAGGGAGAAGGTTTACGTGCTCTGCTGATATTCATGTGTGATATTTCTCTCCCCATTTTAAATTCGGTTTCGGCGCGTGGGGAAGGTGTGTTTGGTCGGAGATGTGTTGGATTGGACCATCATATTGTTGGTTTAAAAACGTGACATGTGACAGAGGGGGGAAGGGGTGTGGGAAAGTGTGACAGTTTGTGACAAAGAGTGGGAGGGGGTCAAAAATGGGCAAAAAAGTGTGACATAAATTATGGACGGCCCCTTTCAGTAAATTATTTTAAAATAGCTAAATTTTTTTCGATTTGGTCTTCATCCATTCTGTGATGAATAGGAGGGGATGATTTTGTTGGTGGATCAACTAGTTTTCGGCAGGGATGGGATGGGAAAGTTTGCCGATGGTTGGATCTGTTTTGCAGGAGAAGGTTTACGTGCTCTGCTGATGTTCATGTGTGACTTTTCTCCCGCCATATTAATGTCGGTGTGCAGGGAAGGTGTGTTGGATTGGATTATCGGAATATGTGCGGCCTTGGCGGGGGGGGGGGGTGTTCGGGTGCTGCTCTGGTGTTTCTCCTTCTTTTAGCTATTTGAAATTCGCGTCGGGGGGGGATCAGCGTTTTCAAGATTTTGTTTTCCGGGGATCAGTAAACCGCTTTTTGATGGATTGCTTTCAGTTTTTTGAATTTCAGTCTGATTATGGACAGGCCCTATAAAAATTCTCTTAAGGTTCATTTCCCGACATGGAAAAAAGTACTCGATACCTATAAGTATTCGATACTTAAAAATAATCGATTTTGCCCATCACTAATTCTAATTAAAGATAATACCAGATTTCTGTAAATATTCCGGACAGTCAGTAAAAGTTGGCAAGTATGTTCTATTAACATTTAGAAAAAAGAATGGAGAAATGCAAACACACCTGATGGGGCAGGCATTGTAGCAAGTCTTTTGAGATGTGTGAGACTTTCAGCTCCCAATTGATTCAAGATGTTAGGAAGCATCTCTGTGATTTCTAAAAAAGAAAACCATAATTCATAAAGGCAGCAAACAATTTATGGATACTAGATCAACATTAATAAAAGATAAAATCAAAGTTAGTATTTATTCAACTGGGCTTTTGCAGTTAGTAAATTAATATTCTCTGGGCTATCTGTACATTGTTAAAGCCAAAATTTAAAGAAAAGTGAATGTGAAGTTCAGGTTACTAAGCAAAGTCTAATTTCACAGATGGGATACAATATTCCAGTTTGAGTCAGGAAAATATGACATGAAAGTTGTCAGACATATGCTTGTATAAACATCTTATGCTAACTGGTTTACTCCCAAGAAAAATATAGAATAGCTATTCTATCAGACTTGTGTTATCATCCAGTATCAGAAACACGGTACCAACATCATAATAGCATTTAGAAGCGAAAGCATTTATAAGATTTATATAATTAAATAAAAGCACAGAGTTCAATACCTCAGTTTGCATCAGGAAAATATTACATCAACGTTATCAGACTTAGAACGTTCAGACGTTAGAATGCTTGTACTATAAAACATCATATGCGCAAACAAGAAAAAATAGTAATAGAGAACAGCTATTTTTCAGACATGTGTTATCATCCAGTATCAGAAACACGGTACCAACATCATAAAATAGCTAGAAGCAAAAGCTTTTCATTTTGAATATCAAACCATTGAAGTTTTTAACAAGTAACTTGTAATACAGTGACTTTTATAGTTACAGGCTTCAGTTTAAACAGGTGAAACATTGAATCATCATAAAGGATTAAGATGAGCAAAATTATTCATCACAAGCCAGAACTGAATTTTTAGAAAAGCATTATGTTGAATTCAGATTATTGGGGTAGTATACTATCATTCATAATGAGTACCTCAATTCAATGAGAGTATAGAGTTCAATACCTCAGTTTGCATCAGGAAAATATGACATCAACGTTATCAGACATATGCTTGTATAAAACATCATATGCAAACAAGAAAGAAAAAATAGTAATAGAGAACAGCTATTTTTCAGACATGTGTTATCATCCAGTATCAGAAACACGGTACCAACATCATAAATAGCTAGAAGCAAAAGCTTTTCATTTTGAATATCAAACCATTGAAGTTTTTAACAAGTAACTTGTAATACAGTGACTTTTATAGTTACAGGCTTCAGTTTAAACAGGTGAAACATTGAATCATCATAAAGGATTAAGATGAGCAAAATTATTCATCACAAGCCAGAACTGAATTTTTAGAAAAGCATTATGTTGAATTCAGATTATTGGGGTAGTATACTATCATTCATAATGAGTACCTCAATTCAATGAGAGTATAGAGTTCAATACCTCAGTTTGCATCAGGAAAATATGACATCAACGTTATCAGACATATGCTTGTATAAAACATCATATGCAAACAAGAAAGAAAAAATAGTAATAGAGAACAGCTATTTTTCAGACATGTGTTATCATCCAGAATCAGAAACACGGTACCAACATCATAAATAGCTAGAAGCAAAAGCTTTTCATTTTGAATATCAAACCATTGAAGTTTTTAACAAGTAACTTGTAATACAGTGACTTTTATAGTTACAGGCTTCAGTTTAAACAGGTGAAACATTGAATCATCATAAAGGATTAAGATGAGCAAAATTATTCATCACAAGCCAGAACTGAATTTTTAGAAAAGCATTATGTTGAATTCAGATTATTGGGGTAGTATACTATCATTCATAATGAGTACCTCAATTCAATGAGAGTATAGAGTTCAATACCTCAGTTTGCATCAGGAAAATATGACATCAACGTTATCAGACATATGCTTGTATAAAACATCATATGCAAACAAGAAAGAAAAAATAGTAATAGAGAACAGCTATTTTTCAGACATGTGTTATCATCCAGAATCAGAAACACGGTACCAACATCATAAATAGCTAGAAGCAAAAGCTTTTCATTTTGAATATCAAACCATTGAAGTTTTTAACAAGTACAGTAGAACTCCAACTATCCGAATCGCCGATTATCCGAATCGATTTCAGAATTAATAAAAAAAATTCCGCCGCGAATTTTGCCGTTTTTAATGTTCTTTTTCGTGTTCTATTTGACATTTCTATGTTCGCTTTGTTCTTTTTTCGTGTTCTTATTCATTAGTTATTCAGGGCCGAATGCAGCTACGTTCTGTAACGATTCAATAAACCGTAGAAACGTTCTAGGGAACCGTATTTTGTAACGTTTTAAAACGCCTGCTCCTGACCAGGCGTTCAACGACGATCGGAGCGGTACTTCCGATCGTTCTGTGTGCGCGCACAAAGTGGAGAAGGCGCGGGCCACTCAGGGGCGAAGATTTCCTATCTTGAAGATTATTTACCGGTTTGAACGACGCGTCGCCGCAGAACGTAGCTGCATCCGGCCCTCAGTGTATGGCAATAAGAAAGCAATTACTGTCGAAGAACGGTACGTACTGTATTCTGAAAACCACTTGTAAATACTTTTAGTATGTGAAATTCCTTTTCATTTAATTAATAAACAGCTCTTTTTCTTTAAATATAATTGTTTCCTCCTATTTTTAAACTTGCATACAGCAATTAATTATAGGAAACCCCTTTTTTTCGGAAAAAATCCAATTATCCGAATTTTTGATTATCCGAATGGGGTTCGGTCCCAATTGATTCGGATAATTGGAGTTCTACTGTAACTTGTAATACAGTGACTTTTATAGTTACAGGCTTCAGTTTAAACAGGTGAAACATTGAATCATCATAAAGGATTAAGATGAGCAAAATTATTCATCACAAGCCAGAACTGAATTTTTAGAAAAGCATTATGTTCAGGGGTGCCACTCTTCAAAATTTACAAGACTGAACTTTTTTGTAAAAAAATTACACGATTTAGTGTTATTTCAAAAAATTCTCAAAAATTGTATGTATATAACTCTACCAAATTATTCTCTTTTAATGTTTAATAATATTAAATAATTAAAAACATATTTGGATACTCAAAAATTCTCTCTTTTTCAATTAAAAATCTGCAGTACTTGTACTTTCTCTCTCATTCTGAATAGAGTCGAACGCTTTATCCAGAAACTCGAAATGACCCGAAATTCGGCTCGAGTTCAGTTCAATTCTGCTCAAATTTTTAATTTTGAAGAATTTTTAGTGAGAAAATGCTGCTACGACGCGCAATGGTTGCGCCGCACCTTTTGAGACATCGTTTCTGTGCGGAATTTGACGATTCGGCGCGGCCGTTTTGACGCGCCGAAACGGTCGTGCCAAAATCGGCTGCTGCTTCGCTATCGGTTCTTGCCGCGACGATCCACTCGCTTTGCCGGAACTTTTTGACTGAATCCGCTACTACTTATTGTTTCAGTTTCAGCGGGTATTTTTTTCTTAAGCTGCGTCTTCATGGTTCCCACTCTTTGAAAATCAAGGACTTTCAAGAACTTTTCAAGGACATTGACAAAATTTTTCAAGGACCTTTTTCGCAGACATTTAAAAATTAGTCGTATTTCAAGACAAGTTATTTTTCCCGCATACAATCGGAACGAGAGAAGTCGCTCTTTTCTGTCAGTTGGTAAAACTGGCTGCAAGATATGTTCATTAGAGTAGTTTTAAAGAAAATTTCAAGAAAAAAACAAAGAAAGATCTGAAAAAATTAAGTTCGATTAGAGGCTGATTGAAAATTCAAGGACCTAAGTCATTTTTCAAGGACTTTCAAGTACCTAAATTTAGCCTTAAAAAATTCAAGGAGTTTTAAGGACTTTCAAGAACCGTGGGAACCCTGGTCTTAAAAGGTGGGGTTTTTTTTGGAACAGACCCGAAATCCGAAAACTCCAAAATTCGGGATGATGTCGAATGTCGGCCCCGAATTTGCAGGATAAAGGGTCCGTTATTGTAATACTAAAATCTTCCTGACTATATATACTTGGAAAGTAACCACCTTGATTAACTAAACACCATTGATAATGAGGAAGTTTCATATTTTTTTTATTTTTTAAATCGATCCTACCTTACGAGAAAACCCTAAAACCGAGATATTTTTTAATTCTGATCATTATTTATTTTTTTACTGCAGCTTAAAGTTTGCGCTCTGGAAAAGGCGGGAAAAACAGCGATTTCAGATTCGTGATGTCACTCGGCATGTCAAAACGACTACAACTCGCATCTCCTCCTAAACTATGCAGCCGGCGTAGACAAAACTCGGTACATAGACGTATCTCGAGGCGAAGACGATCACTACCAAGTTTTCCAAGTTCGAAAATCGAATATTTACAAGTAATAAACAATTTTATGGCTAAAAACGCTTATTTCTCCATTTCTCTACTAGAGTGGATCTGCTTGTCTCACTATTTTAAATATGAAAGCCTCAGGATTAAATATTTTTAATAAGAAAAGCTCTATAATTGCTAATTTAAAAGTTAAATCAGCTATGAAAACAATAAAATAAAATAATTAATTTTAAAACATTACATTCTTATATTTTAAGATTTTTCCCCTTAAAATTCAAATATTTATTGAAAATATATTATTAAATATTTTTTATTAAGTGGGACTAATCTCCATCTGGTTTAATGAAACTAGACCAAATCCATGAGGTCATAAAGACCTTTTATTTTAATAACTAGGGGGCTCTGCCCCCTGCTCGCTATCGCTCACCAACCCCCGGAACTGCTTCGCAGTTCTTTGAAGATCGCTTCGCGATCTTAGCGAGCAGAGCTCGCTTGTTTCATTTTAACTATCCAGTAAAACTTGGAACTTGTCTCCTTAGTTACTGATCATTTAATATCAAAACTTTTTATCTCTCTAATAAATAACTTAATTCGGACCATTACTACAAAAATATCAAAATAAAATTGGAACTAAAATATCCTTGTTTTAACTTGTCAATAATTTAATCGAAATATTTTTTAAAAAATATCCAGCAAGTCTACTAATTATCATCAACCATCTTAGAGAAAAAAGCATGCCCTTAAAATCTTTTAAATTTATAAAATGCACGTGTACCTAGTGAATCGTCGGAAATAAAAGAAATCAGACTCGCTTAAAAATCGGCTGTTTCTCTAGTGAACGACCAGAAAGAGATGAAAAAAATTGAAACTTTGAATCTTAATAATTCTAAAAGTAATTCGAATTTTTTAAAAAACGAAATGCCAATCGTTTTATAAAAAATAATTGTATGTGTGTTTAAAATATCATAGTTCTACTGTGATTAGTTTTTCTGTTATAACGAAAAAACCGAAAAAGGGTAAAAAATTTCGAAACTTAAGAATTTAATTTCTCCAAAAATAATTCGAAATTCGAAAAAAGGGTGACGAGGTGCAAAACTTCATACCTAAGAGTATGTGTCTGCAAAAAATCATGTTTATGCTGTAAATAGATTTTGCTGGGGGCGAACTCGCAGCAGAAAAAAATAATTTTCGACTTTGACATTAAATAACTCCAGAACTAATTATCTAATTAATTAGGTCTGGAAACTGAAATGACCCTCATACGTTTGTCTACCAATGGTCAAAATTTCATAATATTAATTCAAATAGTTTTTGCGTAGTGATAGTTCAAAGTGTTAAAAAATAAAATTTTCAAAATCAGCGGTGACGGCGACGGTGACGGTCACTGTTACTTTTTTTTAATATAGAGAGATGAATAAACATCAACAATGCTTTTTGTTTGGTGTCGAGTGACGTCAAATTTGATTTTTGAGCGTTTGCGATTGCATCATTTGTTTACGACTTTTTTCAACTTTTATTTCTTCTATATCTCAGTAAATAAATTTTTGAGGAAAATCTGGATTGCAGATTTGGATTTTTCACATCTTATATTGTATTAATGTACCCCAAAATCAAAAATTTAAAAAATATGAAACTTCCTCATTATGGCGCCGGGATTCACGGAACTCTTCTGTGAAGGAAGAAGAGGGAAATGCCCGGAGATTAGCGGACATTGGCGTTCGAGATGCAATTGGCCTATTTCAGTCACACAACAAACCAAAAAATATTCCTCTAGAAAAATCAAAAATAATTTTTTTCCGAAATTCGGCAGACGGAATTCCGTCCTCAGTACTGAAGAGTGGCACCCCTGATTATGTTGAATTCAGATTATTGGGGTAGTATTAACAAACTATCATTCATAATGAGTACCTCAATTCAATGAGAGTATAGAGTTCAATACCTCAGTTTGCATCAGGAAAATATGACATCAACGTTATCAGACATATGCTTGTATAAAACATCATATGCAAACAAGAAAGAAAAAATAGTAATAGAGAACAGCTATTTTTCAGACATGTGTTATCATCCAGAATCAGAAACACGGTACCAACATCATAAATAGCTAGAAGCAAAAGCTTTTCATTTTGAATATCAAACCATTGAAGTTTTTAACAAGTAACTTGTAATACAGTGACTTTTATAGTTACAGGCTTCAGTTTAAACAGGTGAAACATTGAATCATCATAAAGGATTAAGATGAGCAAAATTATTCATCACAAGCCAGAACTGAATTTTTAGAAAAGCATTATGTTGAATTCAGATTATTGGGGTAGTATACTATCATTCATAATGAGTACCTCAATTCAATGAGAGTATAGAGTTCAATACCTCAGTTTGCATCAGGAAAATATGACATCAACGTTATCAGACATATGCTTGTATGATCATATGCAAACAAGAAAAAATAATAGAGAACAGCTGTGTCAGACATGTGTTATCATCCAGTATCAGAAACACGGTACCAACATCATAAATAGCAAATTAAAGCATTTAATTTTGAATATCAAATCATTGAAGTTCTTAACAAGTAACTTATGACTTTTCTAGTTAAAAAACCGGCTTCAGTTATACAAGTGAAACATTGAATCATCACAAAGTATTAAGATGAGCAAAATTATTCATCATAAGCCAGAACGTAATTTAAAAAAACCAGCCTGTTAAATTCAGGTTAAATCCATGGCATTTTCGAAAAATATTTTCCCCAGTCTTGAAAATGAAATATTGGTTGTTTTCCAGGTTTTAGGCAAAATTAACAATTTTTCCGGACCTATTGAAATCCTGTGCAAGGTTTTAAATAACAAACTAACATTCATAGAAGGAATGGATACCATATTTAAGTTTGCACTAAGAAAAGCTGACATCAATATTATCAGAAATATTCTTGTAAAATCATACGTTTACTGGTTATCTCCTAAGAAAAACATGGAGAATGCTATTTTATCAGACAAGAGTTATCATCCAGTATCAGAAACACGGTACCAACATCATAAATAGCTTGAAGTAAAGCACAAATTAATTTGGAATACCATTAGCAGGGCTCACACTAACTTTTTTCAAGCTACAGAACAGGCTTCAGTTAATATTCTGGTGGTAGTTTGAATCATCATAAAGGATCAAGAGTAGCAAAATATTCATCATAAGCCATTATTTTTTTGTGGAGAGGCATCATGTTAAATGCAGGTTATGGAGTATAGTGGGATTGGGTAAGGTTTAAATGAACAAACTATAATTAATGAAAAAAAGGATAAAATATTCCAGGTAGCATCAGGAAATAATGACAATGTTATCACACATTGCTTGTATAAATATATGCTAAACTGGTTTACTTCAATAAAAAAAATATAGGGAACAGCTATTTTATCAGACATGTTTCATTTAATACATCCAGTATCAGAAACATGGTACAAACATAATAAATAGCAAGATTCTAGTTAAAACACAGGCTTCAGTTATTATACTTTAAATTTCAAATGCATTGACTAGTTCAGATCATTAATTTATCACCAAAAATCATTGGATTGGCTCTAGATGATCATCACAACTAATTATATTCCAGGCCTCAGATAAATGACAGGTGGTTTACTATTGTCATCATATTTCTCATATGACAAGTAAAATAATCACTGGCTACATAACTACAACTCTCAACTTCTGACAAAATAACTAACTATACTATAACCTTGTTTATCCTGATTTCTGGATCAGATTTGTATGCATGAAGTTATGAATAACAAGTGTTGTGCAAGGCTGTAGCAACACCTGATAAGAACCAAATTTTTATAAACATCTTCAATACACCAAATCTATTACAAAACTTGACCAAAACCAGCTTTAAAAACTAGTTTTAGTAACTTAATTGTCACTGAAACTTTACCACCTTTTTCCTGACTTGTTTATAGAATATTAAAATCAGGGTTCCCACATCTGCATCACTATTGGCAGGTCCACCTACAAATGAAATCACAATACTCTTGTTTGTTCGGTGCGATTAGGGGTCTGATTGCAGATTTGCTGTCACTGCAGTCACATTAGCAGTTTTTTCCTAAATTCTTTGAAAATAACTTCTTATGACTATGCATAGTTTTAAAAATTACTTCATCAGTTATTATGATACTGTGTAATGTATATACCAAATGTAAATTGGGAGGGTTAGCCGTTTTCAATTCATACATAATACGTCAGGCATTTTTGTCTTCAATGTCCATCAGTAGCAGAACTGACAGAAAGACTCATCATTGCATTGATGCCTCGGGAAAAGAACTTAAAATCTGCTTCCTTTATTTGAAATGGATGAGCCTGACAGCACATTAAACAGTCTTGAATCGAATTTGCTAATTTTATTTGGATGAAATTATATTTCAGCTCAGAGTTAAAAAGCTCGTTAAAATAAATCAACATCTCTATTCAGCTCTTAAGAACTCATCATCACCAATTGTTACTTCAAAATGCAAGTTTTTAATCACTATCAGATAGAGCTAAAGACATTTTACATCACAGTGAATCATTTGGCACTACTCTCATCATATGAGAACCTGCAAAAGAAACATCCATAGGCAATATTGATCCCTTAAAAGAGAGGAAAATTAACATCAACTTTAGACATGAACACGAATCCTGTACTCAGGGTTCGTACACTTTAAGGGAAAAAAATTCAAGGCTGACTGAACCGACACCATTTTTTACATTACATACCATTTTTTAAATAGTACTTCTGTTTCATTTCGTACAATTTAATATTTTAGTGTTTAATAAACGCAAATTTTATACAAGTTCCTAGTTACAAAAAAAAGGTTTGAATAAAAATTTAATTAGGATATAGAATATTAGAAAAATATTTTCAAGTAATTTTTAAATACATGAACCTATTATGACAGATTTAATCTCAAAGATAAAAAACTACCATATATGTGTTCAATAAAACTTTGAATAATTATCAATAGCCATTCTAATTCATTGAAATGAATTCCAGATAATGAAAAATTAAATCTATCTGACATAAAAAATTTTTAATTCAAGAAGTTTTATTTCAAACCCCCCAAAATTAATTTTATGCAAGATTTTGTTAAGACTTTTTCTGAAAAAAAATTAATAATGTCTAAATAATATAATTTGCCTTAAAATTTTCATATACCCTATTATCTACACACCTTGTAATTCTTAGATATTAAAACTCAAAAGTTCAAACTATAATTTTCTATTTGCCTTCTTTCAAAAACAAGAAATTCCTTTCATTAACCTTTTAATTTGCCAGCTAAATATTGGTATAACATTTGAACTACGATAAATGAACACTTTCTCCAAAAAAAAAACATTTAAAACCGAGGATTTTGACGCGAAGTAAGAAAAACGAGATCACGAACCGACCGTCAAGTTATTTTTCCTGCCCTAGTCCACACCTTCAAAATGCCAACTTTACAGGATAACTTCTGGAAACGTATGAAAATTTGAAGTTTTTCATTGAAATTCAGGACCGTCATAGGATTTTTGGACTTTACCATAATAAGTTGATACCCTGAAATCTTTTCAGCCTTTTAGAAATTAAAATTCAAGGATTTTCCAGGACTTCAGTACAAAAATTTGCTTTTTCCAGGACATTCCAGGCTTTGAAAATTAAATTTGAAATTCCAGGACTTTCAAGGTTTTCAAGGCCCCGTACGAACCCTGTGTACTATAAATAATACCAGATCTATAGGTTGTTTTAAGAAAAGTACTAGCTGTACCAGTCACACAACATTATAGAGGTTGCCATTCAGCGATCTTGGTGGAAAAATTAATCATGTTACATCATACCACAAACTACAATCATTATAACACAGTTTAAACGCTTTGTTAAACTAGCATAGTAAGATAATGCTCAAATTCAATCTTCTAAGCAGATATCATATGAGCGAGATTTTTCATCAAAGCTATTTAACAAACTATTTACAAACAAGACATTTTCAGAGATTTAAGTGATGGTGTAATTTTTCAACAAAACTTTTTCAGCTGAACTATGAACTCATCACAAAATGTCCTTCATGCTTGCTAACCACTGATGATAATAATAAAAAAATATATTGAGATTTATGGAGGGATATGGGAAACACTTTTCCCATATCCCTTGAAACTTTTAAAACAATCAGCACATCTAAAATCTTACCAATCAAAATGCTTTTTTAATAATGTATAAATTATCAGTCACAGTTTTTTTACTTACGTTTGGATTCAGCATGACCAGTGATGGCAAATGTGTTTGCTGCCAATGATGCTTGTACTTTGGGATTATTGAAGTGGATTACTGAACCATCATCTTTTATCATATTGACCTAGGAAAAAAAAGAAATGTTATTTTTTTAAAGCAGTAACTTAAAGAATTATATTTCTACATCATAAGATATCAAAACTAACAGTAAAAACTGAGAAACTGCAGGCATATAGGTAACAGTTAAAAATACTCACTTCTTCAATACCAGGTATATTATTTACAGCTAGCTTTTTTAGAGAACTCTGTAGTTTTTTATCATCTGTGGTGGCAGTTCTGTGCACAACCTTCTTCTTCCTTCGGGCAGTTCCCTGAAAAAGAGAAAAATCAATGCCCATACTTTTAACTTAAAATAAAAAACAGCATAAAAACTTATACAGTATAACAGAAAAGTTAAAGCTATTAATAAATATACCTTTCCTCCTATGCGGACTTGAGCCTGCAGCTTGCTTAATTTTTCAGCATTCATCTATGAACAGTTAACAACATTTATTATAATAACTTATGACAGAAGAAACACATTTAATTTAGATGAAATGAGTTTTCAAAGTAATTACTAAATATACTTAACACAAAATCTTTGCATGAATATTTTGTTTTTGGACCGTGTTCACAATACAAACAATTAGGACTAACATGGAACATGGCTAAAGACATTACTTGGATAATATAACCACACACACTAAGTACAGAAAAATTTAGGATTTTGCAGAAATTATAATAACTTATATATATATATATAAATTTGATTTATTTAACTGTTGATACTGGGACATTTCCATGTCAACTCAACACTCATTCACACTTGATGTCTCAGATTTTCGGTAAATGCAGTAATATATTATAGAGCAGTGGTTCCCAAATTGGGTTCCATGGAACAAACTTTGTTTCATAACCCAGTGGCGGCTCGTGAGTTTAATTAATAGGGTGTTCATACCAATTATATAAAAAATAAAATTTCTAATAATTTAATCCATTTATATCATTAATGGCATATTTAAATTCTCTTTTAAAGTCCCTATCTTTTCCTTCTGTAACTTGGACAATGGTCAGATGAGGTTTATTTCAACTTTTTTTCCAGTGGCAATTGAGAAAAATACAGATGCTTTAATTCAAACACGGAAATTTTACTTCAAGCCATCATTTAAAACACATCCTAATTAATAACAAAAGTATTAAAATATTTTGAATGATGAAAATATTTAAATTGTATTTAAAGAGTGCTCTTACTCGTACTTTCCAATTAGCCGATAAAATCAGTTTTATCAGACGTCAAAAAAGAAAGCTGTACCTCAAAAGTGAAAGCCTCGGCACACTATATCTGTGCTAACGGAGATCTCCTGCGCGTTGCCGTAAGCTCAAATGATCTCCAGCGAGCCGTCGGGGTTTCCTCGGATTCTCATATTTTTTCGCTCACACGTGCGAAAAGGGAAAGAAAAATAAGAGTTCAGTCTTTTTTCGGTTTCTTTCGTGTTTCCGGTAGTAAATTTTTCGTATTGATTGAGAGAAGGGGGGGGGGGAGAAACATAATTCTAAGTATAAAAAAGAAATTGAGAATAAATTTCCTTTGATATTTATTTATCTTTACATTCGATTTTTGTTCTACTTTTTCAGTGGGTGTTCACGAGCTCCTATGGATGAGCCGCCACTGCATTAACCCCTTAACTGCCACTGGAATCCGCAAAAAGTGGCTCCCCAGTGCCAGCGTTTTTCTCCCCCGCGCACGTACTTACACATTTGCAGAGCGCGTTTCTTTTTCAACACGATAACTACTCAAAAGACTGTTTATTTTGTTCGTATAAAGAAATTGCACTCTCTCAATGTATGGAATACCAGTTAAAACCAGAATCATGACCTAATAAAGAAAAATAGTAATAAGTAAGGAGTAAATCAAATCGATCCGTTATAAGGATTTTTCTTTTTTCATTGCAGACAAACAAATGTAAAATAATAAAAAATTCATTTCCTATGCAATGTGAAATAAAAGGGAAAGTGTTAGACACAAAATAAAGCATAAAAAACTCAAAACGAAACACAGGCCACAACTTAACAGCTTTTATTTTTATCTTTAAAGAAAAAAACGCAGTTCAAAGTCCTCCCCCCACTTCAGAGAAATTCCTTTGGAAACACTGTCAAGGTTATTTCTGGTATTATTGTTGGTAAAAACACAGTGGAACACATCATACTTTTACAAAGCGTATATATATGCCTTTGGCACTTAACACTCGGGATTTCCCAACCGTATATTTACGTCAACGGCAGTTAAGGGGTTAAAAAAATTAGAATGGTGTAAAAAAATAAGAATGGACAGCGCCACCCCCCTTGGACCCAAAAATGTTCTCGAAATGAGTTAATACCTTACTTTTACCAGTCGAATTTAAAAATTTTTTTCTAGGGGAGGACCCCCAGATCCCCACAGTATCACAAGGGGATCTTGCGTGATACTTTTTGAAAAATCCCAACATTTTTGTCAAAAGATAGATGGAAAATTTCCTTCTTGGCCCCAAAAAGCGTCTTAAAATGAGTTACTCAACTTTTACAAGTCAAATTTCAAAATTCTTTCTGGGGAGGACCCCCATACCCCCAGCGGTACCAGAAGGGGATCTTACGTGATACATTTAGAAAATCCCCAAGAATTTGAAATTTTTGCCAAAAGGTAAAGGTGATTGTCTGGAAAAGTGCCCCCCTGGTTTCATTTAATATCATATATTAAATTTTTAAAAACTGTTGATTAAAAAATATCCAGGGTTCCGTGATCATTGGTAACAAATTTGGGGGTTCCACGACCAAAATAGTTTGGGAACCACTGTTATAGAGTTATGAAAAAATATTGAATTTTAGCGCCCTAGCTCAAATACTTTTGAAGTTATAAAACTTAGAAGTTTTGAATTTTTGTCCAAAAACTGCACTTTATGTGTGTGTGACATCTTTTATTTATTATTTTACATAAAGGAAGAATGGCACTTACTGTTCTGTATTCTAAACTGAGAGGTTTAATACTGAAAAAAAATTAAGAAATCAAATTTAAGGAAACAGAAGAACAAAGCTAATATACTTAACATATTAAATGTAAATTTCATAGAGTACATGGAATCATAAAAAATAGATGAATCTACAAAGGCACTTAAACCCTACAATAAACTCTGTAAGAAAGACAAAAACAGGAAGCTTTACAGAACATTCCATTTCCTGTTATCCAAATTTAGATTGGAATTTTATAACTTCATAATAAAAGTTACTGATGTTTCAGTAAGCAAATGCTGAAAATTGAATGAAGTTGTATAAATTTTAAAAGGTAATAAAATTGATAACTTAGAACAGAAGTACAGTTAACTCATTCAGAAAATCAAGAACCACCAAGCCTCCCAATTCCAAATTGTGTAGCTGATCACCTCCAAAATGAGTTTGGTTATAGTTAAGGCAGGAAAGAGGCAACAGTTCAATAGTTTGGTGCATGAAAACGATAAATAAAATCATTATTAATTATTAATCAAAGGTTCATTAAATGCAATCACATCAAGTTGGCGACATTCTGCCAACTCCAATCAAATTTAAGACTTCCTGTTTCTACTGCGATAACTTAAAAACACAACTATATGTAAAAATATAGACAAGAAAGCGGTCTGTTCAGAAGGAAATATTTAAGCTTAAAATGGACTTGACATTTTTTTTTCATTTTGAAAACATACATTTTTAGCCTTCTCTCTTCCTTTTACTTCATTATTCCTTAATTTTATATCACAAAAAGGGGACTATGGTCAAAATAACTAATGCTATGAAAATTTAGAATTTTGGTTCAATCTATTCAAGATATACATTTTGGTCTCGCTAAATTTAGCTTTAAAAAAGCCCTTTAATTATGCTGAAGAAATTGATGGTTGACAGGATATGTGAGCACCCAAATGTTTTGTGAAGGGGTTGATTAACATACTCCTGTATCAGGCTAATAAAAAAACCAAGGAAAATGCCAGCAGTAGAAATGATATATTAGATCTAGTGATCAAGTTCTATGGAAGTTGAATTAGTTTACTTAAGTCGCCATGGCCAGAATTCATTGGATTACTGCGTGTTCCACTGCACTTGTCCTAAAGTATGGTAAATTTTTGAAATTAATTGTTAACATTGTAGTACGTGATAATACAGAATTGCAACAATGATCCTTCCCATACATCATTAAGGAAAAAAGCACAAGTAATCAACCTATAGATATTTTCTAAATAATATGGAGTAAAAAGATATTCCTTATTCATTTTTAGCTGATTGTGGAATTAAAATAATTGACATAATCAAAATATTGTAGACTGAAAGAACTAGAAGGAAGCAGTACGACTGAAGCATGAAGTCACATGGAGAGCCCTAAAGACAAGAATCATCTTCTGGGGAAAGTCATTACATAAATCAAAACAACTCAGCACTAAGTAAACATCAAATTGATCGTATACACTTATAGAAGTCTTTTGATTATAAAAGTGTATAATAAATGTGATTACAAATAATGAACAATGTAATGCGGCGGGCGAATACAGCATTTTGCTGCCGGAAACAAACTACGATCTTTACAGGAAGACTATAATATATAGAGATGTAGGGACAACTTGTGCCTATGAAAGTACACATTTTCTATACAATTAAAAGAAACAGAACATAAGATTTTAATTACCTTAAGTATGTTTTTAATGAAAAACGAGAAACACGAGGGAAATGGTTGGTTCGCAAGGATTGAATGTTGCCAGATGCATCGTAATAAAGTTTCCAAGCGGTAAAAAGATTGATGCCATTTTAGGTATTTATTTTGTGATGTGATTTCACCATGGATTTCACAAAGAAAACACCTCAAAATTTTTCTAGACTGAAAGAATAAATGGAAAATTTTAAAATTTTCAAAAATATATTAAAAATTTTTATTGGTCTAGTGGAAGTCTCTAAAGATCTTATTAGTCTACAGTGGAATTTTCTATTTTTAATAGAAAGCAACTTAAAGCGTTTAATGTAATAAAGTAAGAAAAGTATTTAATTTAATCACGAAAAATAACTATAAATTTTGTCATTTTTGTCGAAGAAAAAAATTAGTAGTTAATATCACTGAAGGAATTGAACTAAGAGCTAAAAAGCTGAATTTAATCTGTATGCAGTGACATCTACCGAAAGTATTAGTAAAAATTTCTTATAGCAAGTAGTAAAATGAGTAAAATAATCAGTTTCAACCTTCAAGTTGAACATGACTTTAACAGCAAAATGATTTTAAAAGAAAAAATAAAAGATAAAAAAACAATCTTTTAACCGATGAAGAAAATTAAAAAGTTTTTCATTTTAATTTCGAATTTAATTTCAATTTAAAAAAGGTAAGACATTTTTGATTGTTTTTACATTTCAAAAAATGTTCTTACATTACAATGGCAGGAGTCCGACTTCAGCCTCGGATGATAGATGCCGCCACTATCTATCGCCACCTCCGCAATTTTGCCATGTCTCTGATGGGGAGGGAAACTTTCGGACCCACAGATTTAACGAGCACGTACTCCGCATATACTCGGTGGGTCTTCAGCGGTGTCGGGAATCGAACCCGATGCCTTAACCACTAGGCTCCCCACGGCCCTTTCATTAATTACTTTAAGACATAGGCTAGGGGGCCGTTCAAATATTACGTAAGCACTTTTTTGGTCATTTTTTAACCCCTCTCCCCCCTTGTCAGCAAAGATAAGCAAACCTCAAACCCCCCTCACCATAATTACGAAAGAAACTGCCGGACCCCCCCCCAAATTTTGATATCTCTTTTAGTAGGTAGTTTTTTCTCCTTAAAAATTAGGTGACATACAATGAGCGGTCTGTTTGGGGTGTAAACCAAAGTGTTCAAAAATGAGTCGAAACACTTCTTTTCAGAGTTACAATTTCAAAATGTTTGGGTGGTCCATCTCCAGAAAAAAGTACTTACGTCAGATTTCCTAATTCAATTTTTGTTACATTTATTTTTGGTTGAGTTTTGAAATTATTTATGCAAGAAATAAGAGATTTTCGAAAATGCAGCATCTTACGTAAGCATCACTCATATCCCCATCTCCCCCCTTGTCAGGAAAAATAAGCAAAGAGCAAACCCCCCCTCCCCCTTTAGGTGCTTACGTAATATTTGAACGACCCCTAGGCGCCGACTTTTATCATATCAAATATTGGGGGGGGGCAGTACTAGACAATAAAGATATTAGTTATTTATTCCACATAACGGCGGTTGTTAAACTTTCGATCCCCGCTAATGCTAGACCTCGCCCCTTCCAAGATTTTATGAATCCTAAGTCGTATTCCTAAAGTTCCCCTTAACGTACCCCCTAAAGTTTTAGATTGCTTAAAAGTATTACTCAAATAATATTCCACATTATGTTAAAATTTTAACATAATTACTCAAAGTATAATAAGGGGTCTGGGGGTTCCCCCAGAAAATTTTTAAAAATTTGCCTCAAAAAGAAGTGTTATACTAGCTTATTTTGAGACACTTTTGGTTCCACCAAAAGAGAGCAGCTCCTTGTAAAACATGGAATTTTCAAGAAAAATATTATTAGGGGAGAGTGTTGTACCTATGGACAAAAATCACGTTTGGATTTTTTTAAGACAGGTAAAATCACATTTTGATCATTTAAAGTGCCCAAACCTATAGTCCTAACCTTTGTGAGTAGAGAGATATTTTTTATTAGTCAAAATCATGAAAATTGGATTTTTAATCATTTATAATAACTTGGAAAAATTTGTGTCCAAAGGTACAACAACTTGTTGTACCTATGGACAGACCCAGTTGTACCTGTGGACACCCTTAAAAAGGGAAGTTTTGGTTAAAAAAAGCTAAGAATGAACATTTTTATTGATGGATTACCTTTTAATAACCTATTTCAAGCCTTTTTAAAATTGAAAATAGATTTTTTAAAGTAATGTAGTTTTAGATCGTAAATGATCATTAAAACGAAGTTGAATGATAAAAGTCTTGATTTTTTACCAAAAACACAAAAATCGCATGGTATTTTCAGATCAGAATTTAAGGTAATAGTTTCATCAATCATGCTGATTGATCTGACAACTGCACTGATCCAAAAAAAACAATTCGATCGACACTTAGTTGTGCAAGCATTTGGTGGTAATAACAATAATAATTTGGTGGTAAATCTTCTTCAGTGGAAATTTTAAGTTTTTTTTAATCATCATACTTAAATGCGATAGGGTGCTTAGGGTTTTACACCATATTTCACATTAAATTCCAAGTAGAATCATAAGTTTAAAAAAGTAGTTTAGATCACAAAATATTTGATTTTTCATCAAAAATTCACTTGAAAATAATCGCTGAGAAATAGATTACCATTTAGAATTAATTTAACATTTATTAAAATGTATACAGTTAAATGAAACCAGATTCTAAAACGCCGATTAGCTACAGACACCCACAAGAACGTGTCCGTAGGTACAACACTTATGGTGTCCGAAGGTACAGCATCAGGTGTTTTTGCATTCTAAGTTCTATAAAAGATAAAAGAATTGAGATCTGACGATTTCTAATGTCAAAACTAAAAAGTCAAAATCTTGGGGATTGTCCCCATATTTTCCATTTTATCATATCATAATCATAGAGGAAGAAAATAATTAATGTAGTAATCCACTAAAAAAAACTTTGAGCACCTAAAAACAGTATTTTTATTATAGAAAATTTAAATAATATTTTAAACAGCTGATTTCACGTTAGCAAATAGATAGCATCTGTTTGCATTCAAAATTGACCACAAATTCAAATTTACATTTTTCCCGAATTTGAAAATGAGGTGGCTGAAGGTACAACCGTCCATAGGTACAACACTCTCCCCTATAACTAGAAGTCAAAATTTCGAAGGGGGCTGGGGATCTTCTAGAAAATTTTTCGAAATTTGTCTCTTTAAACTAGTATTTTATTTATTTTGAAACTCTTTTGAACCCTCGAAGGTCCGTGGACCCTGCTATTAAACATTTGAATAAAAAGCAGTGCTCGCAATATTTTTTAAATTTAATCGAACGGAAAACATTAAATACCTATCTCGAAGAATGAAAGTGAATTTATACCGCTTTTAAAATCAACGGCTCAGTTGTTTCGGGAGGGATTTTGACCAAAAATTTTTTCTGAGGTATACGAGTACTTTTTTTACTTCAAGTGTTAAATGGTTTGCACATTTTATATTAATTTTAGTGAAATTAATTTCAAAGTTTTATTAACATTGAAAATTCCAAGCGAAACGATATTTGGAAGATCCTCTCAAAGAAAAGTTTTGGAAATTTCAGCAACAAAATAATGTTTTAGCTCTTTTTGAAACCTTTTTTGGTTACACCCTTAATGCAGGGCTCACTTAAAACGGCCGATATTTCGAAGAGAGAAACCCAGTATCTTATACAGGGTGTCCCATAAATAATGGGTCAGACTTCTAGGGGGGATAGTAGACACAGACGAGTCAGAATCACATAGGATTTGGGGGTCCCAGACCAAATCCCAGGGAGTTAAAAATGGAGCGACACCCCAAAAAAATTATTGAAAAATTCAATTTGTAGAAGAACTACTATTGGTAAAAACTTAATTATGGTCTCAAAAATTGTGGTTTAATATGATCTTTAAAATTATCTCAAAAGTCTTCACCTTAAAATTTTTTTTATTATGAAAAAGTTAAAAGAACCACAAAAAAATGTGAAAATTCTGCCAAAACCTCATTTTGTATTTCGAAATCCTTATATAATCTGAAATCCTTAGATAATCTGAAAGATCATAGTTGTAAACCCTTAAGTCCAAAGTTTCACGTAAAAACCATCAATATTAAACGCTTGAGATCCTGTTAAAGTTCGTTTTTTGAGTGCGCAAACTGGTTTCCTAGAGCCGTTTCCAAAACGTCACTTTGCGGACGCAAAAAACGGACTTAAACCATGCTTTAACAGGATCTCTAGCATTTAATATTGATTATTTTTACGTGAAACTTTGGACATAAGGGTTTTCAAGTATGATCTTTCAGATTATTAAATCAAAAGAAAGGATTTCGAAATACAAAATAAAGTTTTGGCAGAGTTTTCATATTTTGTTGTGGTTTTTAAACTTTTTTTGTAATAAAAAAATTTTTAAACTGAAAACTTTTAAGATAATTTTAAAGATCATATTAAACCACAATTTTTGAGACCATAATGAAGTTTTTACCAATAGTAATTTTTCTACAAATTGAATTTTTCAATAATTTTTTTGGGGTGTCGCTCCATTTTTAACTCCCTGGGATTTAGTCTGGGACCCTCAAATCCTATGTGATTCTGACTCGTCTAGGTGTCTAATATCCCCCTTAGAAGTGTGACCCATTATTTATGGGACACCCTGTATATTAAAATAATTGGGTTTTTCTTTCGGCCGGCCGCCAGGCCGAACCCCTGAACCGATTTGGAGAAACTCGGTCTTGATCGAAAGCTTTTCACCCCTAGATGAGCCAATAATATAACACGTTTCTCCCAAACCTTCCATTTTAAAATTATGCGTTCTTTTCGTTTTTCTCTAATGTTAACTCTATGGAGTGGTTCCTTTCGGCCGGCCGCCAGGCCGAACCCCTGAACCGATTTGGACAAACTCGGTCTTGATCGAAAGCTTTCCACCCCTAGATGAGCCAATAATATAACACGTTCCTCCAAAACCTCCCATTTTAAAATTATGCGTTCTTTTCGTTTTTCTCTAATGTTAACTCTATGGAGAGGTTCCTTTCGGCCGGCCGCCAGGCCGAACCCCTGAACCGATTTGGACAAACTTGGTCATGATCGAAAGCTTTCCAGCCCTAGATGAGCCAATAATATAACACGTTCCTCCAAAACCTTCCATTTTTAAATTATGCGTTCTTTTAGTTTTGCTCTAATGTTAACTCTATGGAGAGGTTCCTTTCGGCCGGCCGCCAGCCCGAACCCCCGAACCGATTTGGACAAACTCGGTCTTAATCGAAAGCTTTCCACCCCTAGATGAGCCAATAATTTATGGGTAATACACGATCCCCCCAAACCTTCCATTTTAAAATAACACGTTCTTTTCACTTTTCTCTAACGTTAACTCTATGGAGAGGTTCCTTTCGGCCGGCCGCCAGGCCGAACCCCTGAGCCCATTTGAACAAAATTGGTCTTGATCGAAAGCTTTCCACCCTTAGATGAGCCAATAATATTTCACGTTCCTCCAAAACTTTCCATTTTTAAATTACACCTTCTTTTAATTTTGCTCTAATGTTGACTCTATGGAGAGGTTCCTTTCGGCCGGCCGCCAGCCCGAACTCCCGAACCGATTTGGACAAACTTGGTCTTGATCGAAAGCTTTCCACCCCTAGATGAGCCAATAACATAACACGTTCCTCCAAAGCATTCCATTTTTGAATTAGAAATTTATTTCAATTGGCATCATTATTTTAAGTTAATATTTTTACCAACACTGGTAGAACGTCTTTTAAAGAGCATGAAGTAAATATACTTTGAAGTTAAACTTCAAAGATTTGACGGTTCACTAGATTTATCCCAATGGAATACTAGGCACATTTAATTCAAAAATTTTTACTGCTACTACAGATTTGATTGCCGACGTGCTGGCCGAGTGGTTAGCGTATCTGACTGCGAAGCCGTACGTCCGGGGTTCGAATCCCCGTTTGGCATGGATGTTAATTTCTGTCCTTGTGTGATGAATGAATGTGGCCCCCCTGTAAAAAGGGGTTGTGCTAGTGAATGTGTGTGTGGCGCGGGTAACAGTACCTCACCTCCGTGGCTTCGGTCCACAGGTGCTCGCTGGGTAACGCTAAGTAGGTACTTCTTAGGGCATTTCAGTGGTAAATGGATAATGTCCAGTATTACCCGCCCATTGGAAAAAAAAAAACAGATTTGATTGAAGTATTTCTTATAATAATTTAAGAATGGAAGGTTTTTGGAAAATGCCACATAAACTGGATATAAACAAGATTTAATTTCAAATTCAAAACCAGGATTTTTAAACTTTATACTTTTAATGGTCAACCCGACTGAGGACTTCATCAGGGGTCACCCCCAGCCGAGTTGACCGGGCCTTTTCTGTAGCAGTAGAACCGAAGTTCAAAAACTGCCGTGACCCGAAGACCCCAAAAAACGAAACAACATTACTGTCTGTCTATCACAAGAAGAGCTCTGGTTTACATCTCTGTTGCCAAGGCAACAGGACTCTGTTCATTTTCAACGGGTGAAATCAGAAGAAAGGCGCAACCACTTTGGCTTACTGAGCGCCTTGTTGGGGAATTTGGCGATAACTTTTATATTGTTACTTTGTAATTACATAAATCGGGAAATCTTAGAACAGTGTTGAATTGGCTGGTTTGGTGAAAATCTTATTCCATCATGATCCATCGAGTGATAAATAGTTTTGTATTTTTAAAACGGATTGGATTTCTATTACAGGATGATTAAAAATTAGAGGGAGAAAAGCTAGAAGGGAAGGGGCTAAAAGCGGATTACAACTAAACGACTTTTTTGAATCCTTAAGATTAAGAAATTCACGATTGTGATGTGTCAGCCCTTGACTGAAGTAAACATTAAAACTTTTAATTTTATAAAAATGCCGGAATCGAGCGATATTTCTGGGTCTTAAAGGGTAAAGCGTATATTCCAGATCTGGATGATTCAGTCTATGAATGCAAAACTTTGCACAATGAATCTTTTCCCCACGAAAATTCAATTTTTTCTTTTAATACTGGTAGTAATTTTCTGAGCGATGGTACTTTTTTTTCTTTTAAGTAAAAGTCTTGAATCACCTGGCGAATCACACTTGTCAAAGCCATCTAGTTCGCAGTTTTGCTCACTAGGCCTTGTACGGTGTTTCCCTGGTGATTTCAAAACTTGAGATGAGTTCAGTGCTGAAACTTCCATTTTTATCCTTTTGATTGTAGTTTCAGAAACACCAGTTGCTTGAGAAGCCCTTTTTATAGCTTGTGGAAGTGGAATCGATAAAGATTTCGACGATCCTTCACTTGAACAAAAATCTGCAACATTGTAAATTATTTTTCACGCTTGCGATTTTAATATTTCACCCTTTTTAAAATGAAATGTCATCATGTAATTTTAAAGAAATAGAAAATTGATTGATATAAATCGAAACACAATCCAAAGGTAACAGTTAAATCAAATCAAATATGTGTAGGAAGCGGAGTTATCAATTCTTCTAAAAAACAAAATTATATTTTTATTTATTACATTTGCAAAATTCAGAAAAAGAAACTTAAATCAATTACCTATCAAGTCAGTTCCCTAGAATATACATGGTTAATTGAATCACTATTCCTCTTTGTTTATTATTTTAACAGTTTTTTTTTTGGTTTTTTGGGGTAACATATATTTTCCGGTATGTGTGCTTGATCTCAAGGATCCACTTATACACCTTCGTCAAGTGAGACAGACACAACAGAATTTTTACTGACACAAAGAAGGAAAATACACCCAGGGGAGAGGTCAGAATCGAACTGACGACGGAAACAGTACACATACTATTTTAACAGTTCACTGCATCAATCCGAGAAGAAGAAGACCGTGCTTGGGATCGCCAAAAATTCGGCCAATAATCCTCCATCGGCTTTAATCTCCGCCAAATCCTCATACGGTTTATCCCTATTTAAAATGAACCGGTCTTGTTGCTATAGCGACCGCCATAATCAGACAAATTGGCGGGAGCTCTTCTTGTGATAGACAGACAGTAAAAAGGACTAGAAACGATTAGACCACCACAAAAACATTCAACTCACCGAAGAACACAAACTCCAATATCTATAATCAAATAGAATTCATACCCTTTTGATCTCTGTTGCCAAACCAGAAAAACGAAATTCACAAATTAATTTCCCCGTAATCGAGCTGTTGCTTCTTTATCGTAAATTCTATGTTGCAGTAATTAGTTGGGTAATTATTATCATATAGATTTAGAATTTAAATGACAATTATTTCAATGTGATAAATTTGTGACAATGCCATGTGAAATCGGAGACCAAACGTCTTTCTAAGATAATAAATTAAAACTGTAATGATAGGGGATGAATAAATACGAACAGGTAAGTAACGAGCGAATCTCGCTTCAGCGCCAAAGAAGGCTAGCTGTAAAACCCGGCTTTGCCGGGTTGTAACAGCTTGTAGTATATTAAAATCAAAACTTGAAGGGGGGTTTAGGGATCCTAGTTCAGAAAAATTTTACAAATTTGGCTTTAAAAATAGTGTTTTAATTTATTTTATAGGATCTTTCTTTTTATTTTACCCAAAAGGAGGATCACACCTCAGAAGTCATGAAAGTTTCAAGGAAAACAGTACATAATAGATTTAAAAATTTGAGTTGGGGCTTGGGGGTCCTCCCCCAGAAATTTTTAAAAAAATATTTACCCTTCTATAAGTCTAACTCATTTAACCCTCTCGCCACCCTGGGGCTCATATGAGGCTACTACTTATGAGCTCAATTTTGGTATGATGTAACACGCAAATTTATTTTCTTTTCATCAGTGACTTCACAGATTCATGTAGATCACATATGAGACTTCTACATGGTTTCTGAATTCGTTCCTAAATGGCAGCAAGATGATTTATACCTCAATGTTTACATTTTAAGCTGTGATGCTTGTGAACAGAAAATACTAGCTAGATACTAGCTTCTGTAGAACATTTTTTATAGGTTGGTGGATATTTTCTTATTTCGTAATCTTCTTATATTATGACCATGTATTTTAATAAGTTCTAAACCAAGTATTTTCTGTTAAAATGAAAAAAATATGGCCCATATGGCCTCATATGAGGCTCATAAAAATAACTAGGAAGGAGTTCACACAAGAAAAAAAAATTCCGGACAAATTATAGGGGCATTTTGGATGTATTGAGAAGAAAAAAAAGTTTTTTTCACTTTTTCGATGTTCTGGTGCCGAGAGTGTTAAGATCCTTTGGCCATCGATCCTTGTGAATCATATAATTTTTTATGGATTATAAAATTAATTTCTAAATTTCAAGAGGGGTTTAAACACCTAAAATCATATTTGTCTCGAGCTACGAAAAAAGGTTTTCCGGGACCAAGTGAACGTCGTCATATACATTGCTTTCTTTCGTTCTTGAAAGAAAATAAGATGTAGAGATTTTTTAATAGAAATATTGGGGGCTTAGCCCCCCTTCTTCTAACATTGGGGGGGGCAAGCCTTCTCAAACCCTATGGAGTCGGAGCCTATGCTTTAAGATACAATAAAGGAACAATGGGATAGTTTTGCATCCTCAAAGTTTCATTTAAAATTGAATTTCCTCATTACAAATTTATTAATGCATGAGTTTTGTTTAATATACTCATTGGCACATACGGTGCTTTTTTATACAAGAGACAAAGAGAAATCCAAGTGGAAATTTAATTTAAGTTTAGTTCCTAATTTTAGTTTAGCTTTGCATACTTTTTTTAGGTGGGGGGGTTAAATTTTCCACTGTTCAGTTTTATTTTTATCTGTAAACAGTGGTGGATCCTGTTTGGCTTCCAAAAGGACATCCTTTGCGTGTCGACTCTACAATTAAGATCGAAAGGATAACTGTTACTTTACACATATAAAGGGAGGGGCTCGGAATCCACTCTCAGAAATTTTAAAAAATTTAACCCAAAACTAATTTTTGGTCACTGCGGAGGGGGCATTTCTCCAAGTGCTCTCCACCTGATTTTCAATTTCAATTTATGAACAAAAAAAAATTTACAAAATTTAAAACAAGGATTCACTAAAGTTTACACAGAATTAAACGAAAAGAAAAAAGACAATTACAAGTATATTCATTTCCCGCCTGGTTTTAATTCAATCTTGATTCTCAATCTCAAATTTCTTCAAAATGTAGCTATCGAATAATCTTTTTCAAACTTTCGAGGATCTTTATTAAAAAAGATTGCAAATAAGATTTGGGCCAGATATCGTACAATTACACTACTCGACAAAAAATAGGGTCAAAATGCTTCTGACACAAATCAAGCAGATTCTTATGTAAAATGACCCCCTGAATCCGAATCCGACCCCCGTTTTTCTCCATCAGGCTCAGAATTTTGGGGAACAGCCCCTCCCCCTTTTGCGTTTTTCACGGCCGTATTCACCGGTAACCTGACCGGCGGTCAGGTCAGGAAACCATGGTTACAGCCTCTGATTGGTGGAAAAATAATTCAATATTTTCCTTCCACCAATCAGAGGCTGTAACCATGGTTTCCTGACCTGACCGCCGGTCAGGTTACCGGTGAATACGGCCGTATGACTTTGAATTCGATTTTCAGGGTCCAAAACTATTACTTTAGCCTTTAAATTACACCCGAGGGAACAAGGAAGGTTAAAGCTTCTAAAATATACATACACTAGCGGAAATAAAAATCCCAACACCAAGAAGGAAAGGAGATATCAAAGTCAAATTTGTTTCTATGATTGCACATAGTATTAATGTCAATTGATTAAAAAATGAGCCTTCCTGTATGTTAGGGGGCCGAGAAAATCGCTGAGGAGTGTTGTCTCCATAGGTGTCCATTACCGCCGTCACACGTCCTGGTATTGAGCGACAGGGGCTCTAAATGACTTTTGAGGGATTGGAGGACCATGTTGCCTCCTCAGGTAGTCCAAATTCATATGGTGCACCAGCGGACGTTGCATACCGGGCTAGGTGATTTCTCCTCATTGACCGGACCTGTTTTGTGGGTGTTGGTTCTAGAGAACGGGAAAGACGGGGTAAAAATGCAACCTAGGAGGTTAAGAAGAAAGCTTGGACATTGCATACAACATGTGGTTGTGCATTTTTCTCTTGAAATTTGTCCCCAGGACAGGTCTGAAGGTAAGGACGGTCTACCGGCTGCAAAATCTCAATGACGCAGCTCTGGTTGGAAAAAGTACTGGTGAATCATACTCAGGAGTTGCAGAAATGGAATCCAATGCATCACCACTCCGTTACCCTGCATCACCACTCCGTGGAATGATTAGAAAATCATCAGCTGAGTGCGCTCTCTTCATTGTGTCTTCAAACTCATACCCAACCGTCGTGGTGCTCCAAACCGAATCAGGATTCTCTCATAAACTCGATGTCATGAAATTGGGATTTTCATTTCCTTATTTCGTGCACTATTGGAAACAGAAATGCCCATTTTCAGTCTCTTGTTTATTGACAAAGATGTAAGAAGCTATGCGGACCGAACGGACAATCCGCAGTACTGCAAACGACATCCATCCCACTGCCGCTTCTTTTCAGTATGATCTACCAGTATTTTGGCCAACCAGAGCTGCTTCATTGAGGTTTTTTAGCCGGCTGTCCGTCCTTACCTTCAGACCTGTCCTGGGGACAAATTTCAAGAGAAACATGCACAACCACATGTTGTATGCAATGTCCAAGCTTTCTTCTTAACCCCCTAGGTTGCATTTTTACCTTGGCCTATCCGTTCGTAAGAACCAACGCTCACAAAACATGTCCGGAGAAAGAGGAGAAATCCCCTAGCCCGATATGCAACGTCCGCTAGTGCACCATATGAATTTGGACTACCTGAGGAGGCAACATGGTCCTCCAATCCCTTAAAAGTCATTTAGAGCCCCTGTCACTCAATACCGTGACGTGTGACGGGGGTAATGGACACCTATGGAGACAACACTCCTCACCGATTTTCTCGGCCCCCTAATATCCAGGAAGGCTGATTTCTTAAGCAATTCACATTGATACTATGTGCAATCATAGAAATAAATTTGACTTTGATATCTCCTTTCCTTCTTGGTGTTGGGATTTTTATTTCCGCTAGTGTATTTGAAGCAAATGGATAAGTTTTTAAGGGGTTATTACCCCCTAAAAATGCAGAAAAATCGTTAAAAATTATTGAGATTGTTTTTGGCGATTTTTACGCAATTCATCATTAAAGGGTCCTAACCCTTCCCCAAGAACCCGAATTTAATGAATATATGCAGCAAGGATTTTTCCTAAAAGCGGTCCCCCGAAGCACTCGCGGAAGAGACTCTCTGAATCGCGCCGCCGCGCCGCTCGTGAACTCAGGAATTAATATTCATATTTTGAAAAGTTCAAAAACGACATTGTTCTTATATGTCAGGTCTATCCTGAGGGAAATTGTTCAGTTCGTTAAAAACTGGCCATTTTTTGGGGATGGGGGTCCATGTTTCAAGCTGTTAATAGATGCGTGGGCTGTGGATAACAATTAGGGGGTGTTCCATTAAAAATTGAGGGTGATGGGGGGAAAACGGGTGTCATATTTGCGTTCAGGAGGTCATTTTACACAAGAACCGACTAAAATTCAGTCAGTAACAGTTGGAATTTTTTTTGTATAGCAGTTTAACCCTTAAGTATGGCATCGAACCCTTCCGTGGGTGCTTTGGGGGCGCTAACACCTCAACCGCTTTTTGTAAAAATCATTGCTGCATATATTCATTAAATTTGGGTCCTTGGGGAAGGGTTTGGACCCTTTAATGATGAATTGCGTAAAAAATAAGAGGAAAAAATAGCCAAAAATAATCTCTGTAATTTTTAACAATTTTTTTGCATTTTTAGGGGGGTAATAACCCCTTAAACTTATCCATTTGCTACAAATTTGTATATTTTAGAAGCTTTAACCTTTCTTGTTTCCTCAGGTGTAATTTAAAGGCTATAGTAATCTGCCCTGAAAATCCGTTTTTGCCCCTGAAAATCGAATTCAAAGTCATTAAGTCATCGAAAAACGCAAAAAGGGGGAGGGGCTGTTCCCCGAAAATCTGAACGTGATGAAGAAAAACGGGGGTCGAATTCGGATTCAGGGGGTCATTTTACATAAGAATCTGCTTGATTTGTGTCAGAAGCATTTTGACCCTATTTTTTTGTCGAGTAGTGTTATTGACGAATACATGCACTCTAAAAATTTATAACCGATTCAAGATATTGAAGTGATTCAAGAATATTTAAATAAACAGTGTGGGTTGTACCTGAGAACCAAAGATTTTACCTATAGACATTTTCCTTTGATTTTGTTAAAACTTTTTTGACCCCATGGCAGTTTCCTCACTCCTCTATAATTCTTATTAAAGCGAATGACTAGTAATAAAAGTTTAATTCAAATAAAAAGAAACGCGACAAAATCCCTCCTTCTCCTAGCTTATTCGATTACTTATCCAGCAAACTATAAAGAGAACGTGAATGAAGTTCGTTCTCTCTCTCTCCCTCTTTAAAATCATGCATCATGAATGTCCTCTGCAGAAGAAAATTATTGTATTGATTTTTGGGAGCAAAAGTATTAAAACTTTGGGAATTTCCTTCTAGGAACTAGAAAGAAATTTTAAAAAGCGTGGGGATGGAACACAATTCAAGCTGCATTTTTTGGTTCGTCATAAGATGAAGCAGAGCATTCCAGGAGAAAGGAGAGTGTTCCTTTTACCCCTCGATAAATCCTATTACATAGACGTTAGGAAATTTTTTTATTTTTCTTCCAAAATATTCTTTCCTAAGAAGAAATAAAGTGGGACAAAAAAATGGCCACAGTGGACAGTAAACGTGAATATTTTAACGCTTCAGGAGGAAATTCTTCTTAGTCAGCGGTTCTCAATTATTTTCCTTCAAGTCCTTGTTTGGTCGGCACGTATCTTTTTTTTTCAATATTGAATATTCATGCTAAAAACACAGACATTACAAGAGTAATTTTTACTTTTGGGGTTAGTGATTCATCATTATATTAAATTTACGGGTTTCGTTAAGTTAAGGGTGTAAGGCCTGACGAGAGGAGACAATGGAAAAAATAATTTACCATTAATAAAACAAAAGAGCTGAGAACATGAAAGGGCGAATTGGCGTAGTGGAAGGGAGGAATCCCGAGGTCCGGGACACTTACGCTGAGATCCAGCCTGGACTTACGAGGGGGTACCCACATTTTTGGGTTGGGATTTTCCATAAGAAAAATTTTGAAAATAAGACACGAAAAACCTAATTTAGGTTAACTACAGGGACGTAAACCCACAACCAGACTTTTGTTTTTCAGAAATGGTTTTGACTCAAAATTTCTTTTCTAAGGTTCCTTCCCCCAAGTACTTTATGGATACAATGTGAACCTTCGCTGAAAAATTGTGCAAGTTTTACTGTCGATGCTTAACCTAAGGAACCCTCAATACGTTTAATGTAGCTCTTTAAATTAATACGTTTTTATATGATAGATATGAAACCCCGATTTAACGCAATGAGGATGGTGTTGAAAATTTTACACTTTTTTTGAAACGATAATTTGTGATCACTCATTTTTGCGGCTCTTTCATTCCAGAATGTAATTTAAAATCGAGTTGATTATCATAACTGACATAAGAATGAACAAAACCCATTAGAGACGTCTTATTAAAACTGAAACTCGAGTCTTTTATTGCGGACGATGAGACCATTAACTAACACTTGACAGTCCTGTGTAAATTCCCTGACATTTACTCTCTCCTTGTTACTTGGTTTTCGTTTAGTCTTCTGGTAGTATTGTATTGTGTACATATTGTATATAGTGTTTTTATTGTATTGTGGTATTAGTATTTGTGTAACTTGTATTTGTTATTCATATTTAATTGTGCGGGTCTTAGCCGTCGAATCCCCGATCAGAGGATTCTAATATTATGTCAGGCAAAAATTGTTTCGGCAAACAACTTGAGCTCTAAATTTGTACCGAAAAAGGATCCTGCTTGGTGTCTATCTTACTGAGTGGTGCTTTCGCACCGTTCTACTCCCGAGAGCCCCAACTTCAAGGTGCGGGTCGGTCTTCATCCTATATTACGCTATTATCGATAACACTGTTCCACAAATTTGACCTTCAAAATTTTTTCCTTGATGAAAATAGTTATTTCCTATAGATTTTGGGTCACTGAATACGAAAATCACCATTAAAATTCTCAATTGAATCAGGATTTTCGGGGAACAGCCCCTCCCCCTTTTTACGTTTTTCAATGACTTTATAACTTTGAATTTGATATTCAGGGTCAAAAAGCATTACTTCAGTCTTTAAATTACATCCAAAGGGACAAGGAAGGTTGAAATTTGTAAAATATGAAATTTTGTAGTAAATGGATAGGTTTAAGGGGTTATTACCCCATAAAAATTGCTTAAAATTGTAGAGGTTTTTAAACGCTATTTTTTCCTCTTATTTTTTACGCAATTCACGTTTGAAGGGTCCAAACCCTTCAGCAACAAGGACCCAAATTTGATGGCAATATGCAGCAATGATTTTTACTAAAAGCGGCTGAGGTGTTAGCCTCCCAGAAGCCCCCGCGGAAGAGTTCGGAATGACTTCCAGAATCGCGAAGGCACTCGCGAGCTCAGGAATTAATATTAATGAATTTGAAAAGATTACAAATGAAGTTTTTCTAATATTCTGGGTCTATCCTAAGTAGAAACTATCCAGTTCTTTAAAAACTTACCTGTTTTAGGGAGTGAGGATTCCATGTTTCAAGCTGTTAATAGATGCATGGCTGTGGATAACAATTAGGGGGCATCCCCTTGAAAACTGAGGGGGATGAAAGAAAATGAGTGTCATATTTGAATTCAGCAGGTCATTTTACACACGAATCAGCTGAAATTCAGTCGGTGGCATTTTGACTTTTTTTTGTACTGCAATTTAACTCTTAAGTACGGCATTGGAACCCTTCCGTGGGTGCTTTGGGAACGTCAAATACCTCAACCGCTTTTAGTAAAAATCCTTGCTGCATATTACCATCAAAGTTGGGTCTTTGCTGAAGGGGTTGGACCCTTCAAACGTGAATTGCGTAAAAAATAAGAGGAAAAAATAGCGTATAAAAACCTCTACAATTTTAAGCATTTTTTTGGCATTTTTAGGGGGGCAATAACCCCTTAAACCTATCCATTTACTACAAAATTTTATATTTTACAAATTTCAACCTTCCTTGTCCCTTTGGATGTAATTTAAAGACTAAAGTAATGTTTTTTGACCCTGAAAATCAAGTTCAAAGTCATTAATCATTGAAAAACGTAAAAAGGGGGAGGGGCTGTTCCCCGAAAATCCTGAGTCAATTGAGAATTTTAATGGTGATTTTCGTATTCAGCGACCCAAAATCTATAAGAAATGATTATTTTCATGAAGGAAATTTTTTCATTGTTGAACAGTGTAATGCGTTACGCTATTACGCTATATATCGAGTTCCTCAATCAAAAAATAAGTTACTATACGCAAATTTTAATATTAGCAATTACTTTTATACCTAAAAAATAAATTTTTCAGGAGATTGATTTCAAAGTTTAAAACAATTTTACATTCTTTACTCGTCTAGATTTCCACCAATTATGTTGAATAATATCATCCTCTTGATAAAGCAATAGAGAATTAATAGTTTGTTTAAGCAATATGTTCCACAAAGATTCGCTTGCAAATTCTAGGGTTTGATTTTTTTTGTCTAACCACTTTACGAGGTGTAGTGTTTGTTCAGTTTAAGAAAGGCATAGTTTTTGTCTAGTCAAGTATGGAGCTTGCATAAAAAAGTGATTTGCTTTTCAAGATGTTGATGTTGCTTGTTAAAAGATATTTTAAGGTCTGAAATTGTCTCTCTTAATATAGTCTTTCATGCACGCTCGAAAAATATTTTACATTAAACTGCGTTTTTGCTATGAAAAATAAATTGTCTCTATTTTTTCATCCCTTTCATAAGAAGCAAACATTTTAATGTAATATAACATAAGCTCTTCTAGCCTTAGTTTGTTAGCATTGTTTCTTCATATAAAAATTGTTAACAATGCTTATACAACAATGTTATTAGGCTTATTGATGATTGGGAAGTGCTGAGAAATGTCCAATGACTGATATCGGTGAATTTATCTTCTGTTAATCGTAACTCTATCTCTATCTAATATTGCATCTTAAATCCTACAAAACATGTTTAATTAGAAAACATGACTTTATCATGGGAATGAGCTTTTTAGAGAAGTAATTTACAGGGCCTTAAAAGTAACATAATAACTATAACTGTAAAAGAAGGGACCCTTTTAAAAGGAATGCAATGAACTTAATGTGAAAAAATAAGGAGATGATAGGAGGAGTATAATAGTATGTAAATTATACTAATTAGTTTTATGCAAAAGAATGCAATTTAAGTTTTAAGAAAAGAAAACTCTATAATATAATAGAAATGCGTTTATCATTAAAGAAAATTGGGTTGTTATTTGTCTTGATTGGAGAATCGAAGAATTCGAAATAGACACCATATAAGTCTTCCGAATCTTTGGTAGCTAAATAACTAAATTACACTTTTCAGCTTAGTGACATAATTATATTTACATAATTCTTTTTTTTCCGTCCAGATAATAGATCTGGCATTTCAAAGAATTGTCCGGTTTTACGACACTGTCGTACAAATTGAATTAAATTCAAGTTGCTCAACAAGAGATAAAATGATAATGTAATAACATATTTCTGGACTGTTTGATGCGTTAGATGGGGTAAATATTTGACATAGACTTTTCAATTAGTCTGAAGGTTTAAAATATTTATAACACCAATTTTAAATTGTAACCCTTTTCACTCCTAAGGCACCCGAGATTATCATTGAATCCTATAGAAAATTTTGGGCTGCCAGGTCTGTAAAGGGGTTAAGAAAAAGCGAAAGCAGATGAAATAGAGAGATTGAAAATATTTATGTTCTGTCGTTAATTTTTATACTTAAAGCATTAAATTAAATCAATTTTTAATTAAATTCAACAATCGTAGTTTAGTTATTAGCCTTATTATTTTTTAATTGTAATAAGGATAGATAATTTTTAATTATAATATTTTTAAATATACACAAGCGGAAATAAAAATCCCAACACCAAGAAGGAAAGGAGATATCAAAGTCAAATTTATTTCTATGATTGCACCTAGTATCAATGTGAATTGCTAAAAAAATCAGCCTTCCTGGATATTAGGGGGCCGAGAAAATAGGTGAGGAGTGTTGTCTCCATAGGTGTCCATTACCGCCGTCACACGTCATGGTATTGAGTGACAGAGGATCTAAATGACTTTTGAGGGATTAGAGGACCATGTTGCCTCCTCAAGTAGTCCGAATTCATATGGTGCACCAGCGGACGTTGCATACCGGGCTAGGTGATTTCTCCTCTTTCTCAGGACATGTTTTGTGAGTGTTGGTTCTTACGAACGGATAGGCCAGGGTAAAAATTCAACATAGGGGGTTAAGAAGAAAGCTTGGACATTGCATAAAACATGTGTTTGTGCATTTTTCTCTTGAAATTTGTCCCCAGCACAGGTCTGAAGGTAAGGACGGACAACCGGCTAAAAAACCTCAATGAAGCAATTAGGGTGTCTCAAAAAAAACTTTTTTTCGAAAAACCTCGCTCCCCAGGGATTTTCCCATTCCTTTTGGTCCCAAAAGATAGTGTGTAAAGTTTCAGCCCCCAAAGTTAACTCTAGGGTTTGCCTGTAGAGCCCCAAAGTTTGAAAAAAGTGGAAAAAATGACGTATTTTCAGAATTTTTAAAAATTATATTTTCAGATTGATACTGCAATAAAACTGGTTCAAATGTGTCATTTAGGACTTATTCAGATGGAATATATTTATTTATATGTATTAACTGCACCCTATAGCCCCTATAATTTAAGATTAAAGCTTACTACTTAAGGACGTTGCTCTCGCCAAAGCTTATAATGCACTACAGGTGGACAAAATGAATTAAATTTGAATTTCTTCGAAGGAACTTCCTCAAATGATTCCATTTGATGCTAAATTGATATTATAAATTATAAAAACCCTTGAAATAACAATAATGAGGTCTTCCACTGAGCTTTTAATGTATAAAGTGATTTTCTTCAAAATTTCTCTTTTCCAGCTTATCAAACCCAAAATTTATATTAAAAATGATGGTTGTTGTACTTTTTTAGATACCAAACATTTAAAACTTTATGGGGGTTTCATTTTTAATAAGTAGAATTAAATTTTAAACGCACAGATCAGAAATGACATGGATATTTCCTATACCAGACGTTAAAATCGATTTTCTTTTTTTAAGTTTGGAAAATTACTTCCTTTTAACGTATTAGGGGAAAATTTTAATTAAAAACTGCTTTCTTTAACATTTCAACCAAGATTCAAAAGCATTAAACTATTTTCCTAACTTTGAAAAAAGAAAATCAATTTTCACATCTGGTATAGGAATGTTCCATGTCATTTCCGATTTGTGCGGTTTAAAATTTAATTCTACTTCTTAAAAATGAAACCCCTATAAAGATTTCAATGTTTGGTATCTAAAAAAGTACAACAACCATCATTTTTATTATAACTTTTGGGTTTGATCAGCTGGAAAAGAGAAATTTTGAAGAAAATCACTTTTTACATTAAAAGCTCAGTGGAAGACCTCATTATTGTTATTTCAAGGGTTTTTATAATTTATAATATCAATTTAGCACCAAGTGGAATCATTTGAGGGAGTTCCTTCGAAGAAATTCAAATTTAATTCATTTCGTCCACCTGTAGTGCATTATAAGCTTTGGCGAGTGCAACGTCCTTAAGTAGTACGTTTTAATCTTAAATTATAAGGGCTATAGGCTGCAGTTAATACACATAAATAAATATATTCCATCTAAATAAGTCCTAAATGACACATTTGAACCAGTTTTATCGCAGTATCAATCTTAAAATATAATTTTTAAAAATTCTGAAAATTGGTCATTTTTTCCACTTTTTTCAAACTTTGGGGCTCTACAGGCAAACCCTAGAGTTAACTTAGGGGGCTGAAACTTTACACACTATCTCTTGGGACCAAAAGGAATGGGAAAAGCCCTGGGGAGCGAGGTTTTTCGAAAAAAAGTTTTTTTTGAGACACCCTAATGAGCTTTGGTTGGCCAAAATACCGGTAGATCATACTGAGGACAAGCGGCAGTGGGATGGATGTCGTTTGCAGTACTGCGGATCGTCCGTTCTGTCTGTATAGCGTCTTCTATAAAAAAGGGGCTGAAAATGGGCATTTCTGTTTCCAATAGTGCACGAAATAAGGAAATGAAAATCCCAATTTCATGACATTGTGGTTATGAGAGAATCCTGATTCGGTTTGGAGCACCATGGCGGTTAGGTATGAGTTTGAAGACACAATGGAGAGAATGCACTCAGCTGATGATTTTCTAATCGTTCCACGGGTTGGTGATGCAGGGTAACGGAGTGAGGATGCATTGCATTCCATTTCTGCGACTCTTGAGTATGATTCACCAGTACTTTTTCCAACCAGAGCTGCGTCATTGAGATTTTGCAGCCGGTAGACCGTCCTTACCTTCAGACCTGTCCTGGGGACAAATATCAAGAGAAACATGCACAACCACATGTAGTATGCAATGTCCAAGCTTTCTTCTTAACCCCCTAGTTTGCATTTTTACCCCGTCTTTCCCGTTCTCTAGAACCAACACCCACAAAACAAGTCCGGTCAATGAGGAGAAATCACCTAGCCCGGTATGCAACGTCCGCTGGTGCACCATATGAATTTGGACTACCTGAGGAGGCAACATGGTCCTCCAATCCCTCAAAAGTCATTTAGATCCCCTGTCACTCAATACCATGACGTGTGACGGCGGTAATGGACACCTATGGAGACAACACTCCTCACCGATTTTCTCGGCACCCTAACATCCAGGGAGGCTGATTTTTTAATCAATTCACATTAATACTATGCGAAATCATAGAAATAAATTTTACTTTGATAACTCCTTTCCTTCTTGGTGTTGGGATTTTTATTTCCGCTAGTGTAGTATTCAATAGTTAATAGTATTTTTATTACTCGTAATAATTTATTTAATAAATGGGGCTTGCATCATTGGGGAAGTATCACTTTTAATACCGTTTACTCTTTTATCAAAAATATATTTGATAAAAGAGTAAAAAAGTAACCTAGAAAGGAATAAGGGAGACTGTTGTGTAACCACCTACTGACAATTACTTTAAAAACAAACAGAAAATTGAATTGCCGGTCTATATTATATAGAGGAAAATGCTATCTAGATGCAAAGGTGAAATCAGCTATTTGAATAACGATGCTAACTAAATAAAATGAATTCATTGTTTTAAATCCTTCCCTTTTAGTGACGGTATGAGAAAATAATTTATACGTGGTTGATCATCGAAATTTATTCAGACTATTGAGTTTTGATTCATCCTATTTTATACTCTCACGCTTTTGAGAGAGATAATTTTTGAGTGTTAAGAAATCTAGTAAAAGCAGGTGAACTTTCGACAGCATTGTGTGCCGCTAATGGTACCCTTTCTACATTACACATAACAATCGAAATCAAAAATACCAGATGACTTTGGAACATAAATATTTAGTTTTAGAGCTTTAAAATGTTTTTTTATCAATAATCTTGGATGATTCAAAACATAGTTTCCAACCAACTCCTTTATTGCAATTTACTATTCAAAACAGCAAAATTTATCTGATCTACAAATATTTAATCCAACCTCATTTTGATATAATGCAACTAAAATGTGGCTTAATAGGTTTGCGTGTGACTAGTATTGAAGAAATAAATATATTTATAAATTCACAAAAAATACTCAAATGGATCTTCTTTAGTGCAAAATGAAGAAATCTCGTGCTCGAATGAAATCTGAGAATATCATGAAAATGAGTGGCTAACTTATAGAAAGTAGTAGAAAAAACGTGTAAAGGAAAATAAAAAAAATTGTTAAGCATCATACCGTATAATTCAAATGAAGTCAAAATATACCCCAATCATCTTTCTGCGCTTTTTCTTTTTTTGCCACTTAATGAAATGGCATAGAACGAAAGTTCAGTTTCTCCAGATGTCAAGATCTTATGATTTATAAAAACCACGGACTATTTTTCACCGTAAAATTTGTAACTGAAAAACCCTTAGAATGAAGTTTCCCTCAAATATAACAGTTGCAGCAATAGATTTGATGCCTAATTTCCAGTTCGAAAAAGATGGAAAAGCAAAAGGGTTTGAAGGAAATCTCCTAAGGATCCTGTCACAGACTTTGGGGTTCGATTATCACATCATAGCTCCTCCAGATAAAGCATGGGGAAATCGTACACCCAATGGTACTTGGACAGGTCTGATTAACATGGTCCTAACTGGAAAAGCTGACATAGCTATGAGCAGTATTGGCTACAATGAAGCTAGGTACTCTGTTGTGGACTTTTCTTTTCCTTATGATTATGTGTATGTGGTATTTGCCACCAAATTACCCCAACCGCTTTCGAAAGAAAAAATATACATGTACTCCTTTGACGTCATGACTTGGATTTCCTTGTTTCTTCTTCTTCTTCTGTTGCCATTCTTTTTCAACTTAATGACGGGTCCGAAATCCTCCTACATTGACCAACTGTTGACGGTTTTTGGAAACCTTCTGCACCAGCCAACCAACGATGATGTCTTTGTAGGGAGATTCGTGATGGTATGTTGGTGGTTCGTATCCCTGATCCTCTCAACCAGCTTTAGTGCCGGATTGTCATCAATAATGGCGGTACTGCTCACCGAGCCAACTATCAAGGATTTCCGAGAGTTGGTCGTTGCACTGGAGAGCGGGAGTTACCAGGTTTACTCCTTGAAAGGATCAAGCATTGTTCCTGCTATGCGTCATACCATGAAGCCTCACTTCATCAAACTAGCTGAAAAGATAGAAAAGAACAACTTGTTTGCGCCAATAGAAGACTACTTGAAAGAGTTTATGCCAAAGACTGCCATGATTGCGGGCAAAGCAGGGTTCAACTACTGGTTCGGAAAGCCTCCTCTGTCCACCAAGTATATTACCAAGGACGAAAGCCTGTCGATTCGTGTAGGGATTATCGTCGGAAAGAATTTCTGCTGCAAGATGCAATTGAATAGCGCTCTGTTGAAAGTACTTGGAAGTGGCATCTTCGAGAAGTTTTTGAATGATGATTTCTTTAGGTCTTGGTTAAAGGCTCCGAAAGAGGGACTGGAAAATAGTCACGAAGGTCCACTTACTCTGAACGATGTTTCTGGTGCGTTTATTTTGCTTCTCTGCGGTTTTGTCTTATCATTTGTGGTTTTCTTGTGTGAACTCACTCGCATGAGTTTGAGAAAGTAAACACTGAAATATCATATAAATGTTTTTAGAGCATCTTGGGCTTGAATTATGGTGTATCTTTGGATTACAATCTAAAAGAAAAAACACCGTATTCCTTTATTTAGTTAAACTCAGTTAAACCTTCCCTATTGTTGTTACCTCTTTACGAGGTGTAGTGTTTGTTCAGTTTAAGAAAGGCATAGTTTTTATCTCTGGGCAACTAGGTGCTTACATAAAAAAGTTATCTTCTTCTCAAGATGTTGATGTTGCATGGTAAAAGATAGTTTAAGGTCTGAAATTGTTTCTATTAATACAGTCTTTCATGCACGCTTGGAAAATCTTTACATTTAACTGCGTCTTTGTTTTGAAAATTAAATTCATCTATTTTTTCATCACTTTCATTAGAAGACGCAAATAATTGGGAAGTGCTGAGAAATAGGAGTCCAATGTCTGAAATAGGTGAATTTATCTTCTGTTAATCGTAACTCTATCTTAAATCCTGCAAGACATGTTTAATTAGCATACATGACTTTATCATGGGAAGGAGCTTTTTAGAGAAGTAATGTACATTGCCTTAAAAGTGACACAACTGTAAAAGAATTTACCCTTATAAAAGGAATGCAATGAACTTTATGTGAAAAATTAAGGAGATGATATAGGGAGTATAATAGTATGTAAATTATACTAATTAGTTTTATGCTAAAGAATGCAATTAAAGTTGTAAGAAAAGAAAACTCAATAATAATAGAAATGCATTTCTCATTAAAGTAAATTGGGTGGTTATTTGTCTTGATTGGAGAATCGAAGAATTCGAGATAGACGCTATATAAGTCTTCCGAATATTTATTAGCTAAATAACTAAATTACACTTTTCAGCTTAGTGACATAATTTTACTTATAAGATTCTATTTTACGTCCAGATAACAGCTCTGGCATTTCAAAGAATTGTCCGGTTTCACAAATTGTCCTGTTTTCAATTGTCCGGTTTACAAATTGAATTAAATTCAAGTTACTTACTCAACAAGAGATAAAATGATAATGTAATAGCATTTCTGGACTGTTTGATGCGTTAGATGGGGCAAATATTTGACAGAGGCTTTTCAATTGGTCTGAAGGTTTAAAATATTTATAACACCAATTTTAAATTATAACCCTTTTCAATACTAAGGCCCCCGAGATTATCCTTGAATCCTATGGAGAGTTTCGGGTGGCCAGGTCTGTAAGGGTTGAAGAAAATGCGAAAGCGGATGAAATAAAGAGATTGAATATATTTTATTTCTGTCGTTACTTTTTATACTTAAAGAATTAAATTAAATTAATTTTTAGTTTTCATATTCAAGTAATAATTAGATTCCTGTAATTTAACTATTTTAATTTTTTTGGTACTATGTGCTTTTATTGATACTAAAGTGTGTATTGGTGTGAAAATTTTTAAAAAATGTTATTATATCTGTATATGAATGAAAAGAATAAAAACACTTCTAATAGAAAAATACTACTAGCTGAACTACTGAAACTAGACACTCTATTTTTTAAAAAAATTAGAAAAAAATCCTTTTTAAAAATTGGATTACTTTAAAAAGAGTATTTATTTATTCATTATTTTTGTCCTTCACTATAATGCAATACTACCTACATTTAAATATTATCTCTGAAAATCCGAAAAAATGTTTTTTTATATAACTACAAGAGTGAAAAAAATATCTTTATTCAATCGTTTAAATCAGTGTTTCCCAACGTGGGGCGCACGCCCCACCGGGGGGCAATATCATTTTCTAGGGGGGCAATTTGAAAATTTTCAACCAAATTGCCCCCAGGTGGGGCCAATCCAGGGGGGAAATTTCAAAAAGAAAAACTTTTTAAAAAGAAGTTTATCAAAAAATCATCTGATCCTATTATCCTATCTGAGAATGTATGTCTGAAATATGGACCAGAATGTATCAAAACCAAGTTGAAACCCTGTTTTTAGAGTCTAATTTCCAAACCTTTTCTGGGGGATGACCCAAGATCTCTTTGCTTTTAGAACGCTTATATTAGAAACTTTTTTACATTAGGTTCATCAAAATGCAAATCTTACCTAAAAATTTATATCCAAAATTTCCCCAACTAGGGGTACCAAACTAGTTAAAAACCCGCTTCCTAGAGTCAAATTTCCGAAAATTTGCTGGGGGAGGACCCCCAGACCCCCCTTGGTACTTAAAACTTAATTACTCATAACTTGATTTAGTTTTTGAGCATGCAAATTCTACCTAAAAATGTTCTGAAAAGTTCATTAGACTTATTAAATATACATAGGAGGGAGGGCTAAGAAATAATTTTGTCTCCCTTTTAAAATATAATAATATGCCACTGAAAACGGGGGGGGCATGGAAAATTTAAAAAGACTTTGGTGGGGCATGGACCGAAAAAGGTTGGGAAACACTGGTTTAAATCCTGGTATTGAATTCAGTTTTCATACAAACCCTGCTTTGATAGGTCAGGATAAAAAACCAGATAAGAACAAACTCAATTCCAGTTTCTCCTTGAATAACTCCATTAAAAGCGGCACGAACTTCTTATGGAATATGAATTTTCAAATGTTTCCCATATATTCTTCTGTAGCATTCTTTTTCAAGAAATAAAATGAACCGAAGCCATTCAACCGACATTGAGTTTTTCTTTTGATGTTTGACACTTTCTAAAGAGATTTTATTTGAGGAGGATGGGACGTTGAAACGGGAGTAGATATGGAAGAAAGAAGGAATTTCAAGCGTAAAAATAAATAAAAGGGTAACGTATTTCTAAGCCTACAAGTTATTCCACCCCTTTTTTGAAAGATAATGTTAGTAGAACAGAGAAACATAAGAATTCGCTATTTCTATTTTAATGATATTCCTTCTACAGGTCAGAAAGCATTCTTTTAGAAAAGAAATTCAGTGTATCGAAATATAGTAGTAGGGTTTATAGGGAGAATGCATTTTTTGAATTATTTTTTTCAGAAGGAAATCCATCAATTTTCTTTAAGAGAAATTCTATGCTGAATTCACGAGGAATTTATATAAATGACCAATTTTATCAATACAATTATTAATCTAATTTTTTAAATTAGTATTAGTTTAATTAAAAATATATTACTTCGGAAGTTAAATCATTCATTTCTGAAATAGTGTTGGTTATAAAAATCTCATGGGAGTAAAACTGAAAAAGTCATTGGAGAATTTATTATAAGCCACACGAAATGAAAAAAAATTATTTACACGTATTCAAAAACCATTTTCTAAAGATGGATTTCACCAATCAGAAGTCAGCGTAAAGCATATTTTCTTTCTTTAGCTGCTGGTCAAGTGGCAGTGAATTAGGTCTTGGTGTTCTAGGGATCGAGACTTACTCCTTTATTAAGGAAATACGAGGTATCATTTATTGAGAGAAGAAATATTTCATTATTGATTTTGAGGGCGACACAGAACTTACCAACCATGTGTCAAAGCCTATCTCAGCTCTTGACAGCAATCCCTGCTACTATAACTCTCTCTTAACAAGCGATTCCCCCTCCCCAAATACTTTATTCCTATACCGATATTACTCCCCAATAAGGGAAATCCGAAGAAATATGCCAAAATTTTTCAGAAGATCTTAAAGAGTGAGTAATTTAATTTCACGGAGATCTAAGGAAAGGACGATGATGGATAAAAGCAGGGGATGTTTTTCAGACATAAATATAATTCTTCTCTCTCCGCGTCCTGCACCAATCGATTTCTTCTTACGACGACGTCTCAGGTTTTCGACTGCAAACTTATAAGGAAATTTATAGACCGCTCTGGAAATCCGGATACAAGGAATTTTGCGAGTATTTCCTGAAATTTTGAGTATTTTGATATGGGGAATTCGCATTTTGTTCTTTGGTTTTGGTGGCGGGGTATATTCCGGTTGGATCCAGGTATTGCATCTTCCAAAAGTATTTTATATATATTTTTACCTTATAAACACTTTTTTTGCCTCTTTCATCGTTTAAGACTTAGTAGTAATCCTAAAAATTTATCGAATTCATTTTTCTTGCTTGTTTCTGATTTACTAAATCATATAACTTGATAATACCTGCTAAATTTCGGTTTAAAAGATTGGGCTAATAGAATATTTAACAGGTATGAAAATAGAATCCTAATTAATCAACAAATTCAGAAAACTTTCAGCAGTTTCTTATAACAGTTTAATTGTATTCAATAATTTAAAAATTGCTCTCTAAGTAATTTGAATTTTTTTGCAATGTTTGTTTTTCAATGAATGATGTTTCTTTAACGAATTTGTAAAATTTTTATAGGCAAAATAAATGCTGCAAAAACATAACTAGACACATTCTATAGCTTGGGAATACCAGTGAAACTACCTAAGAAATACTATATTTACAGTATATAAGTTATTTTTATAACATATAAACTGTAAATTGTCTAAAGTTAATTCAGTGAAAAAATAACGAGACCGTTTAACCACACAATCGCTCAGGAAAAATCAGATTTGTTAAAAAATATAGAGTTTAATCATATACATACAAACATTTTAAAACACAACGAATCCACAACATATCCTGCAACGCAGCATTCCTTATAAAAATTTAGTATGCTTTATTTACCAGTATTTCCTTAAGATGATCCTTTAAGGAGGATATCTGAAACATTCTAAGCTAATCTATTTATGTCAAAAGCACGGGGATTTGTTTGAAAGAATGAATCCTGAAGCTCATAAATCATTTCAGCAGTTTTGCGAAGGCTGATCTTGTCGTCAACTTCGACAAGATCAGAAAAATAACTAGACCCTAGAAAATAATTTTTAAACCGCGATGTTCCGAATAAGCCAATGCTTTATTCTTACATCATCCAAATAAAAAAGTGAATTAAAAACCCAGTTAATAAAATAAATTTAAATTCAGGTGCTTTATGCATCTTCAGTCGTAATGGGGAAAACGATATCTTTTCATGATATAGAATTATTTTGTATGGATTTTTTGTATACATCCTTAACTAAAAATAGTTTAATTAATTTAATTTATTTTTCTTTCGTGAACTATACGCTCACAGCAATGAATCCACTGATTCTAAATGATCCAAGTTATGTACTTTCAGTGCGTCGCATTATATTTAGCATTTTCCTTCCCTTTTAGTGACGGTATGAGAAAATTATTTATAAGTGGTTAATCATCGAAATTTATTTAGACTATTGAGTTTTGATCCATTCCATTTTGTACCCTCACTCTTTTGAGAGGAGAGAAATCTAGTAAAAGCAGGCTGTGAATTTTCGTGTGCATTGTGTGCCGCTAATGATATGTACCGTTTCCACATAAGAGGGGACTGGGAATTCTCGATCCCTTAGCAAAAAATATATAAAATAAATTATAAAGAGCTCTGATAACAATCAACAATTTTAAAGTTATACTTGTACACAAAAACTAGCAACACTTGGTCTTTTTCAGTCTTTTTGTTTTAGCTGAAGAAAATTGTCTGAATGTGGCAAGGAAAACTTTTCAAAAGGCAAATATGTTAATGTTTGTAGTAACTGTTCTATGCAACTTAGAAAATTAAATGAAGTGCAATTTTATGGTTTGGTATAGACTCCTTTAATAATTGAGTAATTTATTTATTGAACAGCCTTTGATGGTTTATTATTCAAAATGAACGTTTTGTAAGAATATCATGTTAGGGATACTTGATCCTTTCCTTTTTTGGGATACATGATCCCAGGGATCAAGTATTCCCTTACACGATTACTTTTCTTTTTCTATTAATTAATAGATATAAACTTCAGTAAATCTGACAAATGAGTATAATATTGTGCAATTGAAATGTTTGCATTTAACTTTTTAGGTTTTGAAAACTTTTGCTAGGCATTATTTTCTTTTTCCAAGTATTCTGGTCAACACACACCTTCACTTTTATTTTTAATAACTAAAATTATTACAATTCTTAATTAATTTTAAATTGCATATGATTAATAAGTAAACAAGTTTATTTTTGTAATTAAGATTTTAATTTTTTAATTTTTTGTTGTAATTTTAGTTTTCTCTATAGAACTACTAATTTAAAAAGAAGTTAATTTTTTTATAAAATATATAATGTATGGGCTTGGTCACATCTGTATCAGAGAAAAATACTGATCATAAACAACATAACACGCTTGTAAAATTAATAGAATTTTTTTTACAGATTGTTAAGTTTTTTTAAAAAAACCCTAGGGGGCTCTGCCCCAAATATCCCTTTAATAACCTTTCAAATTTCCTAAATTTCTATCAAGTAGTTTTTGAGCTATGAGAGTTCAAAGAGTTGAAAAATTAAATTTTCTGAAACAGTGGTAACAGTAACTTTTTTTAAATATAGAGATAAAAAAAATGCTACTTTTATGTTTATATTGTTATTATACCTTAGAAAAAAAATCAAAATCATTACTATATTTAATGAATGTTATTTAGTAAACTATATTTATAGATACATAGCTGAAATAATGAATATTTCATGTAACTTTCTGAGAGTGGGATCAAGTATTCCTCTGAGTGGAATCAAGTATCCCTACATCAAGGGATATATGATCCCTTTGTAAAAAAATTTAAAAATTAGTTTGCTAAAATTATTAGATTAATTTCAAATAAAAAATATTATTTAGTGAGAAATACCATACCATTGTTCACCTAAAAAATTTCTGAAATCTGTTAATTTGCAGCAAAGAAAAAAACTGAATTGGGGAGCGCTTTGATTTAGCTTTCAAGCCATACAACCGGATAGAAGTACCGGATGATTTTGGAACATAAATATTTTTAGTTTTACTGCTTTAAAATGTTTTCTTTTTCCGGATCAATAATCGAGGATGCTTCAAAACATAGTTTCCAACCAACTCCTTTATTGCAATTTATTCAAAACAGCAAATTTTATTTGATCTACAAATATTTAACCCAACCGCATTTTGCTAAAATGCAACTGCAATGTGGCTTAACAGGTTTGCGTGTGTTTTGTATTGAAGATATGAGTATATTTCTAAATACGCGGAAAATACTCAAATGGATCATCTGTGTAGTGTAAAATGAAGAAATCTCGTGCTCAAATAAAATCTGAGAATATCATGTAAGTAAGTGGCACACTTATAGAACGTTGTAGAAAAAAAACGCGAAAAGGAAAATTTTGAAAGATGCAGTGTCAAAATATACCCAAATTATCTGCATGCACTTTTTCTTTTTTTGGCACTTAATAAAATGGAATAGAACGAAAGATTAGTTCCCCCAAACGTAAAAATCTTCTGATTTATACAAAAACCGCTGACTATTTTTCACTGTAAAATAACTGAAGAACCCTTAGAATGAAGTTTCCCGCAAAAATAACAGTTGCAGCACTAGATTTGATGCCTTATTTCCAGTTTGAAAAAGATGGAAAAGCAAAAGGGGCTGAAGGACATCTCCTAGCTGTCCTGTCACAGGCTTTGGGGTTCGACTATCACATCATTGCTCCACCAGAAAAAGCATGGGGAAATCGTGCACCCAATGGTTCTTGGACAGGTCTGATAAAAATGGTCCAAAGTGGGGCAGCTGACATAGCTATGAGCAGTATTGGTTACAGTGAAGCTAGGTACTCTGTTGTGGACTTTTCTTTACCTTATCATTATGTGTATGTGGTATTTGCCACCAACTTACCGAAAGTGCTTTCGAAAGAAAAAATATACGTGAACGCCTTTGACGTCATGACTTGGATTTCCTTATTTATTCTTCTTCTTCTGTTGCCATTCTTTTTCAACTTAATGACGGGTCCGAAATCCTCCTACATTGACCAACTGTTGACGGTTTTTGGAAACCTTCTGCACCAGCCAACCAATGATGATGTCTTTGTAGGGAGGATCGTGATGGTCTGTTGGTGGTTCGTATCCCTAATCCTTTCAATCAGCTTTAGTGCTGGACTGTCATCGATAATGGCGGTACCGCTCACTGAGCCGACTCTCCAGGACTTTCGAGAGCTGGTTGATGCATTGGAAAGCGGGAGTTACCAGGTTTACTCCATGAAAGGGTCAAATATTGTTCCTGCGATGCGTCACACCATGAAGCCTCACTTCATCAAACTAGCTGAAAATATAGATAATAACAACTTGTTTGCGCCAGTAGAAGATTATTTAAAAGAATTTATGCCAAAGACTGCCATGATTGGGGGCAAAGTACAGTTCAACTACTGGTACGGAGAACCTCCTCTGTCCACCAAATACATTTCACAGGACGAAAGCCTGTCGATGCGTGTAGGGATTATCATTGGAAAGAATTTCTGCTGCAAGAAGCAATTGAACAGCGCTCTGTTGAAGATACTTGGAAGTGGCATTTACGAGAAGTTATTGAGCGATGAGTTCGTTAGGTCTTGGTTGAAGGCTCCGAAAGAGGGGATGGAAAAGAGTCACGACGGTCCACTTACTCTGAACGATGTGTCTGGTGCGTTTATTTTGCTTCTCTGCGGCTTTGTCTTATCATTTGTTGTTTTCTTGTGTGAACTCGCTTACATGAGTTTGAGAAAGTAAACACTGAATCATCATATAAATGTTTTTAGATAATTTTGGGCTTGAATTATGGTGTGTCTTCTGATTACAATCTGAAAAGAAAACATATTGTATTCCTTTATTTTGTTTGAGAGTTAAAACCATCCCTATCATGTTATTAAAATACCATGATTCCTAACATTAGCGTCGGCAACATCTTTACATTGAGGGGGCGACCTAGGGATCAAGAACCCTTGAAAGGATCCCCTAAACCTCAAGTTTTAACTATATCATAAATATACTTTTGCTTGTCTCTTAAATAACATTGAAGTTGAAAACCATTGAATTAAATTTTTCCACAAATTTTTGTGAAATATCAGTAGCTTTATATTTAAAGCGGCCTAAGATCCCCGTATCCAACCACCCACATAGAGAGAGAAGCGGGGAAAATAACTACCCCTATTGGCAGATACAGCCCCTTGAATTTGCAAAATCGATGTCCATTTATTGTATTTTTTAATTTATTTTGGTAATAAATTTAATTTCTTTTTCGTTCTTATTCTTTGTGCTTTAAACTAAGTCAAAAGGAAATTTGATTTTAACTAAAAGATTTTTTAAAACTTTTTATTCATGGAATATGTTTGACTCCATTCATATTCACTCATTTTTTTATTCTGCTTTAATGACTCAGTTTCCTAATAAATTTTAATTATATCTGTCTTAGTCTTTCTATTTCTCACTTCTGTGCTGTAAACTAAGAAAAATATAATTTAAATTTTTTAAAGTGTTTTTTAGACTTTTCTGCAGTTGAAATTTTATAAAGTTAAAAAATTATAAAGTTATAATTATTTTATAAAGTCCATCATCTTTTGTCAGCTGTAAAATATTTTTTTAATGACCTTATTTTTGTTTTTGATAATGGTTCTGTTTTTTAAATAGGGTCCTGAATTTTCAGTAAAAGTTTGGTGGTTATACGACGAAAATCATATTATTTATACAGTTTTTTTTCTATTTCCTCAAAACTTTGCTTTTGGACTTATTCCTTTTTTTAAACTGGCGATTCAATATTCATTATGCTAATAAGTGTTTTCTATTTGGTTTCATAAAATTTATTCATTCCAGATATTTTTATAAAAAAAGTATCTAATTAAGTCACTTTATCAATTAAAAAAAATGCTAGAATTTTGTTGTATAAAAATAGCCCCACCTTATCTTAATATTCAATTTATTGCTTGTTTATTTATCACCTGTTGTTCAAAATTCGTCATTCTGGTCTCATCACAATCGTATTATTTTTTTATGATATTAATATCAGAAAAATTTGAGCTAACTATGAAATGTATCTTATTTAAAAAAATCAAATAGATAGTACGTTATAAGCTAAAATTTACTTTCCCTTACTTAGGTGAAAACTCAAATCTCTCAAGCGTCACCTCCAACCGTGGACCGGTTTCGTCCTTGTTAGGACTCATCAGCACGGTATAGGATGGTAACGCAAGAGAGAGGAGGGCAAGTACTAGTCTAGCCGACTATAACTGAAAAAGTGGTGACCATTGATTAGTCCTCCACTCATCTGCTGGAATGACAATGGCATTCCTAGGACAGATTTAATTCCAGAAAAATCTTTCAAAATCAGAACTTTCAGGAATTAAATCTGTCCTAGGAATGCCATTGTCATTCCATCAGGTGAGCGGAGGACTAATCAATGGTCACCACTTTTTCAGTTATAGTCGGCTAGACTAGTACTTGCCCTCCGCTCTCTTGCGTTACCATCCTATTCAGTGCTGATGAGTCCTAACAAGGACGAAACCGGTCCACGGTTGGAGGTGACGCTTGAGAGATGTGAGTTTACACCTATTGTCCGCTGAATCAGCAATAAATGGTTAAATTCTCCTTTCATTACCTTATTTGTTTGAGTGAGTATATGCTTGAAGATGAAGATATATGTTTTCCTTTACCCTGTTTTGTATCTCTAAAGCATGAAAGATTTGCATTTAATTGTTTAATAGATTGTTTAAACCCAAACATTCAGGAAGGAATAATTTGACTCAGTTCTTCAGTTAGTATAAATACTTTCGTGCTCAAGGCAGTAATTTAATCAGTTTCTAGTTCTATAAATATTGGTTTGTATTATGAGGATATTTCGTGAGCAAATATCTACTAAAGCAAATGCCATGCAAACGATGTATTCCTTTTAATAATTTGAAGGTATTTCTTTTGTGGTTTTTATATAGCGGTATGTGATTCACTCTATAAAATTATTCTAATATGAAATCGATGGCAATTCAAGATATGCTTAAAAGACGTCAATGCAACATGCAATATGATTCAATAGAAGTCATGTACATTTTTGTCAATTTTTATTATCTTGTTTATATTTATTTACTTTTTCTTTTCTTTTTTGCACATGGTAATCGGTAACCCGCTCTTAACGATAACGTTTACCATTTTTAAACAGTTCAGATACTCTCTTATACTAGTACCACGTCAGCCTCTTTTAGTTATATCGAATCAGAAATAATTCTTTTCAGAATGAGATCCATTTAACTACACAATGCTCTCAAAATGAAGTTTCCATCTAAAATAACAGTTGCATCTCTAGATGTGATGCCCTTTATTCACTTCAAAAAGGATGGAAGGGCAAAAGGATCTGAAGGACATCTCCTAGGGATCCTGTCCCAGGCTTTTGGGTTCGATTATCGCATCATAACTCCACCAGAAAAAGAATGGGGAAATCGTGGACCCAATGGAACTTGGACAGGTCTGGTGAAAATGGTCCTAACAGGAGAAGCTGACATCGCGATGTGCAATATCGGGTACACCGAAGAGAGATACACTGCTATAGACTTCTCTTTCCCTTACACCTACACAAATTTGGTGTTTGCCACTAACTTACCTAAGCCGCTTTTGAAAGAGAAAATATTTATGTATGCCTTTGACTTTATGACTTGGGTTTGTTTATTTCTGCTTCTTCTGTTGTTGCCATTCGCGTTCTATCTAATGATGGCTCCGAAATCCTTTTACATCGACCAGCTCTTTTCTGTGTTCGGAAATCTCCTGCACCAGCCAACCAGCGATAAGGTTTTTGTAGGGAGGTTCGTGATGGTCTGTTGGTGGTTTATGTCCCTGATCCTCTCCACCAGCTTCAGTGCCGGTCTGTCCTCGATCATGATGGTTCCGTTCACAGAACCAACTCTTAAGAACTTCCGAGAGCTTGCTGTTGCGTTGGAGAGATCAAATTACCAGGCTTACATCCTGGAGAGAACAGCCACGATCACCATGCTGTATCATACCGGGCAGCCTCACTTCATCAAAATAGCCGAATACATTGAAAAGAACAATTGGTTAGCCTCTAACGAGGAGTTTTCAAAAGCCGAGGAGTTCAAACCTAAGACTGCAATGCTTGGGGTCACGGTGATGCTTCACAATTGGTACGGGAAGCCTCCTTTGTCAACCAAGTACATTGCCAAGGACGAAAGCATCACGACTAGGATTGGAGTCGTCTTTGCAAAAAATTTCTGCTGAAAGCAGCAGCTGAATGACGCTCTTTTGAAGATAGTCGGAGGTGGGATTTATGAGAAGTTGTTGAGCGACGAATTCTTCAAGTCTTGGCTGAAAGCTCCAAAAAAGGGGTTTAAAAAGAGTCACGACGGTCCACTGACTTTGAACGATGTGTCTGGTGCATTTGCTTTGCTACTCTGTGGTTCTGTCGTATCGCTTGTTGTTTTCTTGTGTGAACTCGCTTACAAGCGTTTAAGCAAGTAAACCGTAAATAACCTTTTACATCTTTTCAACTTACCAAGATTAACCGTCATTGTAAATTAAGAGGAATTATAAATTTACCTCTTTGTGATTCTTAAAAAAGAGAAAATACAATTACTAACCGACCTTGAAGTAAAAATTGGACATTATATATACGCAGTTCTTTATTTATTATTATTAAACTTATTAAAATTGACTGAATTTTGTATTTCTTTTTATACGAGTAGATTGATAAAAATGATAATGGGCTATAAAATTCAGAACTTAAAAGCCACAGATCCTCAAACATTTAGTGAACGTAAGTTAAATGACTCACAAACCAACCTACAAAAAATGTGAGTCTTAGCTTTAAGAGAGGGAAAGTATGTTAAAAATCACAAAGAAAACAAAAAACAAAAAAAAATGAGGGTGTACTGCGCCAGCTGCCTTTGTAATTGGGAGATTCCTCTCTCACAGTGTATCTTCTAGGATTTTAAATGAACAAACTTTCAGTTTCAGAGGGGTTTTAATCTTTCAAAGGGATAATTTAGCGTTCATTCAGCAGCTGTAGCACACAACTATCATGTCGTGAAGAGAAATACGAGTTATATGATTCCTTCTACAAAAATTTCATTTACCTTGACTCTGCGATACTCTTTGGCTCCACACAATGTACCAATTCTATAAAATCTCCTTGAATCAACCCTAAAATACACTACAGTAAAATTCTAACTGAAAGGAATCACTAGTTCTTTATTTACATAAAAATTACAGAAAAATTGGATGCAAACTCATAGAAACCATATTTTGCCAAATAAATAAATACAAAAAATATGAAAATAATAATGGTAGTTACTTTAGATAGCTCATGGTGCACGCGTTTATGTGATTATATTCGCTCCCCCTTATACTCTTGCCAAAAGGAGGAATTTCTCTATACAGGGTGATTCAGAAATAATCATCAATATTTTGGGGGTAGGTAGAGGGGCCCTAGACAAGAATATTTCGAATAGGGATGGTGGGGCGCAGCCTTACCGTTAAAGAGCTAGGACCTAATGTAGTGCGAGCGCGTTTCAATAGGCCGTTTTTAGAAGGAACGTGTGACGAAACAAAACATAATAAAATGAAAAACATTATTGCATAAGGTACAGGAGTATCCGTACTACCTAAATCCTCAATATGATAGAAATTGGACCACTTGCTAAACCGTGGGGTGAGTTTTAAAACGGGCAATATTAATCTCTTAGTCAAACAATGGAGTTCCCTTAATGGTATTTAGAAAAATGATGATCGGGGAAGGAATTTTCAATGATGAAACAGTTTCAATGATCAATGTTACGATCATTGAAAATTCCTTCCCCGATCATCATTTTTCTAAATACCATTAAGGGAACTCCCTTCTTTGACTAAAATATTAATATTGTACTTTTGAAACTCACTCCATGGTTTAGAAAATGGTCCAAATTATATCGAATTCATGGTGTAAGTAGTAGGGATACTTCCTTACCTCATGCAATAGAATTTTTCATTTTATTATGTTTTGTTTCGTCACACGGGCCTTCTAAAAACGGCTTTTTGAAATGCGCTCGCACTACATTAGGTCCTAGCTCTTTAACGGTAAAGCTGCGCCCCACCATCCCTATTCGAAATATGCTTGTCTAGGGCCCCTCTATCTCCCCCCCAATTATTGATGATTATTTCTGAATCACCCTGTATATGCCGTATTGCTTTGAATGAATGTTGTTAATGGGTACGGATGATTGAAACATAATATATTCCTTCTAACTATTTTATTGCACTCTATTCAAACACAGTGACTTTTATATGATCTACAAATATTTAATCAAACTTCATTTTATTATAAAACTGCAAATCCAATATGTTTCATTCTCAATAGGTTTGCGTGATATTAGTATTTCTACGTACACAAAAAATACTAACACGGCTCTTCTATTGATAATGATAAATGGAAAATGAAGATATCTCGTGCTCAAATAAAGCATAAGAATATCACATAAATGCGTGGCATACTTATTGAACGAAGAAAGATAGAAAATTTTAGGAAAAATTTTGAAAAATTGTCAAGCATCATATAGTATATTTTACAAGAGAAGACTTTGCTCTGAGATGTGTTCAAGACTACTAAATTTTAGTTTCAAAATTCTTTGTGGACTAAATGAAACTTAAGTTAACTAACTCGAAAATGTCTTATGAACTAAGGAATTTTCATCCATCCGTTTAATCTAAGTTGGGAAAAACCCTATTATCATCTGCAGATAAAACATTTGCTCGTGATTGTATTAAGAGTTCATATTTTCCTTTTGTCAGTCAATTGCTTCGTCTCCATTCAATGCCAATATTTGACAAGACAGGCTATTCAATGTGATATAGATGAATAATATTTATAAAATCTTGTAAATAAATTGTAAAGCTACTGTCTTCACGGAATTAGAAAAGCAACAAAGTAGTGATTTTTCTTTGGTGTTAAGACACTCCCAATCAAAGACATTTCCCAATCCCATAAAGTTTCATTATATATGATATACCTTATTGTTTTGCATCAAAATAAATTAATCTTTCAATCTCAACATCTTTAAATGCTGAATGAACTCACACCTTGTCTTATCTTACTGTTCTTTAGCTTACAAAAGTCCTGGGTATGTCCTAAGAGCGAAGCCTAACTATGCATCACTTTACCCTATCTGAAAAAGTAGACGTGAAACAAAAAAGATTTGATATTTTTCTGACATAATTTGCTTAAAATATTCTCCAAATATTTTATAAGAAAATACTTCAGAATTGTATCTCAATCTCTATTCTAAAATTATCCCCCCTCTTAAAATTTCTTTCAACAAGTTTTCTTAATATAAAATTGTGCGATCATAATGATGGAATAATACTCAACTGAAATATAAGGTGCTTTATTTTCTTTCATATTTCCTCCTGTAACCACATAAATAAATGCTTACCATAAAAACTTTAAGCGATTTATATTCTATTCTGATCCATTCGGAAAAATTTTGTGAAAAACATTTTTCTTTCAAATCGTTGTCCTTATTGATTTTTAGATGTATTTAAATCGATCGATTTGTTATTTTTGGTGATATATTTCTCTAATCTACTGCATTCAAAATAGGTTAACAATATTTTACGGTAAATTTAAATTAATATCTTTTTCACTTATTTTTAAACTTCCAATGCAAGTAATTTAAAAGACGTTGCTTTTCATCGTTTCTCCTCTGTTTACACTATAAATCAAATTTCTATTTCTCCTTCATAATAGGAACTTGAAAACTATACATTTATCATAAACGTTAAGCCTTCCCTCTGGGATAATAATCCTCAATGGACAAAACTCAATATGATAATAAAAAACTTTATATTTTCATTCACACCCTCTTTATCCAAGTACTTGAACGAAACAGTTGCATTAATTGACGTCATATTCGCAGTGTCGCGTCGATTCAAATGATAATTGGGGTGATAATGAAGTGACATGCAAATCTCGAATCTCTCACCGACTCATAACACGGAGACCTAATTAATGCCTCTATTCGGGAACTCAGGGGAAATCAATTACCTATGTACCATATTACCCTGAATTTAAGACATATTTTGATAGTTCATTTGTTGAAATACAGGTTAGTAACCAAGAGATTCTTTCCATCCATAACAGTCAGATTCAGTCAACATTCAGATTCAACCATCACTTTTTAACAACTATAAAATAACTCAGCTTCTTACAGGACATGGTAATTTTAAAAATTATTTAAACTAATTCAATTTAAGTTCAATATCTCACTGTAACTGCAAAAAAAAGACTGACACATTTTAGAAATAAATGACTAATAAATCGGAATTAAAAAAGATAAAAATACGCGATTTGTTGCATTTTACACCAACGACTCCCGTGAGTAGGATGTAAGAAACAGCGTATTTTTTTATCTTTTTTAGTTCTCAGTCATTGATTTTTAAAATGTATCGGTCTTTTTTGGGATACCCTGTAGGTGGAAATGAAGACGTTGACCATATCCTTTTAAAGTGCACAAAATATGAAACCAAGAGAAATGCTTTCATACAAGAACTTTAAAAGATAAATATGAAATGGTTCCAAAACTCAGCTTTCTGATTCCCCATAAAATGGCATTTTATTTATTTTATGTGTATTGTAGTGCTTTTCGTGTAATACTTTATTACTTACTAATGTAAGCCCCGTTCTATGCATTGTGGTGCGCAGGGAGCTTTTGTTTGTTTGAATTGAAAAAAAGTACAGGTTTCAACAAATCTGCCCTAACTCCGCGCAGCCAGATTCCTTGCTTAGAGTAGTTAAAAAAATGCCATACGAACTATACCTCTATCTTCCATTATTTTGAGAATTTTGCCACAAAAAAAAGGTTGTAAAGTCTTTTTCGATAGGGATGTTAAAAAATTACCTGTTTTTCTAAAAACCGGTTCCTGCCAAAAAATAACCGGAAGGAATTCCGAGTGAAATTTAAATTTTCAATTCAGTTAAAAAGTTGAATTAGTATAAATTTAGATAAAATGTGGCCGCGTGTTACTATTTCCATAACGATGTAATAATAGAAGTTAGTGAGATTTCAGATAACTAGAGAAAAATATCCATTGCACAGGGATGCATGTTCCGTTCTATGAAATAATGACGTTTTTATAGGATATGACGTCATATTTTTCGAAAAAATATGCGTTGTCTTTGACATTTTTTTTTGTACTCCACGCAAAGAATATTTCTGTGCATAGGCAGACATGTTAAAACAATGGTTACGTGTCAAAACGCTGAAAAAAACTAAAAACCTAACCATTTGAGCTTAACCTTTCTGCCGATCAGCATGTACTTTACCTTTTCAAGCCTCAGATTCTTTCCAATTCAAACAACGAGAAGCTATTAGCGAAAGTGCCGTCGCTTGTTACTGAAAATTCCTCAGTTGTGTTTGCTTCCCAGCTATACACTTGAGGGGACTCAAATCAATAGGAAGGGTCTTTATCCCCCCTTGTGTTCCGGATTATAATGGTGGACGATATAAATTATTTTCCTGCCGATAAATCGATATAATGGAGGACAGGGGCGATACAAAAGGCTTTGTGAGCATTATCCCCTAGATTCTGAGGGACAGAAGTGGCTCAATTATATTTTGATTGGTGAATAAATTAGGAAGATCGGCACTGGCTTTGATGTTAGTGATGTTCTGAGTCAGAATTTGGCAGATCTACTCTTTATCTGATTCAAAAAGTTGATGATTGTGGAATGTAGAGTATTATGCTGTTATAAGAGATAAAATTGGGCTTTTGCTATCTAAATTGATACAAGCTTACTATTCCTGATACAAACTAAATCTAACGGAACGTTATGGTACTTTCGAGAATGAAGTTTTGGAATCAGATTATATATTCTGATTCCAAAATAAGGATAATATTATCCTTAATAAGGATAAGGATAATATTATCCTTATTGATATCCAGAATTAAAATATTGAGAAATTAGGAAGTAAAATAAAAACAACTTGTATTAAAATTTTCATTTTTGTTCTCGAATCGAATATATTAAAACAAATTTTAAAACTATAAAGAGTGGGATTTTAGACTTTTATTTTTCATTCTTAAAATAACGTAAAGCGAATAACCTAAGATTCCTCTTCTATAGTCATGGTTATAAAAACATTTAATTTATATGAACACGTCTATGCTGGTTCATTACAATGAAATAAAATATTTTTGGTTTGAGTTGGAACCTTTTATATTCGAACTAAACAATAAAAGGTTCAAAGGTAATTCATTCAAACCGGAATTTTTTTTTCTTTCGATTCCATTCCCATTGACGGACATTGAATTGAAATCAAGACGCTTAGGAGACATTTTAATTAAAATTTCATAAAAGATTGGTATTCATTTCGATTTCAGTTGGAAACTTTATGCTCCAACTTTTTCAAGAGGGACGGCAAAATATTTTTACTCCTCATTTTAATTAAAGTAATGAAACGAATTTTGTTTGGAGAAAAGTCGGGATAAATATGAAATGGATAAAAATCAAACACTACGAGGATGGTTTATGAAGTTACGTTATTTAATCTTAGCTTTCAAAAGTTTTGTAGAATGATGGAAAACTTAGATTAGATTATTTAATATGACTGGTTATGGATTAGATATACTTAATGTCTGGTTAAATAATTTAATTCACTTACTAAATTTTAATAATATTCAGACGTAATTGCAGTGATATTTCTTTGAAATTAACGTCATTGCATCGTAGAATAAGGTCATTTTCTAAGAAAAATGAACGATGCATATTTAGAATAATTATTTTTGATGTCAAACTTTACCCGAAAATATTTTTTTGATATTCTTTGGTGAGCTGAATGGCTGAATCCGAAAATGACCTCTTTTGATTTTTAAGACCTCCCCCTTTTTTTAAAAACAAATTGAGCATACAGAACAATCTTTCACAAAAAAAATGAGAGTCCTACATAAAAATATTTACTTCATTCAAATTTTTTATTAAGGTAATTTTCTAATATTTTTGGAACTATCTTAGGGTTCAAAAATGACTATTGTTTTGCCCTGGAACGTCCTGCTTCTTGAGAATTATGATAACTGTATAAAAAAAAAAGATAACATCTCAATATAAATGAAAGAAAATAAAAAAAAATGAAATTAATTTTTTAAATTTTCCCTGAAAATCAATATATAAATAAAATGAGTTCATTTACACTGTCTAAAACCACTTATTTAACAATAATGTGAGGCCCCTTTGATTCTTGTAAGAAGCAACATGAATATCTCTTCCAAGTATATACAACAAAAATCCGTCATTATTGTACTATTTAACCTTCCCTTAGATTTTCTGTTATTCATGTCTAGTAAAAGGGCTAACACAATTTGTTCTTTGCTCACAACTCCTAATTATTTTAAGTAGAGAAGTTAGGAATGTACCATGCGGGAAATGGAAACATCTTGAAATAAATATGCAATTTGGGAATAATCCTGACGCTTAGGAATTTTTTGAAATTTTTTTTGTCGTTATAAGCATAAGTCGTTATAAGTTCCAAGGAGATGATAAGTTAAAAAGGGGTTGGTAAGGGGGAAGGAGTGTTTTTTTCAAAATACCTATTATTACTACACAAAAACATATATTCGAATTGAGAATAACGTATTTTCATTTTGGCAAAAAAATCTCCCATTCTCTGTAAAAAACAAGAGTTAAACTTATACGAGTTAACTATATACTAGAAGTAAAAAAGGTTCTATAAAATCTCAGTATTCAATAGACTCTTTTGAGGTATTTAAATTTTTTAATCCCTTCTGAGAACTAATATTGAAACTGCCTAGAAATATTTCTGAGGAAATATTCTTGATTATGATTGGTAATGAAGGAAAAAGTCTAGCTTTCCCTTTTAATGAAAAAGTCATGACAACATTCAAATTTGATGAAAAAGAACAGTAAGCTGGGGGTATTTACTTCTAAGAATCGTTAAATTTTTTAAAAAATAACGTGAAGATTCTTTTGTAAAAAACTTGGAGAAAGTTCTATGAAAAGTTATCTTTATTTTGCTCACGAATTTTTTTAATAAAAACTTTTACATATTTATAGTTCTTAAAATTCACCTTTAGTTGGTTAGTTTTTCACCTTCTCTAATCCAAATCTGTCATTTTAGTAATGTGTCAGTATTCATGCTAAATTGTTCATAGTTTATTTTGAAACAAAATATCATTTGATATTAATGTTTCTTAAGTTAAAAACAATCTTCACCAAAGTAACTGAAAAAGAGAGAAAAAGTAGGTAAACATGCGATAAGGCAATTTATTTAAAGTAAGGTATGCCATTGCCTATACATTTTTGAAGTTATTTTAAACCTTCAACACTACGACATTAATCCATCATTGCTTTACCAACAAGAAAAAACAGCAAAAAATCTAACATTTCTTATCTTACCCTGTATTCGAAGATGACTATTCGTTTAAAGAGCAATTTGAAAAAAATATCAAACAAACAACTAACAATGAGGTCAAACCGTTCCTGGTTATAAGAAAGAATGAATAACTATGTGGAGGTTTGCTGTAATTTATTTCCATCAACATAATATTTCATTACATTCCTCAAACCAATAGGTAGAAATAACTGAAGAAACTAATGATCCCACTGGAAAAATGATGTTCAATTTTATGAATAAACTCAAACTAAAAACTGGGAAATAAATCACGAAATGGAAGCTTCTGTGAAAAAAAATTGAATGAAATTGATAGTGCTGAACTATTTAATTTGAAAAGGGATATCTATTTCTGAGGTAAGTTTCTTGGCTTAGTTCAGGGAATATAAATGGGAAGATTTGTAAAAGTCCAACAAAGAAAAAAACGAAGCTCATTTTGTAGAATGATGAAAAGGAAAGAATGAAAAGCAGCATTAAAATGAAACACACATCTTTAAAAAAAACTGCGTACATTTTGAAATTTTCAATGATAGTTTTTCTTTAAGTAGAAAGTAATACTAATTACAACGATCATTTTGCGTAGCCCAATAAATAGTTTCTTCTACTGTTTAATTCACTTACATAATGACAATTTAAATTCCGTATTTGTTGGAAGGTAATCATCAAAATCCTACAGGCATTTTTATTTTTATTTTTGAATCGACATTTCATTTTAAGATATTAAAAATGTTAATTGAGTGAAATAATTTTGATGGTGTATGAAAAGTCATAATTTTAATAAATCTCCATGGTTCTTTTACAAATAAAAAATAAAATTGCAGAATTTTTTTTGTAATTTTATAATCTTAATCAATGTTGCCTATTTTTTTAATATTGCATTAATAATAAAAGTAAGTAATAAGTAAGTAAAATTGCTTTTCCCCTTCAATGCAATGGATTTCGGTGACAAACTTGTTCAAAATTAAGATCCTAAGAAGATGACATATAATGAAGTCTCCAAAGTTATATAAGTTTGCTTACGTAAAGTTTTAAAGTTGAGAAAATTATGTTATCCCCCTGTCATGGTTATTCTTATTTATAATATTGATTATCAAGAACTTTAAACGGTAAGCAGTACGTGATATTACTGAGTAAAACGCTTAATAGCTATAAACTTATAGAAGAATTTTTATGAGGGTGGATTTTTGTAAATTCTCTTGTGGGACGTGTTTTAGACATTTCCTTAAATAATAGAAGACCATAAACCTACTTTGGATTCATTAATATTTTAAGATTTTCTTTGATATACTTAGGGATTAAAATGAAGGAATAGACAGCCCTTTTAAAATCAGGATTTATTTCAGATAAATGTAAGTTAACTGTTCTTACTTATGTATTTAATAAGTTATTAATTAATACGTGTATAATAATCGTAAAGAAAATTGGTTTTATAAAGTCATAAAAGGAAGTTTTGGACGTGCTGCATCAAGTGATGGGAGAAGTGATATGATTAAATCCTCGATTCGTAACGGATTTTCGTGGACCACCAATGCGCTGTAAAATTATACTATATATTTTCTAAATATAAAGTCAATAAGAGTTTTTACAGTAAAATATCCATTTTTTATGACGCTTTCAAAGAAGCTATAAACAACTTTTTTAACTTAAATTTTTTATTAACACTATTTTTAAAAAATTGTAATTAGGTACCTAATGTTTATTATTTTAATTGTTACAATTTAATTGTTTAATTTGTTACAATGCAGATTTAAACAGTTTTAATTTAAAATGTACTTGATTCAGAATTAACGATTCAAACAAAATAATACCATTATTATTTATAATAATCGTTTCAGCAACATAGAATAGTACCTCTACAATAGGGCGTTGCAAATTTTTTTTTCGAATTTCCCAGTTGCCCCCTATTCAGTTGTTACAAACAAATACTGTGAAACGATATTACCTGCAAATTTTCAGATAAAGGCATCCCCTGGGGGTTTTATTAAATATTTTCCCTATTTTACTTCAGCTGGCATCATCTGATAAACTGTATCTCAGCTTTGGGAAGTATTAAGTGTGAGATAGCCACACTGTAGACGTGTAGACTGTAGCCATACTTATCAACAATCCATCGGAGTTCGTCCGCGAGCCTCCTCTTTTCTCCATGAGTGCGCTTTTAAACCTCGTGGAACTTCCCATCAGTAGGTGCCACTGAATGTTTTTACGATAGGATCTTAAGACAATGCCATTACAAAGATGATAATTAGGTTTTATATTTATTAGAATAAAGAACTAGTATTTTCACTCAAACTGTGTTTTCAGTCACTCAACTGTATTTTCACTTTAACTTTTTGCCTTCATGTTTTGATATAAATTGCCGATTCGATGTTTATATTCGTCTTTCAGTACTGATGAAGGGGATCCATTGATCCCCTTAACAATTGTCTACTGCTTTTAAACTTTTAAATTGTGTAAAATAAAGTTTGTTTTTTCAATTGAATTAGGTTTTAATTCGATATTGACTGCGTTCAGGCTCATAAAATTGAAAAGAACCAAAAATGACGAAAAATTATATCCAAAAATGATATTTTCCCTATACTTTAACATGGGAAACCTACTTTTGAAGAGCTCGGGGGTCAAAAATCGTAATGTTTCAGTATTTGTAACAACTTGAGGGGGAGGCATCTGAGAAATGCGAAGAAAAAAAAATCCCCATAGTCTTTTACAACGTCCTACTCTTCAATTAAATAAAAGCTAAAGCTAAAATAATTAAATAATAAATAATTAAAATTAAATTAAATAAAAGTTATTAATAATTATAAGTTATAAAGTATATATTATTATTATTATTATTATTATTATTATTATTAAAGTTATTAATATTATTATTAAAGTTATTAATATTAATTAAACAATAATAAAATAAATAATTAAATGAAAGCTAAATAATAAACAACTTCCTACTCATCAATTAAATAAAAGCTAAGAAGACTATAAACGAGATTGTCTCCCAACAAAAGCCACTCACAACCATCTACTACTAATGTATAGCGTTCAGCAAAATGACGTTCTGGTGAATCGTTTTTGAAGGGCCAAACGTTCCGCTATATACCGTCCGTTTAGCTATTTTCTAAGCCTGAGACAAACAGGAATAGATGACTCCCTATCGGAGATAGCTCCAGTAAATTATTATTTCCGTCGAGATCCAAGACATCCGCTTTGGGCTTTGCCCTCAAGATCCGTAGCTAACAGTTATCTGATATCTTGCTGACATAGATTTTCACCCGAAAAGATTTACTCGCTATTAATGAGTTGTTTTTCGAATATTTGTAGTAGAGCGATGTTTCATATTCTTTTAAATATGTTTAACTCATTTGAAGTTGGATAATTTTTTTAAATTTCTACTGATTAAGCTTCGATTGAAAAAGTTTTGGTTTGGGTAAATTGTTACAAGTTTCTGTCCTAGTCGCTCCAAATTTTCTTTAGGATTCAAGGACATTCTAGGGCGGTATTGGACTGAAAAGTCATATTTAAATCCTTGTTTTAAGGAAAAAAAAATTTCTCTTGAATTAATCAATGATTTTCGGACTGAATTAAATGAGAATGCAGATGCGCAAGCCAACGGCACTTTTTCATTTTAAAAATGAGGACTGGACTTCGAAAAGAAGCTAAGTGCCAAAACTAAAAAATATGAGTTAAACCTGAAAAAACAATCTAAGTACCATCTTCAACAACCTATAAAGTTGGCTAAGTGCCACAACAATTATAAGTAGTTTAAAATTAACCCAAAATATTGCTTTTTTAAAATGATCAATTGCAGAAAATTTACTTTTTGGCACTTAGATATAGTTTTTGAAGTCCAGTCTTCAAATTTAAACAATAAGAATTTTCAGAACTTTTACCCTTTCTTTTTGATTTTATGAAGGTTTTTAAAAGTTTTAATTCACTCATAAAAAACAAGGGAGTTCAAGCGTTTCGAAAGCAAAAAAATAAAAGCCTAGTTCTAGTTACTCTTAACTTTCAATTTCTAAAATCTTACAGATGAAACCTCAACTCAAACCTTGTAATGAACTACAATGTATGTAGATTAAAGCGTGTGTGGAAACTCGCATTCCTTCATCCAAACAACGTAAATTTTATTTTGAGGTTAACAATTAACCAAAATATTCTTATTTAAGGGTTGTAGGTTATGATTTACATTGCAAAGTTATACTTAAAAAGCAGAGATCATTATTCAAATTGTTTTCCTGGCACAGGAAAGGAAGACTTAATTAAGATTTAAGGTTGCATAACAATGTCTTTCAAAAGTAAGGTAAGGGAAATTCTAATTATTTTGTACGTTGTAGGAAGAGTACGATGTCAGTTTGTAAACATCAAAATTTCGACTAACTTGAAGGGTAATTAATCTCTCAATAGATTGGAATAAGTACTTATCCACATAAGACATTTAGGAATTGATAGTTTTAGTATCTCAGTGCCACTTTGCTGATTACAATCAAATTACATTTTTAGTAAACATTTTATGTTAAATTTTTATGACTGGTAAAATGCTGATGCAATCTGGTTGGGAATTCGATTTTCTTAAAAATAGATTACATTTTTATTTCATATATGAATTTGCTGCTCAATCTTAAGTTGTGATTACCTTAAATACCCACAAATGAAAATCACTTTAGGTGGTGTTTTTTTCAGGTGTCTGACTTGAATGAGTTTTAAAAGAATCATGCAGCTTTGAATAACTAACTTGGGAGTATATTTAAATCGTATTTCTTTAAGCGATAACTTCAAACGAATTGTACTCATTTGTTTTGAGAATTCAGATTTCAGACCCTTCTCCCCTCGAGAAGAATAACAATATAATCCGAAACCCAGACTAATCCATTGCATTTTTTAGTTTCTCGTCTCTCCCATGTTTCACGAATTCAGTCTTATACAACACTTTACGAGAATAAATTCAAAACACCCATTGCTGTTTATTTCAAAGACTCTAGACGCACAAAAACCCCGAAGAGCTGTACTCCACAAGCGCACTGAGCTCTCATCTCTCTCAACAAACACAATGCTTTAAGCCATTTATATCTCTCGTTTTTCTCGCTCCCGTTCGATCCCTTGGGTGTGTTGTATCCGCTTCTTTTCTTCCTTGTCGTCATTAACGATCATACATCAGATATCTCGGTCCCTTCTGATGATTACTTTTGGTGACTAGGTGTCCTGTTGCCTCGCAGACTAGGGCTAGACGGATCAACACTTTCAGTCCTAGCCGCCCGAAATTTTCCCCTACGATTCAATTGTATTTATTGGCGTCTTAGGATTGAAAAGGTTGAAAAGAGACGTTGATGCCTTGGTGACTGTGAAAGAAGAAGATGATGATGTCTTCCTTTCCTTATCACTGCAGAGTTTTAATTTATTTCCGAACACTTTCTTTGAAGAAATACTTTTTTTCCTCCCAAGACCCGATGAATACTTTGAAGGTTTTGAAATTGGTAGTGATAAGCTGTGTGATTAGGAAAGAGATATAAGAGAGGAGAGTTTAATTGAAAAGGATAAGTTTTAATGAGTTGTGATTCGTGCAAGAAATGCTATTTTTTTTGGAATGGGGAGTTGATATGATTTTAATTACAGATGGCTTTGTCCGTGGAGAAGATATTCATCTCATAGGAAGAATTTGCGGGAATTTGAAGAATTGCTCACTTCCTGTACATCTTCGATGTCGTATCTGTTTTGTGAGAATCAAATTTTGTTGATAAAACTTTGACTTTTGCATCAGAATGATGGTTTTAAATTAAAACGTCATCTTTGAAGGAAACATATTTGGATAAAATATTTTTTTGAAAGAAAAATAAACTTCATCTCCTTAGGATGTTTCACCAATAGAAAAATAGTACATTTGTAACGAAACAATGTTGGAATCATTGCAATATGGAAAACGATAAACACTCAAAATATAAAATATACTTGGATAACTGTGATAATTTGCTTGAATAATATAATCCTGCAAAAAAATGTTAAAGTAACTTAAAGGAAAAAATAAATGCTTTTTAAAAAATAAATTCAAAAGTAGACACAGAAGAGGTTTGGTAATGTTATTGAATGAATGAAGTGATTTGATTAATATTATGGCATAAACCAGGGTTTCCCAAACTTTTTCATGCAACGACCCCTTGGTAGTATTTTACCTAGGCCATCGACCCCCTTTCAAAAATCAGACTTAATTTTTTTAGAAAAATTATTTCTCAATGAAAATCAAACTAAAATTTTACAGCTGGTTCCACTCCAGCGGCGGTTCCAGAATTCTTTTCTTTTGGGGGGGAGGGCTAAGAATTTTCAATATCAAAATCGTCTTATAATATCCTAAAGGGAGGAGTCTCGGGGTCCTCCCCCAGAAAATTTTTGGAAATTTAAGTCTAAAAAGCAGATTTTCAACTCGTTTTGGTACACGTAATCCAGATTTCGTACATATATTTTCAAGAATTTAATTTACAACGACGAGCTTTTGATAAAAAGTTGTAAATAATAGAGTTCCAAGTTCTAAAGGGGGTCTGGGGGTCCTTCCCCATAGAATTTCTGGAAGTTTAACCCTAAAAACAGGATTTACTCGTTTTGGAGTCGCTTTTCCCTTTTTTTACACTCATGTTTCCACTTCCTCTATTTCTCACTGTTAGTTCTTATTCATTTTTGTGGGGGCGGGCTAAAGCCCCCTAGCCCCACTGGATCCGCTAGTATTCCACTCACTAGTAATGCACAGTTCAATCTGGATAATTTATAGGTGAACCAAATAAGCAAGACCACCAATGAAGCATTAATCTTTCAAAACTTTGAAATTAAATTAGTATGTAAAGTAAGTTCAAGGGACCAGGAAAATTCTTTGAATCAGCTGTTCTCATCTGCAATTTTCTTTTATGTGACTGTTTAACTTTCATCGACCCCCTACAGACCCCTTATGCTTTGTGGACCTCCAATCGACCCCTAGAGTTTCATTGACCCCCTTTAAACCTTCATCGACCCCCAGGGGGTCGGTACCGACCACTTCGGGAAACCCTGGCATAAACTAACCCATTGTTAATAAAAATGAGGAAAACTGTAAACGAGCTCAATAAAAGGATATATATTTAAGTAACGGTGGGACAGTATAACATTTTAAATAAAGAAGAATTGAAAATAAACCCATGAATATATTTTTGAGAGAAAGAAAGAGGCTCAATAAAGAAAGAGAGCTTTCTTCAAAAACTTAGTGAATTTTTCTAAGAAAATTCATTAGCAGAACATTTATTTTAAAGATAAAGAACTTCAAAGGTTGAATATAAATTCAAGTAATATTCCTTTGTTAAAGAATATTCAGAACTTTCATTTGTACCTTCCTGCAACTTATGATTCCGTCCCAGAAGTATTGGGATTTCGCACCCAAATATCCAGGACACGCCAAACGATTTTAATATAGACAGAAAATTTTTGCTCTTTTCTGTACTTGGCACAAAAAAAGGGGTTATTCCTCGACGAAGGGAATCGATCGCCAGCCCGGATACGGAACAAAACCTGTTAAATTTCACCCCCTGGGAGACATGGAACACATGCGGGGGAAGAAACATTCATATTTACCTCATAAATCGCGTCGGTTGTGACGTAACATGAAGTATAAGCGCGGGTATGCCTCTTTCGTGTTTATTCGAGCTTGCTTTCTCCGTATTGCCGTTTTTTTGTCTTTAGCTAAATGTGGCATACAGGGGTTGTTTGTATGGAGATATTCCGCTCGAAATATTCCTTTTACTATTTTGTAAGAGAAGGTTTTGATAAAGTGAAGGGAGGAAGGAGTTGTTTGAAGTTGTATTATTAGTTTTGTTGCGGGTCTTAGTGTGAAATATTGCGTCGGTTAAGAAGTTGGGAGTTGACTTTTTTTTAAAAAATGTTTGTTTTTGTTTTTGAAGTGAGGGGACTTTCTTAGACGATTACGTGTAAAAGGAAATGCATGAAGAATTGGAAAAGATTAATCTTTACGCTTAAGGCTAAGTTATGGTTTATATCTGTTTTTTTATTCTTCAATAAATAGTATTTTTTTAATTAAAAATTTCTAAAATCCTTAAATTTAGTAAATTAATGTTTGAGTCTTATATTTTAATATAAAAATTTCCGCCTAGTTTTAAAATGAAATTTTTTGTGTAATTCCCGTATTCATTTTAATCTTAAGAGTTTTCGTACAGATGTTTTTGCCAGTGTTCTATAAAGTAGGTCAGTACGACAGTGTAATGGGGACCAAATTATCCCAGGTCTAGAAAGTTCATTGCGATATGAAAATTGTGTGTTGCCTTTTATGGTATTAAGAAAAATTAAAAATAATTGAAAAATCTTATTACATGCTAACGTACTGTGTGAAATATACGGAAAGTTTGCTATGCCTTTTAAAAAAATCTTTTATATTTTGGACAGTTTAGGTTTTCATACGCAAATTATCTAATAAGCTGTATTTTTTAAAATACCCTTTTGTAAAATTTCTAAATTATGGTTAAAAAACTAACTAATTAAGAATTTAATAACTTAATAATAAATGCCTATTCAAACAGAATATGCTTTAGAACTTTTTAAAATATTTAGTAAATTTTCAATAATTTTTAGAGTTAATATTTTGTGATTTGCGTTTATTACCTGCCTTTTTCAAAGATAACCTTTCGGTGTACAAAACTTTTCTAGTTGACGAATCTGGAGTGTAACAAAAAAAAGTTTAAAGAATCTGGGAAAAAATCTCTCGCTCTGCTTACTTTCAACAAAAACCTACGTTCTTTACAAACCACGGATTTTTTTCTTGATCAAACAAAATAATTTTTTATTCACTATATTCCAAAAATAGATAAAAAAAGAATCTTCTCACTCTTTAGCAGATTTTCTTTCAAATTCTGAAACAACTTCCACATCTACTAATTTGCCCATGATCAATTAATAGGATCATAGAGATCTGTAAGCTCTTTAAGCGTCAACAAAATCTATTCCATTTCTACAGTCTGCTTCACTACTGAAAATGTCTTTTTAATATTCCCTCATCCACAAAGGCACATTTTCCTCATTCAAATCTCCTTTTGTCGTGGAGCCTCGCGAAAGCCAGACAGAAGCGAAAGGAGGATATTCAGAAAGAATGGCGGAGACGAAGAAGAAAGTTGCATGGCTCTTACCCGTATTGTTACAAGCAACGTTAATGAGCAATTTAGCAATTAATGCTTTGCTGCGGGGAAAGAAGTTCCAGTCGCCATTCACCGTGTGAACAATTGAGGAGATTAATTCGACCTCTTTTAAGCTTATCTTTTGGGAAGATTTCTTTTATCAAAGTGGAAAGCGTGAAGTTTAAGAACATGGAATTCGCTTTGAGATGGAAGTGTATTATTGTTAGTATTTGGTTGATATTCATTGTGAATGATATCAAGATTGATGAAAGGAGAATTTAACCATTTATCGCTGGTTAAGTGGACAATAAGTGTAAACTCACAACTCTCAAGCGTCGCCTCCAACCGTGGACCGGTTTCGTCCTTTTTAGGACTCATCAGCACGGTATAGGAAGGTAATGCAAGAGAGCAGAGGGCAAGTACTAGTCTGAATATAACTGAAAAAGTGGATACCTAACCTATATATAACTGAAACTAACTTGACTATAACTGAAAAAGTGGTGACCATTGATTAGTCCTCCACTCATCTGCTGAAATGACAATGGCATTCCTAGGACAGATTTAATTTCAGAAAAGCAAGGTAAATGAAAGAAGAATTTCAACATTTATCGCTGGGTAAGCGGACAATAAGTGTAAACTAACCTATAAGAAAACCTATAAAAATTACCTATAAGAAAATTTTTGTAAAACTATGTGAATGGATTATGAAGATAAACTTAAAATTCAATTAGGTTACATATCGACTCATTAACAAGGTAATTCCTTTTTGAGCAAATAAGAACCTAGAACAATTCTTGAAAATAGAACATTAAGATTTTATATCTGAAGAGAAAGGGTATAAATACATATTTCGAAATTGAAAATTGAGTTTAAAGTAAATTTTATTTTAGTGCGTCCCAAAAGAATTAAGTCTTTAATATAATAACTATAAAGCTACTCGAAATAATATTTTGTTTGCATCTTGACTTCAAACCGTTTAAATAGTTCAGAATAAAGAAATAAATAGGTAGTAGATGTTAGTAAATGAAGATACTTTAGTTTAATAATCTCAAACATATTTTGAACCAAATTAGCCTTGAGGAGAATATTACAGAGGGCAATTAATTTAGTTGTTGCATTTTATTCTCAAATATCTCATAATCAAATACTTCAGAGACATAATTTGAATTTTAAATTCCTCTTATGCAAATGCATTCCTAAAACATATACAAAAATTAGAAATTTTTGCTATTGTCCAGACTGATTCTGGCGGTTTTATAAGGATTTCAGATTATAATAGCAATAAAAGCATACATTCCCCACCAGTTTTTTAGAGAATAGTGATATACACATTAATCTTGTAAAATGTGAAATTAATAATGCTTTGAGACAATCTAAAAGAGTTATAAACTATTCCCAAAGTGGATTTACATTATAAAAGTTAGTATATACTTGTTTATTAAGTATAGCGTTGTCTAGGAATCAACATCTGGTATTTAATTTACAATATTGAACAATGTAATTATAGTTATACAGTAACTTATTTCTTAATCCTTATATTGTACGCTTGTCTTAAATGAGTGGTAATTTTATATTTGTGTTAGATAGTAATTTGGAAATTATCTACTTTGTCCAAAATCTGAAAAAACTACTTTACCAAAAATCTGAATTTCGGGGAATCGGTCTTAATTTCTACAGTATCGATTTTCATTTGTAGATTCAATAATATAAATAGAGCAAAAATCTAAAAAAACTAAGCATTAAATGTGAAACAATTCTTCAAAAGCACATGAATTCATTTAAGAAGCTTATATACTTAATCCTTCTTTTAACTTCCCTCAAAAACACGATAAAACGCACACTAGGTCACCCCTCCCTCATCAACATCCAGGAAAACCTCGAGTTCTTAACGACAGAAACATTATAATTGTTAACAACCTTAATTATACTACTCCCAACGCAGAGAAGGCGCAAAGTTGTTAGCAAGAGGGTGAAAATGCCTTTTCCGTTCTTCTGAATGTATTTACTCACAGAGACAAAGGACAACAAGTACGCTCTCTGTAAATATTAGATGAGTGCTGAACTTCCTTTCCCTAAGCAGCATTTGCTATTAACCCAGTCAACAGCTCTGCCTCACTGAAAGACACACCTATGTGCTGGGCTGTTATCTCTCTGGGGAACGTGGAAGTTTGTTGTTTCCGTTATCAGCCCGTGTTTCTGGAAGGGGATAAAAACCGCCAAGGGACTAGTTAACGGTGAGGCTGATATCCCCGAAAATCTGTTGGTGTTATTGCTCAAGGACATTAAATTTCGGCACTTTTATTTTTTGAAAGAGGGCTTTTTTCCTGGATAATGTTCTCTTGGGGATTGAGATTTTTAATGGAGGTTTAAAGGGGAAGTGAGATAGCGTGGTTAATGTTACAGATTATTTTTATATTGGAAGAGAGGATGTAAGTTATTTATCCCTACCTGCCGTTTTGAATATCTTACTATGACATAAAGAGATACTATAAAATAATCCAATTCAGCTTTCCGTTAAATATCATGTTTATCACTGTAGCAATTATAATGATTGTAATTGTAAATCAATTGATAAAGTGTATACCATTAAATATCTTCGACTTCATATTGACTGCAACTTAAAGTGGAAATCCCATACCAAGTATATTGCTGATAAATTAAGACTAATAATGCTAAAATTTATCATTTAAAGCCAAAAGTAAGCAGCAAATTCCTAATAACTCTTTATCACTCTTGGGTTCAATCTCGAATTAACTACGGTTTAATAATATGGAGAGGAGATTATCAGATAAATTTTAAAAGAATATGTAACCTCCAGGAAAGATTTATAAGATTGTGATCATCTCAAGCACATTCCATTAATATTGATAAGTTCAAACTATTGAATATCTTCCCTATTCGCTACCTCTTATACTTTAAAACAAGTATCTATCTCTACTTTAATTCCGATATCTACAGAAAGCGAAACATAATAAATCCCCGGAAGACCTAATGTTGTATACACTGTACCTAAACCTGAAAAAGCTATTTTTTGTAAAAATTTATTTTATCAAGCCCATAAGTTCTTTAACTTACTACCTTTGGAAATTCCAAATAGTCTTACCAAACATTCATTAAAAAAGAAATTAAAAGACATCTTATTTTTTATTAGGGACATTAAAAACTTTTTTGTTTGATCTTGCATTATTAGTGTAATTATAATCCATTCTTATTTTTTTGCACTACTACTTACCTTACTACAGATAGTAAACCCATAGTTTACGACACCCTGTTTCCGACTACTAATTTCCTGATTGATATTGTATTTACATTTTTTCGTTTTGTTTTCATGTAATGTTCACTTTTATTTATAATATTCATGTTTAAATTTTTATTGTAATTCCTTGTGTAACAATTGTAACTAACTGTTTGTTCACCTACACTACTACGATCGTTCTACGATCCCAGGTGATATGATATTTTCTTTACTTGGTTTGTTGATTGTAAATCCTACTACTATTATAATTGTGAAAGTTTGTATGTGTGTGAGTGTGTTTGTTACTCTTTCACGCAAAAACTACTGAAGGGATTTTAATGAAATTTTACAATAATGTAGCTTATACATCAGAATAAGACATAGGCTGTAATTTATAAAGAGAAAATCAGTCCTTCATTCTTTTTTCCCATTTTCCTGCTTTTTTCACTTATTTTTCCTTGTTTGAAAACCTGTTTTACCAGTCATGCAAGCCAATAATAGGAACATTGTTTCAAACGAGACAGATCACTAGAATTTTTCATTTACTAAATCTTTTATTTTAGTTTTAAATTTGTTATTTTGTTCACTAGACTTATTAATTTACTAGAATTTTTTATTATAGTTTCAAATTTTTTATTTTATAAAGGCACCAAGATATTTAAACATTATCAGGAACATCGGGATTGTAAAAAGTGAGAAGAACACCGGGATTAGAAAATTACCGGGAACACCGGGATAGAAAGAGGAGCCTGGGATACCGGGATGATTTGTAATATTGCAAATTTACAAAATTATAAATGTATTTTAAGAAAACTTTTAAAAAATAAATTTATACACCCCACGTTAGCCAGGCCGGGTATAACAGCTAGTTATAAATAAATAAATATTAAACAAAAGATGATTTTAATGTTAATGTTACTTTAAAGTTGGTAGCAATATAAGCTAGTTTCTGAACATGGGGACATTTCTTCAATTTTTTTACTTTTCTTTAAAGCTTCGTTCACAAACTATAAAAAAATCAATGGGTTACAAAGGAGTCCTACCAGCTATTAAGGCTATCGGATTAGTGGTTTATCAGCTGTTAACCTCTACATTATGATGATAGTAATAACTTTTTAAAAAAATCTTTTATTGATTTTTTCTAATTACTTACTTAATTATTACTCTAATTTGAAATATTTTTTTGTTAATTTTCTACTCATTGGTAAAAGTAATATAATGTGTATTAGATGCTTGTGAAGGAAAAGGAGTATACATTTAATATTTAAACGTACTATTTACTGAAGAAATAAAATAAGTCAATAGCTACAGTTAGACAAAATAAACCTAAGCTAAGTGATAATCTTTTATTTCCTCTACCCGAGTCCTTACTCTATCTCAAAATCTCAAAGTGTTCTTTGTCAGCAAGATATTCTTTTATTCTATAAGGGGTCAGGATCACGTCCAGATTTCATTTCCCTCAAGTACTCCCAGAAGTATACTGAACAGAGCTTTCATCTCTCCTAATCCTATCTCTCTCTTTTTTATCATAAGAATTAATCTTGGTCAGAAAATATCGTGAAAGTATGTTACATGTTGTAAATATTTGTTAAAACTAAACCCGAAACAAGCTTATTTTAAAAAGAAAATGATAAAAGCATTTAATGTTTTGAAAAATATATTACTGTAAAATGTGAATGGGAATTACTTTCTCTATGATTTACTTATAATGTAAGTATTAAAACACTTTATTATGCTGTTGGGTAAATAATACGTAGCTCAATGTTTCTCAATTCTAACTAAAACTATTCCTACAACCAAATAAGTGGTTATGACTGTTAACATACCACATTATATTTTATCTGTAATACAAATAAATGTGCGTTACATTTTAATGCTTATAATAAAATAAGATTGTTTATTAAACATGCTTTTCTTTGGATGTAGTGTGAGTTTAATCATTATAATTTTAAATAAATATATTTAAGTAAAAGCCTAAATTACAGCTAATATAGTTTTAAGTCTATGTTATACATTTTTAATACTAAAATTGCTTAAATTTCCTTTGGATAAATCGATTTTAAAGTAAAATTAATAAAACTAGGGAGCTACCGCCCCCTGATCGCTATAGTTCACCAACCCCCGCAAACTGCTGTTGCAGGACCTTTTAGATTGCTTCGCAATTATTACAAAACCCAGCTCAATGAATTTGACTCACTTTATAAAACATTGGTAAAAACAATTAGTAAAAGAAACATCAACCAACTTTTCAAACATACTTCATAGGTCATCTCCATGAATAACCCTCTCTTAACCCTACAATGCATGATTTTTTAAATTCACTTGAAAATCATTTATGTGACTTCTATTATGGTGTATATTAGTAAAAAAATACTAAAAAAAATTAATTTAATTTTTTTCTACTTTTTATTGGCAAAAAACTTTGTCCTTGAGAAATTAATTTGTGTCTCTTGTGAAATTAATTGTGAAGTGAAATAAAACCAAATGCTCTAAAAATATAAAAAAACAACTTATCTTTTCAAAACAATTTTGTTTCAAGCTGAAAATTTTTTTTATTTGAATTTATAAGGTCCTTTAAATTTGGCATTTTCTGTCTCTTGACTTTCGTCTCACTAGCTAGTAACAAATGTCTCAAAATAGTACCCCTGCTGCAATCTACTGGCTGTCTAAAGTGCTAATACGATGAAATTTTATATCTATTGTACTTATTGCATGGTGTTGCCGTTTGGAAATGGAAAATCGAGTAGGAAATGGGGAAAAATGTCGTGTTGCCAAATGGCATCAGTATGCACTGTAGGGTTAAAAGTTACAATATTTATTAATTCTAACTTATCAATAATTTAATCAAACTGTTTTTCTTTGCACGTCTATTAATATTACTATTGTTAATCAATATTCTTAAAAAACCTACACTATTTTATCTTTTGAATTCAGTTTTGTACCTAGTAACTCGTCAGTACATTAGTGTTTAATAATTCTCATTTTTGTTTAAACCCAGACCTTTTAAAAAATGCATTTTAAACCATTGGAAATAATTAAAGAAATCAGAACTATAATTACTTTTGGGTCATAAATGTCTCAAACCTTTTCATTAAATAAATTCATTACTAAAATTATTAAATTGCAGACTAAATGTGTAAAATTCTACTATGAAAGAGCATGTATTTAAGTTTATAATACTTTTTCTGTTTTTGAAAGATAGTTAATTTGGAAAGTACTTCAAAGTATAATTTTAAAAACTTGAAAGGAATTCGTTTCATCATAAAATATGGCGTCAGTTGGTTGCTTGGATTGGATGATAATAACTTGTTTGACATTCCTTTGCTTTGTAACTGCAACCTTGTCCGTAATCTAAAAAAATGGAAATATTTTAAATTAGAGAATTTAAACAAAATCCAATAGCTCTGAAATCCGAAAAGAATCTGGTAATTTTGATACCAGATCTGTGTCATTCGGATCAGTAATTAAAAGTTTTTCTCTGGAAACCGTTCACCAAAAACTTCTTTTTTTAGAATAGAGAGGTTATATAAAATTAACTAAGCCTTTCTATTTCTCATATTGCCCTTTGCTACATTTTCTATTATAATTCAATGCAATATCTAATGTGTTTATGAAACTCTAAAGCTCTCTCCAATTCAATCAAAGATTTAATATGTAGACTAATTAAATAAGGTTACGTTAATAGTTAGTGGAAAGCAATCTGGGAACGTTTAGTTTTCCTGGTCATGGAAATTAATTACATCAGTACTTTTCTCCCCATAAACTTAATTTAACTGATAGTTTAGGTTTAAGAATCTTATAAATAAAAATTACATAACGCTAATTAAGTTTACTAACACAAAATGCAATATATAAATACTGAAATGGCAGGCCGCATGATGTCCGAGGGTTAGTCCCTTCTTTTCTAGATAATATTTTTTTATGTTACGTGAACTTTTATCTTTATGAATTGAATTTCTTTAACTTAAATTAATTTCAAATAGTTTTAATGCACTCATTACAAAACTACGCAGCATTAATACAGAACAGTGAAACTAAATTCTCCACTGTTTAAACGGCGTAAATAAATGTTTTTAATTTCTCAAGATTTACTGAAATTTTACCTAATTTTAAAAATAAAATATATTAAAAGAGCGATTAATTATAGAACCTTAAAACTATACGAAAATGATAACAATGAATTATAGGGGTGGGCTATATCGAGGGATTCTTTCTTATTAGATAGATAGGGATCCTCTTAGTGTTCATTTGGGTCAAATTTTATTATTTTTGGAAAGGTAGAAGAAAATTACGAGAACGAAACTAATATTGAAAAATAAATATGAGACTGAACATATGTTTGGCCGTAAATACATTTAGTTACTCCCGCAAAGGGTGATAAAACCATTTCCCTATTTTGGTTAATCTTAAACTTCACTAAAAAACTAAAAATATGCAAGCATATTCATTAGGCATTTCTGTTTTTCCTTTTTTTGTCACTTAAATTTTTAAACTACATCTTAAATTCTAAAAATATTTTCAAGATTTTTTTAAGTTAAAGTCTTGAAGTGAATAATGTAATTTTATTTACATAATATTCCGTATGATGAGTCCTAACAAGGAAGAAACCGGTCCACGGTTGGAGATGACGCTTGAGAGTTGTGAGATTACACCACTATTGTACGCTTCAAAGTCAAAGTCTGCCCGGGCCTAGTGGCCCATCAGGCGGTGCCCATCTCCGTTTCTGTAGCCTTTGGGCATGGGGTGCTAATTACTAGCGCGTGTCCAGGCCGAGTGGCTAGCCCGACGCTGGACCCCCAGTTGTGCGCTTAACCAGCAATAAATGGTGAAATTCTCCTTTCATTCCGTACTTAGGTTAATTTTATTTTAAAAGCACATAAAATATAAAGTAGTATTATTAATTCAGATACATGTTAAAAATTATATGAATTTCATTGAAAAAATGTGTTGAGATCCCCTTTTTATTTATATTTTTAATAATCTTTAAAAAAAATTTTATTTGGTGTCACATTCTTTTACCAAGTTTATTAAAATATTATTAAATTAGCTCTACACGTTGAAAATTAGATTAATTTGATAGAAGAAAAGATGTGCTCTCAGCAGTATCCCTGCTTTTAAGTAATCCAATGTCTACATTTTGGATTGCTTAAAAGTACCATTACTCTAATAAATAAAATAAACAATACGTAGAATAAATCATATTAAAAATAGAATAATGCGTAAAATATAGGGGAAAGTGTTGTACCTCAGACCTATTTTTGCTTTTTACCCTGTAATTATTTATTTATTGAAAATAAAATGGTGAAATAACTTTCCTCAATACTGCCTTTCATACGCAACATATATTTTTTTCCGAATTTTAATTGAAGTATTTCAGTGCGTAATTTTAATGAAAGAAAAAAACCAGAAAATAGGTCTAAAAATAGAAGGTCTGAAAATAGGCCTAAGCTTTCTTTAGGTAGGTACATGGTACATCACTTTATCATTTACTGAAAAATGTCTGCGCACCACGTTCAGTTCGCCAATAGTCCCATTTTAAACACATAATAATATAAATAATAAATTTATAGACACATTAAGATATAAAATTCACTTCAAAACTTAATTTGTATTTTTAAACTAATTGCTTAAAAGTTGCAATTTGAAAATTTACTTTTGATGGGCGAAATCAGTTTTTAACCTATATTATCTCAATTTTTTTACTTTTTAAACAAAAACTTAGCTAGACTGAGAACTTTGATTGTAAGAATGCTAATTACATGTTTAGTGTACTACAAAAAGTTTAGCCAAAAACGGTATAGGATCGAGGTACACTTAGGTCCAAGGTACAACACTTTTCCCTATACAGTAAAACTACAATAACCCAGAGATACTTGCTATTCCTATGGTATTATGCAAGTGATCAAATATTCATTAATTTTACCCATGGAATGCACTATACTAAACAAGGAGAGATTAATCCTCTTAAATATTAATAAATTTAATTTATTGCACCAATTGACATCAAAAGCATTGAAGTTACTTACTATGAAGAATATTAATTAAACGACTCATTGAATTTAATCGTAGACTAGACATAACTCTAAAATATTATCACAGGATTTTCTCTTTAGAGTGACAAAGTGTTCTAACTTAGGTGGAAATTTTAAGGGAAAGGAGAGTAAGAGTGCTCAGTCGGGTAAAAATACGCAGCAGTTCCCCCCCTCTGAAAACTGAGTTAACTTATTTATTTGTTTATATTCTTTTTTTTCATTTGAGTTTTTACTAAATCGGTTGATATAAAAATCAATATTACAATTCCTATGAGAAAATAATGAGTATGCAAACTGTGCACTTACTCACGCTAGTTTTATTTCTATGTTTTGCTGCTTCACTAAAATAAAAGTTAAAGGAGAAAAAAATCATTAACAAGATACAACTTCAGAAATAGGATCAACTTATGGAACGTAGAAATGAAAGAAAAATCAATAGGGGAGCGCCATTTTTCGCATTTTACAGATGAATGCAAAAACGTCAATTATAGAAACAATAAAAAAGAGACTTAACTCATTCTGGAAAATAAAATAGAAGTTATATTTATTAGTCCTTAGTTACCTGAGTATAACTTAAAGGCTGAATTAAGCAACCAGAATTTTACAAAACCTTTTATTAACTCAATGGATATTTAGATGTCTGGAACTCATGCAAATAAAACGTTTTGGAGTTATCTGCACGAAAAAACGTTTTATCGCTGGTTGCGTTGGTTTTTAAATAATACTACAGCAATGAATTAGAACGCCTCTAATGTAATTAAAAAGAGTCTTCACCCGCTTCTTTTTCAGATAATAAAATTACAAAAAATTTAAGATCCTAGACTGATGAATTAATTGAAAACACAAAAAAAGGAAAGTAGAATTAGGGAAAGTTAAAGAAAGAAATCATCTAACTCAAGCTGAACGAATATTAAAAGTGAATAGATGAACAAATAAATACAAACATTACGTTTTGGTGATAATTAAAAGGGAAGTGAAAGCTTAAAAATTACTACTACTTTCCATTGAAATATAAGAAGTACGAAGCAAAATACGAGGTTAATTAGGATGTTAAGAGTAAATAGTTTATGAAATTACGCAGGGTAGGTGCGGGTAAAAAGCTTCAAGGGGCAAAACCACGCGCACCGTGATTTTTAATTGTTAATGGTTAATAATCGATTCCAAAGTTAATATGCAGGTGGCTTTTTTTGTCTTATTGTGACTCATTGTTCCATGACAGTTCTTAAGCCGCGTTTACACCAAAGTTTTCCACAAGTTGCGGAAACTTTGTTGCTTTTTTTACAAAATACAGCAACTTTTTCTGTCTTCCACTTGTGGAGAGACAAATCTTTCACTAAATTTTAGTTTCCCGCAGAGTGTCTGTAAAGATCAAAGAAATTTGACAACTAAAAGTGGAAGGTGTTGCTGCGCGCTTTGCGCTAGCAACTTGTTGGAAACTAGTGGAAAACTGTTCCCCCTCTACGCGCCCGGGCGTGACGTCGCATTTCATTCCTGAATAGAGATATTGAAAATTTTATTTAAAAATAATACAATAAGTTTTCATTTAATAGCAGCATTTCTTTCCTATAAACTTTTGATTCCTTTTGGGAAAAATTCAAAATTTTAAGTTTGTAATTGAAAATAACGTCATAATACTTGGCTCATACTATACTCATTGAAATCAAATACTCAAAGTCAATACTGGACATTCTCAGAAAGTTTTTGATACTCCCGTCGCACCTCAGCTCACCACTCAACGGATCAACGTCATCTTCTCGAAGATCATGCTATCATGTCACTTCCACTGTACCTATCCCTAGCCTTCAACGAGGGTCTCACCCAATATCTTCGGGGACCTCTAGTACAGTGGTTGGCTATGATAACACAGGCAGCCGCAGCAATAATTGCGTCTTCTTCTTGTGACATCGCATCGTTGACACTACTGCCTAATTCATGACACTACCGCCTTTCGCGCCAATTCTTTGGCAACAAGTTTTCCACTTGTTGCTATAAATTTGAGAAGAGCAACTTTAGTTTTCTACAAAAAATCTTCCACTTGTTGCTCTAATTTGAGAAGAGCAACTTTTAGTTTTCTGCAAACAATGTTTTCAACAAAAGTTGACAACTTTTAGTTGTCTACTTTTACTTTTAACTTTTACTTTAAAATTGCATACAATATGGCTTTAGGACGAGAACCAAAAAATTACTAATGATATAATAGCCCTTACACTTCAGTTTCGTTTTTAAATAATTGCCTCAACATGTCACCAAAAATAGTATAGCTTGTTTTTCAAAATAAAGTAAAACGGGGAAAATCCCCGCAGGTGTTTTGGGGCCAATCCCCGCTTCTTCAAAATCACGGGAATTCGTCCCAAAAGAAAAATGGGAACTATTTGATATAAAAAGATGTGAATAAAGGTTTCCGAGATGTCAACCCTTTACTTGAAACCATCCTTTCTCCCTTTTGAAATCTATATAGGAGTTTGAAAGACTTTCCAACATTCCTGCACCGACCATCACATTTCAGAGGTCATAATGGTCAATTTCATCATCATCATTAGAGTACTGGTAGAGAGAATTTTTGGTTCTCTCTCCGCCCTAGACTACATCTAGAATCAGTGGTAAACTGTTCTGAGACTTAACAGGGAGGAGAATGCTCATCTTTTCAATTGTAATTCATGAGGATTTCTGCATAATGGTAATCGGCTGCACTGTTTGATTCCCGACACCACCAAAGACCCACCGAGTATATGCGGAGTACGAGCTCATTAAATCTGTGGGTTCAAAAGTCCTGTGGTTGGTCCTGGCGCAGTTTACCACGCGTCCAGAACTCCTTCAGAAACATTGCAAAATTGGAGAGATGGCTGGGTGATGAATGAATGTGTTACCTCTGTTAAATGGGTTGTGCGAGCGAATGCGTGTGTAGTGAGGCCGACAGAACATCACCTCCGTGGCTTCCGTTCACAGCTGCCCACTGGATAACGTAAAGTAAGTACTGATTTCGGCATGTTAGGAAAAATGACCTCGGTCACTGTGTGCATTGTGCCATTGGGAAAAAGCGTTTTTATTGTACTGCGATTGTGTGCGGTGATAAAAAGTTACTGAGTTATTATTGTGATTTATTGATGTTGTTGTTGTTGTCGTGTGCCACTTGGTACTACCCAAGCTCCACAAGGATTCAAGGCAAAGGGGGTGCGGCTCCTGAGAAAGTGAGGCCCATAAATGGCAGGAGTCCGACTTCTGCCTCATGAGATGATAGATGCTGCCACTATCTATCGCCACCTCCACAATTTTGCCATGTATCTGAAGGGGAGGGGAATAGTCTCCAGACACCTGGACCCATGGTAAACTGTGCCATGACGGACCACAGGACTTTCGGACCCACAGATTTAACGAGCACGTACTCCGCATATACTCGGTGGGTCTTTAGCGGTGTCGGGAATCGAACCCGGGACCCTCCGAACCCGAAGCCGATGCCTTAACCACTAGGCTCCCCACTGCCAATTCATTGATGTGAACCAACTGAGTGCATAAATTACATCTCCCCCCCACCCTCACCGCTCTATATAACGACAACCACGCACGAAAATTCCCGACTTTTACGACTGAATTTTTCTCACCACCTCAAAACTCATCATCCGCTCAAATCACACACAACCCTCCCTCGAAACCATCGCTTTCGATCATGTTAAGCACTCCCACATAAAACCAGCTCGAAAAATTCACAGCCTACCCGGGCACATGTCTGGGGTGGGAAATACCCCATCGCACTCTCCTCTCCTTTTATTATCGCAGCATTGGGAAGGGGCAATCGAAAAGGGGAATTCTTCCTTCCCTTTTCTGGCGATGGAGGTTTGTGTCGTTGCGGAGGCCGGGTAATTAAAACAGGCGTCAGGGGAGCAGAGAGATGTGTGGAGCGTTAAGAAACGTGATTTCTCGGTTTATGCGAGGTGGTGGGCTTGTTTAGTTAGGGGAAGAATCGATATTTTTGTGTAGATATCGATTCATTAGTATCGAATACTTTTAGGTGAGTATCAGTGATATTTATTATTTGATGGTATTTTGATCGAAAACTTAATTAAAATTGTTTGATTTCCTTTTTATGGTTAGTTTTGGCAGTGGAAAGATTCTGGGGTGGGGATTCTGATAACAAGAGCGGGAGTGGGGATTTGAAAACAAGTTGTAGTTAGATTTCAGCAGCGGGAGTTTCACGTAAACAGCTCAATTAACCAGTTTTTCAATTTGCTGCACATTTTTGATTATATTTTTTTATAACAAAAGGCAAGAAGAGTCTTTTATGTATCTTCTTTCAGTCAATTTGTTTTATCACTTGTTAAAATGATTAATAAGTCTTTATCCAAAAGCAACATCTTCACAAGTTGTTGCCTCCTCACTCCTCATATTTTATAATGTCGATTACAGATGTAAAAAATGCTTCAGATGTTCTTTGAGTGAGAATAGATACAACAAATGTTACAAAAAGTTCCTACATCAAACTAGCATGTTCCAAAATAGTAAGCATTAATTTTGATATTCAGCTATTTCAATTTGTTTTATTAAGTAATAGTTTCGTAGCATAAAATAGGTCAAAAATCAATACCTAAAGGATTATTTCATTAATATTTTGCCTGCTTGAAATACTTAACAAAAAACATTACAAACAAAAATCTAGCCAACGTTTGATAAGTTGTCAAGTGTTCTAAATTTTCATTTTTCTTTGCAAAAGAGATTGCAAAAGTCTCAACTCCCATCTTTTAACAAAAGAAGTAATGACTAAAACTAAGGATTTAGGAACTAAATTGCTTCCACGCAATAAACACATCATATACTTTACGACATGCTATAAACCCCGACCTCAATTTAAGGACGTGTTCAACAGGAAAGTCTATAATGGTAAACTTAACGACTATAAAGTAGATAAGGGAAATTAAATTATTATTATTACCTTTGACCTGTTGATTCCTAAATTTAAAAATATATAAATTAAATTTTTTTAGTTAAGTTTCAATAAAAGAATCACATTTAAAAATTACACAATGCTTTCTAAGTACAGGGTGCGTCAAAAGTTCGTGAGAACTTTAAAAATTAATAATAAAAAAACTAAAGGAGATAAAAATGTGACGTCTTCTGCTATGTTCTTAGGGTGCAGTTGGATTTTTTGTCACCAAATTTTGAAAAATCGTAGTTCCGGACCTTATGGGTAGATGACAGCACTATTTTTGGGGATTTTCAGCAGCCAAGTTCCCTCTTTTATTTCGTGTAGGGAAGTATCGAATATTGCGATTGAATCGATTTCAGAATCGAATGAAACTTATGTTTTCGTAATCTAATCGCCAATGCAAGTTTTAAGCCAAGTTGATCTGTGTTAAACTTTTAATTAAAATGAAAAATGGATATTTTATGATGCTTACACTATTTCTCATCAACATTTTTCAACGCAATTTCGAATTAATTTAGTTCGATCGCATACAATGTCAATAGGTCTTTATTTATATGCTGACTTTTTTTCTTTAAGAGAATGATCAATCTAATCTAATCTTAGGAATTTTCTAAAATTTATCTTTTTCTATAGTTATTTTTAATTATTATATAAAGTTTTAAGAACGGGTTGTTCATGATCAAATTTTACGAAGTGTTTTAGATGCTGACCTTATTTCTTATAGGGGAGGGGATATAAAATAACAGCGATCAAATTACGGTTTGCGAGTAAAAATGATTAAAGGATCATAGGGACAATCAAGTGGTGTTTCCATAGAACATCTACAGGAATGCTTTGATTCTTGGTGTAATTAAAATTACAATTTTGTGGGTAATGCTGTATAACGAGCTAAGATGGGGGTGGCGGTCCTCCCGCAGAAAAATTTTGCTCATTAAGAGGTTTACTTTCTTTTGTAGAATATTTATTTCTCGGAAATTTTTATGTCATTTCTTTCAATGGGTGCGATCATCCCAATCTTTACCCCCACACACACACACTCTCTGTGAACTTTCTTTTATAAACTAGGGTGGATCTAGGTCAGGACAGATTCATGGGGATAGTGCCTCCCCCAACTGTTTTAGAAAATTACGTTTATATGAGGGATAATCATGTTTCAAAAAGCCATCGCAGACAGCTTGCCCCCTCAAGGATTCCCCTATGCTTCCCCAGGGTCCACCTACCACCCAAATACCAAATCTACCCATGATCTGGGTGCCCAAGGAGATATGATACATTGTGCTTTAAGCAACGATCAACACGTTATACAATAAAGTTTCAAACATCTAGCAATACTTTTAGACTTATTTTCTATGTTTAAAAACATCTGTTGCCCATCTTTTCCCTCTCCGATCATTTTCAAGCAAACCGAAATTGAATCTGAAGATCCGTATGGGCATGGGGCTAAAATACTGATTAGGGTTTCTCTGTCATTTTTAAATGTAGATGCTTATTTGCATGATTTCTCATCCAGTGTTTATCATAGTGATCCTTGCCGAAGAATAACATCGTATAGGAAATCGTAGGTGTGAAAAGTCTTCAAAACTACAATTTACAGTTACACTTGTAATTTTAAATTATTCCTTAACAGTAAAAATCCCAAACTGAAAAGTCCAAATAAGCTTTAATAAAGAAGTAATTCAAATGCAATTACCAAAAAAGAAGGTTATGATTAACTTTATCCTAATCAAGAACATTGCGTTTTAAAATATCATAAAATAATTTGAAAATAACTAAATAACTAGAGAAAAGAAGAAATCGGAAAATTCCTAAGATTAAAATAGATTGATATCTTTTCTAAAGACAGAAAAAAATCAAATTTAGCGTGATGTTATTGCGTTGAAAAAATTAATTGTGTATGAGAGAAACCAGTGTAAGGGATCATAAAATATCCATTTTTCATTCTAGTTTAAAGTTTAACACCGATCAATTTGGCTTAAAACTTGTATTGGCGATTAGATTGTAAAACATTGAGTTATTTCATTCGATGAAATCGATTCAATCGCAATATTCGATATTTCCCTACACGAAATAAAAGAGGGAACTTGGCTGCTGAAAATCCCCAAAAATAGTGCTGTCATCTACCCATAAGGTCAGGAACTACGATTTTTCAAAATTTGGTGACAAAAAATCCAACTGCACCCTAAGAACATAGCAGAAGACGACACATTTTTATCTCCTTTAGTTTTTTTATTATTAATTTTTAAAGTTCTCACGAACTTATGACGCAACCTGTATGTTTAAAAGTACTGAACTATGAAAATTTATAAATGTTAGATGTTGACCGGTAGTCCAACAAAAAATTATCTTTGATGGGGAAAAATTTTTTTGAGTGTGTTAAGTATAGATTTACTTAGGACTGTTTGATTAACCAAGAATTACTACCTACAATTTACGTACTATTAATGGAAATATTATAATAAAATTATATTATATTTAAATAAAACTTCATAACTTAATGTAACTAATAAAATTTTAAAGCTTAATTACTCGGATATAATATCAAATCACAATATTTTATGAATAAAAATTTTGGAAATTTTTTTAATTCTAGGCAACCCTTTTATATACATCTATAAACTTTTAGTCGTATTGAATAATATTAAGCTGGGTTAATAATTTTAAAATTAGCACATTGTTTAATGAAAAAACCCGGTAAATTGCGATAAAGTAAATATTTCACGAAACGTGGGATTTATAAATATGAGGCTTATCGTAAGTTTATGAATTAGTGCATTAGACCTTTATTTAAAATGTCAAGTTAAATGTCTTTTTCAAGTTCTGACATTTCCATTTAGCTTATTAATTAGCATTCATTAGTATGAGTAGATGTATGTGTAGGTGAATATCATCCTTAGTTGCAGCTAAATGCAGAAAAATTATTCACATATCAAAAATGTATGAAAAAACATAATGGTATGTAAAAATACACATGATTATTAGTATATTTATAGCTATCCGTATTTTTTTCGTTGAACAAACCAACACGTAATGATAAAGTAAATCCGATTTATCAGTTTTGTCATAAACAAGGGTTTGATATTTAATAAGTGTGTTACAAAAGTGACCGAATAAATGGTACAGTTTAATTCATCAATTAGTATAGCTTTCTGCTTGAGCGATTAAAAACTATAAAAGCAGTTAGAAAAATTGTACATTTTAAAAATTTCTTACAAAGGATTACGTATAATTGTATATGATCTAATATTCAATTAATAGTAATGCCTTTTCATTAATGATAACTAGAGTCACTTATAAGCTATTGTGAATTATTAGTAAATAAAATGTTCCAGTTATATCCATATCTATTAGAAAAAAAATTATAAAATACACTAGTGTAATATAAATCATAATATAATTAATAACATCAAGTCAATTTGATACAACACTATACCGTGGAAGTAGCTATTCCTTCCACTTACAAATTTCAAACGACGAAATATTATTAATGTTAAAGGTTTAAAATAAACAAAACTTGTAATTTGGGCCTAATCAGTGTTATAATATAACCTTGTGGACACCGTAAAACAAGTCAAGCTCATTAATCATTAATAATTGGGCTTCCAATGCAAAACTTAATTCGAAAAAATGAGGCCCATTAATTAATTTGAAATAACTAATTGACGGTCATAAACAGAAGAGAATATTGAATTTTTTAAAAATTGCGAATGACGATATTAGTGTAATTTTAGTTTCCGAGGTTGAATTTTGAAAATGAATAACCCCCATGTCTTTAAAAAAAGTTTCTCAAGGTATTCTTTCATTTTAGTTTATCTTTTTAAGATAGTTAATTACCAAAAAATGTTAACTTTAACATGTTCTCGTGAGCAAAAAGATAAAAATATCTATGGTTTGAGTTGATGTTTTAAAATTTCTCTTTAGTTCATTTTTAAAAATGTTCGATTAATGTGATTAGACAAGACAAGACAAGAAACTTTATTGTAATGGGCACTGCCCGTTTACAAAATGAAACATAAAAAGTAGCAGTAGAAGACTATATGAAATAAATTAAAAAAAAAAGAAACATTTTTACAAATAACAAATTTAACACAGATAAATTAACATTAATATTTTAACAGATAAATTAACACATATAAACATATTTTTAGTATACACACAAATTTTATTGCATTTTTTTTAACAAAATATTCAAAGTATGACTATTAAGTTGATTCAAGTAATATATTGCGGCGAAGTTTTAAAACAGATATAGTAAAAAGGAAAATTAAATTATAGTTTATGTTTTTCTGCTTTAGAATATGAGGAAAAGGTTTTAAATTTTGTAAATGAGTTAGTCTATGGTGTTTATACAGAGGACAAGAGTTAAATATGTGTTGCCAAGTCTCATTCTCTTCCAAGTTGCAAAAAGAGCTAAGGTTAGTATTAAAAATTTCGAAGATTTCGCCTTTATAATATATCCGGGATTGATCCAATCGCAACTGGAAAATGATTCTCTTTATAGCAATAGCATACTCTGAATCAACATAATCTTCAAAAAAAGAGGAGTTTCTTAAAAATTTGTATTGAGGGAAATGAGTGCTTCTTTCAGTCCTAGAAATATCATTTTGAGCAGATTGATCCCAGACAGTCCTCAGTATGGAAGGAAGGTAGATTGAGGCTTGTACCGGGTCCTGTGCATTCAAAACAAAACTAAACCCGAGATTATCAAGAATATTTTTTTATGCATAAAGTCCAGTTATGTACTGGGTTGGTAGAGAATTTGGAGTTCGAAAACAACTTATTATAACAAATTTTTGTATATCTAAAGTCTGGTAACCTGAGTATTTTTATCCAATATTTTAAAATTAATTTAACCAAAGTTACTGAAATCGGAGGGTGACCCAGTTCTAGTCTTAAAATGTAACCCGGGGTGTTTCTGGAAAGCGTGAACAGCTTTTTAACGAAAAAGCAAAAACACTCTTCTAACTCATAAACATTGCTCGCGGACCATATAACAGAACCATATGTAAAAACAGACTGAATAAGAGACTCAAATAATTTAAACCAAGATTTGATTGAGTTGAAACGCGGTCCCGTAAAAATAGGCCAAGATGCACAGATCGCCGCTTTTGCTTTGGAGGTAAAATGATTTTTTGCACAGTTAAATTTGCCAGTTGAGGAGAAAGGTATTCCTAAGTAGATATATTCCCTGACGATTTCGAGTTTTGTACCTTGGTAGACAAATTTTTCAGATTTAGAAAGTTTACCCCCCTTCTTAAAAATCACAATTTTCGTTTTATTTATGTTAACATTTAAATGGAAGTCCGAGATTAATGTGATTAAAAACGGACCATAAGATTTTGCCATACAATGCATTTAAGGGTAAATAGGAATTAGTCCTGTTTTTGTTATCCAATCAGTTCACAAAGAAGTTGCCTTATAAGAAAGGGTTGAGTTAACTTATTTTTTATCTTAATCAATTTTTTATCTTATTTCTGCAGATTAAAATCTATAATTTCAAAGCTTTCTATCACAAGTTTAATGAATTGACAAAATATTTTCAGAATGCTAAAAAAAACTTAACTTTAGCCACATTAGTATTAGACGCTATAGTTTATTTCAATTTTATGCATAAAAGAACTTAGAAAAATTAAAAAGCTAAAATATGTTATCAACTCTTATAAATCAACTCTAAATGTGTTTTAAATTTAATTTTTCTAATTTTTTTACTAAAGTTTTTCTGTAAAATTTTTTTATTAAATTATTTACTAAAAATTGTTTGTATTCGAAATAATAATGTATTCGAATTAGGTATATGATCAGTAACTTAACAGTTTAGTTTTTCATTTTGATGATTCACATTGAAGGTTTTTGTTGTTACTTCTTAAAACATTAATAGTATAAATCTCATTTTTTTCACTGTACTTCATGTGTATGAAGCCCACCTTTTACTGCCTAACAAAGTTAATAGGTTTGCGTCCCAAATTGATGGGGTTGGGTTAAATACAAACAAAAAAATACCCTAAAAGAGATGTCGCTCTCAAGGCCATTTGATGGATTTTCCCTTTGGTGATTGGTTTCTTTGTTTCGGCCATGTCCCTTAGAAATAAATGTCTTTTATTAAATGGAGAAGTCCTAAATACAAGGGATAGTACGTTGGTCAGAAGATGTACTGCGCCATTGATGAGCTACGAAAACTGAACATATTTTCGAAGATAGAAGCGTTATTTTCATGGTAGTTCTTTCTACTTTGTTAAATAAAAAAATATAAAATTTTCTTAGCATTATTTAATTGTTTAAATTAAAGCAGTGGTCCCAACTTGATTGAAATAAGGAAGTTGCATGTGTCAGATTTTCAAAAACAAACAAGTGTTCTGTTTCGTTTTTGTATGGTAAAATGAAATATATAGTTAATTTTTCAAAAAAAAATATACAGGTAATTAAATATTTTAATTTAAAAGTCCAGAAAAAATCACGTGACTGAAAACGTTTATTGTTTAAAAAGTAATGATGCGTCAACAATCATACCAACAACTCCATTGCTTTACAACAATGCTTATCGTACGACGACGTCACATCCCCAAACTCTTGGCGTTTTCGCACGCTTTCAAAAAGGGGATTTTTGTTAATTTTTTTGGCAATCAAAAAAATTCTCGATCAGCCTCAAATTTTGGGTAGGTATTTTTGCAAGAAGAATCGATTAAAAAAATCAAAAAATCATGCAACTTCCTTAGCTAACCACTTACCATTAACTATCATGATTCACGGACTTCTTTGCTTCTCATCTCTTTGCTCTTGAGCCTCTCTGCTTTTTAGAATAGCTTTGCTCTTTCGCATCGTTTTGCTCTTGAAACTTGTTTAGGACCCTATTACTCTTTCAGATTAATTTGATCTCCAGCATTTCTTTATTCCTAAGCCTTGACATTGATATCTTTTGATTCACTCTTAAAGGGATAGTGGACTTTGAAAACCAACTTTTTATTTCTAAATGAATTTCTTTCAAATTTTTAGCATATATTGAAATCATAAACTATTAATTCCTAATTTTTGAAAAATATATCTTTAATAGTTTTCAAGATATTTGAAATTTAAAATTTTAAAAGGGCCAAATTTTAAAATGTTATAGGCGCTTTCAATTTTTACTCGCACATACCAAACTTTTTTTAAAAAATTATCATTGTATGCATAAAAATGAAAGTTACTAATGTTTTTATCATATTACCTTTTAAAAAAAATTATATAAAAAATTACTTAATATTCTTAATTTTTTAAGGACAAAAAATAAATAATAATTTTTTACCTTAAAATAGATCCAATCAAAATTATTTCTAGTAACATTTATGTACACATATATTATACTAGGAGCATTTGTGAGAAATTTCCATGCAATTCGAAAAAAAAGGTGCACCATGAACTTTTATAGACATGAAAGTGATGAAAATATCTATTCTGAGAAAATTAGGTTTTAATGTATAAAATAGTTGCAATATTTTATTAAATTTCTTACTTCTTCTTTCTTTCAACTGGAGATAGATTTTTCATAAATTTCAAAATGACAATGATAACTGAATAATTTCCCAGAAAAAGTTAATTAAAATCCTGTATGATTAATCAAGGGTTCTAAATGGGCATAATTTAAGTAATTTTGGGAGATTTGTTTCTGATTTTTTTTGGGGATCATGAGGGTAAATGTAGAAATTGTTCAAATATTAAAATGCTTGACAACTGGATGGATTTTAATACCTTTCACCTGGTAAAATAAGGTATAAAATATATTGGAAATTTAAAAAGAAATCCTAAAGCTATAACTCCACCCGTGCAAGGTCGGGCATATCAGCTAGTGGTGTCTAAATTTTATGTAGCAGTTTCTTGTTTCATGACATATATATAGAAAAGTTAGAAATTAAAAAATAGATTATTTTGTGTTTTTTGGCGAAATTGAAAGTCCAACGTCCCCTTTAAGTCTCTCAAAGTATGTACTTAGAGCTATATATAATAATAAGGAAGTTGCATGCGTCAGATTTTAATAAACATTCAAGTGTTCCGTATATGGTTATTTGTAATGTAAAATGAAATATCTAGTCAATTTTTCAAAAAAATGTACAAGTAATTAAATATTTTAATTTAAAAGTCGAGAAAAAAACACGTGACTGAAAACGATCATTGTTTAACACGTACGATGACGTCAACAATCATACCATCAACTCCGATGCTTTCCAACAATGGTCACCGTACGATGACGTCCCATCCCAAACTCTTAGTGTTTTCGCGCGCTTTGAAAAAGAGGATTTTTGTTAACTTTTTTTGCAATCAAAAAATTTCTCGGCAGGCCTCAAATTGTGGGTAGTTGCTTATTTTTGCAAGAAGAATCGATTAAAAAAATCATGCAACCTTCTCATTACCACATATCCTTCCTACAGTGTGTTATAACAAGTCTGCCCATAAATTCTGCTCAGAAAGATTCCTTACCTGAAGTAGATAAAAATTTTTCGAAAAACTATGCCTCCACCATGACTTTTATTTTTCGAAAAATGTGATATAAAAAAGTTATTTTAGTCCACAATGGGCGCATGTATTCGCAGTGGGTATTTTAAACATCTTTGTGAGAAAATATAACCAAATAACTATAGTCACGTTTTCCGTAAATCTTTTTTAGCGTAAACAGGATGTGACATCATATCATTTTTCTTTCGAGATTTTCTCAAAAACAATGCTTATAGAGGTTTATTTCTTAAAAAACTATCTGTATTTTTATGTACTCTGCTAATCTGGCCACTGAGCTATAAAACAGAGTGACAACCTCCGATACTATAACAAGCGACCAAACGTGCCGGCGCGGAAGTTTAAATTGCCTCGATTGCTGCGAGCAATCGGGGCAAGTTGGAAGATTATTTCCTCGCATGTCCCTTTAATCCGCCCATGCCTGTTTTTTAAAATATTATGAGCAAAATTTAGAATGGTCGTTTCATTATGTGCATACAACTGTGCTAACACACAGGGGAAATTAAAAGAAGATTGAAATACTTTCCGCGGTGTGATGCGGTTTCGGCACGCTAACTCGTCACTCCAGTTTGTTTTATAGCTCAGTGAATCTGGTTGTGTAGATTTTGGTTTACTAGAAAACTTAAATGAAAATTCAATAATTGAAATTTCCTTATTTATTTATTTCAGGAAGTGACATGAATTTTTTTTTCAAATTTTTTTAATCGATTCTTTATGGAAAAATAAGCAACTACCCAAAATTTGAGGCCTGTCGAGAAATTTTTTGATTTAAAAAAAATTAACAAAAATCCCCTTTTTCAAAGCGCGCGAAGACGCTAAGAGTTTGGGATGTGACGTCATCGTACGGTGAGCATTGTTGGAAAGCAACGGAGTTGATAGTATGATTGTAGACGTCATCGAACGTTTTAAACAATGAACGTTTTCAGTCACGTGTTTTTTCTCGACCATTTAAATTAAAATATTTAATATATATGTATATTTTTTGAAATATATATGTATATTTTTGAAAAATTGACTAGATATTTCATTTGGGGCCATCCATAAATTACGTGATGTGTTTTTTCCAAAATCTGGACCCCCCTCCCTCCTTGGTGAGATTTAATGAGATTTTGCTGGACCCCCCTCCCCCCCAAGTGAGATTAACCTACAATTTTTTCATACTTAAAAAAAAGAAAATCGTATAATTTCTAATTTAAAAAGTTGTCGTGAGATTTTAATCGACCCCCCCTCCCCCCTTGGTGAGATTTGGTGAGATTTTTCCAAACCCCTCCCCCCTTTTTGACCTCTCGTAATTTATGGATGTCCCCTTTTACCATACAAAAAACCATACGGAACACTTGAATACGTATGAAAATCTGACACATGCAACTTCCTTATTGAATAAAAGCTCAACATAACGCTATTTTATTGGTAATCTTCCTTTTGCATCAACCGGAATATTATTGCAGCCATTATCACCATCACTTACCTTAATAATGATAAAGCTAAAGTAGAAATTTTTTTCTGAAAAACAAAAAAAAGAACTTTAGTTTGAATGCAAATTGGTTACGTGCATCTGGTAAACCTCCCATTCCTCCCTCAAGTGGTACAACGAGGGCGAATTAAAACATTTATTCTCCCACTCGGCTTCACTCCAGTGGCATAGATCAGAGAACCAGAGGCGGGAGAAGCCTGCTCCTCTGTTTAAATCAATTAACTAGACATATGAGCCTCTGTGACTTGTGGGGCAACCTCTTTCAGCTTTGATTTCGGCAGGAGAGAGTTGTTATCTGAGTTAGCGCGCACAGTGTTTGTTTGATGCTTTCTTGCGATGTTTGCGAATATTTAAAAGCCACCATTTTATTGAGAATGTGAGCTGGAGCATTTAAAAGAATGCTTTGGAAGTAATGTAGAGTAGTTTTCAATGATTGGAAGGGGAGTTTTTTTTATTTTGCAACAGCTGTGCATTATTACATGGATCATGGGAAATTTTCAGAACTTCATAGACAAAAATGAGAGTAATTTTTCAAGCTTGTGAAACTTAAAATCTTCAAGTAAGTTCATCTATTTATAATGCTGTTTGGGTGTTTCACTTTATTATTTTAATCATATTAGTAGTTATTTCGCATAGTATTTATTAAAAGGTTTTGTATCAGGTTTAATGAAATAGAAACTTAATTTTTAACTCAAACTTGTAGGTTTTAAAAAAGGGTTTATATTTTCTAATAATTGAGTTTGTATTGAGTATAAAGCTTTAAATATTTTTATCCTGATCTGATAGTGTGTTTAAAAATTTGGTACAAGTTTTTTACAAGTAGCACAAGGAATGTATCATAAGAGTGTGAAGAGATCAACGTTGGGATGTATAAATAATACAAGTAGTAAAGGAAACAAAATTTTAAGGATTAGTAAAATGCGTTAATCCTAAAAAAATTTGTTTATAAAGATCGTTTTTACTTTAAGGGGAGAATTTATTAACCCTACAATGCATGATTTTTTAAATTCACTTGAAAATCATTTATGTGACTTCTATTATGGTGTACATTAGTAAAAAAATACTAAAAAAATTCAATTTAATTTTTTTCTACTTTTTATTGGCAAAAAACTTTGTCCTTGTGAAATAAATTTGTGTCTCTTGTGAAATTAATTGTGAAGTGAAATAAAACCAAATGCTCTAAAAATATAAAAAAACAACTTATCTTTTCAAAACATTTTTTGTTCAAGCTGAAAATTTTTTTTATTTTAATTTATATGGTCCTTTAATTTTGGCGTTTTCTGTGTCTTGACTTTCGTCTCACTAGCTACTAACAAATGTCTCAAAATAGTACCCCTGCTGTGATCTACTGGCGATCTAAAGTGCTAATACGATGAAATGTTATATCTATTGTACTTATTGCATGGTGTTGCCGTTTGGAAATGAAAGTTCGAGTGGGAAATGGGGGAAAATGTCGTGTTGCCAAATGGCATCAGTATGCACTGTAGGGTTATGACACTGGCAAAATGTTTTAAAGAAAATCCCCCTGAGAGTATTTGAGGTATTTCTTTTGAGATTTAAGCAGAATTGTTTCTTGAGAAGCGATATAAATCAAAGCCCTATTTTCGGGATTCTTTAGATACATATACTAAAAGATTACGTATGCATTCAAGCTTTTCCATTAAAGCATCACTTATGCATTCAATTCAAGAGGTTCACTAGACTCTTTCTATTTAGGTTTTTATATTAGCTTAGTAATAGTAATATAACAATTAATAATTGTGTTTTGGGAATATGTGTTAAGGTTTTGTTGTGCATTTATATTTTTATGAGTATCAGTACATACAGGGTATTGTATAAAAGCGCAGTCGTCATTTGTAAACGTAATTATTACTTTTGTTACTGTACAATTAGGCCTTGTTTTATTTCCCATTCAGCCAGAAGATTAAAAGTGTCTGTCTGCGTCTTAGAAAATATAGAAGACTTCTTATGGATAGCAAAAATAAACATTTGGACCGATAGGATTGCACCAAGGATCTGTTGAATGCTAAGAAAATGTGTTGCATAGATATTTTCGTCTTACAACATGAGCCAACAAGGATTATACTCCAAATCTCATAAAAAATGTACGTCACAAATTAGATAATTCGTCTAATACTCAAATACTACTGTTTTGCTAACATCAAATGATTTAAATCTGTTTTTGATTTAAGTATAAAATATTGGTTTGCTTGAAAATTAAATGGCAGTTAAGTCAGTAGTAGTTGATAGATATAAATAACCTCCTCCATTCCTCATTTTGTATGTTCGGAAACTACTACAAAAATATCTTGAACGTCTAAACAATTAACTGAAAACAACGTTAACTGTGAAGACTACTCTTAACGACCCCCTTTCTCCAAACGGCATCTTTCGTGAACTAATTAATTTCCACCAATCAAATAATTAAACGCATTACGAACAATCAAACGAACCAACAACGGCAAAACGAGACACCCCGACCCAATTCACCCCGACTCAAAACCCTGTAAAATCCCCCCCATCTCACCTCACGGCTCATTGACGCACCCACGCTCTAAAAAAACGCGCCCAATACAAAACGGGAGATAATCCCCATTAACCCTCCCCCTTTCATCGCCAACCCCTCGCCAATCTTGGCGTCACCCATCCTCCCCATCCTCTACCCAGCAACCCTTCCCGTCAGGAATGGATCCTGCTCCCGCGCCTCCTCGGGGGAAGCTCCCACACCATCCACGGCGCCTGCGCAGTCGGCCCAGGATCGACGGTCACCATGTCTTGTGGCGGGGTCCACAGGGCCACGTGAGACCCCAAATTCCTTCGGGATGAGCTCTTCTCGGGCATCCCGGAGTCTGAGTCCTCCGACCAAGGGCAAGGAGAGAGCTAAGCCACAGGAGCAGTGCGAGAGGTGAGGGACCACCCCTTTTTTTGTTGTTGTTCTTTGCAGACGATTGTGCATGAGGGGGGTGGATGGTGGTTGTTTGTTGTCGGGGTGGGCGACACGGTCGGTCAGCGTGTGGGAGGTGGTTGGCGTGTTCGGTCGGTGGCATGGAGCGGATTCTGAGGTATTATTTTCGGTTGGTTTTTCTGTTTGCATTTGTTCTGTATGGAGACACGGAGATATATGAATGTGGGATCGATAATAACAAGTTGTTGTTGCTGTCTAGAGTTGCGTGGAGTGAAGTATTTTCATCTTTTGAATTTCCGGTTTTATAACAGTGGATGCTGTTTCGTGTTTCGTTTTTAGAAGGAATTTTTCTGTTTTTGCGGGGTTCTGGTTAAGGTCCCTCTATACAACGCTTTGATTTCGAATGACATTCTTTGCATTTGTTTTTCAAATCTTTTATAAATAATTGGTATTTGAAGTGCTAAGGTTCTGAATTAAAATATCGCAGTGGGGAATTTTTATGCCTATGAATTATTATTGAATTAAAGATTCTATTCAAGGTGTTAGTTTGTATATTATATTAAAAAGCTTAAAATCTTACAATTTTTTAGCCTTAAGTAATTGTGTTTTTACTATCATGTTACTCTTACTGGCATTTTTTTCTATCCCCAATCTTTTTTTAATCATTCTATGCCTCTGTCGAATAATAAATAACTCAAGGTTTACACTTATCAGCTTCCCTTAAAGTAATCTAACCAAAAAAAAATACGAGTGTAGATTAATATCTTTTGATTACCTTTAACATATTAAAATCAACCTGTTTCAACTGTCTCAAATTATTTCTCTCTTAAGTATTCGGAATGTAACCACAGAATTAAAGGGGCGAGTTATATAAGGAATGAAGTATGGAACATAGAAGCAAGTCCTATGAGGTTTTTTGCTGGTACTTTCATGTTAATTAATTTTTGTAACTATGAAGTAAAAAAGTAAAATTAAGTTCTTAACAAAATGCATATTTTTTACACTCCCTTTTCTTCTAAACTATAAATCATCACGGCTTAGGTAATTTTTAGCAGCTTAGATGGAAGGAAAGAAAAAAGCATATTACTCAGATTAACGCTCCATACCTAGTTTCTCTACCAGAAGTTCGTGTGTTGACATCCCTTTTTTATGACACTACTATCTCATTCACAAATTCACACAATTCATTCACAAATTTATTAATCACATAAGTACTTCCACATTGTTTTTAAATTTGAAACTAAATTAAATTTGCCAGATCTGTGATACAGATGAATTAAAACTTTATTTAATATACCTGTAATCTTTTCATTTATTTTATTTACAACTTTTAATGAAGCTATTATAGTATCAAAATAAAGTATAAAGAGCGTAGTATAAGATAGAAAATAATAAAATAATAAATATATTTAAAGCAAAAAATTGTCACCACTTATATCAATGGTCACCACTTTTCAGTTTTAGTCATCTAGACTAGTACTTGCCCTCCGCTCTCTTGCGTTACCTTCCTATACCGTGCTGATGAGTCCTAACAAGAATGAAACCGGTCCACGGTTGGAGGCGACTCTTCAGAGTTGTGAATTTATACATATTTAATTTACTAAACCATTAAATAGACTATAGTAAACCCTTCTTTTTTCCACAAAATGAGTTAAATTGAGTTTTGAAAACAGCGCTTTACCATTGTTTCCTTTAAAAATGAGTTCCCCATTGGAATTTATGTGATTTATCACCTTACAAAAACTTACTAAAATAAATTCATGTTATTCTGCCGATTGAAAAAGACAAGAGTATCGAATACATGTATTCGATACTCTTGTCTTTTTCATTTAGCTTCTTAAAAATATATTACCACCACAGCTTTTTGCATAACTACTCTCGAATTAGAAACGGCTTTCAAAAAGTGTCCTTAAAGCTTTTTGTTTCATTTACTCTTGCCAAGATTGATAACACAATTTCTGTAAAAGATACTTCATGAGAATTGTTTTCAGCAAAATAACAAAATATTTTCTGTCAAGTGGGACACAATTTCCTCTTCTTCAAATGGAAAACGAAAACCCAAATATTGATTTCACGTTTCTTACTTCTGCTGCATTCATCCACTCCTAGATTTGATGGATTCGGAAACGCAGCTTTTCTGTCCTGTTGGATTCTTTTAACTTCTTTAAAGTATTGGTTTTTCCGAAGCTTTCAAAAGAATATTGAATGATTATTCAAATGCTTAGAAATGCAAGGCGTGAATGACATATGGAAATACGACTCAGAGCTCTTAATGTTATCTTTAAAAACTTCGATAGACAGTAAAATGAGGCTTGAAATTTATTCTGTAAAATAACCCTAAAACTTTGCAAAACTGCTAAATGCACTCTACGAGCATACTAAATTTTATTTAAGTTTTTTTAACACAACTAAATTGGGTCCACTGTTAGATTTTCTGAATAAGAAATTGCATTATTGATTTTTAGTTTAGGTTGGATTTTGTCTGACTATAAGTCTGTGTAAATAAAATAGGCGGCTCGCTACTAGTCATTTCCCATTGCATTTCTATTGCGTTGCCATGGTGATAAACCGCCAATTTTAATTACACAGACAATAGTAATGGACAATTGCAGTCAATTTTTTAAAAATCTTAATGTATTCAGAATGGCTTAAAACCTCCAAAAACATTTTAATTTACCTTTCAAAGCCCTAAATTTTAAGGGGAGTTAGTACCTTTCAGACCTCGCGATGCTTGCAAAAACATACCTTTTTCGATTCGTCATAAATAATTAAGTTTTGTATATTTTTGCATACTATTAGAGCAGTGAGTAGATAATTTTTACAAATTTTTAAAACATGCAATCATATTTTTAAAATAACCCACCAAATTTTTGAAAAGTAAGCATAATTTGCCAACATTTCCTACTATTTGAAATACATGTAGTACTTGACTTTCCCGCAAAATAAATTTTGAAAGAAGCAGTATAAAACCTAAATTTTTGCACCAAACTAATCTATATGAATGTCTCTTCTCTATGAACTAAGGATTTGTGTATTGGAGCTATGTTTTTCATTTATGGGTCATTAAAGAGTAAAATATTTTGAAATTTCTTTTTTTTAAATCTGATTTTTAAAAAATATTAAAACTTGAAATATTATATATTCCTTAGTCCATAGAGAAGAAACATTTATATAGATTAGTTTGGTGCAAAAATTTTGGTTTTATACTGCTTCTTTCAAAATTTATTTTGCGGGAAAGTCAAGTACATATATTTCAAATAGTAGGAAATGCTGGCAAATTATGCTTACTTTTAAAAAATTTGGTGGGTTATTTTAAAAATATGATTGCATGTTTTAAAAATTTGTAAAAATTATCTACTCACTGCTCTAATAGTATGCAAAAATATACAAAACTTAATTATTTATGACGAATCGAAAGAGGTATGTTTTTGCAAGCATCGCGAGGTCTGAAAGGTACTAACTCCCCTTAAGTTATTTTCATTTAAAAATAGCTTCTTTTCGTTCTGAGCTGAATAAAACAGCTTGTTACGTCATGCGTGCCTTCACTGCAAAAAATTTCACAGTAAATTTACAGCAAAAATCGCTGGCAATATGGGTGCCAGCCCTTTTTGCAGTGATTTTACAGCAATTTTGTAATTTTTGACTTTAACAGCAATTTTGTAAATTAACAGCAATTTTGTAAATTAAACACAGCAATTCTGTATTTTTACAGCAATTTTGTAATTTTACAGAATTTTGTGTTAACTTTACAGCAATACTGTAATTTAACAGCGATTTAGTAATTTTACAGATTTTTGTGATAACTTTACAGCGATACTGTAATTTAACGGCGAGTTTGTAATTTCACATATTTTTGTGTTGATTTTACAGCAATACTGTAATTTAACAGCTATTTTGTAATTTTACAGATTTTTGTGTTGACTTTGCAGCTGTACTGTAATTTAACAGCGATTTCGTAATTTTACGGATTTTTGTGTTATCTTTACAGCGATACTGTAATTTTACAGGAAGTCTGCTTTTAACAGCATTTAAGTGAATTTAGGCTGTTATTTTACAACTACAGGGTGTCCATAAAATAAGTAACCCGATTTAAGGGCCTCTAGAAGCCAAACCGTTCATCGGAATTAAATGAAATTTTGATGGAAGACGTTTTGAGTGATGGGGACAAGAATGGTATCGGGTGGGATAGTTTCACTTTATCAGTTACGGTGAAAGTGAAAAAAATTTTGAAAATTCCCAATGTAATCCCCCTTTTTTATTCGCGCTACGTGATCCCAGATTTGAAAAAACACTAATAGCGTTGAAACGGTACCTCTAAGTTGAAAACTCGCTCCTAGAGAGACAAATGAAAACAGCAATGAAACTGTTATTTCTGTTCAAGCTAGACTAGTAAATGGTTAAGAAAATATGACTAGTGTATCAGGAAATAGCAATAAAAAATAGCAATATACTTTGATTTTACTAGTTTTTATTGCTATTTCCTGATACACTAGTCATATTTTCTTAACCATTCACTAGTCTAGCTTAAACAGAAATAAAAGTTCATTGCTGTTTTCATTTGTCTCTCTAGGAGCGAGTTTTCAACTTAGAGGTACCGTTTCAACGCTATTAGTGTTTTTTCACACCTGGGATCACATAGCGCGAATAAAAAAGGGGGGTTACATTGGGAATTTTCAAAATTTTTTTTCACTTTTACCGTAACTGATATAGTTAAACTATCCCACCCCATACCATTCTTGTCCCCATCCAAATTTCATCACATCTTGTCCATCAAAATTTCATTTAATTCCGATGAACGGTTTGGCTTCTAGAGTCCCTTAAATCGGGTTACTTATTTTATGGACACCCTGTATTTTGCAATTTAATATGTATTATGCAACATTTTCGTTGCTATAGTTTGACATTTCTTTAAAAAAATTACCTGTTATATCTCCTGCGTTTTGTTACATAACATGAAAATTACTCCAAATGTTGCTACATAGAGGTGCTGAATGCTTTAGGAGGTTTAAGATTGGTATTGTTGAGGAATTTGAATTCAATTCATTATAATTCCATTTAATTTTAGTTATGATATAAAATTCTTACCAAATTAATAACTTTAAGCATAGGTTAATGTTATACAGATTATAGTATTATCCTGTGAAGGTAATGTCACATTTATAAAAGCATTCAATAAACAAGAATTTCATTTTCTTTTAATATTTATTTTAATGAACAACTAAAAAATAACAGATACTGCAATGAAAACAACAATGAAAATTAATACTTCTCATATTTTTGGGTAATAAACTTTACAATCTGAAAAGATAAAAGACAAATTAAGCTACATAAAAACTATATAATTTAAATGTAAATATTCAACATTCTCCTTACGGCAATAAAAAAAGAGGAAGTAAATTTCAAAATTATCTAATTAAAGAATTAGAGTTCAGCTATGACTCCATATTTTTCGAGGTAACTTAGTTTTACTAGAATATTAACGGCATTATGAACAATGAGGTATTTGCATGAGTGAGGGATTTGCTTGATTTTATACTTTTTTTATGCATTATGGTTTAAAACTCCCAAATTTCTAATTTTTAAGTACAAAAATGTGTTTTAAATAATTTAAAATTCCATTTTAATTTTGCCAAAACGCCAGAAAGGTCACGTTATCAGAAAACGGGCTTCTATTGAATGTGACGTCACAGCGCACGATTTGTGATTCAGAACTGTTTTCGCGCCCAAACAAAAAACGAAATTTAAAAAATTTGTAACTCAGAAACTAGGCTACGAAAATACTTGATGTAAACGTCATTCTTCGTGGATTTTTATCTACTATTTTAATAAAATTTAATCTCAAAACGTGCAAATACCTCATTTATAAGACAAAAGTGTTACACAATAAATGGGCAAAACTCAGAAAAATGCTTTATGTATGTGTTTTTAAACATTTAACATTAACATGGATTTAACATGGACCATGGATTCCTATGCAATTCTGATTCCTGATGGTGTTTTCTAACCCCTCTTGAAGTTTTATACCATTATTAATGCATATTCACAAAGCCCACAAGGTTTTTATAATTTTTCAACAATGCGCATGCGTGTGGTCTTAATTTTTCCTGTTTTTTGGAAATTTTAACAAAATAATTACTGGGGGTAGAACCCACGACCTGCCGCATGCTACTCTGGCATCCTACCACTGCTCCAGAGGGGATTCAGTAACTCTAAAACTTATTAGCACAGCATGTTATTTTTTTGTGACGCACGCGCATTATGTCAAATTATGAAAACCTTGCTGGCTTTGTGAATAAGCATTATTAATGAAACACCCTGTAGCCTGTACTTTCAAAGCAACTAACTTTAACAGCAAAATCTTTGCGAGAATAGTCCCTCATTTCAAAACAGAAATAAGGGGTTCATCTAAGTTACGATATTCTAAGTTCATCTTACTGTTCAAGATGAAATTAGACTAGTTCAGGGACCTTTCACAAATTGCGATCGGGGCCTTAACAATATTCTCAACTTTCGAATACTTTAAAATTATCTCATAATATCTATTTTTTTCTTAGCACCTAAGTTTTTAATCTCGAATAGTTTTAAAAGTAAGCACGCAATTAATTCTATTGGTACTCTGGGGCCGTTCAAATATTACGTAAGCACCTAAGGGGGCGGGGGGGTTTGCTCTTTGCTTATTTTTGCTGACAAGGGGGGAGGGGGGATATGAGTGAGGCTTACGTAAGATGATGCATTTTCGAAATTTCTTGTTTCTTGCAAAGATAATTTCAAAATTCAACCAAAAATAAATGTAACAAAAAATTGAATTAGGAATTCTAACGTAAACACTTTTTTCCTGGAGATAGACCACCCTAACATTTTGAAATTGTAACCCCGAAAAGTACTGTTTCGACTCATTTTTGAACCTTTAGGGTTACACCCAAAAAGGACAGCTCCTTGTACGAGTCACCTAATTTTCAAGGAAAAAACAGTACTTACTTATGGGGATGTCAAAATTTCGGGGGGGGGGGTCCCGGCAGTGTCTTACGTAATTATGGAGGGGGGGTTGAGGTTTGCTTATCTCTGCTGACAAAGAGGGAGGGGGGGGTTAAAAATGACCAAAAAAGTGCTTACGTAATATTTAAACGGCCCCTCTGACACAGATTTCAATTTGAAGTTAACTAAAATTTTTCAAAAATATTTTTCACAATTTTTTCTCTAAAAATTTTCTGTTTTTACAAAATTTCATGATTTCTTATTCCAAATTCCAAAAACGGTCACCGGCCGAAACGAACTTCTGGAAAACCCCCTGAGAAAGGAATATAAAAAGCTACAAGAAACTTTAATCCTCTGACTGATCATCCGCGATTTCCGCGTGCAGGTGATTTTCTTCCCTCATTGAGGATCGCACCTGATATGGCAAATTAGCCATGAATCTGATCATGATTCAATAAACTTGCTCAATAAACTAAATAGAAATAAGCTATAATTGAATAGAAATTCATTTTTAAAAAATTTTGGGTGATAAGATCTGAAATTGTCTTTTATGGCAACTGATTTTTTATGGTAAAAATCTAAGTAAAAAATCTTTTATAGAAAGAAAAAATGCTCTGCCACAGCTACGATAAGTGTCTACCAGCCGCCATGCTTACCCAAGGCTCAAATGATGACGGACAACCATAGAGATTTAACTTTTAATACAATCTTAGATCCTAAAATAATGATATATTAAATATTATTACCGTTGGGATCCAATAATAATGATATTAATAGTTAGGTCTATATGGTGGTGTGGTATCATTTGAGCTGTGGATAAACATGGAGGCCGAAATAGACGCAATAAAAATTTACACAATTTTTGAAGTGATTTCGATTCACATATACTTGAATACTTAATAAACGCATTTATTACAATATACTAAATACAATAGTAAAATAAAACTTAAGAAATAATTACTTTTCATCCAAAACGGGCTTTTTAATCTTCTTAAATTAATACTAAAAGAAAGTATAAATATTTAATACCATGTATTTATTACAAAATACGATATGAAATATAAAGGAAATATTAAAAAAAACGTAAGAATTACTTACTCTTTTATTCAAAATTCCTGTTTCTTCAAATTTTATTCAAAGCGCACCATTGAAGCAAATTAGAAATTTGTTTTTGTTCTGTTTGGTAAATAACAGAGGGCGGTGGAGTGGAAAAGAGGTACAACTTCTGTATCTGGTCACTAGCACGGCAGTTGCCAGTAAACTATAGCAGGTGGCGCTTCAAAATTACAGCTTAAAAGGCAGTTTTTAAGATTACAGTAAATGCGTAAAATATTAACAGCAGTTTTTGCTGTTAAATTTTCCGTTTTTTTTTGCAGTGTTGTTTACTATCATTTCGCTTTGAAAGACTGAGCTCTAGTTTTTTACAGCCAAGTGTTTCTTTGAAAACGGTGTTTCCCTATATCTCCAAGAGAGGGCAAGCTTGACGTTTACCCTGTTAAAAGCTTTCTGTGATAAAATATCTCATGATTAACTGAAAAAGATTTTGTGGGAAAAGACAAGCGTATTTTGGAATCAGGAGGGAATTTTAATAAATTAAAATTGAATATTTAGAATTTTAAGAGATGCTGCAATTCTCAATTGTTGAAATATGCTCTATGAGTCTATGATAATGGAAAGTTGGGGCTATACCGGAATTTTTTTAAAACAGAAAAAAATGCATTTTTCCAGTAAAGTAAATATATCTAAATCCAAAAATCCACATGAAAAGTTTCAAAAAAATTTAGTTAATTAAATATTTAAAAATTAAAATCGCCAAGCCCTTTTTCTTTGTTTAGGATTGAAGTACGTCACAACTGATTCGGCCTAAAACCCTGGATACTCTACCTTACTGGATACTCTAAGGTAGAGTATCCAGGGATTTAATTCGGCCTTGCTTTAAAGTGAAACACAACAATGACTTTGAATAGTTTAAACAATTGAAGCATTGTTTAAAATCAATGTATAGGATGTAAGTACGTCACTTTTTGAAATTTGACGTTTTCGCGCCCCCTTTTTTAAAGTCAAACTTTGAAATTACATAAAAAAATAAATAATCATCGTAATTACAAAATTTTTGCGCGTATATTCCGCTCTAGGGCACCTATATCGAATAAAAAATAAAAAACATAAATGCTGGAATTGCCCATTGGATTATGATATAATATTTATATTACTTGTTTCACTTAAAAACATTCTTATTAGCGATAGTATAAATCTATTTGTACTATAACTGTATCTTACTTATTTTCATGGACTTATTAACCTCAAAATTTGCTACCCTAAATTCCTCTTTTAAAATTTCTTAATATAAAGATTTTTTAAAAATTAATTTCTGATACAAATTTTCTTAAAAGGTGAGAACTGGCAGTCTAAAACTACTTAACTAAATATATTTTCAACCATTAGATTTTGAAATTATAAAACGCGAATATAAAAGTCCAAGCAATGAAAACATAACTTAACAATAAATCAAAAACTGAAAGTAAAGAACATTTTAAGCTTCTTTCAAGTCTCCAAAAAAGCGAATACTATAACGACTTAACTTCAATCCCATTAAGAACGATCCTATCAACTCTCTCCCCCCATATAAGACACACTTCCTAAATCTTCACCATTTCTCTCAACCCTTACAAACAACGTTAGTTCTTTAGTAACGGGCGGATGAACTCCAAAAAGCACGCTGAAACGACTCTCTCTCATTAGTATAATTGCGAAAGAGAGGTGGCAGTATCTGCGCATTACAGGCATGATGTTCTGGATGGGGTTATTTAACGCTTGAAAACACGTTCTACCACCCTATTCCTCTTATCGATTTGGAAAGGGTTCTGTGTAACTCTGTCTGCCTCGGTCTGTACACACGGACAACTCTAAGGTGGATATCTCTGTCGGAGTGCAACTCCTGCTAGACCATGTCTGACTCTACTAATCCCATGAATGATTTATAATAGCGTGTAAATCCCGGATTAAAAGTTTAAGGATTGCGTTTATTAGTGTTGGGAGAAGAATATTTCTAAATGATATGCTTATTTATAATATGTCTAGTTTTGTGAAGAGCGCTAGAAAAATGAACTGTTTTTCGTGAACTGCATGAAATAATGCCGATTCATTCTGTAGGATTTTATATCGAATCGTATCAATTTAATGCATACATATGAAGCATTTTTTCACAAGAAATTAGCATGTTCGATACACAACTGTAATATTTACATAGTGTACCGGATTAAAACAGTTTTGCTATTTGGTTATTATTGTAAATATACCCCAAAATGTATCAGATATTATTTCACACATATTGATAAGATTATAGCCAGCCTTAAGTTCGATAAAGATAAGAAATTGTAGTGACTTCTAGATTATTTAAATACTCTAAATAGTTAAATGTGTTCAGGTTCGTATGAAATCTATTTTAACCTATCAGATAAGAAAGTTGATAGTTCTGTATCAATCATTCTCTTTTCTTCACTTGAAGCATTTGGACATTTTTCACAGGCAGAATTAAACTGAAATACGCCAAGTGGTCTATCAGGTAGGCAGTAAAATCAATTCCTTTTATAGCAACAGACTATTAGGATTGCCCATTAAGTTCAGAGATACTTGTACAAGTAATTGAATGAAATATTTCTTTTCTAAAAAATCAGAACTCAATACTAAAAGACATTCCTGCCATCTAGAAAAATGGAATGCATATAGAAGTTTTGTTTGATTACATTACAAATTTTTACTTGAAAAACTCGACTGTAATCCCAATAACTCAATTACTTGTTTTATTTACTTTCGAATCGAAACCTTTATTGCTTTTTCTGGAAAGTCAATGAAGCTAAGATGATTCATTTTTTCCCGCTTCTTAAGTAAAATGGGTATTTCTAACACGACTAAGAAAGTTCTGACTAATTCAATTTCAAACTGTTGGGACTGTGTATAAGAAATAGTTGAATATTTAATTACTGTTGATTTAATTCTGATGTTTTAAAACGCATGCAACTTTTGGAAGAAGACAAATTGTATTCGCATCATTACTCTAACTTTTCATTAGAAAACACGAAATAAGAAATTTTGAATTTTTTGAGAGGTAGTATTTTAAAAATGAAATGAATTGACATTTTCAAAATAAAGAAAGGTTTTACTTAAACTATTACATTATTTGATAAGGAAAAAACCCTTCTCTTTATCAGTAAATCTACTTATATTCCCCCCACCCAACTTATTATATTTTACTTATAATTAAGTACTATCATATTTACTTATTAATAATTACTAAATTTTAAGTTTAAGTTTATTTTTATATTGTTAAACGAATGTCCAATGAAAATCTAGATAAACATACATTTAATTAATATTTGATAGTCTAAACTTTAAAAAATAAAAATTTAGGATTTAATTGGAAAGCATTCTCAGTTTACGTACACCGACATTTTCTTCCTGCATTATACAATTTTTATTCAAATAAATCTCCTAAACAGACAGGGACACGAAATATAATTTTTATTTCCATTTGAATTTGATTCTCCTGTCACCGCAATCCAAAAAGAGCACTTTATGGGGGTTTGAAGTATTTTTAATCTTGTGTATAAGAGGCAAACAACTTCATGATATACATTGAAGTATCGAAGGAGCAAGGATTAAGCGTAAGAGAGCCTTACTAATTAGCTTTGGTTTTCAGAAGCGTAAATAGCTTTAGAATATTTAAAGTTGCTTGTTTTATTTCTGATAGCTACTAAAATTTTTAACTACATTGCTCTCTCTCTCTCTCAATATAGAATTTTTTATTCTTGACTTTAAGATTAATATTATTAATACTAACTAAATGAGCCTAATCCTGCACGTCAAGATCGTTTGCAGATTTTGTTTCTGCCTCATTAAAAGAGATTCAACTAAATTAAGAGTAAATATGTCTATGATAATCTTAACTTTTTATATTTTTCATAATTGTGAAGTGACGAATTCGTGTAAGAAGCTTTCTACACGGTATATTTTATTTTGTAGCTATAAATCATGATAAAGATTATCTTTTTAAAGCTCATCATAGAGCGTGTTTCAACAAGTTTCCCCAAACTCTGCACTAAAAATCCCATGAAAGATTCCTCAGCGGTATAGCTATACCTCTACGGCGATTTTTGTTTTTCGAAAATAGTATGGGACGTCTTATTTGATAAAATTAAATACTCCCTTCCACGGTGGACAAATGGATATTTTCATATTTTAGTGTCCAAACATGTCCAAATAACCATGTTCAGGTTTTCCTTTTTTTAGTGCAAACCAAATTTGACGTTATACCTTTTACTGTCGGGGTTTTCTCTAAAACAATGGGCAGAAAGGTGTAGTTCTCTGGACTATTTTTATCTTTCCCGTGCAAGAAATCTGGCTGTGCACAGTTTGGCTAGTTTTCTTGAAACATCTTGTGTTTTATTTATCCACTACCATACAGACTTAGGTCCATTTATTATTGTGTTTATAATTAGATTAATAATATTGTATGATTAATAATAATGTATGTATTATATTGTATTTATCCATGTTGTCTTACAGGTTAGACTGAAATTGTATATTAAGGGTAATAGCTTTGTCATTTTGAATGATCCTTTTGAGAATGATGATTTTCTGACGCTATTAATATCGTATGAAAGTATCAAGAAAGCCACCAAAGATTCTTTGGTACTTACGTATTATACCGTCGACCATTCAGCAGCCGTTAAAATCAGCGGTACAGCTGATTCAGTCAATGTGATTTTATACGTTTTCAGGTTTCGTCGACGGTCTAATACGTAAGAACCGATTCTTTTATAGAAATACTCCCACTGTTCTTTCCATCAATGCAGTACCTATACAGGGTGTCCCACGAGAAGTGGCCCAACCCCTTTAACTTTTGAACCCCTACAGATATAGTCATGAAAGTGGGGTCTAGGTATAGTAAAATGACCATGCTCTATCCGATGATGTAACTTTTACCGCCCTCTAGCGGAATATTTATGAGTTATAATTTTTATTTTGAAAACTATGTGAGGTATGTGAAAAAAGTAAATGTTTAAGTTGTAGAGCAGCATCGATTTAATAGGAAAAGACACCTTGATGAGAAAAATATCTTGAATAAAACCCTTAAAACGCACGCTCAATTGGGTTGAATTTACGTAGATTTTACGTCTTAAGACGCTCCTCACGAGGCAAAAATGAGAAATTTTCAACTTATTGAACTAAGAATACCTTTAGTCATTTACTAAAGTTATAAAATTAAAAATTGCTCATTTTCGCCTTGTGAGGAGTGTTTTGAGACGTAAAGTCTACGTAAATTCAACCTAATTGAGCGTGCATTTTAGGGGTTTTATTCAAGATATTTCTCTGCTTAAGGTGTCTTTTCCTACTAAATCAATGCTGTTCTACAACTTAGTCATTGACTTTTTCCCCATACCTCACATAGTTTTTAAAATAAAAATTATAACTCCTAAATTTTCCGCTAGAGGGCGTTGAAAGTTATCTCATCGGATAGGACATGGTCACTTTACTATACCTAGACCCCACTTTCATGACTATATCTCTAGGGGTTCAAAAGTTAAAGGGGTTGGGCCACTTCTCGTGGGACACCCTGTATGTTAAAATTGGGTTAATCGTTGTGTGTGCTTTTTTGTGCAATATTTTTGATGGTTGGCATCCGAACAGCTTGCTACTTTTTAAGGTGTAGTAGCAAGCTATTCGGATGCGATTTAAATAACAATTATACTCTATTCATTTAGAATTGGCGGTTGAGAAATAGTGCTTTCCCTCACGCTAGAAGCGTAACCACAGTTACGCTCTTCGAGCAGCCAATAGTAACCCTTCTTCATCACTTTGACGAGGATAGTTGCTATGGTTACCGATCGGTGGTGAGGGAAGGAAATATTTTCAAGCGCCAGTCCAGAATGAACAGAGTATAATAACGGAAAATAACGTAGAAAAACTAATTTCACATTATTTTTTCCACAGATGTCACAACGATACGAGAAGTAAGGATGACAAGAAGATGCCGCCCAGTATGACCGACAAATCAGCACAAACAAGACATGAAAAACAACAGGTATGTAAGCATATCCCTATCCAGTTTACTTAGCTTTCATCGCCAAAAAATATTCCAAGAAAACTACCTTCTAGGAAAAGAAAACTTTTCTTATTATTAACCCAAACTTCTCTCTCTCGAAAGAGAACTGATATACTGAATTCTCCAAACGAGTCTTTTACATAATTTATGCAGCGGCAGTTTAAAAAACGCGGTTGGGTAAAAAAGGCAATTTTCTCGAAGCTCTTTCAGAAGTCAGTGATTATTTTTGGCGCGTATTTTCGCAAGAAAATGTTATTTGCGTTGACTGGATATGGATGTAAAATTTAAAGTTTAGATTGAGCTAGAATCCGGAGTTTTAAACTTTTTCGATTTTTCGGACAGGTTGGTTTGACAGGTTTGGGTTTCTAAACTTCTGACTTGTGTGAATAAAATAAAATTCGATAGTTGCGTGAAAGAGAACTAGAATTATCGAGCATTTTAAATATTTGGTAGTATGGAAGTTGTGGTTTCAAACTGATTTAAATTTTCTTTGATGCAATAATATATTTAGAATGAGCTTGTTCTTTTAAACATAATTTAAAACAAGATTTGTGTTTGCGTTGTTTTCGTCATGAAGTAGCTCAGGATTCCACCTCAAAAAATTCCTTTTATACGAGTTGTATAGTTGTAACCACAGAGTATAGAGCTTAACAGAGATGCCAAACGGCCGTTTTCCTCTTTAGGTAATTAATTCAATTCAGCTCTCAGATTATAATTCAGTTCACTAGCAGCCAATCAGAGAACGCGAAATGTATATGATTTGATTTTTACTCTGATTATTGGCGATTTGGATTTCAGTGACAGCTTCAGTGGGCGAATGACAGAATTAGCAGGAATGATATGGTTTTAAAGGAGGCGGATCGTTTGGATCGAGGTTTGTCTATGGGAAAAGCCCTGTTAAAAAAGTTGCCATTAGCGTTTATGGAGATGAACACTATTATGTTAAGCTCTATACTCTGTGGTTGTAACTGTGTTAGTTGTGTGTAAAAATTTGCAGGAGTGATATTTATATATAGTATATATAATTATATATAATAATATAATTGATATATTAATATAATTATAATAAATTAATAATTATAATTATATATAATATATAATTACATATAATATATAATTATATATAATATATAATTACATATAATATATAATTATATATAATATATAATTATATAAGTATATATAATTATATAGTTTTATAACTGTTTATATAGTAACTGTTTACATATTTCCCTTCGGATCACTTCGCAATCCATGCTAGATTCACTCTTTCACCAGTTGTTAACCCTCTAATCCCCACTAACAGAATTAACTATAGAAAATATCACTTCTTTTTTTATCTCTTTACGTAGTTTGAGGCCATATAAAATATAGGTGCCACTTTTTATTCAATTCTTAATACAAAATTTTAAAAAATGAAACTTGGAACTGAAAATAAACTTTATGAATTAATGATATAATAACTTACAAAACATAATGAAAACTGATATTCCATGCTGAAATTTGAAGCAAGGTAGCATTTTTGCAACCATGAGCGATAGAAAGTTAATATACCCTTGCTAAAAATAACCTAAAAAATGTTGTTGCATATTAAGATATCGATTATTTTCAACAATTTTAATGAAATGTATGAAGTATTATCATTTGGAGCACACATTCTTATGTATTGAATAAAATTGAGTACTAAATTAGGTCATACACAAATTTAAAAATTTCAAACACAGCAATATTTGAGTTAAGTTGTGTTCTTTTTTGATGGTATATCCTGAAAAAATTCCCCTTACTTTATTTTACCTAATACATTATATAGTTTTATTTTAAATTCTTATTTTAATATTAATCAAACTTTAAGTCATAGTACCGTTTTGTTTTCCCTTTCTGATCTTAGATTTTTAGAAAATCTAGATTCGTTACACTAATTTGAAATGCATTACGCACTAGATGCATAAAACTATAGTTTTAAAATAACAAAAAGCGTTGCATAACATAAAGTAGTAATCTTTACCTAATAGGCATAATGGTACTAGAAATGTCAATGAAAACCGACCGTTTGGTAAATTTTGGTATCATAAAACTTGTCCATTTCTACTTTTTTAATAGCATAATGATTTTTTATTATTAAAACAAAATGGGGTGAAGAAATCAGCGTATAAAAGTAAACCCAACAATATCTTTCTTTACCAATAATAAATAAAAAAAGGAATGTTATAGAAAATAGTAACTTAAGCGCACATTTTTAATGTTTCTTTTTGGGATATAAATTTGTACATGAAATAGAATTCTAATGCCCTACAATCCCTACATCAAAACTAGGTGCAACAACAAAATATTTAAGTTTTAAAATATCTTCTTAAAAAAATCTAAGCTTTGAAAATGCCATTTAGAAAAGAAAATTTCTAAATATATGTATTTTACCACATTCCTGGTCTTTTCAAGTTAACTGTGAAAGTGTGTGTGTGTGTGTGTGTGTGTGTGTGTGTGTGTGTGTGTGTGTGTGTGTGTGTGTGTGTGTGTGTGTGTGTGTGTGTGTGTGTGTGTGTGTGTGTGTGTGTGTGTGTGTGTGTGTGTGTGTGTGTGTGTGTGTGTGTGTGTGTGTTAGTGTTATAAGCTAATAAAGTACAAATACAGCTTAAGTTATCAAACACTAGATATTTTTCACCCAATCTAGAAAAATCTCCACCAAGATTCTTCACATCTCACAATTACTACTCCGCATAATCTAATAAGAGACAAACGGCAGCGACTGCAATAGAATAGAGAATATTTTCTAAATGGTTTCTTCTAGCTCATAACCTGGAGCAACGTAGTACAACTTCGTTTGCAGTACGTGTCTTCCCTTACCGTCTAGCATGGAAAAGAATAAACATTTATTCAAGAATAAAAAGGGATGCTTTGAGGCTCATATATTTCTAGTTGTTTCTTAGGGTATAAAAATAGCGTCGACCCTACAATGAAGGAAGCAAAAGTGTATTTGGAAGGGAAGTTGCATGTTACCTTTTTGCTTGTTGAAGGACATCATGCGACTTGCATCAAGTAGATTATGATGGGTCATGCATTATGCTCTTGAGAGAGTGAAACAAGGGGTAATTCATTTAGGTTTTATAAAGATTCATTTATGCCTCAAATAAAATAGGTAGATGCTTCTTTCGGTATCTATTCGATAAATCTATATATTTCTGAAATATGTGTCTAAAAATAATTCACATAACACATCTAGATCGCCATTTACAACATTTTTTTCGGCCAAAAGTTGCCCAGAACCCATTATTTTTCGATACAAGCGACTCCACTATATGAAAGATCTGTTTCTCAAAAATAATTATAATTTCTCAAAGTATTATAAAAATTTAAAAGAAATAACTTTTATATGTGTATAAAAAGCCCTAAAATAAGTATGCCATTTAAAAGTACACGAAAAAAAATAAGCATGATGTTTGAAAGCATCTTTTTTTACAAGCTTCTTCTAACTAAAGGAAAAACTTTCTCAACTTCAAAGAAAACATTTTCTTTGAGCTAATACCATAACAGACTTTATGTTAAGCCACTGCGCTTTCAAGCATACAAACGTGAAGTCTGAATTATCCGGAAGACTAAAAAAACTTTTAAAAGCTCGCAGGACGGGAAAGTTTTCGAAACACTGGATGAAATATATTTAACTTCTGGAACTTGAGGTTTAAGTATATCAGGTTTTGTTTTTGCCCTTCATTAGAAACCTGTTAGAAACTATACGGCTTAGAGAATTTAATTTAAGCAACTCAGACGAGAATTCTTGATTACCAGGCTTACCATGCTCGTTTAAATTACGACTCAGACCTTTGTAGAGGGGGTTTGGATTTAAATCACTTTCTGTTAAGTCTCAAAAAGAAAAATCTTTAACCTAATATGAAACAAATGAAATCTTCCATCAACTTCCGGAGCTCAAAGACAGGCAACCCTCCTAATAAAAATTCCATTACATCCATAATCTGTTAGAGCTTTTTTTCCATCGTAAGCTCAGCGTTAAAGTGAAAAATGTAATCAATCACATATTTTAGGGGCCAGCAACATAATTTAATTTACTCCGTAGATTTACAGAAGCCCCGCGCGTGTAGCTTTCCTCCGTTGGGAAACTACCGCTGAGTAATGAGATAAAATGACTTTCTATCGTAGATAAAACGAACTTTTAAACTAACGGGAATTTTGTTCTTGATGTCCTTTTTTTTTACTTACGCTGACCGATATTTAGATAAACGAAGGAAAGTGACTGCTAAAAGGTACTTTTTTAGATATACTGTTTAGTCAAATTAATTATGAAGTAGTTGCTCTTTGTTACTATCTTTAAATAAATTAAAATTTTATCCATAAAAAAATCACAAATCATTAATTAAATTTAATTTTTATCGATAAACAAATTATTAATTAAATTAAATTATCTTGAACCCGTTTTACTTTTAAGTATATAAAATTTTATTTACTTTTTGCAGATTTGGTTTTTCTAAAACAAAAATTAGATAGAACTGAAAAATAAAATAGAACTACATATTTACAAATAAAATTTCTAGTCTAAAACTATAAAAAACTACTTTTTTATAGTTTGAAGAAAGTTTCTTTCAAAGGAGGTCGTACTAAGAAACTAGGGATACACTGTTTTAGGAAAAATACTATGAAATGTAAGAGTTAAACATCTAAGTATGCAGTTTTGAAGATTAATCTTGGTAATAATTGGAATTTATAATAAATTCCAATTAGTAGTCTAAAAAGGGTTTTTAAATAACTTCTTTTATAATATCGTATATTCGGTTAAATCACTCAACCATAAAAAGTTTACAACAAATATTATTTTATTATGTAATAACCATTTTAGTAGTTCATATTCCTAATTATTAATTATTCTTATGAATAAAACCTTTATTAAAAATAATTTTCATCTAAATGTGTGAATTTGACCATTTTGGATCGTAAAATAAACTATAACTGAAATTTTTAAATTGCTCAATTTCATTTCCATTAAATGAATTTTTCTTAATCTGAAAGGAGAAACAAATAAAGCTTACAAACACGTCTTTAAAATATATAGAAAGCAAAAATTATTTTATTATTTGAAATTTTTCATAAATATTTGAACATTTAATATTATTAAAACATTACACTTGTGAAATCCACCCCTTAAATTACACTGTGCATTTATTTCAACCCTTGACTATAAATTGAGTGTCAGATAAAAAAAACATTTAAACCTCCCTCCTGTTAGTTCACTATGAAGCCCTGGCCCTTCAAGGCGAAGGAATAAATTTATTACAAAAAGTGTATAATAGAGACAGTACAAAAATCCGACAAAAAAGCACATATCTGAAAGTTATAAATGTTACGTTATAATCAATATTTCGTTTGAAAATTACATTTTATGCAATAAGTCTTTCTTCAAAAGAAAAATTGTAAATCACTTTAAAGAAAAACCTGTTCAAATCAATAACGCTTCAGTTGAAGAAGCCAAACAAATTTAACTATTTAACTTCTGAAGTTTTTCCAAACATATGAAAAGAACACAATCACCAGAAATTTACATTTAGAATGGTTTCGTTTATTTCCCCATTTTAGAGAAATTCGAAAACACATGACCCAATAGCTGCTCCAATAGACAGACTCTGAAAGTTTTTTTAAGAAATGTCACAAAATATTAAAGAGATATGGAGAAATTCCTATCGATTTGTTGCTCAATGCTCAGACTGGCTATTTGTCTGAAAGGATGTAATTTTATCGGATTGCCTCATAATAATTCAAAGGGGAGGACAGTTATAACTCACAGTTATAAGATGAGATAAATGGTTATAGGCTTCTGTTTGATTGAGTAGGTGCTAAATTACTTCCGATGTTTTAAGATGACGTGTTAGTAAATTGTAACTATGGAAACTGATCGAATTGTCGCAATTTAATCTCTCGTTGAAATTATTATCTAAAGATATTTTATTCTAGTATTATATTCTATGTACTAATTACATCTATGAGATAATTATTGTTCATGATGAATTTCAGAATACATCAAGCACCCAATGTTAAGGAGGGTTTCACATTTTTATGCTGAAAAAAAGGAAGGCTTTTAAATAAGGAAGTTGCATGTGTCAGATTTTCAAAAACAAACAAGTGTTCCGTATGGTTTTTTGTATGGTAAAATGAAATATCTAGACAGTTTTTCAAAAAAATGTACAGGTAATTAAATATTTTAATTTAAAAGTCTAGAAAAAAACACGTGACTGAAAACGTTTATTGTTAAAACTATAAGATGACGTCAACAATAATACCATCAACTCCATTGCTTTACAACAATGTTTAGTATAAGATGACGTCACATCCAAACTCTTGGCGTTTTCGCGTGCTTTTAAAAAGGGGATTTTTGTTAATTTTTTTGGCAATCAAAAAATTTCTCGATCGTCCTCAAATTTTGGGTAGTTGCTTATTTTTGCAAGAGGAATCGATTAAAAAAATATAAAAAAATCATGCAACTTCCTCATTCTATATTTTCCCGTTTATCTATATCGTAACTAGTTGTCAAGGTTTATTTTCACGGAAAAAAATTTAGAAAGGTGGCAAAATATGATTTTAAAGTTACTGTTATATCAAAGGAAATAACAATAACTTAACCATATTTAAATCTTTGAAGTTAAAAATATATTTTGGGGATTTTGTTTGGTTAAACGGAATCCTCTAACTCTGTTATATTATCAGTTTTTTTATCAAAGTGATACAAAAAAAACCACGTAACACCCAAGTTCTCTTTATTAGATGATGGAAAATATACTAAGCAATTTAGGGCAGCTTTCATTTTTAAAAGACAGCATTAAATAAAATTAATTTAACTTTTATTTCGTTTAACAGGTTTTATTTCTAGATAAAGTTATTTTTAAGGTAGGTTATAACTGAAAGGGGTTACAAACTGATAAGGTTTATACTAAATCTTTAAAAAAAAACTGAAATTGTTTGGAATTTTACGTCCACTAAAATGTTTTTATGTGAAAATTAAACAAAAAACATCCATTTAAATAATTTATATTTATTCACACTTTTCATTTAAAATACTTAAAGCAAAATTGAAAAATTGAGCCCTTAATGAGAAAAAAAAGAAAACACTCAAACTTCTTTTTTATTCGACTATACAATATACAACACATACAACAACTTATTCAGTTCATAAAACTTTTGTAGGATCAATTTTAGGGAAAATTTTAAATCTGTCCCTTAAGAGAACACCAAAATTGGGAAAAGTTCCTCTATCTCTAAGGCTCGAAATCCATTCCCTTATAAAACCGAATATCAGAATGAAACGAATTTAATCTCCTTCAATTTGTCATGGTTCGTGCTCTTTCAAACCTTTGTTTTGACATCTAAAGAGTACGTTTCAGAAAATCTCATGAGTTTTAATGGTCTTCAAACGTTTTGAAAGCACTTCCAAAAGAAGTTTTGCGAATCGAGATCAAAAAGACTAACTGCAAAGTGCACTTTTCATTCAAAAACTTGGATTTGAAAAATATGAATTCTGAATTTAACAATATATATGTTACGGGCAAAGGGATTAATTGGTCATTATTAATAATGCCCAGAGTGGAGGTGGGCAAAGTGATAAATTTTATTGATAAATGCCCGATTAATTCCCGATTTATCAAATTGCCCGTAACAACGTAACATATATACATAGGCAGTGATAATTTTAACGCGTCTGAGAGCGTATTTCGCGCTTTGAAAATAGGAAATACGCTTTTAAAAACTAGTCAGGCGTATTTTCACGCGTTGAATTTTTAATAAACGTTTTGCTTAAAAAATGCATGACACCCCACTGAAATCAAAAAAAAATTTCTACTCAAATATTTGTAACAAATAAATATTTCCTTTATAATGTTTAATGTAAAATAAATTATTTTATTTATAATGTTTAATACTTTCTACTTTTATTAACAGATGCTATAATTGTTAAAAACCAAAATAGCATCCTCATTTTTTCTATTTAGGTTTGTCAATTAAAAAAAGCGTTTTTATAAAAGATTTGTCTCTTTATATATAGTTTATGCAATTTCCGGTATTTCACTCCTCATAAATGAATTTCACGCCTCCTAGAAAAGTCAAGAAGTATTTTTACTCCTCCAAAAAAATCCTAAGAATAACACTGTACATAGGCATTTTATTCTTTCTTTTCTTTAGTTATATGTGTTTTGTACAAATTTAGCTTTTAACTAAAAATAACTATCAAATAAGATTTCAAAGTAATAATATTGTTTTTAAGAGATATTTTAGTGTTATTTACTGTTTAAAAATGTTTTGCAATCCTTATTTGAAGTAAAAAGTTGGAATTTAGATGTTTCTGGGTATATAACTTCCCCCTTTCTCTAATTTTAAATTTTTAACTGTCAAATTAAGATGTTGACTTTATATATAAGTTAAGTTTAGTAAATTTAAATTAGTACCAATCAGTTTATTTTATTTTGTCCCACTACACTTTCCGCAAAACAAATAACACCTTTATTCGAGAGTGATTTAATAAACTCAAGGAATAAGGATTGCGACTTTCATGCTTAAAAATAAAGCCAAACATTAAGTAGGGAACAATATAAAAAATACTGAAGTAGTTACAAATGAAACAGCTAATACTTAAAAAGCGTCATAGCTTATTCAGGAAGCTAAAAAAACCCAAACAGCTCATCTTATCCCACAACAACGAAATCCTTCCCAGATAAAGTTCTTCTCCGGCTTTAATCAACCTGAAAACTAACTCACCACAATTAATTAGAGAAAAGGGCTTGTTCTTTTCAGCATTTAATTTGCGTGTGCGCTGTTTCAACTCGCTCTTATTCTTTCTTTCTTTTCTCTCGTAGGACCACCAGCAATGGCGGCATGCCAGTGGCGGAAGAAGGCCAAGTTCAAGACAGTCGTGCATCTCGGCAGACAGTGCAAGTCGCACGGCAAGACAGGTGAGACATTTGGTCTTTTGACTCTTTGTTTTGAAGAAGTGTTTTTTTGAGAGGGGAAGATTACATGAGGATTATTTGATCCTATCGTCTTAAGTGTAAATGGAATTGAAGTAACGTTCTGTCGTGACTGGAAGAAATATCGCTTGAGGACTTGAGATTAATTGCTGGATTTTGTTGGCAACAGTTCTGCATCAACAGTGCTATTATTCGCGTGGGAAGGATGATAGTTCGAAAAGGTTATAAATACTATTTTACTTCTATTTTAATAGCGTTATAACTTAAGCTGTTTTTTTATATCGATCGTTACCACCACGCCAAAAACGTGAATCCGCATTCGTAATTAATATATTTGTGTTTTTGGCTTGGTGGTAGTTATATGAAAATGGACTAAGGATGTTTTCATTTTAATACTGTAGAAAAAGCGCATTTTAAGCGATTTTTCGAAATATAAACGCGTTTTGAAAATTGAACAGGACAAATATAAAGTGCTTGGTTGCTGCAAAACTGCTCTTGTGTGTAATTATTAAGAAAAATCTATTTAAAATACCTTATTATAAAGAAACAAATTTTCAGTTGGAATAATTTTATAGCATAGCTCTATAGTTTACGATATAGCTACGATATAGATAGTTATAAGGAATAAATTTAAATGAACATGAAATTGAAATGCACTTTTCAGAAGAAAGTTACTATCACAGAGTAAAGAGCTAACAGAGATTCCAAACGGCAGTTTTCCTCTTTATGTACTTAATTTAATTCAAGCTCGCAGATTATAATTAATTTCACTAGCAGCCAATCAAAGAAGGCCAAATGCGAAAGTGATTCCTGATTGGATATGGAACTTCTATAAAGTGGTAGTTTAATTTCATCGGTGCTGATTTGAGTGACAGCTTCAGTGGGAGAATGACAGAGAATTAGCAGGAATGACGTGGTATTAAAGGAGGCGGTCCGATGTACATGAAGTTGTCTATGGGAAAACCCATGTTAAAAAAGTTGCAACTGGTCATTAGCGTCTATGGAGATGAATCCTCAGAAGCTTTATACTAGGTGGTTACTATTAGGCATTAAACGATAATAGTTAGTTCTCGATTCATTTGACCCTTAAAAAACTATGATTTAAAACCATGATTAATTTAATCGATTAAACTTGATTTATATGTCAATATGGATGTCTCATTATGTTATAATAATACACCATTTTTTAAAACAAATACATGATTAAATTATATAAAGTAAGTAAACTTATCTTTCAACTAATTTATGATATGTACCCGTAGTAAGCTTTATTTAGATTGCAATATAAGTCATGGATAGGAAGGTTGGTAATAACTAAACTTAATACATTTAACAAAGTTTGCGGTGGCTCTTTATTGAAACAAATTTTTATACGCTTTTAAATTTTCGTTAAGAACCAAGATAAAACTTTTTCTAAAAAAAAAAGATACTTTAGAATCTGTAAATCTTTTTCAGAAGAAAAATAACGTCATGCACTAGTTCAATTCTACGAAATCCTAGAAAAGAAATAGAACTCTGAGACACTGTGGAAATATGTTTTTGTTGTATTCCATTAGGAAGAATTCGAACACTTTTCATTATGATAAATATGAAACAGACTTTTAGGATCTTATCAATAAAGAGCATGGCACATGTCCAGATTTCTAGGTGACTTTACTTAGATTATATTAAATCGAAAAAGTATCATAATTCTTTGCACTTTTAGGCCTTTTTTCAGTTACTTAAGTGTAGTGTTTGTGTTTTCTACTTAAATAGAATATATCTAGTGTAATTAGTTATTATTATTCATTTAGAAAAGTTTGTTTGAATATTATTTAAATGATAAATTTTACGTGGGAATTGAAAATTTAACGGGGAAATCGCTTCCCCGTACAATGCTAACTTGGTTAGTTAACATTAAAAAAGAAAAATCTGTATAAAAAGCATATTTTTGGGTACATTTTTCAGAGTTATTAAAACTCTTACTTCGTGAAGTAAAATATAATTCAAAAACTTTAAAAGAAGTTTTGAACGATTTTGTCAAAAACTTATTTCATAAATGATACAATGAGTATTTTCTTTATTCTTCAAAAACTCATTGGATACCAATATAATAATTGTTGTGCTATGAAATGTTCTAACTTTAATATCTAAAATTCTTTCAAGCAACACAATAATCCTATCTGTAAAACACTTAAAAAACCATTAAAACTAAAGTAAGTTATTTCCAAAATTATTCAACAATTTACCTAAGTTTCAAACTAATAAAGCTTAAAACGTTATTTAGTTATACTCCTGTTCATAAAAAGTGCAACACCATGAAGGTCTTGTTAGATTTTGATGAAATTTACACAAAAAGTGATTTTTGTGAATGCAAATAAATGATATAATTTTCAGAACAAAGAAATAAAATTAAATATCGAAAATCGGTGTTTAATTTCTTCCATACGAGCTGCAATGAGAGCCTCTATACGACCAGTCAGCAAATCAAACAGATTGAAATTTTGACTTGGGAGGTGATTTTCATCCAAGATTCATCCCAAATCCAAAGTTCGCCAATATTGGCAACATAACAAGCATTTTGAGTATGGAGACAAACAAACGAAATTTTAGTCAAGCTCCATAGGTTTAATTTTGGATGAAGAAATTTGTTGAGAAAGAAACTGTTTTTATTGGATGTAATGGAAGTTTGAAGCATTTCAAAAAACATGAGTAGGGGATTTGTTCTGATGAATTACAGCTTCAGTATCGCTTCAAAGGGAGGGTATAACTTTTGGGTCCAAAAATTTTTAGAAATTTTTTTAAGAAATGAGATTGAGCTCACTTTTTATCTAATGAGGTTGCCCATGGTGCCCAATAGGGCTCTAGGTCAAAGCACTTCATTTCTTCTCCTAAGACTCAAGATAAGAAACTCCAAAAATGGCGATTTTCGGCATAGTGTCCAAACCCAATTTAGGTGTCATGTTAACCAAAATTGAAGTGGGATTTGTTTAAAAGGACCATTTGTTATCAGTAATCATGCGAAACTTTTTTCTGGATCCCATGGTAGCTTTATGCACCAATGGAATTTCATCAAATGGAGCGCTGTAAAGAAAACGATACTTGGTGAATTTTGGGTGCAATGACGACCAATTAGACGCAATGACGACCGATGGAGCAGACAATGATAGACCTGTAGCAGTATTCTAACAATTTGAAACATGTTAAAAAGTCACTCAGTGATCCGGTACTGCCATGCGAATGAAGTCTCTTTCATCCCGTGCTGACGTGAATATGAGGGGTTCAGACCCCAATTTTCAACTCGCCTTACCAACTTTGGAACTCTGCTTTCAAACCCATATCACTATTGTCCTGTTTCCCTTCATCTAAGCAGCGGTAAAACAGTGTGAAAAACACCCTTCCTGGAGGCCTAACATCTCAATATCCTCTTTTAAACTCGGTTAAATGTTCATATGACATCCTTTAAGGTCTAAGGGGTATGATTACATCTAATGACAAGATAATCAACGGCAGACAATCTTCTTTCAACTCCTTAAACGTCCCGTTACAGCCCCCCTATTTACGACTAAATAAGTGGTTGAGAAGACACTGCTCAGCTCGGGCATGCGCTGTAGCTCTGAATTTGATATCAATCCATAAGAAAACCATAATTAACACGCCCTGAAAATTTCAAGTTGATCGGACAATTCCTTCTTGGTGTTGCATTTTTTACGAACAGGAGTATAAATTCATCACACAGATAACTTAGACATATTTTCAACTGTAAATGTAAAACCATAATTTAACACCTTTCTGTGTCATTTTTCTTAATTTTAATTTAATTTATAGTATGAATATTATATTATTTAGATATCTTATGTTCATTTCATGTATTTATATTCTATGATTATTGCTTCATTGTAAAATTGATTGAAATTATTCCATCAATCTTTTACATAGTATAAAAGTAATAGAAATAGTAGTTTAAAGGAATGTATCTTTTAATGACATCATAAGATAAATAGTCAAGCATCACCTGTATCAAAGAACTTCCCTCATTTTACAAAAAAGTTTTTAAAACTTTTTAATCAAATAAAATTTATTCCTAAACGAACAAAACAAAAAATAGTGATTTTTTTAAAAACAAAACTTAAAGTATTTTTTCTACTGTGCTGATTCCCCTTTATTTAAAAAATAATTGAGCAAATAGAACACATTGAATAAGTATTAATAAAAACATTTCATAAACTTCATTTTACAATACTTCATAATACTTACTGTTTCAATTGCATGATTTCAAACCTTTTGAAGATTTAAATGTTCTAGCACTTACAACATAAGGGCAATATCAAAGACATCAGGTAACCATTATTATGTGTTAAAAAATAAGAAAGAAAAAATAACGTTCCCGATTTTGAATGCATTTTTTATCTTTAAGATAGATGTTCTAAAACACTCCAAATAATTGATATCTCATGGTATTCTTAACAGCTAAAGTTTCGAAGATGGCTTCGAAGAAGTTTCAAAAGTAAAAGTTCATAAGTATCAGGACTTACAGAATTAAAGTGTTCTTGCATAAAACGGACATTAACTGCCATGATGATAAATATCCCCAGGAAAAACCTTTATTGAGCTATAATGTCTTCTCTCTCCGTTTTGATAGGAAAAGTTACAGGACGAAAGACCAGACATAGTACATGTACATTTTGCTTGGGATTTTAATATCAAAAGAATTTCTAAAGGGACTAAAAGGAGAACCATAAAAGAAAGTGCTTTCCATGCTTTGATAGTTATTCCCTTAAAACTTGCCATGTTTGACATCTGAAAAATAATGCAGTGGAGTTCCAACTGGATTTGCAATAAACAAGTTTTTTCGCAAACATTTTCAATTTTTTTAGTCATTTACCTTTTAGTCTTTCAATTCTTCATCTAACCTTATACTAGAATACAAATATATGTTTTAATATAAAGGTAACATAAATTTAAAGGGAAACATTACTCTTCCTCTTTAAAAATTTAAAAAATTCCTCCTTTTTTAGTTCAGAGGTAAGGATCCTCTTAAGAGTAAGTGATAAAACATTTAAAAATATTTTAACACAACTAATTTTCAAAAGTTTATCTATTTTTAATGTCCTAGATCAGTAGTTTCAAACTTTTATAGATTATATCCAACTGTTAAGAAAGCAAATCTACAGTTAAACCCTTACTTCATCTAAAACTATCTGAAAATTTTCAGAACCCCATATCACAGTAAAACCAGAGCGCTACTTCAATAGGAAAAACATATTTTTTTTTATAATTTAGAAACATATTTTACAAATTAAGTATTTAGAATGACAACAAACCCACGCTTTTTAAAAAAAAATAAAGATAGAAAGAAGTTTAATAGCTAAAACTGTGTAGGAACTTGATTTTTAGTAAATTTCTTTCATTTAGTAAATTGTGGATAATGAAGAACCTTTTACAAGACCCCGTAAAATTCACTGGAAAGCCATCGATGGGCCATACCGAGACCAACAGTAAAATCAGAAACGTTTGAGAGATGAAATTTTAAAACTGTTTCTAATAGAAACTTATAAAGACTTATTTTTAAAATTTTTTAGCTTGCTATAAGAACAACTTAAATCAAAACACAAATTGACTTACACTCCAGATACCTTAAACTTATTGTAGTGGTTATTATGTACCTTAAGTGTAAAATTATGGTAATTTATTCTTGTCAGTGGCAACAGCTGCGTTGCTTGTGTCTACCTTGAATTATCGTAGATCCAGGATTCATTATTATACACTTTTGAATAACGTGCCGCTTGGAAAGTAGAGAACCTACACAGCTGCATAGTTTAACAATGTAACTGAATTTATGAGTTTAAAAATAAGTTAATAGTGTCCCTTAAAAAACTACTTAATAAAATGCAGTTTTGAAAATTGATAATTTCAAAAAGTAATTTTGATTTAATACATGCTTCTGAAAAACAATTTCCCAGTAAGACACTTAACGAAAAAAAATTAATTTAAAGCTAGTATTGATTGCCCTATCGCCCAACTCTTTTACACTCAATTGTTCTAAACAAAGTTTAAACCCGGAAACTTCATTCAAGCTAGGAATGACTCAAATAGTTAAATCTGGCAGCATGGGGTAATGGATACTCTTAGAATCAGTGCTAAAAATAGAATATACGATTGTTTAAACTTGATCAAAGGGTGAGATATAAAGAAGGTATTAAACACACAAATTTTTTTGGAGGTGAGCTAAGTAGTTCTTTTAAAATTGATATAGGTGAAGTAATTATGCATGCATTAAACGTTTTAAAACTATAAATTGATTTAGAGTTTTTAATGTAATTTCATTGAGTAGGATAGAAAGAGGATTTACCAAATCCAACTAATTTTTGAAGTCAAAAATAGCATTTTTTATTTTTCTGTCTAATATTTTTGATTTTTAAGTTAGTGAATACCTTAAAAATCAATTAAAATTACTTTAGATCCAAACATTATAAGTTTAAGTGTTTGCAATTTAAGTTGAACTACAACTTGTCATTACAGGGTTGGCAAAAACCCGGGTTTTTCTTAAACCCAAGTGGGTTGGGTTTTTCAGGATTTTTCAATAAAACCCTGAAAAAACCCATATAAAACTGTTTTTTTCAAAATTTAGTGGTTTTCTCCTGTATAGTAAGTGTTTTTTTTCAAATTTTAGTGAGTTATTTTTATGTTAATTGTATTATGTCAAAGTAATGTCAGTTTTTCCATTATTAAGTGTTTTTTTAAGTTGAAACTTTTTATACTTTGAAAAAACCCACTGAAATTGTAAAAACACTCCTTATTTATTAAACCGGGTTTAAACTTTGAAAATACCCATTCAATATTAAAAGAAATCAATTTAACTTTGAAAAAACCTATTGAAATTTTAAAAATCCTCCTTAATTTTTTATACCTAGTTTAAACTTTAAACGTCCTAAATTTCGAAAAAACCCATTCAATAATGAAAAAAACTTAATTGAAACCTGGTTAAAATTTTGAAGAAAGCCACTCACCTGCAGTTCTTGGTACATTATTTCATTAAATGTTTTTCTTCAATATTAAAACTGGCAAAATCTTGATTTTTCTTGAAAAAACCCAAAAATGGTCCAACCCAATTGGGTCCAATCTAACCAACCCTGTGTCATTACAACTTAAGTTGGAATAAAATTCTTAAATAAGTTGTTTTACTTCCTTAAAAAATACTAGTTAAGAACGAAATTGCAGAATTTTTAAAATTTTATCAGGTATGGGAAGGGAACAGTTCGGTGATTTTATATAAAAAAGAACTTAAAGCATTACACACGCTCTACTTTAACGGAGGGCAGAAAACTGCATTTAAGATCCAAGCTCTGGAAACTCTCGGCAAAATAAGTTCCTTGTAATTCACTTTAAACCAGTTTACAACTTCACTTTCTCACTTCAATTGGGTGCGAAGAATCTAAACGAAAAAAGGAGGGTGCAAGAGCATTGTTATCATCGGCTCCGGTCTTAAGGCGTCAACCTGTTATTGACTTTAAAGCTCTCCTTTAAGAACCGAGAGAGAAGAAATGGAAGTGAAGTTGGATTTTACAATTTTTACCTCAGGAGGCTTAGCAAGATCATTTTATGCTAAAGTAACAGGAGTTCATTTTGAGTTGACTTAATTTTTATGCTATTTTTAAACTACCGATGAATTATATAACTGCGAATGCTTCTACGACCTGAGTTATAATTAAAATTTAGGTTTTCCGGGCTTGTTTGATGAAACCCTAAACGCTTCGACTCATCCTACGGGAGTCATCTTCAATAGGATAAAAAGTTTAAAGCTTATGTAATTTAAAACTAGAAACTACAAGAAAGAACAAAGAAAACAAGTTTTTTTTGTGTTGATATTGACGTTTGAATTATAACTATAAACTTATCTACAAGATGAAACAGTCAATAAGCCCGTTCAACATGCCCGGAAAACCTTAGTTTTAATTACTGATGAGCTGTTTTGAAATTTTAATTCTGCATTGAAGTAATGTGTTTTTGCATAGACCACTTATTGATACTGTATAGACCAGGGGTCGGCAACCTTTTGAAAGGGAAGAGCCAAAAGTAACAGTTTACGAAATTTCCCTGTTTTTAAAGAGCCACTATTTTTTTTGCTTCATTGTAATAGTATATGCTTAATATATATTTCATTTTAGATTGGGAGGGTGATTTTAGTTGGGGAGCATTTTAACCCAACATTTTTTCTGTTGGGTAAAAAAATCACTATTTCCTCCTTTCGGGTAGGGTACTTTTTTACATCAAGTTTTAGATGACTTACGTACACATTGTAAATTAATTTTAGTCAACTTAATTTCCAAATTTTGTATAAACGATGTGAATTCCTGGAAAAATAGGGTCTGGGGGTCATTCCCCAGAAAAAATTTTGGAAATTGCCCCTTCAAAATCGCGTTTTAGCTCATTTTTGCCTTTTTCGATTGCACCCTAGGACAGGGGTCGGCAACCTTTTGAAAGGGAAGAGCCAAAAGTAACAGTTTACGAAATTTCCCTGTTTTTAAAGAGCCACTATTTTTTTTGCTTCATTGTAATAGTATATGCTTAATATATATTTCATTTTAGATTGGGAGGGTGATTTTAGTTGGGGAGCATTTTAACCCAACATTTTTTCTGTTGGGTAAAAAAATCACTATTTCCTCCTTTCGGGTAGGGTACTTTTTTACATCAAGTTTTAGATGACTTACGTACACATTGTAAATTAATTTTAGTCAACTTAATTTCCAAATTTTGTATAAACGATGTGAATTCCTGGAAAAATAGGGTCTGGGGGTCATTCCCCAGAAAAAATTTTGGAAATTGCCCCTTCAAAATCGCGTTTTAGCTCATTTTTGCCTTTTTCGATTGCACCCTAGGAGCACCTCTCATTAAGTGGCAGAATTTTCAAGGAAAAAAGTACTGTTATAATAAACAGCAAACTTTCGAGGGGGTGTGGATCCCACTTCAGAAAAATTTTGGAAAATTGCCCCTAAAAATGGTGTTTTCATTAGTTTTTAGAACTTCTATAACGACCAAATAAGGATCACTCCTTATAAGTCACAGAATTTTCAAGGAAAATCAGCCCACATTCCAACATTTTTAGGAGTGTTAAGGAGCTTTAAAGTAGAGTTTTGATTTTGACTCATCTTGAGAACTTAAAAATAAATTTTCTGATTCTTTAAAAGTTTGATTAGTAAATTATTAATTTTTTCGTATGGAACTGGAGAGCCGCAACTTTACATCGAAAGAGCCGCATGCGGCTCGCGAGCCGCAGGTTGCCGACCCCTGGTATAGACCATTTATATTTTATGCTTTGAAATGCTAGACGACACTCGTTTTGGTACGTTCAGATTGTTCTTAAATTCGAAAGTTTTTTTTAATTAGCTAGCATAAAACCTTATACAACAGACAAGTTTTACAGATATTTTTATCAAAACATCTTGTTTTTATAAATCAAATTTTATCTAAAGGCTATAATTATAAACAAAGTTTTGTGTGCAATTTTTAGTATTTGAGAGATAAAGAGGTAAAATTGTACTCATAAAAATTTGAGTGCTAACAAAATAGCCTTTTACTACAAAATGAAGTATGGAAATGTATTTGTGAAGAAAATGCTTCCGAGTTTTAGGTCTTGAATAAGTTGGTTGAAAATAACTTTTATTACTTTTTGTATAATCTTAAATGTTCATGAAGTTGAGGTTCGTAAAAACGAGCATATTGATTGCATAATCCAATTGTTTGCTAAAAGACACCGTGTTGAGTCTATATAAACAACTGCTCAAATTAATTTTTGTTTGAGTTGTTTCTCTCTTTGAAACAGAACTTTTAATTAGTCCATCTTCTTTTATATGTCTTTTTCAAAAATTCAAAATACGCAACGCATAGCTAAAGAGTTGCCTTGAAATTTCAATTTTTTAGATCCAATTTAAGTGAACAAATATTTTTTTACATTTCATGGCTCATTACCATTGTTCCGCCACAGTTTCCCAAAATTAAAAAAATAAACTCCCACTACTAATAAATGCTTTACCCCACAGAAACATCAAAATCTCAAAAATTAAAAGCGATGACTATTTTCCGCATAAAAAATTTCATTATAGACCAGAAAGAATGCCCCAAATAATAGCATCCCCTTATTAAACAGTCCTTCCACTTCATGAGGCTAATTTGGCCGACTTCCAATCTAAGAATTTAATTTTCTTCCCCCGAACATCTTGAAGAATGTTGGCCTGAAAGTCAATTAGAAGGGCCTAATATATAGGGATGCGGTTTCGTCTCCCGTGGCCAGATTCCTTTTCCTCTGAACGAAATGGACCATCACGCTTTGAGTCAGTATGTGTAAAAACTTACAGACCATTTACCTTGAATCGAAATTGGCCGTCACTCTCTGTAAAGGGCTCTTTCCCGCAGCACGCCAAGTTGCATGGCATTTTCGAGTTCGTCGTATATTTGGACCCAGAAACTATTTAGTTAAATGACCCATTTTTCTGAATGCACCCTTGAGAAAAGTCGATATTAAAATATCCATCAGGTTGTATGCCTCTTCTAGATCCTTTAGGGACAGTTATTTTGAAGATTGTGTTGTGAAGTTTATGTCAAAGCAGAAATTGCTGTGTACATTCAACTAAATATTATTTTTTATACAGGGTGATTCTAAATTACGTGGACAAACTTCGCACGGAGGTAGAGGGGACCTAGACAAGCATATTTCGCATAGGAATGGGGGGGGGCGCATCCTTACCGTTTAAGAGCTAGGACCTAATGTAGTGCGAGCGCGTTTCAAGAGGCCGTTTTTAGAAGGCCCGTGTGACGAAACAAAACTTAATAAAATGAAAAACATTATTGGATGAGGTACAGGAGTATCCGTACAACTTAAATCCTTAATGTGATAGAAATTGGACCACTTGCTAAACCGTGGGGTTAGTATTAAAACGTGCAATATTAATCTCTCAGTGAAACAATGGAGTTCCCTTAATGGTATTTAGAAAAATGATGATCGGGGAAGGAATTTTCAATGATCAAACAGTTTCCTTCCAAGAAACAGTTTCCTCCAGAAAATTCCTTCCCCAAACGTCCTTTTTTCTAAATACCATTAAGTGATGTCCATTCTTTGACTAAAAGATTAATATTGCACTTTTGAAACTCACTCCACGGTTTAGAAAGTGGTTCAAATTGTATCGAATTCTTGGTGTAAGTAGTAGGAACACTTCCTTACCTTATGCAATAGATATTTTCATTTTATTATGTTTTGTTTAGTCACACGGGCCTCCTAAAAACGGCCTCTTGAAACGCGCTCGCACTACATTAGGTCCTAGCTCTTAAACGTTAAGGATGCGCCCACCCATTCCTATGCGAAATATGCTTGTCTAGGTCCCCTCTACCCCCCTGTGAAGTTTGTCCACGTAATTTAGAATCACCCTGTATAGGTGGTTGAAAAATTTTAATATGATACAAGAGTTCTGCGTTACACAAATACAAGTTATAATACTACTATACTACGTTCAGGACAAATATTTATTATATCTACAGTGTAGTTAAGTTTCGAAGCAAAAGTAAACTCTCAAGTTAAGTCCTGAAAAGAGTCATTCCTAGTAAATGTTAATGTTTTACTTAACTGAAAACTGATTATAAACTTTCTGCTTGAGCTAACTGAGTTTTAAGCTTTTATAAATAATTAGTTTATTACTAAATGTTAGAGCAATATAAGTTTTAAAAAATTATGATATTTCTCAATCATTTAAAAAATAGAATCCCCGTAATATACCTTTATAGCTTTATTAATGTTATTATTTAATTGTTCACTATGAGTAATTTATGCAAAATATTTTTAACATTCTTTTCACGAGTAAATTAAAAAGATTAAAAAAATTCTGATAGTATACGGTGCTATTATTTTCTTTTAAACATATAAAGAAACCCCCGTATGTGTTTTTTTAAATCCCATGTTTAATTTGAAAGTTTGTAAAATTACTAAAATGTGTTTAACATTGAGGTTTTAGAACTTAAATTCATAAAAACCAAAACAAAAATATAAAACCTATTATAATATTTTATACTGGTGCTTTAAATATATTTGTTATAATATATTCGTGGAAATCCAAGAAATAAAAAAATCAACACTGCAAAAAAATTGAATTTAACCCTCTCGCCACCGCGTATTAACATTCGCAGCACTGATATGGCAATGTTAACTTTGGAGCGTTCTGGTTGGGCCAGCCGGCTGTCAGTCATTCGTTTTTTCTTCCTTTTTTCTTCTTCTGAGTTTCGCGGAAGCCAGTAAGGTAAATGTGGGTATAGTGGACACTCTACCAATAGTGGCCACTAGGGTGGTCCTTATTTTTTAATTTTGGAAATCTTAACGCGACGCCCCCCCCCAAATTGTTCCATCATACAAATAAATAGTTTTTGCAAAATATCAGCTCATTCGAATAATAATAACCCGTGCGCAGTTCCCTTTAAGTTAAAAAAAAATACTGATTTTTTCACAAAACATCCCAAAAACCATGGATTAAACCCTCCCATCTTCTTCTTGATTTTTTAATGAGAATCTAATATAGTTATAGTTATAATGTTCCAGATTCCATTCTTCTATCACCCCTCTTTCGGTAGTAAAAATTTTTTAAAGTTAAAATAACTCTTGTAAAGTTGTTTTTCCTGCATTTTAAAAAAGCTAATAACTCCAGAACCATACAATTTAAAATCCTGAAATTTGAGCCATTTTGTTTGTAATTTCACTACCTTTCATTTGATGTGCAACATAACTGCCTTTCTTAAAAAAAATTTTCTTCAAAATAAAAAAAATGGAAAAAAATTACAAAAAATTTTTTTTGAAAAATATTTTTATTAAATAAATGATAAGTTTTTCCACTCCCAAAATGAACATTTCTGCCAAATTTCAAGTTGGAATTAAAATTTGATCATGTAGAAAAAAATAAAAATTTGCGAAATTTTGGCAAGTCCCTAAACATTCCATGTAATTTAACAAAAAAAGGTGTTTTACTCATGGGGATTCCAAAAACTCCCTTTAGGGTGTTCATACGATTTGTACCATGCAAAAAAATTGACTGAAATATAAAAAAATACAGCTATTAGCCGATTCGGTACAAAATCCTACAGAGCTAGTTTCCAACCTAATTCAATGTGCCTATATTTTACCTAAATTTCCCTTAGAAATAAATTTTTACGTAATTTTTTCACTTCCAACATGTCAAATCAAATTAAATTAAAAGTGTTTAAAGATAAAAGAATAAAATAAAATCATAAATCTAAATAATAATAGGTTGACTCAATATTCAAACTTATACTTAAGTAACAAATGAATTATCAATGAATTCTAATGTGATGTATTTTATCCTAGGTTTATAAAAATATTTTTACAAGATCACATTAAAATTAAACCAATTATTTACTCTATATAATCTAAAAGTTTTACATTGAAAAATAATTAAAAGTGCACCCACCTTTTTTTCTACAACGCGCGGATTTTTCTAACCCAGCTAGCTAAAGAACTGACTCTGACTCCAATAAGGAAGTTTGCAGTATGGTGACAAGATGTTTAATGAAAGTATGAAAAGTTCGACACAAGCCAAATACAAAAACCAAATATCTGCACTTGGTGCTCAGGGTGCACTTAAAAGAATGGACTCTATGCAAATAACATTATACAGACGAAGTAATAATCACAATATATAATAAGTAGCATCCTATCATAAGGGTTTCTCAATGTCTCTCGATTGGATTTCGGATATTTTTTACGATAATCCTGAACAGTTTGTAAGATGAACTGTTTTTGAGATTCATCTTTGCTAAATTGGTGGTTAAATTCCTCAATCAGTTTAACCCCTCTTTCTGCACAGTCATTGACTACTTTAATTGATTTGCTATTCTTTGTCCATTTAAGTAGTTCTCGTTGTTTTGCCATACAATAGGATCAAGTTCTAAAAATTCCTTTTATATTTTAAATCGATCAAATAGTTTTGTAGCTTTGCAACTAATTCGGGGGTTTTCTGATCTATGGCCACACGTGCTTCCGTAAAATGAAACCTTCGTCTTAGAATAGATAAGAGTGGAATCGATGAAGTTCCACGCCTTCCATACCAAAAAATGCTAACTTTTTCTTACTTACGGAAAGTAATTTTTACAATTCTAAATTTTTACCATAAAAAATGTTCGATACAAGCGTTAGTATTCATTTTTAATCACTATAGGACTAGATAAAAATATTTCTTTTCGTTCTTCCTCCCCGATGACTACGAACAACGCAGTCTACTATTTGGTACCCGACAGGGCTCTGTAAGATTTTGTACCGAATCGGCTAGTTAGTTGTATTTTCTGATATTTAAGTGAATTTTTTTGCATTGTAAAAATCGTATGAACACCCTCAAGGGAGTTTTTGGAATCCCCATGAGTGAAACACCTTTTTTTGTTAAATTACATGGAATGTTTAGGGACTTGCCAAAATTTCGCAAATTTTTATTTTTTTCTACATGATCAAATTTTAATTTCAACTTGAAATTTGGCAGAAATGTTCATTTTGGGAGTGGAAAAACTTTAAATTTATTGAATAAAAATTAAAAAAAAATTTTTTTTTAATTTTTTTTCCATTTTTTTTATTTTGAAGAAAATTTTTTTAAGAAAGGCAGTTATGTTGCACATCAAATGAAAAGTAATAAAATTACAAACAAAATGGCACAAATTTCAGGTTTTTAAGTTGTATGGTTCTGGAGTTATTAGCTTTTATAAAATGCAGGAAAAACAACTTTACAAGAGTTATTTTAACTTTAAAAATTTTTTACTTCCGAAAGACGGGTGATATAAGAATGGAATCTGGAACATTATAACTATAACTATATTAGATTCTCATTAAAAGATCAAGAAGAAGATGGGAGGGTTTAATCTATAGTTTTTGGGATGTTTTGTGAAAAAATCAGTATTTTTTTGAAACTTCAAGGGAACTGCGCACGGGTTATTATTATTCGAATGAGCTGATATTTTGCATACATTATTATTTTTTATAGTGACACAAAACTAGGGGGAGTCACCATCGGAATTCCCCAAAAAAATTTTTACCATACAAATAAGGACCACCCGAGTGGCCACATAGCTGATTAATTTTAAATAAAACGAGTTAGAGGCATCAAACAGCGTCAAAATTCATAGGCATAGTAGATTGTACAATCAAGTAAGCTGGTAAATTACCACCGATACCACAGATCAGCATGGGAAGGATATTTAAATATTTGAAAATAACATTAGCTGAGTGACTGAAATTTGATTTTGCTTATTGAATCGCTTAAGGAAACGGGTATATCTGAACTGATTTTTTTGTACTTATTACCGTTTGATTGACTTTTAAATTTATATTAAGATAAAGAAGAGTGTATAAAATGATAATAAATAAAATTTATTTGAAAATTTTGACTTTACGAGAATTTATGGAGACGAAAATTTATTTCGATGTTTCATCAAATTTTACATAAAAATGGTTTTAAATGATTCCCACACAATTTTAGCTCCATTTTCAAACCATAACTGGCTGAATTTATATTCTTAGGATGTCAAACAACATTTTAACACTTTCTATGGACCTTAAATGGAGGGAATTTTTAATTTTTCAAGTCCGAAAAAAGGGCGTATGCCATTAAAATAGGCTAGCGACCAAAAAACAAATTTTTTAATATCGGTGCCAAATAGAGCTCAAAAGTTGCGTTTTACCCTCCTTATTCATGTAAAAATAATAAAAAAATTTGTAAAAATAATTTAGATGTGTTTCGGCCCTAGAACTTGAAAAAATTGATATTTTGCATAGCGTATTATGGGAAAAGTCAAATTCAATCAAATTCAAGTTTTAAATGTAATATAAACTTATGGTTGCCTTAATTTGGTGTTCTTATCATAAAAAACAGTATGTATAAGGGTATTTAACTGTGATTTTAGCTTACCAATTAAAACATACAGATTAGAATCGCAAAATAAGAGAAAAATTCATTTCATACTTATTTACAATTACTTTTTCAGGTGAGAGCATTAAAATTACTTATATTATACCCTAAAATTTCCATAATTATATCTAACACAAAGAATAACCTTATATTTGATAATTCTTCCCTTTAAATTTGAAAATTTGTTATAAAAAGTGTAATTCAGGTTAAAGTTAGGAATATAATGCCTATGGTGCAATATAATTTTTTTCTTCTGTTTTCTGTAAAAATATCAACCTTAGTATTTTAAACTTATTTTAAGTACCGTAAAACGGGGTGAATCGGATCAGCGGGGTGAATCGGATCACTTTTAAAAAAAGTTTTTTAAACCATCATAGCTCCGGTTGTGTTAGAGTTAGAAAATCAGGATAAATTCTGACTTATTCTACGCATTGTTCAGAAGTTGTTTCAGCCATCAAAAATTATTTTGTGATAATATCTTAGGTCTACCACGGCTTTGAAGTTGTATACAAAAAAGGTCACAAAAACGTGGCTGTCAAAACTTTGCTTATTGAACCAAAAAAATAACTTTTTTTTCTCAATTTTCGGTATCCCCCGTGTGGTCCCGAATCTTCCAAAGGTTTCTTTGCAGTCAAATTTTAAATAAATTGTAATCCCGATTTTTGCTGAATTTTTTAGTAAAACAAGTCCATTCCGACTACTGATGCGGGGTGAATCGGATCAGTCATAAAAATGCGTGTTTGAACATTTTTTTTGAAAAACTGGTTATAGTTGGAGATTTCAAACAAAAGGAATTTGGGTTTATGTGTATTTAAGAATATAATTTATGGTTTTGGTAGTTGTGGTGGTATTATTCCTTTTCAAAATGGAGCTTAGAAAAGAAGACATCAAATGACGATTTTTTTGGCCGCTTCAAAAACTGGAAAGAATGCATGATTCATGGCTAATAAAAGTTTTGCTGTATGTTTAAATCAATTTGTCAAAGGTTTAAGGTTAACCAAAAAGTTTTAGATGGGAAATTTTGATCTCAAACATAAAATCTATTGTTAAAAACCTCTCTCAGTATTCGAAAGAAATTTTCACTAAAACGACATCAAAATCAACAAGAAAACGTACATACAGACCCAGCTGTTTATTAATATGCCGTATGTTAAATTATCTTTAAATATAGGTGCAGAAATCAGTGCGATATTTAAGAGCGCATTATTTTTTAGCTTCTGAGAATTGCACTACTCGCTAAACTTACGGTAAAGCGAACGAAGCGATTGTTTTCTACAAATGAAAACACTAAAAAAAGCAACACTTATTGTTCGAAACTGGAAACAGATAAAAAAATAATGTTATGGAAAACTTTCAATGCTTTAATAATTAATTTATTTCAGAAAAACATCTGTCTTGATTTTATTTCATACACCAGCTGCTCAACGGAGCGAGTAAAGTGTTAAAGAACAATGGAAAATTAGGTGTCGCGAAAAAACCGTTCAAAACAAAAACCGTTCAGACGAAAACCGTTCAAAAAACAAAAAAATTCATAGCTTTACACATGTAAAAAATTTGTTTGTTTTTTATTGAACGGTTTTTGCATTGAACGGTTTTTTCGTATATCCGAAAATTACCAGTTATATGCAGTTTTACAGCCAAAATTTGCTATCTTAAACTTATCAAATCATGTCAAATCTTTCACATCTTAATTTAAACATTATAAATATACAGCAAAACTTTTTTTAGCCATGAATAATGCATTCTTCACAGTTTTTAAAGCTGCCGAAAGAAAATTACGAAAATCGTCATTTGCGGTCTTCTTTTCTAACCACCATTTTGAAAAGAAATAATACCACCAGAACTTCCAAAACCATACAATATACTCGTAGATACACATAAACCAAAATAACCTTCGTTTGAAATCTCCACCTATTACCAGTTTTTCAAAACAAATTTTCAAACATAAAACTTTGGTAAAAAGTATCATAACTTTTCTGAAAACCTTATATTTTATTTTTAAAAATGTTCATTATTTAGTAAAATGTATTCATTTTACCTTATTAGACTATTTGAAGGCTAATCCCTTATGACTTAACTAAGGATCCCGTATGACTTTATGACTTAAAAATTGCGTTTTTTCCACAAAAACTGGCAGTGATCCGATTCACCCCGCATTGAGGGTGAATCGGATCACGGCACTTAAAAATTTATATAAAACAAACCATTCAAGATAATTGAATTTTTTCAACGGGTTCTTAAAGTATTAATTGGGACTCGAAATATTGTTTTCAAAGCATTCAAAAATATTTTTTATTAAACTTTTGGCCGCAGTTCAAACTTCAAAATTGATCCGATTCACCCCGTTTTACGGTACACAAGAATGTGTATTACAGACTAAATAAAATATTTGAACTTAAAATTTATAAATTTTCAGGTTTTAAAGGTTTTTCATCCAAGTTTGCAATTTTAGGCTGTTAACCTGATTTTAAAAAAAAATTAATTATGAACTGTAAAGTATTATTGGCTATTCAGACACCAAATTAAGGTAACTATAACGTTTTATAACATTTAAAACTTGAATTTGATTGATTAAGACTTTTCCCATTATACGCTATGCAAAATATAAATTTTTTCAAATTCTAGGGCCAAAACACACCTAAAATATTTTTTACGATTTGTTTCATTATTTTCCATAAATGAGCAGGGTAAAACGCAACTTTTGAGCTCTATTTGGCACCGATATTAAAAAATTTGTTTTTTGGTCGCTAGCCTATTTTAATGGCAGGCGCCCTTTTTTCGGGCTTGAAAAATTGAAAATTCCCTATGGAAAGTGTTAAAATGTTGTTTGACATCCTAAGAATATAAACTCAGCCAGTTATGGTTTGAAAAGGGAGCTAAAATTGTGTGGGAATCATTTAAAACCATTTTTAAGTAAAATTTGATGAAACTTCGAAACTTTAACGTGAATGTGGAACCTGAAGATATTAATTGATCGAACTCTAGTTTTGAATTTTTAGTTTTATTGTAAATGGCATCTATTCCCACCTCAGGCGTTTTAAATTTCCAAAGTTGGTCATTTTAGGCTAGTTTCGCTCCACCCTAGTGGACACTGTACCAATAGTGGCCACACAGCTGATTTATTTTAAATAGAACTAGTTCGAGTTAGAGGCATCGAACAGCGTCAAAATTCATAGGCATAGTAGATTGTGCAATCAGGTTAGCTGATAAATTACCACCGATACCACAGATCAGCATGGGAAGGATATTTAAATATTTGAAAATAACAACATCGGCCGAGTGACTGAAATTTGATTTTGCTTATTGAATCGCGTAAGGAAACGGGTAAGTAGGAACTGATTTTTTCGTATTTATTACCGCTTGATTGACTTTTAAATTTATATCAAGATAAATAAGAGTGTATAAAATAATAATGAATAAAATTTATTTGAAAATGTTGACTTTACAAGGATTTATGGGAGTGTCCACTTTACCAACACAAAATCTTAGATTTTCCAATAGTGGCCACCGCAATGGCTTCTAATAGAAACATAAATAATACTTAATTCGAATCAGTTTTTCTTCACAAACTGTTGACTGTGCTTTAAAATGAGTGTTAAATAAATTTGGTTTCATTCTGGCTTCGGGAATCAATGTTTCTAAAGCATTGAATTACATGCTAAATCCCTCTCAAATCAGCTACAGCGTAGACTAAGGGCCGAAAACTATCAATTTTGTTTAAATAAAGCTAATTTGATTGAATCTAAAATACATTTCGTTGGGAAGGAAGATTTAATTAGAACTAGAGGACTATACCAAGAAAAACCCCTCAATTTCATGCATAAACCCCTCATATAAGCAGAAAAAGACAGGTGTCCACTATTGATGCAAGAGGTGTCCACCATAGAAGCAACAGCTTCATCTATGTGGCCACTATAGATGCAATTTGGAGTACTTTTAAAAAATTAATTCAAAATACTTTGCCCAATCTAATTAAAGTTTTTAATGGTAAAATCGAAAGAAGAAGATCAAATTAACCTAAAAATAGGATAATAACCGTTTCGAAGTAAATAGATTGGTATTTATTAAGAATTTAAGCAAAAATTTTCCTTAAAGTGTCCACTATACCCACATTTACCTTATGGTATTTCTGAAAAAGAAAGGGTTTTTAATTTTTTTGGAGGGTGTTTTTTTTCGAATGGAATTATTTTCATTCGAATCCAAGTAGTGCTAATAGAAAGCTCCCATCTTCCAACTTCGTTTATAAACGAAGTTGTGGAAAATGGAGATTCCATTTTAATTAGAAATAATCTAGGTACTGTACAAAAAATAATTATCGCAATCAAAATGTAAATAATTAACTGAAAAAGCTCTGATTTTATTTTGTGTAAATGTTAATTTTGTCAGAACAATTAGTTTTAGCAAAATTTCACATTTTGACCTTTAATTATTTTTAGTTTAAGAATATAGTTCATGTTTTTTAATTAATTTTATTATTAGTTAAAGTTCAATTGTTTTTTTAATAACATTGGATTTTTAAAATGATTGTAGAATTTCTTTGATTCGCATTTTTATTATGAATATTTAATAGTACTACTTTGAAGTACAGGGTGCGTCAAAAGTTCGTGAGAACTTTAAAAATTAATAATAAAAAAACGAAAAGAGATAAAAATGTGCCGTCTGCTGCAATGTTCTTGATTTGGCTTTGGATTTTTTTACACCAAATTTTGAAAATTCGTAGTTCCCCGACCTATATGTAGATGACAGCACCACTTTTTACTAAAATAGGGAATTTTGGCCAGCAAAGTTCCCCCTTTAACTTCAGTGTAGGGATAAATCGAATATTGCGATTGAATCGATTTCTTAATCAAATGAAACTCTAATCCTCGGAATCTAACCGTCAGGGCCGGTTTTAAGTCATGCTGATCTTTTAAACATCTGATTAGAATGTTAAATTAAGATATTTTATGATGTTTCTCGCACAAATTTAAGCTTTTTACGAATGAATTTATTCCGATCTACTTACAGTGATAACGGATCTTAATTTGTATGCTAGGGTTTTTTTATTTATTGGGTCTTCTCTCTCTCTCTTAAAAATTTTAGAAATTATTTATTAGTAATTATCAATTATTTAAAGAGGAACACTTATCAGTATTTAAATTAATATTTTTCAAAATCCCTTCGAAACTTCATATTAAATTTTGGTTTGCTTGAGTATGATCGAAAAGGGAAAAAGAGAGGGCAATACATCGTTTTCAAATCTAAAAAAAAATATTATAATTGTGATCTGAGATAAAGTTTTTTTAAAACGCGTAGACGATCTGGCGTCGCATAGAAACTTCATAGTTTCACCTTATAACAGCTTCTTACTTTTGAGCATTGAGTGGATTTATGGAGAGTTTATAAGAGAAAATGAATGTCAAGAGAAATCGATTTTGTATGCTTAAATCATCTTTTCAGAAAAATTTGGGACATCTTGCCAACCAAGATTTCTTGTGCGCCTCCCTGGGGTACACTTAGATCCACCACAGTACATCTAGATTTATCCCTAGTTACAAAAGAAGGGTGGATCGGGATGATCGCAGCTCTAAAAAAATGACAAAACATTTCTCTGACAAATAATAAAGGTTTTATAAAAGTAAGTTCAGATATTTCTTTCTGAATAAAATTTCAAAACTATTCAGTGGGGACCTCATCCCTCATCTTGGCTCGTTACACACAAAATCGTAATTAATACTCTTTGTCTAAGATTTAAATCATTACAGTAAAAGTTCTAACAATCTGCTTTAATAATTTAATCACGTAAGCTTGGTATGAATGGGGACTATAGAAAAAAGTTTGAATCAATACCCTATTCCCTGAAACGATAGATTTTGACAAAAAGTTTACCCCCCTCCCAAAAAAAACGATTCTATGAAATGACCACACTTATTGTCATTCTGATCATTTTTACTCGCACAGTCGTAAACGGAAATTTTATCTGTTTATTTTTGTTTTTTATTTTACCATACCAACTAAAAGATGTTGGGGGTGACATTTAAAGTGTTTCGAAAAATCTGATCAGTTAAAATTTTAAAGAGTACTAACTTGAAAATCCGATGGAAAAAAGAGAAATCTGAAAGCTTCTAAGATTAGAGTAGATTTCTCCCTCTTAAAGACCGAATAAATAAAAAAACATAGCATACAAATTAAGACCCGTTATCACTGTACGCGATCGGACTAAATTCATTCGTAAAAAGCTTAAATTTGTGCGTTAAACATCATATAATGTCTTAATTTAACATTCTAATCAAATGTTTAAAAGATCAGCATGACTTAAAACCGGCCCTGACGGTTAGATTCCGAGGATTAGAGTTTCATTTGATTCGGAAATCGATTCAATCGCAATATTCGATTTATCCCTACACTGAAGTAAAAGGGGGAACTTTGCTGACCGAAATTCCCTATTTTAGTAAAATGTGGTGCTGTCATCTACATATAGGTCGGGGAACTACGCATTTTCACAATTTGGTGTAAAAAAATCCAAAGCCAAATCAAGAACATTGCAGCAGACGGCACATTTTTATCTCTTTTCGTTTTTTTATTATTAATTTTTAAAGTTCTCACGAACTTTTGACGCACCCTGTATTTCATTTATATAATTGCTTTCTGTCCTTCCACAGCAAAACCAATATGTATTATTACAAATCGCTATTTGACAATTAAATTTTTTCGTTATTTAATTTGAATTTACAGCGATTGAAAAATTAGATTCTAATTTATCATTTTTATTTAGAACTTCACTTTTTCATATTTCTTGTCGTTTAATGCAGAATCAAAATTTAACCATTTACTCATTTACAAATCACAATCGCAATATTTGTAAATGGCTAAAAATATAAATATGTTTTAAATAATTTTGCATAATAAAGAATGAATAAAAATATAAAACAGTGATAAGCTATCATCTAGGAAGCTTTGTGAGGTTATCATAATTTTATAATTTTTTATCATATCATAATTTTGAATCAACCAATAACTGCAGAAAATAATTATTCATTAGTAAGTTGTCTTCTTTTAGTAAACAGTTATTTATAATTTAATAGTTCGAGCTAAATTTCAATGATTACTTAATACACAGAGTATAGAGCTTAAGCTCTCTACTCTGTGACTTAATATTGTTGCTGACATTTACGCCCTATAGGAAGTTAAAAAAGTTTATTGAAACAACCATTGTAAAACTAATTGCAATTAATTATTTCTGCATATTTAAAACAAGTTTAAAAAAATATCAAAGCAAGATTAACTTAAAGTATAAATGTTTTTAGCAGATAAGAAAAACTTTCGGTGATATTCAAATAGCAAAGTAAAAACGCCCCTGTCTATTTTCTCATCTGCCGAAAACATAAAGCCGAAAACTGAATACAATAAAAAATAAAGACATCTGTCGCTTCAGCGAAGAAGCAGGAGGAGAAAAAACGAATGACTAACAGCCGGCTGGCCCAATCAGAACTCTCAAAAGTTAACATTGCCATATCAGTGCTGCGAATGTTAATACGCCTCGCCACCACGGGCCTCATATGAGGCTCCTACTTATGAGCTCAATTTTTGCATGATATAAACACGCAAATTCATTTTCTTTTCACCAGTGACTTCACTGATTCATGTAGATCACATATGAGACTTCTACATGATTTCTGAATTCGTTCCTAAATGGTAGCAAGATGGTTTATACCTCAATGTTTACATTTTAAGCTGTGATGCTTGTGAAGAGAAAATACCAGCTAGATACTAGCTTCTGTAGAACATTATTTATAGGTTGGTAGATATTTTCTTATATCGTATCCTTCTAATATTATAATCATGTCTTTTAATAAGTTCTAAACCAAGTATTTTCTGTTAAAATAAAAAAAATATGGCCTCATATGGCCTCAATGAGGCTCATAAAGATAACTAGGAAGGAGTGCACAACAGAATTTTTTTTCCAGACAAATTATAGGGGCATATTAGATTTATTGGGAAGAAGAAACACTTTTTTGATGTTCTGGTGCCGAGAGGCTTAATCCCGAAAAAACATCAATCTTTACGAGCTTTTTTAAACAAATGTCACCATTCAAAAGAAGAAAAAATATCTTCTTAAAGAATAGGTAAATCTTGATACCAGCAGTCTGAAGATTCGAAGCAAAAAGAACTACCCATAACAGTGAGAACTTAAGCCTAAAACTTTCTCCAGACGTCCACTTTTCCACGCCAATTAAACTGCAACCGCCTCTTAAAACACCAATCCCAGAACTGGCCTAGTTTTCAGCAGGGCAAGCGATGCCTTTTAATCGGAAAGTCAATTCCGCAATTTGCTCCGATCCGGGACCTTCGAGAGCGTAGTTATCTGGGATCGTTTGAGCGAGAGGAAAGAGAAGACAAGGATCGTCTGCGGGGATGGCGGTGTCAGCTGCCCGATTTGTCATTCTTTTTCGTCGTCGTGTCATTATCTTTTATGCGGCTGACCGAAAAACGGCGGGAAAAGTATTCGGGAAGTATTTTTGCGTGCCGTTGAGTTTCTTCTTGTTAAGCCTCGTGAGATTTGGAGTGTTCATATTAAGGTGTTAATTTGATTCGGGAGAAATAAAGGTTGGTTTGTTGATTAGGGGTGGAATAGAGGGTTGACTCTCGAATTAATGGGATTTTTTTACCCTGGTGAATTGATTAGTGATGTTGGATCCTTTAATTAGCTGTTGATGGGTGTTGTTTTAGTCATCCGTTTTGCTTATAAAGCCGTTTCTCTGCGGATAAGTTCTTTTTAGATTTATGTTAGCTAAGCTGGAACTGAACTCAATTTATTAATTATTTTAAATAAAAACTTAAAGTGCAATGCGTAGAAAAACGAATATTTTCTTTATAAATTTAATATGGATTTTATAGGAATATTTTTCTTTTTTCTTTCAAATTAGTACATCATCTTCGAAAATTACTTTCCCTATAGACGACATTAGTCATGACGTCACTTGCTTGTTTGGATACGTTGATTCCATCCGTGATTGGTTCCGTGTCGTCTATTCCAACGGTATTGAGAAAAAAATCATGACTGTAAAATGACACAAAATTATATGCACCCTATATTAATAAAAAATATCCAGGGAAAAGTTTTATTGCCCTTGTATAATATCTCATTACCTTAAACATTTACATAATGTTGCTAAATGTCCATTTGGAATACACTGTAAATTTTTCTTTCCCCAACTGAATATTTGAAAATGAAATTAATTCATGCTATCATCAATTCCTTAATTTGGATAATTTTACACTTTTTTAAATAATGATAGTAAAATCAATGTAATTTAGGTGTAACGACTTTATTATTATTATTTTTAAAAAAAGTTCAAACAGAAAATTTTTAACAGAAAAACTCCTGACAAAAACTCTTCAAGATACTTTCTTATTTACCACCCTCCCCCTGACACAGAATCAACCCCGGAAGAAACAGACTCCATAAAGTTCCTCCTGAACGACACACAGTTTACAGAGAAAACACCATTTCGTCCCTCGTTCCCTATTCCCAGAACTCCCCTCCCATCCCACGAATCGTTCTAAAAGTAAGCCCCAAGGAGGGTGTGGAAAAAGAGAATTCTATACCAACAATAGGTGGGACGAGATAGAACTTTCTGCAACTGATGAGGTCAGCTAGCTGACTGAGTTAAGTCACAACAGATCACAGAGTAAAAAATTTGTTTGTCAGCAGATGAACAATTCACGTTTCCATTGTATTCCGGGTTAGATATGCCTTGACAATGATCTATGTTGCTTTCTCTAGTTCGTCTTGTTGATGTTTAGCTTATGGGGTGCGTGTTTATTTTTTTGTACTTGAACGCGGAATGAATTATCAACTTTAAAAAAGCTTTATAGGAAAAACTAAACAAAAGGGGGTTAAAAGTTTTGGTTTTTTACATTTTTTTTTGCAATGGCATTATTTTAGACCGGTAATGTTTGTGACTTTTAAAAGTTTACTGGTCAAGGAATAATTTCAACAAAGAGTCTTCGAATTGTAAATAAAATTATTAAATTTCATTTTATATTTTTTCATCACGAGTAAGATTATTTCAAATGGTAAAGAACGCAAAGATAGAACAAAATCTTACAAGAAAAGATAGAACAAGATCTTACAAGAAAAGATAGAACAAGATCTTTTACAAAAGTTATGGGAGGGGGTAACTGTTATCGGTTTTCATCCCCTTATTCTTTCACCTTTAGAATTAATATGAAATATAAATGGTGGTTCAAAAATATTTTTCTACATGTCACGTTTTACATAAAACGAACGTGGTTATTTGAATTAATACAAAAACTAGATAAAAGTTTCAAAACTAGATTCATACTTCCACTTAAGAGATACTAAATCAAGAGTAAAAACATAAGATGCAAGTACTTAGAACGGTTCTTCAGTTTTACATCGGATTCTTTAAATAACGCTTTGGTGTAACCGAGATCAGAAGAGAACGGCCATTTTACGCTCAAATTCACTTCCATTATTGGTCTGATAAGCCTTTTTACAGTGAACAAAACAACCCGGAATAGAACCTATCGAAGCTGCGGTAAAGAGCTACTATTCTACGAAGCGAAATCGCCAGGGGAGATAGCGAAATCTTTTAATAGTCTATTACTTTAAGCAAAAGATAAGCGTTACGGGAAGATGGCCGTTTCCATTTATGAAAGAATGACTTTTATTTTCTTCGAAATGCCATGTCTGAAAAATATCGGTTGGAAATCGGAGGTTTTATGGCTGTCGGAAACGATTTGGTTTAAATCGCTGTGGGTTTCTTGTTCGGTTGCAAAAGTTTTGTTCTTAAGTGTCGCGTTTGGTCACTGAGAGTCACCCACGTGCCCACGTCGCTATAATATTTTCATGTTTTAATAAAGTTTAGAAGAAAATGGCTTTACTTTGAGACTCAAATTCGCTGGTAGAAACTCGAATCCTTATTATGAATCACGTTCCTATAGCTTCGTAAAACCAGTTATTTAACCTAAGACCCTCAATCCTCAATATTGGACAAGAAAATGAACATATACATCATAGTATCTAACAAAATACTCAATATTTTAGGGTTCTTTAGTAAACTGTGAAGATCATTATAATTCAAATACAAGACCAAAATTTCGTGGAATTTATTCCATATGTGTCTGAGATTTATTGGTACAGTTACTGGATATTAAAACAACTTTCTACCGCCTGGAAAGTTTGAGATAAAAAGTTATAAGTTGCCATTTTACATCAAAGTTTAATTATTAATGTGAAAATGGCATTGATGATAATTTTCAAGAACAAAATAAAATCTAAAAAATCTTCTTAAAATTGAATCGCTTAATTCTAAAACGTGTCAAACGCCACTTTTTTCAAAAATGAGTTATTGGTGTCATGGGATTCGGTAGGGGTAAACGCATATTTCAAAGTAGGTATTATAAAAATAACGTAATTCTTAAATAGTTTTCCATCATGTTAAGTTTCAGCTTTAGTGCAGAAACATGTCAAACGACGTCGCTTTGACTGGTTTCTGCACTTAAACTGCAGGAAATTTTGTTCATGCCGTCTCATCTGCAGCTTGCTTGGGACAGCCTTTTTTATTTAATCGCATAATAACACTATATGTGATTGGAAAAGTTATTCTTTAGAGCAGTGGTTCCCAACTCAAATATGTCTGCGGACCACTTCGCTTAAATTTGAACCTCTGCGGACCTTCTCTATCCCTAACTGTATCTTCAAAATTTTAACTTTTTTTAGTACATTCATTCTTCATGCAGGGTCTAAAATTTTGACTTTTTTCTGAAGTAAGGGAAACCGAGTCTTACAATGTTTCTAAATAGAACTTAGAAAATCAAACAATCTATAAAACATAAAAGAAAAATTAACATTACATTATTTTTATATCTAATTATTTAAAAATATACCACGTAAAAAAGACATTTAACCATTTTTATCAAGCATTTTTATCTGTATAAAATAGTTATTTTTCTTCTTTCTCATAACCAATAAATAAAGTAATATATTATTAGTACATTTAAATTTGAAAGAAAGTACTTAAAGCTTTAAATTAAACTGCAGGACAAATGAGATAACCAGGAATTCTGTTGATCACAAAAAAGCAAACTGGACATGCACTGACTGATGTGAGATGTGGCAGAGGAAATTCTTATAGGCGAAGCGGGCGAGGCTGATGTTCTCCCGAAAGAAACCGCGTCAAAAGTCAATAATTATTTCAAAGGAGCAATTAAAATAGAAAATAATTTATGTGTTCAATCACTTTCGCATTTTCGGCAATAAACTTTGCTCATATCTTCGAGCAAACATATTTCACGTGTAACTCAGAAATTTCCCCTTTTCATACCACGATTTATCGAAGACCCTGTCTGACCATATCATCCCAGTTGGAAATATATTTTAACACTTCCACGCTTCGCTTCGTATCAAACCATGTATAAGTCCGATCATTCGATCCTTTACTTGCCCCACCCTGACGCCTCTCAGTTTTAATTAATCTGATGCAATACTTTTCCACATCATCACATTTCGTTTCTACTCTGTAATAAACTACTGTTGAGTAATAAAACTGTGCAAAATAATAGAAATGAACAAAGGATTCATAGAAGATAAAGAGAACACAACATTTTATTTATGAAATGTATGATTTTTTACATATGTTTTTGTATCTGTAGTGTTTTTACTATTTCCTGGAATGTGTGATTGGGAAAGCTATTTTTTTAAAATTTCCACACCTTTTTTGGATAAGTTATTTAAAAATCTTCTCACGGACCACCTCTGAAGGCCTCACGGACCACCAGTGGTCCACGGACCACCTGTTGGGAACCACTGCTTTAGAGGTTAGATCCATCAAGCCATATAGTAAAAACCAGAATTTTAAAGTTTTTACGAAACTCAAAACTATGGATGTTTTGGAAGCTATATATTTAAAATTTCCATGCTTGTGGATCTTTATTACATCCACGTGATTGCGATTTTGGATCTATGAATCACTTAATTAAAAGGGGACATCAAATCTATACCCCAGATCATAATATTGAACTAATTAACTGATTTTGTAGGCTTTTAAAGCAAAATCGTTTTACTGTCCGTCCACAAAGTTGCATCTAAGTAACCATCTAATTGACTTAGAAGATGTCTATATTAACATTTTGTGTTGGCTTACCACTATTTTTGCGTCTAGAGTTGAAATCATTTATTAAAAAGGTATTGTATTTATACATCTACTTACCAAAAGAGAAAAAATAAGAATTCTATAATAATTGTAGGGGTTAGTATTTAATAAGGAAATGTTATTTTCAACTAATATTCCCACATTTATTAACAAATCCTTAAATAAATTAGAGGGCCTGAATACTCTGTTTATTGCAATAACCTGCCAAATGCAAATATTTCAATAATTTTTTATGAAAAGAATATAAACACTAAAAAAAATTCTTTTTGCCTGCAAAATATCCAAATAAGGCCTACTTTAAGTAAAAAATTACTAAACATCTTCATCATTGTGTATTTTCTTCTGCATTCGGTGCTAGTTTTTAACTTTCAAAAATTCCCTTCGTAATAAAGTTAAGTATGCGTCATAATAAAATTAAAACCAACATTTGAGTTAAATAAGCAATAAAAACTTACTCTATTCTATTCTTTTTCTTCTACCAAAAGAAAAATGCTTTGCTTCATATAGTTTAAGTGTACTTAATGCAATAAAAAAGAAAAGAATGGGAGTTATATTAGGAATTATTGTCCATTAAAACCGGGTTTTTTTACCAATGAACTAATTTTGTTCAGTACATTTTTAATGTTATGAATATTCCTCATTATGTTGAAAAGAGAGAAAGAACTAGCTATGATCGAGTTCGTCGGTATTAAAATATGTTATGCAATAAGACACTTTATTCCTAAGTAATAAAATAATTGAGTATCTCCTTTTACTTATTTAATTCAAATTTTTTTCCTTAGGGTCTTGTATATTTAGTTAATATTATCATCCTATTATCATGTACTAATTATACAAAATTAAATATAATTATAAAAATTTTCCACTAATTTAGAGCATCCTTTTAAAGGTAATACAGGTAGTTAATAACTCGTCATTTTTAGTGTCTTACATAGTTTAACAGTGCAATTAGTTGGATGAGAAATTGAAAAAACGTTAACTGGGTTTTAACAGAAAATAATCATTTTTAATCAAGACAGTCTAATCAATTTTAGTTAAAACATTTTATTTTTATTTTATCTTATCTGAGTTTCAGAGTACAAATGCAGTTATGTACCCTTGTCAACACCTAAATACTAATAATAACTTAAGATAACGAATGATATTCTTTATTGAGAATCTAATTAACGCATGCATGTGTTCTAGTTTCCTAAAATTAAAATGAAAAACGAAATTTTTCAAAGAGCGTTTAATGCATAAAATTCTCGTTAAAATCTATCCAGAGAAAAGTTCTCTAATTAGGTAAATTATACAGAAACGCAATTTGAAAAAGTAGGTATCGATTCTAGGAAATATTAAAAAGGCTTCCTTTTTAAAGTTGTTCGAATAAATGGGAAATGAAATTAGATGCATTAAACGAGAAAGAAAATTAGAATTAATATCTATTAAAATCCAAAAACTTTAGCTGGGTTAAAAATGGATTTTCTGCTTTTCAATACTTTATTTTAGACCATAAAAGTTAATTGAATGTTAGATAAATATCTAACACTCTAGGGAAAATTCTTTTCTCTGAGTTTTTCTTACAGACATTTTCCAAAATGATTTCAATGAAACCATTCCCTAATTCTTTAAAACCTAAGCGGGAAAGATTTGTTGAAACTGGAAACTAAATAAGCTTTTTATACTAATTGGTGATTAGAACTGAAATACTTACATTTTTTGAGCTGGAAATTTGCAAGGTTTCAAATTATGTTTGGTTTTAATTCATTTCAATTTTGTAGCAACTAAAGTCAAATTTAATCTGAAATCCTTGTTATCATTACTGAATATTGAATTCATATAGAATAATTTTTCAGGTATTAATTTATCATTGGATGATGTGAATTTTTATATACTTAACTCATGTTTTTACATGCACTAACAGACATTTATTTGTAGGCGAACCTCGTCTGTACAAAGCACGAAAAAGAAAAGGCGAAAATGCAAGCCGCCATTGAAAAGCTTCAGGAAGCATTCTGTGATAAAGAAACAAAACTACAAGTAAATAAAATATTTATTCTTAATTCATAATTAACAGTTGTAATTTGATGGTTAATTCAATCTAAAAATTTTAAGGAGTTCATTGGAAACTCCTTTTTCCTGTGATTCCGAATGATAATCCACAAAAGTACGTGCTATGAATTCCGATTCGAACTGTTCATGATCTATCAAACAGTCAAGCCAAACTTATGGCGTTGGCATGAATGCAGAGAAGAGTCGTACTCAGGCTTAATAATACACTTCATGGTGTTGGTGATTATACTGGAATCCAAAAACCTGCACTTCAACTCACACATAGGAACTGCTTAGTGTATCAACGCGTATTACCTGTCAGAAAACGAGTAAGTTCTATTTCTTGGTATTTGGTGCTAATAAACTTATGAATTGTCTTCATTTTAACAAAAATTAATTGAATATAGAAAACATAAAGTCTAAAGATTAATTATCATTTCATTTCGTAACATAATAATCTTCCAATACTTCCTCATTGACGATCGTTCGATGGTACCTAGTTATAATACAAATGTTTTATAGCTGCTGGAAAGATTATGCTAGTGTTGCTAGCATCCAGTGACATCGAGCAAATTGGTCTTTAACCCTCTAATAAAAGAGAACTATGGATATTTTGGCTTCATTAATTTAGTTTGGGACCAAATAAAATAAAAGTGCAAGAAAAAATTATATTTTAAAATTTTAAAAAATTTTGAAACTGGGAACAGAATCCAAACTACAAAATTATAGCACCCGAGGATGTAAATATTGCTGCAATAACTTAAAAACATGCTTTTGCTGCTTCATGCTGAAAATTTAAGCTAAACTTATGGTAGCATATATGCTACCATGGGCAGTAGAAGGTTAAGCGTCAACCATGCCAGTTTTGCTGGCTACAAAAAATGGCTCATAATTTTACGATCTTATGGTGCTTTCACTAGCACCAAAAGTCAGAAAGAGGTTGCACCATAATATGGTGTTTTAAGGCATTCAAAATTAGAGAGGGGTTGCACCATAATATGGTGTAGTTTTTGCTGTTTTTTGGAAATTACAATAAAATAATAATCACTGGGGATAGAACCCATGAACTGCCGCAAGCACGCTTCCACTGCTCCAGTGGGGATTCAATAGTTTTAAAACTTATTATATCTTTTTTCTTTTTGACGCTAGCGAAAACAAAGCTGTGGAGCGCGCGAACACAAGCACAACTTAACAACGGTCCCAGTTAGAGCATTACACCAAACTTTGGTGCAACCGATCACACCATAATAGTATTTTTCAACTGTACTACCAATTTTTGGTTCAATCTAGCTTTTTCATTGCACCAAAGAGATTAGGGAAATTAAAAACTTTGCGCCAAATATTGGTTTTACATTTACCCAGATTTTTTACAGTGTATGTATAGGCATCGTATAAATGGCGGTTTAAACTAACATTCTTGCAGGACACGAAGTCCCAGCTGGTGCGGGAGCGGCGCATGTCGGAGATCATGGAACGTCAGCTTAAGAACGCGCGCAACCTGTCGGAGCAGCTGGGGAGGATCATCTACGACCGCGAGACGGAGATCCGCTCGCTCAAGAACCTGCTGAACAAGCGCGCCGACGCCAAGAGCCTCACCGAGAGCGCCGTGCTCAAGCGGCAGGTCGAGCGGCGGAGGTCCACCTCCAAGGACGACTTCCACGCCTCTTCCATGAGGAGGGTGAGTAAGTCCATGTCCCCCCCTTCCTTTCGCCTATAGTTTCGATTTTAGCTCCATCTCCGCATACACGTCTCTATCGACTCTTCAGTTACTGCTGAAACGAGTAAAAACGGTCTTCTTTCCTCCAAATTTCCTGAAAAACATGCACTGAAGTACTGTTCATGTCAAAAATTAAATTATTGGTAGCTTAATTTGGGTATTATTTATAAGTAATGGGAAATGAATTGCCTTAGTCAGGGAAATTCATGAAAACTCACGGATTTGAATATATTCATGTTGGTAGATACCCTGTCTTTAAGTTTATATTCCTCCAGGATCTTTATGAAATTTATTCTTCCGGGAGTACGAGTTTGATTTATAAACAGAAAGTGGAGACCAAATTCAACTGTCCCATTCGATCGCTCAGTAACAAACACTGACATGTTCCACTATCCTAAGAGAGACGGGATAAAACCTCGCCTCTCTGGAGTGACATAATTCTTAAGGAACCAGTTAGAAGTTAGAACATACATAGAGGGCAGGGAAGGTGGAAGCAATGGGGTGTAAATGGGAAATATACAAATACATCCCTGCTTCTCTGCAGCACTACCTAGTCCCCTTGATTGGTCAACTGGCGTAATTCCGCACTTAAGGAGAAGATAATTCTAAACTATACATAGTAAAATAAACTAATTCGATCTTTAGTTGCAGTTGCATGTGATCCTAAGGTTGCGTTTCCACTTATATCAGATTTGTTATGTCAAGGCGATACGGCAAGGTTGAAGGATAAATCACAGAGAAATCTCAAATCTCAATCTTGAAAAATCTCGCCGTGAATCGTCCACTTGATTCCCCGGATTGCTGTAACGCAAACAAATCTCATATAAGTGGAAACTGCATCCTCGGATGATATTAAACAATGTCACCTGATATAGTGGCAAGCGCGGATCCAGCAACCAGCACTGCTCCTAGAGGAGGGCACTTTTGCGGACTATCACCTTTACCTTTAGACGCAAATATAGTCAAAATGTGTTTTTCCTAAAAGGTGTCACTTAATATCCCCTTGTGATATTTCATTTCCCTCCACGTTTGTGATTAAAAATATAATTTTGGGAAACAATAAGTATCATAAACCTTCATTGCAATCAGAACCATGATAGTTTTGGAAAAATATCTATATCCGAATAAAAGTCCTTGAAGGAGTAAAAGATATTATCAGATTAAAAAGTAGTGCCCATCTCATAAAAAAAGTTGATAGTCATTTCCTAATTCTTTCATTCAAAGAACTTCTTTGAAAAGTTTGTCTCTTTCTCCATTGGTAGCAGTTAAATTTATTTTGTTCGACCTTCAGTTATAAAATGGGACAAAGATAGTCTGGAAGTAACTATCGCGTCCACTTTTGAGAAGTTATTTGTCTATTAGCGTCGTGGAGTTGACATGTGTCGTGAAAGTTTTGAACAGAAGACCTCTAGGGGGTTTGGACTAATAAAGCCGTCACTTTCAGAGATATGGAACTTTTCGAAATATTTTATTTAAAAGAACTTGAAATTTTAAAATATTTCTTGACTTTTATGTAATAGACAGTTTTGGGTGAAATGGAGTGTATTGGTAGTGCAAAGAATTGAATTTATTTTCCAGAAATAATTTTTCTTCATACCAGTAATATATCCATAGAGTTATTACTAATATAGAGACAGCTTCTACGCTGTTCAAAGTGTGACCGGTAGCTCGGTTTCGTTCTGCCACTCACACTTGACCCGCCTACGGGAGCTCCCATGTTAAAAATTTACTTCCGCCACTCACACAGGTCCGATTTTTTCGACATGCAAGGTTGCCTGACCGAGAAGAGTAAGCTGTCTCTATATTTGTACTAACTCTATGAATATATCCATTAACTAAAAATCGTCTAAGGATCCACTGAATATTCAAAACAATGTGTAATAAAATATACTACATTACATATTAAGGTTTTCGTTGATAATAGTAAGATATTAAATTGTTCAGTTTAGTTACTCGTCCTGTTAATATATAAATCTCGTAAATTTATATTTTTATTACAAGTGATATATTATAATGCACATTAATGATGTTACTTTATCAATGCTCGAAATTTCCAACATCCAATTGCTAAATTCTGTAATATTGGCATTGTTATAATAACTATGAACCATTTTGTTTCGAGTAAGGAACTTTCAATAATGTCTCCCGAGCTTAATACTAAATAATCATCCAAATAAGCGCCAAAAATTTTATCACGGCACTTGTAATGAATGAAATGTTTCAAAATTCAAAACTTTCAAATCTCTGTACACACACTCGCCTTACTACACATAACAGATTACTTGAGAACACGTACATTCAAAACTCTCGAAACTTTGAGAACCGTCTCAAATTTTTAAGACCACCCGATGATTGAATGTAAAAGACGTTCCAAAGGAGGACATGATCGGATGATTGAATAGGGAACAGTTGTTCAATGGAGAAGACTAGACGCGATCGGTCAAAAGAGAGACATTTTCTATTAAAGGGCCGTTGGGACCGTCTGAGAGATTTAAACTCTTTCAAAAAGTTCCGAAAGACTTTCTTTCAGGACGCATCAGGAATTGTTTGAATTTCCACTTATATTTGGCATTCTTCGAATAGCTCTCGAAATGAATATTCGAAGTGTATATTTGGACGGCCAAAACGGCTAGTGGCGCATGCGCTGTAGGTCTCGTGATTACGTAGCAGTCTCGGCGCTTAGTGATGGAACCAATGGAACGCCGAGCCGTGGAAATTAGAGTAGAGTTTAGTTGAAAAATGGCCGTCCAAATATACAGTGCCATGAATATTTGGAAAGCGGTAAAGATTCTTATAAGTTCAAATGGGGTTAGTACTTTTATTAATATTTCATCATTTGAAGGAATTCTCCATCTTGGTCTCTATCCGTGGTTATATTTATGTGCTTTCTTGATGCTATGGAATTTATGTTGTACTTGAAAAAGTAGGCCGTGGGGAGCCTACAGTGGTTAAGGCATCGGCCTTGGGATCGGAGGGTCCCGGGTTCGATTCCCGACACCGCTGAAGACCCATCGAGTATAAGCGGAGTACGTGCTCGTTAAATCTGTGGGTCCGAAAGTCCTGAGGTCGGCCATGGCGCAGTTTACCTTGGGTCCAGGTGTCTGGAGACTATTTCCCTCCCCTTCAGATGCATGGCAAAATTGTGGAGGTGGCGATAGATAGTGGCAGCATCTATCATCTCATGAGGCAGAAGTCGGACTCCTGCCATTTATGGGCCTCACTTTCTCAGGAGCCGCACCCCCTTTGCCTTGAATCCTTGTGGAGCTTGGCACCTTGGGTATTCCAAGTGGCACACGACAACAACAACAACTTGAAAAAGTGTTGTACTTAAAAGTCGAGTAATATGCACTCTACTTACTAATATTGTTGTGTACATACTAGTAAAAAAACGCTCTGCACTAACTCAGGGAAAAGTTGTCGCTAGTAAATGAACAGTAAGAACTCATTGGCGCAACAGCCCTAGTGGGCCAAGGCCTACGATGCCCATCTTCGTTTTCTTGACCGTGGGGAACAGTAAGAAACCCCACTAAAATTATGAAATTTTCCTTTTATAGAGTTCGTTAGAAAAACCTCTTTCATAACAATCACAAAAGGTTTTGCTGAAACGTGATGTTTAGGTTGAGATGTTTTTATCCTGACGAATATATCCAAATACAGATATTTGAAGTTATACATAAATTAATAAACAACCACTTAACAATATTCCAAGTTATACCTACATATGACAGTTGCATTCAGTATTTGTGTATCGTCTTATACCCCATTTACAAAAATTATCAAGACATTTTTTAAAATATTAGCTGTTATATTTAAAAATAAATCAGCAACTCTTTATTTTATTGCATCATTCAACTTAAATATATAATTTTACTTTTAGAACTTTTATTTATCACGCAAATCTTCTATCACAATGTGTTTCAATACTTTTTTATACCAGTGTTAGGTGTTCGTAAAAATTCCAAAGATATTGTACTTCTTAAACTTTGGAAATCTTCTTTAAAATCCACTTTAAAGTTTCTTTGTCTCTTTCTAAATCATCTTCTTAAACACAAAACAGTTTAAGATTAAAAATAAATAAAAAGATTAAGAATAAATAAAATTTCTACATCCAAAATCCATAAGTAAATTGGTACATTTCCAATCCTTGCACATATCGTAAATTAAAAACGATCAATCATTAAAGGATTTATAAATGGCTATAGATTTTACATTAAAGGGAATATCGGTTAAATAATCACCGAAAATAACGCAATCTGTCATCTAATCAAAATTTATCATTCGACATAGGTAAGGGATAACATTTAACAAACTTGGCTTCTGGGATACTCCGTCCCTATAAAATAAAATAAAATCGGCGCGATGAAAACCGGCTTTTAGAAATGATTAGAAGAAAAGGAGATTAAATATAATGTGATTGATGAGTTGTCACTTCCACCATGTCCTAGTGAACTTTGATTCACTTCAATTGAGTGGAAATCTTCAGAAAAGAGATTTTTATATGTTTTGAAAATACTTAGAACTATGCCATCGATTTTCAATTATAAAAAACTGAAGCTAGAAAATAATAGTTTTTACCACTGAGATGATTTTGCGATATTAGTTTTTAAGGAGAAAATTAATTTTATAGCTTTTTCTTATGACTGGCAAAATGTTTTTCAAATTTCCAATTAATATCCATCAAAATTTGTTTTTGTAAAAGAACTTCCAAACTTGTTTTGATGAACATTGATTAATTTTACAAAATAGCTAAGATAATCATTCCGTACAGTGAGTTTCTTAATTTTTAATAACCTGTTGTTAACAAAACATTTTTTGAATGGAATTTAATTTTAAGATTATAAAAGAAAAATTTATTATCTGATAACAAGAAGGGTTTTTTAATTACACTCATTAGTTTTTTTGAGAGATAGAGGAGTCGTTTATACTTTCCCAGTAGAGCGGGGACACCTTTTTTCTGAACAGACACCGTAAGCTTCCATGTAATTAGGGAAAAGAAGTATAACAAATGTAAATAAGAATGGTTGTAAAATTCGAAATAATATCATGGTTAATAAATAACACTGGGCAACAGTGAAAATGTAAAAATGTTAAATTCTAATAGATTTCGACATGCTGAACACGAATATGGCAATAAAAATTGGAAATTGGTTCGGGTTTTTTTGTAATGTTGAGATATTGATCTAAATAATACCGAAAACACATTAAATTGCACTTTGAGGTTTTTCTCTGCATAATTTATAAATAAATTAAAATAACAGAATGAAGAACTGCCAAATCATGATTGACGAGTTCTCTTTCTCTTTTGGCTCTATTCCATACCTGGATCATCTCTAAAAAGCTTCCAGCAGTAGTCCCCAAGCATAGAGGCAGACCACTTTCCGTAAAACGTTGCTCTATTTCAGACATTTATCTTAGTGGAAACGTTCACCATGCTCATCGCTGAATTTTCCACAGTTAGAAGGAAAGAAATCAAAGTGAGAATCCAAAATATGCAGCTTTAAGGACATCCGACAACCGAATTTCTGGTACGTCCTGAACAAGATCTTTATAATACTCAGATCTTGCGTTGCCTAGAAAGTTACACAAACTTGACAGAGTGCATCCCACACTTGTTTTTCATCACAGTCTAGAAGGTTTTCAAATTTTGAATCTTTAAAAATATATCTCTAATCTGAGGATTTATAAGAATTCCTTGATTTTTGCCTCACTGAGACGGTGAAATTTTTCGCGCAAGTAAATGGAAGCTGGCTTAGTCTTATCCATAGCTTTAATCAATTGCTTTACCATGCCCCATTTAATGTGCAAAGCAGGTAAGGTTATTTTCTATTGAGAAATAAGAGGAGAGTTCTTGACATGAACAGTGGGATTTCATGAAAAACAGTGGGATTTCAGCATTAATTACGCTAAATCAGACCCCCTTGTATCTCCGAAACTCGAACCAAACCAGAATTTTTAAGGTGATATTCGGGTTCAGAAGGTCAAATTCAGTAGGAATTGACTGTTTTCATCATTTTTACACGAACTTTGTCAAAAATTGTTGCCCAGTGTAATCATACATGGAAATAAATCATGGTTAAATGATAAGAAAATCAAAATTTTGGACATGCCAATTTCAAAAATAAAATATGCTTACATCTGTGGTTCAGCATGGGAAAGGCAGGACCGAAAGTCACGTGATTCAAAAGTATTCTTCGGAATAATATAGTTTCAGTTAGTATTTATGCAGCAGTTGAATTAGCTCAGCACTGCAAACAATAATCGTACAAAAACAAAACTGCCAGAGCTTTCCTTTCCACTTAATTTCACTGTTGACTGAACTTTTTCTGTTTGCTATAATCGTCTTGCAACTTAAGGGAGCTTATCTATCGCAAATACACTGCTGGCCATCCAAAATGGTACACCAAGAAGGAAAAGAGATATCAAAGCCAAATTTATTTCTATGATTGCACATAGTATTAATGTGATTTGATTAAAAATTCAGCCTCCCTGGATGTTAGGGGGCCGAGAAAATCAGGGAGGAGTGCTGTCTCCATAGGTGTCCATTACCGCCTCCACAGGCCATGTTATTGAGTGAAAGGGTCTAAAAGGGTTTTGAAGGGTTGGAGAACCATGTTGCCTCCTCAGGTAGTCGAATTTCATATGGTGCACCAGCGGAAATTGCCTACCGGGCTAGATGGTTTCTCCTCTTTCACCGGACATGTTTTGTGGGCGTTGGTTCTTAAGAACGGATAGGTCAGGGTAAAAATGCATTATAGGGGGATAAGATGAAAGCCTGGATATTGCGTTTATCATGTGGTTGTGCATTTTACTCTTGAGAGTTGTCCGCAGGGGAGGGCTGAAGGTAAGGATAGACAACAGGTTGAATAACTTCAATGATGCAGCTCAGGTTGGTCAATGTGCCGGTAAATCTTACTGAGGAGGTGTGGGAGTGGAATCCAATGCTTATCTACTGCTTTATCCTGCTTACAGAAAAAATCTGACGGTTACAAAATCAACAGTAGAGTGAGCTCTTTTCTCGCTGTCTAAGAGTCATCTCTAATTATCGTGGTGCTTCAGACAGAATCGGTATTCTCTCATAAACTCTGTACCATGACATTGAGATGTTCATTTCATTATTTAGTGCACTTTTGCCAACGCCAAATCCTGTGTTAAAGAGTGAAATTTTTCTGAAGCTATGCGTGACAAATGGGTATTCCCTTGCACTGTAAATGACATGCATTGCACTCTCACATCTCCTCAGTATGATTAACGGCCGTATTCACCGGTAACCTGACCGGCGGTCAGGTCAGGAAACCATGGTTACAGCCTCTGATTGGTGGAAAAATAATTCAATATTTTCCTTCCACCAATCAGAGGCTGTAACCATGGTTTCCTGACCAGACCGCCGGTCAGGTTACCGGTGAATACGGCCGTTAACGGCACATTGACCAACCAGAGCTGCATCATTGAAGTTAGGCAACCTGTTGTCTATCCTTACCTTCAGCCCTCCCCTGCGGACAATTCTCAAGAGTAAAATGCACAACCACATGATGAACGCAATGTCCAGGCTTTCATCTTATCCCTCTATGATGCATTTTTACCCTGACCTATCCGTTCTTAAGAACTAACGCCCACAAAACATGTCCGGGGAAAGAGGAGAAATCACCTAGCCCGGTGGGCAATTTCCGCTGGTGCACCATATGAAATTCGACTACCTGAGGAGGCTACATGGTCCTCCAATCCCTCAAAACCCATTTAGACCCCTTTCACTCAATAACATGGCCTGTGGAGGCGGTAATGGACACCTATGGAGACAACACTTCTCCCTGGTTTTCTCAATACACATCAATTCACATTCATACTATATGCAATCATAGAAATAAATTTGGCTTTGATATATCTCTTCCTTCTTGGTGTACCATTTTGGATGGCCAGCAGTGTAGTCTATTTTTGAAAAACTAAATTTGAATCGCCGGTTTGAAAGGGAATAAGTCCTAAAAGTAAATAACAAATTTACTTTTTGTGCTCCAAACAATCTCCAAGCTTTAGTCTGGAAAATAACTACCCCCTATAGGAAGATATAGCCCCTTAAAGTTGCGAAATCGATGTATATTCACTGTATTTTTTCAATTAATTTGGAATTAAAGTTAAATATTCTTTCTGTTCTTATTCTTTGTGGTATAAATTAGGCTAAAATTAAATTTTCTTTCAATTTAAAAGAAAATTTAATTTTAGCCTAATTTAAATTTAAAATTTAATTTTAGCCTCAGTCAGCTCGGCTGGGGGACCCCTGAAGAAGTCTTCAGTCGGGTTGACCATCAAATATTGAAATGTAAATTCAATCTAATTTTTAATTTTTGTTTATATCTTTTAATTTAAAAGTGTTTTAATTTTTTTTATCCCGGGAATGTTTAACTCCATTCATATTCACTCCATTGATACTGTTATAATGACTCAGTTTCATAAGAGTTATTAAATTTTATTTGTCTTAATCTTTCTATTTCTCACTTTTGTGTTGTGAACTAAGCAGAAATATAATTTAAACGTCAATTTAAGTTGTTTTTAAGATTTTTTTTCACTTGAAATTTCATAAGGGAATAAGTCAATCAACTTTTTTTCAACTGTAAAATACTTTTAATGTAGTTATATTTGTTTCGATGATTGCCCCTCTTTTATAAATAGGGTCCGGAATTTCCAGAAAAAATTTGGTGGTTATGCCACAAAAATTCCATTATTTATACATTTTTTTCCGATTTTCTTATAAAACTTGATTTTTGGACTTGTTCCCTTTTTCAGACTGACGATTCATTTACAGACTGATGTTTCGTTTTTGTCCAAACTGCGGATATTTTAGCGGATTATGTCCCAAAATATTTTCTCAGAAAAAGTAGTTTTATCCAAAACTAGCTCAGATAACAAAAAAATCCGTAAAAAAATAGAAAAGCTTTGGCAACTTTTGCTGCCATATGGAGCTCCCTAATATAACCAGTGATTCAGCCTCACACATCAATTTAACAACCAGTAAAGATTTTATTTTGTATCTTGAACACCCATACTTCTCTTGCAGAGCTCTTCTACGAGCGACCACACGGAAGTTCCCAGCCTCTCTTCTTCGTCCGTGGATAAAATGCTGAAGGAGGTCCACTCGCTCATCGATGGTCTCAAAATCAAAGACGAAGCCATCAAAGTAAGTCCGCACTCCCTCCCTCAACTAGACGAATAAGGCCTGAAAATCTTGAAATTGTGACTTGATTCAGACGTTTTGAAGTCCCGATGGATAGCTCTTTTTCTCCCATCAACTTCACTACTCTGGAATTTTCTACGCATATTTGCAAAACCCACATGATGAAATGTTAAGCGGGGCTCTGATTGGTTTCCCAGAACGACGTCAACAACAATATGACCAGTCACTGAATAATTTTTCAGATCTGACTTGGTGAGATTATTAAAGACCAATCTGAGCTTTTTCAGAGCGAATCCCCATGTTAACCATAACAGTTCGTAACAGTAATAGCCGATGGCAGATACTTTAATCCTAATCTTTCATTCGTAATACCAAGATTATAGTATTTACTTTGCGTTATATCCAGTGAGCTGAAGTACCATGTAACACAAGATACACACTTACACATTTTAGCTCCCACAATAGGGTGGTCGCAAGTAACATGGGGAATTTTTTTTTCACCGGATCATCGATGGCAACCCCCTAAAATGTGCCAATAGGCTAGAAAATAAGATTGACAAAGTTTCAGCTCAATCGGATAATATTAAGACCCGCCTCATTGAGGTCAAAGTTGAGAAAAACAGCATTTTTTAGCAAAAAATCGTAGTTTTTCAGCTATAAAACTGAAACTATCCGTCTCAGAAGCATGATTATTATCTCATTTGATAGTAAATCTTATTGGCTTGAAGTTAGACCTCATCCACATTTTTAACTCAAAGTTATAGGGGGTATATCAGCATTTTTTCAGGTGAAATCAAAGAACAACGCCTTGAGAGTTAGCTTTCCTGCAAAATCCAAAAAACGTCATATTATTTAACCAAATCTATTTTTTAGATTTTTATGTCGTTATTTTTCATTTTGTACATTAAAAAGGCTTCAGTTCGAGGTATTTTCAAGACAATATGCAACAACAAATAAATTTAAAATAGTAAAAATAATGGGAAAAGGGGGAACAATGCAAAGTGTTCAAATGTATATTATTTATAGTTGAATTACCTTTTTTATTAATTAAAACTACAAATTCAGGTGCTACTGGTATCATGGTTAAGATATGGTAGCGTTGGATGAGTCCGGAAAAAATGTGCCCATGTTCAATTACAAAATATAAGAGAAACTGACGCTGTTTTTCCTTTTTTGTCAAAAAGGAATTGAAGAGTCTTGAAATATTTATATTCACTTCTCTACTTTGCTCATTAACAATGCTTAAACCAGTTATATTAACCTTTCCATCAATAAGGTTAAAATGTGGAAAATATATGACCTTTTAGCAAAAAAATCGTGTCTCATTTCATATAAAACTTATTAAATAAGTTTGACTTAACATTTTTGCCAGAGAGGTATTAAACTTTTTTTAAGGTCAGAACATATAAGATATCCTCGAAATCAATGACTTACATTTTTCTACTCCTTGGAATATTTTGTTCGAACGACTGCTCCCTCAACGCCTCAACTTTCCCTCTTAAGGTGTCTGGGGTATATCACTCAATATAACAGACTCGGTACCCATTCTCGAGCATCAGTTAGATTAATAGAACCACCCGAAGACTATTTTTCGGTGCAGTTGTATAAAACGCCCTGCAAAAAGAACGACGCTCTCTTCTCTCCGGATTTTGTTGATTCCAAACTTAATGTCCGAAAGCATCTTGAACTTTTTTGTGATAATTAAATATCATGCTTTAAACTTCATAGACTGCTAAAATGTGAAAAGCCGCACGCCTACCCAACGTTGGGTGACTCATTTCATTTTAATGAGAAATAATTTTGTTAAATGAAAAAATGACTACTGGCAAGGATTCCCCATTTTCGTGTCGGAGACAAAGCTGGTAGCGATTTTAAGTCCCCTTCTTTCTGAGCATATTTTTTCGGACTCATCAAAAGCTACCATATCTAAGATATTACGACCTTAATTTTTAGTTTAAAATAATACAGATGTAGTTATATTTACTTAAATAAAATATAAGATTTGTAAAATTTTAGAGAATTGCAGAAAATATCTCATTACACTGTAGAAAACATTGAAGAATATTTTAAATTTTAACTTGAAATAAAGTTTCATTTGCAGTTCAGCCACTTATTGTAAATTGGTATTATTTCTTCCAGATGTTTTCCTTTTTGAATGTGTTCGTGTTGGTTCCTTTTCCCTCTTCTAGAAATAAATTACTTATCTTTTTATTTTCGTTTGTATTTATTTCAACTTATCCTACTGATCAAATTTTTTCTATAATTAAATTAATGTTAATCTTCTTCAATATATTTGTTTACCTGACGTTATTTCCCCCATTTCTGTTTCCTCTTTTTTACTGCTTATTTTACTACTTTAAATTAATTATTTGTTCCATATTCTTTTGAAAATACCTCTAACCATGGGTGGATTTAGGTGGTGGACCCTGGGGGGGCACACTGGAAACCTTGGGGGGGGGCAAGATGTCCCCGATGACTTTGGAAACATGATATTCCATTATAAAAACGGAATTTCTTGAAAAAAATTGGGGGGGCATTGCCCCCCCATGAGCCCACTTAAATCCACCCATGCTTCTAACTGAAGAATCCTTATTGATGCAAAAAGTGAAAAACACCAAAAAAAGTTCAAAAAAACTTTTTTAATTGAATAATTAGAAGATTTTACGAGTTTGCTGGAAAGCTAACTTTACAGGTAGTTCTTCAACCTTACCTGACAAAAATGTTGACATTTCGCTCTAGAAATTTTAGTAAAAAAAGTTAAGGGGATCTAACTTCAAGCCAATAAAATTTACTATGAAATGAGACAGGAACCATATTTTTAGGACGAATAGTTCCGATTTTATGGTCGAAAAACTACGTTTTTTGGGGGGTTTTCTGAACTTTGACCTCAATGAGGCGGGTCTTAATATTATCCGATTGAGCTTAAACTTTGCCAATCTTATTTTCCAGACCATTGTCACATTTTAGGGGGTTGCCACCGAAGAAATTCGAAAGTTGATTTCTTGCGACCACCCTATTCCACAACCATTCTTTACTGGTAGGCCATAATTCATCAACGCAGGGGGGACAAAGCAAACATCTATGCCTCCTATAGAGCTTAAGCTTGAACTGGTAGATGGGGCACATTCGTACACCAAAAGATGGGGCAAATTCGGACAGTGCGAATGTGCCTCTTCTTTACCATTTTTGATTATGAAAGTATGTTTATAAGTGCAGTATATTTAATAACTATAAGTTTAATTGTTTTTTATTGTAATTGTTTCAAAATTTGGTGATAATAGAAAATAACATCTTAAAGAAAGCTTCAGTTTTAAGGAATTTAGACCCAGATTTAAACATTGAAGAAATAAATGTCCCTGATAATTGTTTAATACCAATTGACTTGGACTTAAGTGATTTTATTCCAGTAGAATTTACTACTAAAAAGAAAATTTTGTTTACATCAATATGCAATATACTCTTCATTACTACAATTGTTTTCCTCATCAAAAACTTAGATGTTCAATATTTTCTGAAGCTGTTTTCTTTTTGTAAAAAAAACTTCAATTTAGAGGAAAAATATGTAAAATTGATAAATATTTCGTTTAATTATCCTTACTTTAAAGTGCCATAAACTTTTTAGTTTGTAAAAATAATTACTGTATAATTTTTACATGTGTACGCATGTGCCCCACACGTGTGCGAAACTACCCCACCCATGGGGCACATTCGCACGAAATTTCTTGTTTTTTAGATTGATGATATAGGTTAGAAATTCTAGATGAATGCGACCAATTATCGTTCTAAAATATCGGGAAAGGTCTTAACTTTCATTTGAATCCGAGTTTGTTTCAATATCTCATCTAGATCCAGAGAAATATGCCGAAATGCACTTTTTGTGCGAATGTGCCCCACTCTCCCCTACAATAAAAGCTCTCATGAACACACCACTGAATAGATCTGCAAATATGCCGGGAATGTAAGCAGAGACTACAACCTCAATTGAAAATTTCTCGTACCGAACCCTTTATCCTTGAAATCTGAAATCAGATCCCCATTTGGCGGGTTTTAAATTTTTTTTAGGTTGCTTAATTTTTTTATTGAAAAGATTTCTCTTCTTCTTTTTATCACAAATGATGCCCGCGCCCGATGAGTTCGCAATGCCCGGAGTTTTGATTGCTGTAAAATACAATCGGGAAAGGGATTGTTACTCAATTTTAGAGAATGAGAGTTGGTTATAGGTATAGGGGTTGGGAAAAGTTTTAATTTTTCAAGATTTTAAGCAGACACTGTCACATTAAGGCTAAGTGCGCACTAGAGACTTCTGTCTCGGCGACTTAAAACACTAGTCACTCGAGAGAAATGCATTTCTATGAGGAAATTCTTGGCCTAGTGATCTTGGTCTCGTCGCCATGTGCGCGCACTCTAGCTTCTTGCAATAGCCAGGGAAGCAATTTTGTCTTTGTCACCGAGACAAAAGTCTCTAGTGCGCGCTTAGCCTAAATCTGAATTTTTCGCTGCTGCACCGGTGTTGGGGGCTTCCGTAGTTTTTCCGATGATTTCCTTAATCAGTAGTATAAAAACAACAACCGTAAAAACTACGGAGAATCCGTAGTACTTGGAGTCTCTATGCGTAAGAGATATCACTTTGATGTTGAGTTTTAGGGGAAGATCATAGAGTAGAGTTGTCTATATCATTCATCCCAACTATGAGCTTATCTACGGTCTCATTCGTCTAGCTGGACATGACTCCCTTATCCCATATAATACTAAGAACCCTTCTGCGACTTCTAAAAGTGCTCTCCTCATCCGCAGGGCCTGCAGGAAGAGTGCACCCGCAGACTGGACAAGATCCAGATCCTGCAGAGGAGCGTGCAGGTGCTGCAGGACCAACTGACCCAGAGTGCCCAGCATCACAGCAGCGTGTGCGTGGAGAAGGACAACTTGATCACGCAGCTGCAGCACTCACTCAAGGAGTCGGAGAGTACTGTGCAGGTATTAATCTCCATCTCATTCTGTATATTCTCTACTCTATACATTTTGAATAGGCAGCTGTAAATATCTCCTTCCCCCACCACCGAATTAGTAACCATGGCAACTATCAACTTTACAGCGACGAAGAAAGCTACGCGAAAAGCGTAACTATGGTTACGCCTCTATATAGCGAGTGGGAACGCACTATTTTTCAGCCGCCTATTCTAAATGAACAGAGAATAGGCGTACGGATTTAAGGGAGGAGATGAGAGGAAGAGGTAGGAAAAGGAAATGGAAAGAAGGGAAAAAGAGAGACAAGCGTAAATAAAAGTCATTTAGAAAATGTAATTTTTCTTCATCTTTTTTCTTCCTTTTCCCTTCTTGGTCTCTTGCTTTATTATCGCGGAAGTTATTGATAAGGCCAGGGCTGTCTTGGACACTTTTGGATCTATTTGATCAAATTGCACTGCTTGTTGGACCAAGACAACAACCTCTTCTTTAGCCCAAAAGGGTCACTTTCCTCAGATTTTTCAAACTTTTTCGTTCATCAAGTGCCTGTGCTGATTAAAAATGATTATAATTCAGCTTGAAAATAACTACAATTTTCTTGGTAGGAACCCCAGACCATCTTATCATCGTCTAAAAAATTCGCCAATTACAATTAAAAGACAATTACAAGGTTCAGATCGTGATCACAGGTTCAAAAACGTTGTTTCTTGTATACTGTTTATAAAACATGGGGAGTGCAAAAATAAAATTGATGGGGGAGATCTGGAGAGATCTTTATTAAAAGGTAAAATTTTGGCTATTTGCATCCAAAGGTAGGCAAAAAGTTCCCTTTGGAGCAATGCTGGATTTGCGCCTGACTCTACGGGATGCTAGCCATACCGACTTGTTGCTGCTACAGACCCAAACTTGGACCTACCTTCATTATGATTTAGGCAATTTAATTATAAAAATAATTGTACGCGACATTGAAATATCACTCATAGGGTCAGTTTAACATAAAGCCCCGTAAACGCCCTTGCTAAAACTGTAACAAGTGACAGTTGGACTCTAAGGCTTCTTGATAATATTTTTAAATTTCCAAATGTTAAATTGCAATATTTTTCAACTTTCATATTTTTAATTTAATTAAATTATGTTTTATTTAGTTCATTCAGAGGCCTCTTCCATACGCAACTGAATCTTCTTCTAACTACAGACCTAAATTTTTATTCCATATTCTTAAATATCGCACTAAAAACCCTTAGAAACTTAATTGCATTCACTTAGTCTTAGGACATCATATTAAAATGTTTTGAACCCTAAAAATTCAAAAAATCACTATTGGTTACAAAAAAAAATCTAGATTTTTCTGATCGTTAATTTAAGATGAAACTTAGGACTCCTAATTAAAAAAGCATGCTGCATCGCGTATGAAGATTGCCCTTAGAGAAAAATTTTTATTATAATTTTCGAGAATAAATCCCTTAATGTTTTTTGGGAGTTGATGCAGAATTAAAAGTCCCCCCGAATCCATTGCTTAAATATTCCAAATGGTTAAAATGAAATTACTGTAGAATAAATGTTTTTGGATTTAACAAGTGAAAGTTTCAAAATAGATTACCCAGCCTGAATAGTAATTAATTTTACTCTAAAGTCAATTATTAATTAATTAGAGAAAAACCGCTTTCAACCTACTTTTACTAATTACCCTCACTGAGGATTTTACATTTACTTATCAGCAAGTCAAAACTTAGACTAGAATGTTGAATTAACCAATTTCCCCAAAACTTCACAGTTCTTAAACTAAGAAAAATAATATTTTCGATACATTTATTTTGATTTAGGCACCTATATGTGAACCAATTTTATGGAAGCAGAAGAAGTTACTTAACATAATTATTCTGTTATGAATGTATGAATTACTATTATGCAAAGATATACGATTACTTACCACTTACCCCTTCCTATGGGGTAAGTGGAACTCCCAATTGATTTTTGAAAAAAAAAGGCCATTTAAGAAATATGTAAAGCCTTATTTTAGAAACTAATAATACATTTTTGTTTATGAATATATTCTTGAACGAAATAAGTTCAAATTAAACCATTTCAAAACTTTTCTAAACTTAAGAACTGGCTATTCCTCCGCAGAGTTTGATGAGCGAGAAGTCTCAGGTGGCGATGGAAGGGGAGTCGACCATCCAGGAGCTGCAGGAGGTGATCCGGCAAAAGGAACTGAGGCTGAAGCGCGTGCAGGGGCAGTTGGAGGAGGCACTCGACACCAAGGAGACGGAACTGAGGCAGCTCAGGGACGCCCTCGACTGCCGACAGAGGGACCTGGACGCCAAGCAGAGGGACCTCGAGGAGGCCAACGAGGAGCTCTTTAGGTAGGCTTGTTTAGAATAGGCGTATTGTATCAAGCTCACAATCTCCACTTTGTAGGTTGATAATATCAAGGTCTCCTCCTCAGGTTAAAAGCTCCAATTTTAGAATAAGTGTATCAAGGTCACTTTAAGCCCAGAAACCCCATTTTGTGTTGTTGTTACTTATCCCCTTAGTTTAGGCACCCCTAAACCAAGTCCAATAGATCAGTGGTCCCCAACCTTTTTACCACCACAGACCGGTCAACGTTTGATAATTTTACTGCGGCCTGCTGGGGGGGGTTGATTGTTTACATTGCAGGTTATTTTGATTTATTAATTTTAATTTAATTGTATTTAAACATGCTTTCAAAATAAAATACACTTACACCAAAAAATAAATATAAAGTGATTGATAATTAATTTCATTCATTAATTTGGAGTATAAAACTAGGAATTTAAAGGCCAGCGGCCGGCCCGGTACCATTTGACCCAAGGACCAGGGATTGGAGAGCACTGAAATAGATCATTTCGCATTAGCAGATCAAATTCGGTCTCTTCCTCTATTATCAGTTGCCCCAATACATTCTAGGATGTGAGAGGGAGACGCGATGGTGTTACAGTGGCAAAGGACATAAGTATTTTCCTTCTCCCTGAATTTCAAGCTCTTTATAAGGCTTGTCCTTAGTCTGGATAGAGCCGTTTGGGCAAATCTTGGGAAGGAGCTACCCCCCTTTTGTAGGTTAAGAATATGCGTATCATATCAAGATCACGTCTTCTTGAACTCTATTTTTTATGTACAGTAGATGCGTAACAAGGTCTCGTCTTCAGGTCAGAAGCCCCCTTTTAGTATATTTAGAATAGGCGTATCATATCAAGTTCTCGTCTTCCGGTCAAAAGCTCCATTCTGTATGTTAAGAACATGTGAATTAAGGTCTCGCCTTCAGGTCAGAAGGCCCTTTTAGTAACTTAGAATAGGCGTATCAAGGTCATGTCTTCAGGTCAAAACCCCTCTTTTTTGTATATTTGGAGTTTTGTAAGTGTATCAAAATCCCTTTTTCTCCATTCTGTGTAGTTAGAATAGGCGTATCAAGGTCACGTCTTTGGGTCATATGCTCTTATAAGGGAACGTACCCATACAACGTGACCCATTTTTTATCATTTTTGTCCCCCCTCCCCCCCTTGGTGACCATCCGTAGTATATGCCAAGACCCCCCTCCCCCTCTAGTTTTCACGCAGTAATTCATAAATACGGTTTGCTATCATTTTTTGAAAACAGAAAGTTTAAAATAATTAATTTTGCTTAATTTGTCTAATTTTAATAATTGATTTGGCTTAATTAGTCTTAATATGGCAAATTTCAATAATTAATTTGGCTTAAGTTTGTCGTATTGACTAGAGGAAATTGACTACGTGACGAAACCCTAAGCCCCCCCGTGACCGAGCGTGGTATTTTGAAGACCCCCCTCCCTCCCCTGAATGGGTCACGTAGTATGGGTACGTTTCCTAATGCACTTTTCAAAAATTTGGAGTGAAAATTTTATTAGTCATATTTGCCTTTATTAAAATCCTAACCCTATTGTATAAGATGTTTCAACAAGTCCACCTAAACTATGGTCAGCCAGACTCTGCGCGAGTAGATAAAAAATGCGCAAGAACCTCTACAACATGCAGTTTTCGAGAAAATTGCTAAAGAAAACCTAGATAAAAATATTCACTACGCATGTATTGCATACGTGCCCTGTGTAATGAAATAAATATGCTTTTATCTATATATATATAATCCAAATACGGGTCATTCATTCATTCATAACACTCATCACGAAATCTCCAAAACTGCCGGACCGATTGGCTTGAAATTTGACAGAGACCTTCCTTTCAGCCATTAGACGCGCACTAAGAAACGATTTTAAAATCGAACGACTCCTTCCCTGCTTTTCGGCGCTTTTTCGACTCCGTTTTACCCATTGAAATAACATTACACATTGTTGAAATGCATAAAATCCAGGGTTTACTTCTTATCTGAAGGCGACGTCTTGCCTCACTTGATAAATATTATTTAAAAACATTGTATAACTTACAACGGAGTTCAAGACGAAAAACAGCGTAAATTTCTAATTAAAAGTTAAAACAGTGATTAAAAAACTAAAATAAATTGAAATAATTAATTTTGAAACATTAATTACGTTATTTTAATATTATAAAAATAAATATAAACCGTGTTGGTTCACTAGACTTATACATTCACTAGATTTTTTATTATTGTTAGCAATTAGCTTTTACTTTTTCAAAGTAGCTTTTAAAGAAGTTGGTTATCATAATAAAATTCCCTCTGAATTACTCATCGGGATTATTTTCGGATGGTTAGAAGATTTTTTAAATAGTCTGAGATGGCTATAATAATTTGTTTTGTTTTAAGCTTTATTTATTATATTGCTGTATTTATTGAATTGATAAATGTGCAACATCGGAACTGATTGGGTTTGGATAGATATCAGTTACAGGGATGAAAAAAGGCATCGGGAATACCGGTATGAAAAGTTACCGGGAACACCGGGATATGAAATGTATAGGAAAATTAATGGGAACAACGGAATAATGGAAATTATCGGGTATATACCAGGATATGAAAATTACCAGGAACGCCGGGTTATGAAAATTATTGGGAACACCGGGATATGGAAATTACCGGGACAACCGGGATATAAAAATCATTTGGACCACCGGGATATGGAAATTACTGGGAACACTGAGTATGAAAATTATCGGGAACACAGGGATATGAAAATTACCGAGAACACCGGGATATGAAAATTATCGGGAACAACGGGTATGAAAATTATCGGGAACACCGGGATAGGAAAATTATTGGGAACACCGGGATAGGAAAATTATTGGGAACACCGGGATAGGAAAATTATTGGGAACACCGGGATATGGAAATTACAGGGACAACCGGGATATAAAAATCATTGGGACCACCGGGATATGGAAATTACTGGGAACACTGAGTATGAAAATTATCGGGAACACAGGGATATGAAAATTACCGGGAACACAGGGATATGAAAATTACCGGGAACACCGGGATATGAAAATTATCGGGAACAACGGGTATGAAAACTATCGGGAACACCGGGATAGGAAAATTATTGGGAACACCGGGATAGGAAAATTATTGGGAACACCGGGATAGGAAAATTATTGGGAACACCGGGGTATGAAAATTATCGGGAACACGGGAATATGAAAAAATACTGGGGACACACTGGAGAGATTGGTGATTGCTGATACGAAAATTCAGACACGTAACTTGATAGAACTTAAAAAAGGAATTAATACCCTGCACCCGTGCAAGGCCGGGCAAATCAGCTAGTCGGATATAAAGTCACATTTTCCGATAAATAAAGGTAGTCTTAATGATATAGTTCTTTGCGAAAATTTTACTGACTCTATGTGAGGTATCTTTCTCTTCAGAGTTTGGGCGGACTTCAGGAAACATTGAATTGGTTTACTTTAAATATTATCTAGCGTCGAAAATTATCTTTTTAAAAGAGTAAAACCAATGTTCATCAAGAAGAAAAAAAAAGTAAAACAAGTCACTGACAAAAAAAAACAAGACAGTAATTGTGAACGCAACTTCTTTTCCATGAATAAGAGTGCCTCATGAGGGCATAACATAATTCCAATAAATAACCCCCTTCGGGGCAACTGTTCGAGCTTATTGCTCCTTTTTTCAAAGAGAGTCAAAAGAAAACCCGTATCTCGATGGTTTAACTTTAAATATTTAAAAATTTTATAGCTATAAAACTACATCTTGGAAATCCCTTCTAAATTCTTTTTCGGATAATATTTTTATTCAGAGCTGAAGTTAAGGGTCCTATAAATTTATAAGCAGACATTCTCGATGGGGCTAACCCTAAACAATAATTCGTATATTCTAATTCAATGGGTGATGTTTAAGATGATAGAAAGGGGAAGGGGTTTTTACGTATTTTCAAAGGATATAATAACAGTAAAACACGAACAGCATTAGAGTTAGAGTGTTTAACTTTTAGTTCAGGAATCATAATTCCCATTTAGGGCTTTGTCGTAGAAATAAATGGGGTTACGTGGGGTAAAATGGGTAAGTTTCCATTAGTAATAAATGAATATTTAACTTAACAACTTAGGTTAACTCAATTTTGATCCTCCTTTTTTACCCAACAATGAGATATATTACAAGGAGTGGTAACATTCATAAAGTGAAAGAAAATGTTAAATGAATGTTGCAAATTACCAACTACATTTATAAAGATGAAAATATTTTTGGAATATAAAAATTTATTAGATGGAATATTATTCTTGATGCAACATCCCACACACGTTGTATAAATTATTATAGTACAGTCGACTCCCCTTAATGTGATCACGGTTAATGTTATCAATCGGATAATGTTATCGAAATTGACTGGTCCCGATCACTCCTATTTAATTTAACGCAATTTGTATCGTTTTATGTGATCATTATATCGTTTAATGTTATCAAAATTTGGAAGAAATCCCAAAAAAACCTTTTTTTTTCGTTTGGAGGCCAATTTCACCTCATAAACATACACAATGAGTGATTAATTTAGTAATGTTATTTGATCCGCTTTTAGATTTTTGTTCAAAAATGTTTATTGAAAATCGTTTTTAATACTTAAATATGGACTACACCAGTCGTGATTATAATGCAAACACTCGTGTTACAGAGTGTTTTTTCCACTTTATTGTATAGAACCGCTTATTATTATCAATTGGATATTGTTATCATTTTGATCTTTTACATATGTGATCACATTAAGCGGAGTCGACTGTACATCTTTTTTAAATACTTTACTTATTTTTTGCTTTACTTATGATTTTATTTCTTAATGTAATTCATTTAAAACGTTTGAATGAGCGAATGAATTTAAGTATAGTAATACAAATACGAGCATATCTCATTAATTTTTTAATGTGATAGAACAAACTAATTTAAAATTCCTTGATGAACAGTAATTGATGTACATGTAAAATTGAAAATTTTATGTTACCTTCTTCAATAAATCTAAATTGTGGGTTCATTTTTTATCCTAAACCAGTTTTTCATTGATTCCTTCCTGCTAAAGCATTCACGCAGGCTATCTGGGATGCTAATTTCGGAAATCCAAGAACAGTCGAAAGACTAAAGATTCACTAATCAGAGACTTAATCAACCAAGAGAAGATTGAATTTGGGTACTCATGCATACTAATGAACTTACTATCCCCGATATTGCTTTTAAGTAGAAAACAATCTTACCTGTAGGGTGTCTTCAGAAATGTTTTTCTCGGAATGAGGGTAATGCAGGGAAATATATTATAGATTTGATATTTTTTCATATAAAATCAATTAGTTTCTACCTTCATAACGATTTACTATCATGTATTTAAAGTGTAATGCAAAATGAGAATATAATGGTATGAAGAAGAGAATATATGAAAGGAGAATTTAATTTATGTTTTCTGGAAAACCACCATCGACTGTAAAATTATATTGCAGGAACATTCAACTACATAACATTTTACATCGACTACTTTAATGAAAGATTAATGATTAGAGAAATATAAAAGGAGGTCATTTAATAATTTAAATAAGAGGGATAAATCTCAACATTTTTACAAACTGTGTTAAACGGAATTGGTTAGCTTCAGAACAATTACCAAGTATACTTACCTAACTATGCTTACCTATCTTGATGGTTTAACTTTAAATATTTAAAATTTTATAGCTATAAAACTACATCTTGGAAATCATTTCTAAATTCTTTTTCGGATAATATTTTTATTCAGAGCTGAAGTTAAGGGTACTATAAATTTATAAGCAGACATTCTCGATGGGGCTAACCCTAAACAAAAATTCGTATTTTCTTATTCAATGGGTGATGTTCAAGATGATTGAAAGGGGAAGGGATTTTTACGTATTTTTAAAGGATATAATAACAGTAAAACACGAACAGCATTAGAGTTAGAGTGTTTAACTTTTAGTTCACGAATTATGATTCCCATTTATGGTTTTGTCGTAGAAATAAATGGGGTTACGTGGGGTAAAATGGGTAAGTTTCCATTAGTAATAAATGAATATTTAACTTAACAACTTAGGTAAACTCAAGTTGGATCCTCCTTTTTTACCCAACAATGAGATATATTACAAGGAGGTAACATTCATAAAGTGAAAGAAAATGTTAAAGGAATGTTGCAAATTACCAGATTACTAACAACATTCTTAATAAGCATAAGAAAATAGTTACATTAATTTAAAATCCTGTTATTCTGAGCGCATTTTATTAAAATTTCAGAAACAATTGCTTAAAAATAAGTACTTACATTTCCCCCAAAAATCAAACAGCTTCCAACATCCTCTCCGATGATTTCAAATGATGACTCCGTTTATCTGGAATCTGTCGGATAAGTGGTTAATATAATTTAGGATAAGTCCCGTTGGCAAGGCATAATTAAATTACTCAGGAATCCACCTAAATACTCCGAGTGAAATTATTACACGGAAGATAATTACACCCATATGCAAATGAAGACAAGCTCCCCAAAAACGGAAACAGCCTTGATATTTATTAGTTCATTGCCTAGAATTCCCATTGTGTGTAGCATTTAGGAAGAGATCCTTTTTTTACTATGTATGCGTTATGTTCGTATATAAATAGGGATAACAGCGTTTTATTAACCACTAATGTTCTTTCTTTGTCCTTGGTAAATAATTACTACATTATTATCACTTGTAATTAATCAGATTAGTTCATAAGGCGGTGTTTCTATAAATAGTTAAAGAGTGAAACCGTTTCTAACAAGTACTGGTAGGGGAAGCGTTTAATGAGTTGTAGAGTAGCTAAGGTAAAATTTTACGCTTAAGTGAGCTCGGATATAAAGATAACCTGGTAATAGAGATTATTAATAGTACATGTATGGCACCTGGAACGTACGATAAAATTTATTATTACAAGCAAAACTTGGATTTAATGAACTATAAGTTCTGGAATAACGCGCTTTCTTCTGTCTAAATGATTTATTTGCTGCTTTACGATAATTTTATACAAATTGTAATAATAAAATTTTCAAGAGAAAAGTTAATACGTTTTATAAATTTATTTTACTGTTTTTTTATAATTAGTTCTAGAAATTTACGTAAATATAAGTTTTAAAACTTGTTTATAATAAAGACTCTTATTTAGGAAAGAAAAGGTAGCAGTCCCCCCCATGCTGGCTATAAAAAGCTTCAGCTGAAATGTGTTTACTATACTAAAAACTTAAAAAAATGTTTCTTAAATAAACACGAATGAGTGTGTATAAAAGGATTTTCCCTTGCACATAAACAAATTGAACGAAAAACAAATTAAGCGCTACAACGAATAGTTCTAGTGTAGTTTAAGCTGGAAAACTTGTAAATTCACGTCAAAAGCTTGAGAGAAATCGATTTAAATTTTTTACAAATCACAAAAACGTGTTCAGTTCTATTATTACACAGAACTAGATCCTTTTCAATTCCGTTTCAAATAAATTTTACTGCAAAATTCAAATATTTTTTGAATCTCTTCGGGAAATAGAGTCGAAGATAAATATTTACATTTCATTTCTTGTCCTTACTCTGATTTTCTCTTAGTAAAATGTGTTGTAATTGGAACTGGGATAAGCCGAAATCCCAGATCACTCCCAGCCACATAAAATATGAGGTAAAAACAGACGAATACCTAGGGGAAAAGGAGTAAATTGAACCAATTTCAATTTTAGGAATTTTTTTTAAGATTCAATTTCGAACACGATGTCTGTGTTAAAGGGATGATTTAATCTCCGAGTATTTCAGTGACTACCAAATCCCGTATTGGTTAACGGCTTGTTTTCTTCTTGTCTAGGAAAATTATATATATTTTTCCCCAACTTTATCTCTAGAAAAAAAGTTTGTCAGATATGGTATTGATGCTGTATGTAATTACATTTATCCTATTATTATTTAATGTGAGGAAACGGGTTCGAAAAATAGTATTGTAAAAGTAAATAAAAATGTGGTTGATATCTGGATGAAAATATGTTCTCTGAATAGTGCTCTTAAATTTAAATAAAAAAAACACTTAAAGAACTCATTTTCTGCCTCCGTAATTTTTTTAAACACTTCACTCACTAATTTAGAACAAATTTCTGGATCGCAACAGTTTTCAGATATTTTCAGTACACTATCGCTAAGTGTTGTTGATTTGAGGGCGAAATAGTGCTCTTAAATGCGCTGTGATCCATTTACAGTTTGCAGTACATTAATCGGAACTTCGCTTAAACGGCTTAAACCTACTCCAAATGTATCCGATTAAGAAAGAGGGAGACTTTACTTTACAACACCTTTACTTTAAAGCTTGTCTTTCATCGGAAGGCTGCTGAGTATTGCGAAATCTTGTGTTGTAAAAGGCATGTTTAAGGGATGCATTTGCACTAACCGCCTAACGAGAAAAGACAGACTAACAGCGATATTCACCATAAACCTAACCTAAGGTTAACCTGGAATTGAAACGTCTAATTGGTTGTTGAAAAAGGGAAAACGTTTTAAGAGCCAATCAGATTTGTTGAAAAAACTTGGTTCCTAGTTAACCTTAGGTCAAGTTAGTGGTGAATACAGCCGTAAGACTATACCTGAGTCGTTTACCCTCTGTGTAAGAAACCCTTTACTTTCGTCACCATAATATCAAACACTACTAACATGACTAAAGATGAGGCGCCTGTTGTAGCAACCTGCTTGGTGCCACATCAGACCACCCCCGAGATTGTCATTGAATCCTATGGAAAATTTGGAGTGGATGGACTGCAAGGATTAACAACGCCCTCACTGGCAGAAAATATGGAACGTTACATAATGAAGTAGTGTAAAGAAAGAGACGTAACATCTCGACACAAAGGGAGCTCCCACCACCTAGACTCGGATGGGAGCTCCCTCCGATTCTATGAGGGACCTTCCTCCGTGTCGCGGTGTAACGTCTCTCGATGATATGGTGGCAATTTCTTTCCCCCACTTTATTGTGTAACGTTCCATATTTTTGCGACAGTGTTGCAAGCAACTCTTAGCAACACCAATTTCGCCAATAACACAATCGGAACTGACCGACTATTAAGCTGTGTGATTTTTCGGAGATGGTAGTTTTTGATTCTTAGGTGACCGATCAACCCACCGTATTCAGAAACCCTTTCTACCACCTCGCAGGAGCCAGATGGAAGGCGAGTCGCTGAAGATGGAGCTGAACCAGGAGAAGTGCAGCCTCAACAAGATGTCCGAGGAGATCAACTCGCTGGTGGACAAGCTGACGACGGCCGTGGAGGAGATGGAGGCCACCAAGGCGGAGTACCAAAAGAAGGACGAGCGCCTCAGACACGCCCAGCTCAAGATCCAGGAGCTCTACGTTATGTTCCTCAGCGACCAGGACATCATGGAGAAGCTGAGTCAGGTCTACAGAACCAGGAGGGAGGTATGCACCGCTTTTTGGCTCATTAATAACCGCAATTGACTGAATCTGATAAGTCATACAATACAGGGTGTTTCAGAACGCTTTGTGAAAAATGATGGAATGGATAGAAGGAGACCTGACAAGAATATTTCGATTAGGAATGGGGGTAGGGGTGGATAGGACGTACAAGGGTGTTGCAAAAGGGGATTTTCAGAAAGTCCATTTAAACAAACAAAACAAATTTAAGTGGGAAATATTCATTGCATTTGGTACAGCAATATGCCAGCTACTTTCACCATTAATTTAATTTGAAATGCTTGTCGAATCGTGGGATGAGTTTTAGAAAAATTCAATATTGAGGGTTCAGCCAAAGATAGCGTTCCAGGGAAACATCTGCAATTGATCATCTCCATACACTGGGATCTGTTTGATCATTCACACTCAAGTATTCATCTTTCTGCAAGTGACTTTCACTTGTATTTGCACCTATACTCTGTCCATTTAAAATAGGCGCGGCTGAGACGTAATGTAGTAGAAACAGATACTAATGTAATTATCATCGTAAAAATTTTCTCGTGCTATGACAAAGGTAGCCTAAACAGAACTAGTTAAAATAATATAAAAGAATCGGTCACTGAAGTTGCGTGATGAGCGTTATTAGGTGTTGTTAAGCGTTTTTGATAATGTTTCAGCCGCCTATTCTAAATGAACAGACAGTAAAAAACTCCTGTACGTATGATCAAAGGTATGCCACCAGACAAATGGAACTCATGAAGGTGTATAGAATGGTGAATGGAACACAGGCGAAGCATTTCCGCTTCCCTTCTTATTCAAAAATGTTATAGTACTTTTTGATCATCAAATTATGACTTCAATAGACAATCAATAAATTGTAGAAGGATATCTATTGGAAATCATTAACACACTTGTTTACAGCACTTATTTAAAAAATTAAATAACTTCCAAACTACTTCTAGTAATAGATTTTTAAAGAAACAACTATCTCAGAGAAATGAATGTTATTTTTATGTTTGATTGGGAGAAGGATAAGAGTTTTTCTTTTGAATATAGTTCCACACAGTTTTTCAAAATTCTTTAGAAAACACAAGAAGAAATCTTTTGATATAAATTAAGCAGAGCATCGCAACAGATTCTAAATACGGCTTTGCCACTTTTGTAATCTTGTTTAGATTTTCAGGATGCACTCACTAACTTTCCGAATTTCCATCAGTTCACAGGCAGGAGAGTTTTATCCGAAGAAGATGTGATAGAGAAGGTTCTACACCCCAGGACTAAGCGGCATTACTTTAGGAATGAGAACAAAGGAAAGTACGGAGTTTCTAATCAACAGGTGAGAAGTTTATTCAAGTAAATAATTCATTTATGTTTTTTTTCTATTTTAATACCATGGAACTTCATGAATGAAACAGAAATGTGTATATTTTCTTATAGAAGGTACCATTACCGTCAATTGAAATCTACAAATTCTGGTTTTAACCTGTTATTAGTATTTCTATTATTATTCTTCTAATGATTCCCAAACAAAAAATATATCAATGAAAGGTAAAAATGTAGGAAGGGGATATTCGGTTGTTTAAACTAAATTGTGTTTACTAAAGAATAATTTTTGGGTCATGATTTTTTAGAATGTTTTTCCATGACCAGGCATTTTGGAAATGCTTTGTGAGCTTTTGCTAGGAATTGTGATTTTTCAGTTAAACATATATGGTTGGTGGGGTAATTGGGAACAAAATTCGCTACTTTAACTTCTATCATTATCACTGCAAACGAGTAAAAGCATTTAAATTTTCTTTCTGCATACGCTTTTCACTTCCTAACGTGTCAAAGATAAAAATTGAGCTTTTTAAAAGGATCAGGTTTTTACGTTCACAATTACCCCCATGGATTCCTAATTCTCCCATAGGTAGGGGGTAATTGGGAATGGCTAAAATTTTTGACCAAAACCTTCAGTAACGAACCAAAACCTTCAGTAACAATGATTTTCAATGCCTTTTACGCCTCTTACATTTTGAGATTTACAGCAGCCGGTTCCCAATTACCACAATCTAAGTGCAGCATTAGATGCGTTGGGAAAAATGTTTTGGGGACTCCAAACTCCTTAGCAGCTGAGGTGTGGGACAATTTGTGAGTTAGAATATCTAAGACAGCTGAGGTCACATTATCGACTATGCATAAGTAATTTTGGGGTATCTTGGATCATTACAACAATAAACATTTTCTTAAGGGCTTGTTCCCATTTACCCCTGATTCCCAATTACCCCATCTAGCCCTAAACATCTTCCCAAAGAGTTTCAATTATACTTTTTCCTTTTAAATTCACAAATGTAAAAAAGAAGTCTACTTTGGGGTTAAGACGTAATTCGTTTGTCCTCAGATTCACAAGCAACAATTGGCAGAACTGCAGCAACAAGTAAACGACTCCCAGGCCGTGTGCAGTATTCTCCAAGAACAGCTGAAAGAAGTCACGGATTTCCTAGACCAGCTACTTCACATTGACATCTCTCCTAAAAACTTACCTGCTTTGTCCCTCATAAAGCATTACGGAAAGCATTTGAAAAATCCTGCCGACGATATATGTGAGTAGTATTAAATTATTGTTGAAGCATAACTTTTTTTATTTACATAAATTTTCTATTGACATTTTCTTATTCCCTTTTTCATCATACCATAATAAGTTTAGGACATTTAGATTAATAAAAGATATTCCTCAAAAACCGACACCCTTATTAAGATCTAAAAATGGAGATAGCATAGCCTATTGATTTTAACTTTCATATAAATTGTGAGGTAATAAGGATATTAAAAACTATCATAGAGCTTCTGCCATTTCCTCAAGAAACTCGATTTTCACAGCTACCTAAAATTCACCCCTTTCTGTGACCATATTCTTCCTTTACCCCAGCCTTAACTAAAGCATTTCATAAAATGTTATAAAGGAATCTTAGTAATAAAAACTAGTACCTTTTTTGAGTACATTTTCCAGATATTTTTTTATTTTTTAATGAGGGGAGAGTTTTTCTCAATGGACTTTTTTCATATTTCTCGGGATTTTACTAAAATTTAGGTTCTATTGTTTACACGACTTCAGCTAACTTGGTAATGCTAAGTGAATATTTATTTACAATTTATCAAATTGTAATACCTCTGCTTAAGAAAAGAATAGAGTTAGGAAATTTCCATCCAAGTTCAATTTATATAAAGTTAGTATAAAAAGTAGAAAATGTCGTTTTAAAAATGTGAACATTCTTTTCAAGCAAATTCAATTGCCCCAAAAATTTATTTACTTACTTGGAATCCAAATATACTACGTGAATTGAATCAAAATCCTCACATCGAACTCCCAGAAATGATTTCCGACACTAAACAAAAAAATCAGATCAGCGAATGATATTAAATTCCACGACTTATTCACAATAAAGCCCTGGATGAAGCTACGTTACATTCACAACAGTCCCAACTTGAAGATCATTTGGTTTATTTTTCTGTAATTTCTCAGTCGATGGCAAATAACTCATTTTTATGTTGCCATACTTCGCAACTAATGAAACTCTGAAAATTATCTCTGTAGCAAAAGAAAGAATAGCTCCAGACGGAGTGTCATCTAACAGCCAGCTCGACATGGAGTTTTCCAGACAGGGGACTCTAGACGATGATCAAACGTAAGTCCTCAAACAAGTATCTCATTACAATGTAAGTTACAAATGAGCAGGTTGCTCTGAATGACAGTGAAGTAAGTCCGCCGAGATTATTTTCCAATAATTAAAGGTTTTCTGCAGTGGCGCTAGTGTTGTTACTAAAAACAGACCCTTTTGATGCAGCCCAATTATTGTAGTTTTGGCGTATTAGACAACTAAATACCAAACGGGATAAAAGATTTAAAGCAGTGGTCCCCAGCTCGTAGTTGTCTGCGTTCTACCCTTATCTTCTATGCATCTATCCCATAAAACCTATCAAACATGCGATTCCTCTGTCAATTTGGTTGGCAAAATTAAAATCCAACACATCGATTTCCAATATTAAAATTCCGCTTTAAAATTTCTTAACGATATTCAATCATTTCATTTTTACTGAAAACTCTGGCGTTAATATTAGTATTGCTTAGTAATAAATTTTAAGTAAAATCGACAATAAAAGACGAAATCGCGAAGTAATATTAAAAACCCCAGATTATATTTAACTAAAAAATCTATGGACCTCCTCTACTTTAAATAAAGGAAAAATGTGTGAGGTACCCTCGAAAATTTTTTAAATATTTTAATCTATTTCATTGTCGGGGAAATCACACGTGTGAACCTTACATTTAATTTTGCCACCACTATACACTATACAGTTCGTACAACTTTTGAACGCATATAAAATCAACAATTCAAGAATTTTTGAATGCTACTCAAAATTTTTGCTTAAAATTAAGTATTGACGCTTGTTATATATTCTAATATTGATACTACTATTATACTATATTTTAATCTATATTATTTTATTTACTATATTATTCTAATTTACTATTGTACTACTATACTATTTTAATTCCACCATTGTGACATTTTATGTGTGCTGCTGATGAACCCTTTTTTTAATCGGTGGTCTGTGTTGGAGCCTCGTAGCACAAAAATTTTACAAAAAAAATAGAAATTTGTGCGCATTGAATAAGAAAGGATTATAATATTATATATCCGGGACGATGACTTTTTCTGCTGTTAAATTTATAGGGATAAAATTCACCACTAATTTTTTAACATTAATAATATCCACCAATTAATACTTTTCGCTACTATAAATATTAAAATTGAAATCATGGACACTGAAAAAAAACATTGAAAATTTTTAGCAAAATCACTATCCCTAGTGTGATAAAAACATCAAATTTTGTAATTTTGGACTTGGACCAATGTCATTCTAAAGTAACTCAAATAAAAGCCAACACGTGTGGATCGATATTTCTATTACCAATCTCATCGCAATTGAAATAATGAGTTCAATTAGCTTTTAGTGACTTCTCAAGAAACAGCAAGAGACGCTCCTTGGAAGTCAAACGAATTTAATTCAAATGGTTTTCTTGGAAAGGAGGGGCTTTATAAATAAATATGAAAGAAAATCGAGTTAGAGCCTCTCCTAAGAGTAATTGAAAATTTCTTTCATTGTACTAGCTTCATGATTTGGTATTTAGTAGTGGAAACGTTTTATTTAATTAAAGGGTTTTGTGTTGAAAGGAGATCTTAATAGATGGAGGCATAATTGAAGAGGAAGAAAAGTCTGGGGAGTAAATATATTCACGGAATTATTGAATTAACCATTGTTTTCAACTTTGTCTCGTAGAGAAAAGTTTTATAGAAATTCCATTACATTTTTCCCATTGAAAAGGAAGTAAATTATTTTATTGGGGAAAATTCGGAATAATAATTTTAAAAACGCTTAATGGAAAGAGTAGATTATTTGTTTTTAAAAAAAGGTTTATTAGTTATGAAGCATTTTCTTTGTACTAACCAGATGCAGGTTTTGCAGCGAGACCTCGGGTAGTAGCACCATAGCACCCTTTACTATAAAATAGCCTAATATATTAGAATATCCAAAAGTAGTTTTAGGAGCTTGAACCCCCTATAGCTCGATCCATACCCCCACTTTTTTCTCACAGTTCTTCTGATGAAACGACTTACCTTTCAAACGGTGCGTTTGATTTTGACTTTTTAAAAATGTTGGTTTGGAATATTTGCCCCACAACCAAAAAGCACTCCATTTGTATTGAAAGATAAGCCTTGTCTTTTCGAAATAATGAAAAGTAGACAAGTCTACCAAACAGAAAACTGCATTTATGTTAAAACTGCTGCTGTCTTATTTAAATGTTATTTTGAGAAACAACCTTATTCCTCTAAAAAATAGGATGCATAAGTTATCAAGTTCTTTATTTATATAACCTATTTCTTTGAGTGACGAGTTAATAAGGAACTTATTTAAATTGCAAGTTAAGCCTGGGTCAATATCAAGTGATCCAGAAAAAACAGAAATGGTCGCTCGACCATTTTAGAATCAAATAATTTTTTGAGGGTTGATTCTTATATCATTGGAGAGTCCAAAAACACTATCTTTAATTTTTTATCTTTATTTGATTTTTATGGCAGCCATTAAAAAATTCTGATTTTTACGTTTGTAAGGGTTTCTATTAACTTTCGTTACTCCTAACTAGTTTAACTTAAATTCATGCTACAAAATCCATTGCACTAAGAAAGATACTTCCTTCATAATGTACGGTACAATTGTTTGGAGAATCGTGTCTCAGATATAGAAAAACCGCCTAAAAGTAGAACTTTAAAAATGATGATTTTTCAATTTTCGAAGGAGTAGTATTCCCAAAAGATCTATATTTTCCCAATGTTTTTTTGGACAATGTGTAGCCTACTTACTGGACTATATTCTGAAAAAAATTCAACCCTGGTATTTTGTTCTTTTTTGTAGTTATAGGCCTCCAAATTTGGAAAATTTCAAAGAATTCCAAACTTTGACCCTCAAACTTTGACCTACCTTTTCTCTGTTCGAACAAAGTTTAAAAATATGAAATTTTTACAGGTAAAGACTCATTAGGATATCATCCAACTGTAAAAATTTTATTTTTGGTATTTGCTTCCAAGTGGAGTTATGAACCTTCAAAATCTGATGATTTCAAAAAAAATCCTTACTTTGACCCTCTATATCTCTGGTGGAACAAAGTTTAAATGTTTGAAAATTTCACAGGTTACGCCTCACTTACGTATTATCCTCCTGTAAAAATTTTATCTTTGGTATTTACTTCTATGTCAAGTTACAGGACCATAAAAACGTTATGTTTGAAGAACATTAAACTGAAGAATGAGGGTATCGTTACAACAATGGATTTTATCATGTTCCCCCAACTAAGAGTTTTTACGGTCCTGTAAACTTAGTTTCACCCGAGATATAGGGAGTCAAAGTAAGGATTTTTTTAAATTATCAGATTTTGAAGGTTCACAACTCCCCTTGAAAGCAAATACCAAAAGTGAAATTTTTACAGTTGGATGATACCCTAGTGAGGCTTTACCCGCAAAAATTTCAGATTTTTAACTTTGTTCCAACAGAGATATAGAGGGTCAAAGTTTGGATTTTTTCGAAATTTTCCAACTTTGGAGGCCTCTAATTACAAAAAAAAACAAAATACCAGAGTTTAATTTTTTTCAGAATATAGTCCAGTAAGTAAGCTACTAAGGTACGTCGAACCGCACTTATTTCAGCGGACCAAATCGTAATAGTGCGGAAAACTTGCCCACCCATAACAGTAACTTGTGTGTGAAATTTTAGCCCTATCAAATAATATCTTCTGTTCTGAACCTCGGCCTAAAGTTTTGAATTTTTACCAAAAATTTGCTATTTTGCAATTTTTCTAACGGTTCTGGGGACTTCTGATGCACAGATTTTTTTCAAGAGGTGTGGTTGAGGTCTAGGGGGATTATTTCGTGAACCCCATCCTTATTTTCACTTTTCCCCTTATGCGAGCGGGGGTTTTGTGGGCGAGCGCGCTGCTGGTAATGTTGGCTTTCCCTCCTAACGCCAACGCTGCGCCCGCCTTCGTAGCCCGTTTTGTGCATCAGAACCTCACATAAACCAATTATTTTCATGAAAGTGACCCATAAACCACCATCATTCCATCAGGTTCCATGTATTTATTATTATTTTTTTTAAATTTTTATTTACTTTAATTCCTATTTTAGAAACAAGTTTTTTTTACAATCTACTTTTTAACAAACTGAAACTGCCCGTAAAATGTCGATGGGAATGTATTCTGTCTAAATAATGCAGCTATAAAGTCAGATTTCATCTGAGGGAACCTCTTTCCTTTGTTTAAGAGGGGATCTGACGAAAACCTACCGAGCAAGAGCACCCCTCCTCGGTGGTACAGCTAGAAAAAATTCCGGAAGGTAATATTTATATTTCGGAGGGAATTTAAGTTAATTTATGTGTTTTCCTTTTTTAATCAAGTAAATATATCCCCCTATCCACCTTGATTTCACCCATGGCACCACACACCTTGCTGGAAGCTCTGGTAACTAACTGTAGAACGATTTTCTTCTCTGGAAATGGTGATTTCGAGATTTCCCGATCCCCACTGTAATAAATTTAGCCCATCTTTCAGTTTCTAAGAGATGGTGGAACCAGAAATGGTGGTTGAGCATTTTCCCAGGCTTTCATTTCAACATTGTTATGACTAAGCTGCGAACACTTACAAGCAATTGCTTGTTCTCTTGCCTGCAAAATCTTGTTAAGGATGTTTTCTCTAACATATATCTCATAATTAGTCATTATGCCCAGCAAGATGTTTTCTGGTAATGTAAAAAAAGACATTTTAATGCATTTTTGAACTTTTTTCCAATACTGAATCAAGGAGATGCCACGTACCGTCTAATAGACTTTTAAAATATAACATATTGAACCATAGTGTAACTTAACACAGTAAGGAGTAAGTACATGGCATACACGGGGAAAACACAGACCCCCATCGGCTGTTGAGATTGGTTTTGAGTTGGAATTGTTGAATATTGTAATCGATGGAAATAAGTTTGATGAAAATAAGTTTTACCTCTTCTGACAATTCCCATTAGTGATCGAGATATCACTCAGTGTCTCGCATACCCTATATTATATATTTTCGACGCAAACAAGGGAGACACTATGCTACCTCTTAACAGATAATGTAATGAATTATACCTCAAATTTATCTTATTAGTTTTATAGAATGAGCCGTTCAGAAATCATGTCATTGGTTGTAAGTTCCGGGCTTCGCAGCTTGAACTTTCAAAGCTAAACGCTGTGTTGGAATGATACCTTGGAAAAGTGCTCACATTACGGTTCCACCAGTTCTTTGAAATTGAAAGATGGGCTAAAATTATTACAGTGGGGATCGGGAAATCTCGAAATCACCATTTCCAGAGAAGAAAATCGTTTTACAGTTAGTTACCAGAGCTTCCAGCAAGGTGTGTGGTGCCATGGGTGAAATCAAGGTGGATAGGGGGATATATTTACTTGATTAAAAAAGGAAAACACATAAATTAACTTAAATTCCCTCCGAAATATAAATATTACTTTCCGGAATTTTTTCTAGCTGTACCACCGAGGAGGGGTTCTCTTGCTCGGTAGGTTTTCGTCAGATCCCCTCGTAAACAAAGGAAAGAGGTTCCCTCAGATGAAATCTGACTTTATAGCTGCATTATTTAGACAGAATACATTCCCATCGACATTTTACGGGCAGTTTCAGTTTGTTAAAAAGTAGATTGTAAAAAAAACTTGTTTCTAAAATAGGAATTTAAGTAAATAAAAATTAAAAAAAATAATAATAAATACATGGAACCTGATGGAAAGATGGTGGTTTATGGTTCACTTTCATGAAAATAATTGGTTTATGTGAGGTTCTGATGCACAAAACGGGCTAAGAAGGCGGGCGCAACGTTGGCGTTAGGAGGGAAAGCCAACATTACCAGCAGCGCGCTCGCCCACAAAACCCCCGCTCGCATAAGGGGAAAAGTGAAAATAAGGATGGGGTTCACGAAATAATCCCCCTAGACCTCAACCACACCTCTTGAAAAAAATCTGTGCATCAGAAGTCCCCAGAACCGTTAGAAAAATTGCAAAATAGCAAATTTTTGGTAAAAATTCAAAACTTTAGGCCGAGGTTCAGAACAGAAGATATTATTTGATAGGGCTAAAATTTCACACACAAGTTACTGTTATGGGTGGGCAAGTTTTCCGCACTATTACGATTTGGTCCGCTGAAATAAGTGCGGTTCGACGTACCTTAGTAAGCTACACATTGTCTACAAAAAACATTGGGAAAATATAGATCTTTTGGGACTACGCCTTAGAAAATAGAAAAATCATCATTTTTAAAGTTCTACTTTTGGGCTGTTTTTCTATATTGGGACATGATTTTCCAAACAATTGTACCATAAATTTTGATGGATGTATCATTCTGAGTACAATGGTTTTTGTTGCATGAATTTAAGTTAAACCAGTCAGGAGTAACGAAAGTTAATAGAAACCCTAAGTGTTCGCGGTGAACTGTTTTCAACCTGAGTCCCAGGGACCCACTTAGGGAAAAATTGTGGGTCCGGAAACAAAAAAAAATTGAGTCCCTATTATAGGAAAGGCGTGTTTTTAAACAAAGAAACGCAATAATATTCAACAAATTATTATAAAAAAAATATTGATTGATTCTTAAAAAATTAAATATTTTTTGACAAATTTTTTTGTTTGTACTATTCACGAAATTCCTAAATAAACAAACAACCAACGGAAGTGACGTCCTCAGGTAACTCAATCTTCCGGTTTGTCTGATATTTACATTGAACAACATAACACTACGGCGCGTTTGTTTTTTTATAATTTTTCTTTTCTTATTTTAAAGCGTAATTTAAAGGAGAAACTCAAAATATGAGTTCTCCATTCTTCCGATCATTATCTGAAAATTGTAAAAAGAGATATCTTGATAAGTTATCTGTGAAGGGGATTGATTTACCACACATTTCCTACTCCTATTCACAGCATGGGAAAATGCTTATTTTTGGTGATTTTTATTAAAATGAGATCCAAAGAAACTTTTAAAACAGTTTATACTGGACACAATTACGAACATGTTTATAGGTTATCAAGTGTTTTGAATTAGAAAAATAATTTTAACTCAATAATAACCGATCAAAAATATGAACCTTGAGGTCTACAATGATGTGCTTCAATCTCTCCTCTTATTGATTTTAATTACTAACTTGTTTAAATGTAATTAAAACAGCTGCTGATACAAAGAAAACAAAATATTGAGCAAATATTCAATCATGAAAACTTTTCAGAACATTCTTGTTGTGATAAAATTAATATCGCTGTTCTGCTATGTCAAACTTGAATATCCATTGTATCAAAGTAGTTTATTTATTTAGAAACTGAATTTTTATTGTCTTAAAAATATAAAGTACATACAAATATGGAAAACAACGGGCTAAAATCTAAGAACTAATTAATTTAATTTAATTATGGATTTATTCAAAATTTTAGTGCATTTACCTTTAATGATCCTACTACATTCCAGTCAGCTTGTTTATTTTTATTTGAGATTCAGAAATAGTATTCTTAAAATCGTCTGTCACTTTAATAATCTTTTTAAATATTTTTATGCGTATTTTTTTTAAATAAGTGGGTGATTGTATTCATAAGTTTTAAAACAAACTAAATAATGAATTTCAATAATATCCGACCCAATTAATCCTGATGTATCTACGATCTGTTGCAATGGCGTTGATTGTATTAGCTGAGATTTTTGTCCAATGGATCGGGTAAATCAATCGTCCCATTCACAGATAACTTATCAAGATATCTCTTTTTACAATTTTCAGATAATGATCGGAAGTATGGAGAACTCATATTTTGAGTTTCTCCTTTAAATTACGCTTTAAAATAAGAAAAGAAAAATTATGAAAAACCAAACGCGCCGTAGTGTAATGTTGTTCAATGTAAATATCAGACAAACCGGAAGATTGAGTTACCTGGTGACGTCACTTCCGTTGGTTGTTTGTTTATTTAGGAATTTCGTGAATAGCATTTTCAAATTTTCGTCTTTTGAATCTGACCCTTGCAAAGATATCATCATTAAATTACTGATCTTAGTTTTCCCAATTATCTCTTAGGCTTGTCTTTACTCTTTTCCTACATGAGAGGCCTCTTTCAACTACTACACCATAGCTTACTGAAATAACTAAAATTTACTTAGTCCAGTTTTGCAAATAGGGGTAAATTCTCACTATAACTAAGGGATATAAATTTTAATTTTTTCAAAATAATCCCCACTTTTTTAAACTCTCAGATTATTTCCTAGAAAATCGCAAGTTATTGCGTTAAAACTCGTAAAATCGCAACTGCTCGCGTAAGTTTCGTTTTGCTTGCGGAGTGTTCCGTACTCTCGCCGCGACTGCTTTCGTAAACGGCCGCGGGCGTCTCCCGTTGTTATTGCGATGTAGAAAAAACAACTTTACCGTAGTCAGAAGCCAACAGGACCAATTTGCTTCCGGAAGTTTGGCCAAATTTGTGTTTCTTGTCCGAAATCGTATTTTTTCGCGTCTTTTCTTTTGAAATTTTCCTGGTCCCGCGGACCCGGTATTTTGCCGGAGTTGCGTCCCACTCTCGCAAATTCGCGTAAAAAACCCGCTATAGCGCGTAAACGCGAACCCTGACTACTAACGCAAAAATCAGCATTTTTCGATGGCTGCCATAAAAAATCAAATAAGGGTCGAGCGAACACCTCTGGATCACTTGATATTGATTGAGACCCGCCTGGTTTTCAGAATAACAAACAGTATAATTTTTTCCGTTTCAGGACCCAACCTAATACGAATTCCATATCTCTCCCAAGTTATGGTATGGAGGCTCATCATGGAAGTTATGAAGAAATCAGCTACTATGAGCAACCCAGACCGTATTATAACTACGGACACCGGTCAGTTTCTGCGGAAAATATTCTAGAGTTGACTACTCAATCATTTTCTATCTCTGACATGGGAGTTTCTAACAAAGACGCTTCGGAAGTGGTCCCTGTATCAGTAAGGATTATTTTACTATTTCTACTTAATGAATCATTAGTTATGCTTTACTTTATTTAGCTTCTGCGTTAATCGCTCATATTTATTATTATAATTAAAGGATAATATTTTATTACAGTTAATTTTCATGACTTATGTTTTTATCAAAGGAGTAAGTTATTGAAGGGAGAGGGGGAAAGATTGATTAAAAACTAAACTTCAGTTACTTTTACTTCAGCTTTGACTTTTCTAAATACCATTGGAGTACACCATAATCGTAGTGGTAGTGTATCTCGTCACCCCACATGCCCGAGTTCTGTTCTCGGGTTGGGCAAGGCAGACTCACAGCCATATTCGTAGCCTTCAGTCGGTATTAACGAGTAGCTAAAGAAAGGAAAATTAGCTTTTCGCTTACTCTGATTGGCGGAATCCTTCTTTGACCAACGATTTTAACACCGACACTGATGGATGTGATTACGGCTGTTACCCTTTTATATTCGTTAAATGAGGACCAAGTTTACTTGGGGAAACAAAGGGCTTTTCCTTAGCTGACCCTCACGTTCAATCATAGATTCTGTAACAGCCCTGCTCATGGCCTCACCTAGATAGTCTGTATTTACAAGAGAGGCGACAACTCAGTATAGCGCGCGCAGAACGGTAAACAGGTTTTCTGTTCGCCACAGCCGGTTCCCTCCGGTTCAGGATTCATAGGATTAGCATTGGACTCGAGACCGGCGGCATGATACAGTTTGGACAGAATTTTGGACAGAACTAGATGCGCATCAGAGACGCTTTTCAGCGAGTTGTCGTCTCTCTTTCAAATATAGGCTCTCTAGCCTCACCCAGTGAGGCTGGTTATACTGGAGTTTAAAGGTCCAACGACTTAAGAACTTCGTCACAAGTATCCTCCATGTTTTTTTATTGAGGGTAAGCCTAAAGCTTGTCCTTCTCCCCTTCAGGTGTCCATCCAAGGCGCCAGCTCTGACAGCAGCGACGAGATCATCCTGCTGCTGAACGACCGTCAGGAGGAGGGCGAGGTGCGGAAGATGTCGCGCCCTGCCGCCGCCTCCCCTCCCTTCCCTCGCGGCCTTAAGATCACCGAGAACTACGCCTCCGACGGCTCCATCAACACCCGCGAGAACTCCGGCAACGTGATCGAGCGGTCGGTCAGCTTCGGCAGCTTCAGCGACTCCGTGCTCATGTCCTACGAACAGTCGGAGCGGGACGAGAGCAGCGGAATGGTCAACAACAGGTGGGAGTCTTCACTGAAAAAAATAATCGTATGCGGAAACAGAAAAGCCCCGGCAGTAAGAGATGCCAGAGCTTTCCTTCCACGAAATACAGGGTGTTTCAGATGATAAGTGTTTCATAAGAATCACCTATGAATTGGGGGTCAGAAATGCACCCTTTAAGAAGCTAGGGATTTTTATGAACCGGGATGGGAGGTTGTATAACCCACAGATGAAATTGACACGTAACCTTTTATAATTGGATTAAAACCAGCAAAATCGTTCGATTCCGGCATTTAATACGTAAAAACCAATGGACGATATTCGTGCCACGCCCATTTAATCACGTGATGGGGAAAAACAAACTCACTATCAAATCATATCTCATTACAAGCTATATCTGTGGTAACCAATTGCAAGCTCAGTAGGTCACATGATGAGGAAAATGTGACGTCAGACGGATATGGTCCATTTAGGAGCTGGAATTTCAGATTTTTAAATGGTATGGTTTTATGGAATAAATACTTAAACTAATTTTGATTTGATATTAAAAGGTTAAATGTCAGTTTCCACAGATAATTTTACAACCTCCCATGCCTGATGATTATAAAAACCCCTAGCTCGTTAGGGGTCAGGGCCGTACTGGGAAGAAATTTTGGCCCAGGCATTTAAAGTCAGAATCGGCCCACCGCAGAATTTTCATGGAAATGTGACGTTATTAGGCTAGGACTGGTCTTAAGGGCATTTCAGCAAATACCCGGAAGGCCGCTACCCACTGAGGACCGTTTTTGGGCCACTGATGACTGCAACTATGAATTTTTTAATAACAAATGTTTTATATAAATGAAACAAAAATGTTGTACGAATATATTTTAAAATGTAGGCCAAGTGCTGACTTAAATTTTAAACCCCTACCACCAAAAAAATTTCAGGCAGGATCCTGAGATTTTTAGAAATTAAGTTTTAAACTTTACTTTTTTTAACTTGATGGAAAGCTTTAAAATTAAATACATTTCATCCATGCCTTCTAGATGATGTGGATCCAGTGGCCTCATTGGTTAAGAGCCAGACTTCACTGCCGAAGTTCCCCGGAACAAACCCAGGCGGAATTCTGAGATTTTTATAAATTACGTTTTCTGCCTTAGAGAAGGTTTTAACATGAAATATGCATTTCACCCATTGCCTTCTGGTTGATATGCATTAGGGTGGAGCGAAAAACACGAATTTCGGAAATTGAAAACGCCTATGGTGGGAATAGCTGTGGACAACCATGCCTATTAATAATCCAAAATATGAGCTCAATCAATTAATATCTTCAGATGCCCCTTTCACTTTGAAATTCCGAAATTTTGCCAATTTTTTCATATAAATGACAATAACGCATCCATAAAAAATCATTCCCCCTTTTACGAGGCATGGGAGATGAAATGAACTTCCCTGAATGTATAAGAAAAGTTTCAGCCTTGAAATAAATTTTTGAGTTTAAAATTTGGCCTCTTTTTTTAAAGCATCTAACGCGCGCGACCACGCTTCTGAACGGACCTCCCAATGTGTTCTTCGCAAGTGCGGGCGGTGGTACACGGGCGCTCCCCTTTCATCTCGTTGTTTATAAGGGGGTAAACAACTCGTAATTCACAACTTAGAGGTGTCTGTATCTCTTTAGTAGCCCGCCCCTTTTTTGGAAAATATCTATACTCTGTTCCACCCTAAGTTGACACTGTTGGGAAAGGCAGAGGTTGTACCAATCCGCCGGAAAAAATAGTACTAGCTTGTATGCAATTTAAAATAAATAATATGCAGACAAATTTGTAAAATTGTGTCATATATTACAGTTTATCGGGATTTTTATCATATAACTTAATTTAATCTTGTGTTGCAAGTCTTTAAATCCAAGCGAATGAATATAGTCCGTAGGGGAGAGCCGGGTAGAACGGCGTTGGACGGGCAGCCTAATCCGGCTGATTGGCTGGGAACCGGTTTCCTGGTTGTAATTCGGTCGCCGTAGCCTTTTCTTCAGTGTCAACTTGGGGTGGAACAGAGTATAGTAATAAGGTACGTCGAACCGCACTTATTTTAGCGGACCAAATCGTAATAGTGCGGAAAACTTGCCTACCCATAACAGTAACTTGTGTGTGAAATTTTAGCCCATCAAATAATATCTTCTGTTCTGTTTTTTTGCCTAAAGTTTTGACTTTTTACCAAAAATTTGCTATTTTGTAGAATTTCTTAGGGTTCTTTGACCTTCTGATGGTCAGATATTTTCAGGGGGTGTGGTAGGGGTTCTAGGGTGATTATTCCGTGAACCCCATCCTCATACCTCCCTTTCCCCCAACGGGAGCTGGGGTTTTGTGGACGAGCGCGCTGCTAGTAATGTTGGCTTTCCCTCCAAACGCCAACCCTGCGCCCGCCTCCGTTGCCCGTTTTGTACATCAGAATCTCACGTAACCCAATTATTTTCATCAAAGTGACCAAGAACCTACCACTGAGTGGTATATTTCCATCAGGTTCCATGTATTTATTATTATTTTTTAATTTTTTATTTACTTTAATTCAAAACTTACTAACGAGTATTTTTTTACAATCTACGCTTTTAAAAACTGGGAAATGCCATAAAAGCGACTATGGGAATGCATTGCGTCTAAATTATGTCTGTTAAACAGTCGGATTTCGTCATAGGCAGCTTTTTCATTTATTTAAGGGTGGCTCATATTCCTATTATAACAAAAATAAATATAAATTAAAAATAGATGGAGGAATGGAAAGAGTGTAACTCTTCAAACCCCTGAATATTGAAGACGTGATTTGTGAATGGCCCATTCCGGATAAATTTAAGACAGAGTATTCTCTGTTTAGCTGTAGCAGTGTCCCCCTTCGTCAAAAATATAGGGTATACGGAGGGAAGTTAGATTACTTCATTTTTACACCAGATGTAATTTCAGAGTGCTTTCTTGATCACTACATGTGGATTGGTGAAAGAGAAGAGGTTAATCAACATCTTATTTTTATCGATTACTATTTCTAGAAATACCAACCTCATTTTATTTAGATAGACAGGTGTGCCTCAACAGCCAACGGGGGGCTTGGACCGACCCCGTTTATGCCATGTACGTACTGCTTATTGTGTACGTTCCACTATGGTTTAATACCATACTTCAGAAATTCATTAAATACGGTTTGCGACATTTCTTTGATTCTGTCATACGAACAATATATTTACCTCTTCAGTATCGGGAAATTCTTGACAAATGTATTAAAAATGGCTTTTTTGCATTACCAGAAAATATTTGGCTTTGCATGATTTGCTTTGCACTGATTTGCTTTGCACTGAATTTGGCTTTGCACTGATTATAGGATATCTTTTAGAGAAAACGCCCTTAATTAATTTTTTGGGGGGGAAGAGAATAAGCAAGTTTTCGCAACTTAGACCTCATGTTAATTCTTTCTTACTTACAATTTCAAATCTACACGCTATGTTGAAATGATATGACTGGGAAAGTAAGCAGATTCCTCCAGACCAGAAGAAGACTTTCCATTCCTCCATCTATTTTAAATTTATATTTATTTTTGTTATAATAGGAATATGAGGCACCCTTAAATAAATGAAAAAGCTGCCTATGACGAAATCCGACTGTATAAAAGCCCCAGTTTAGACGCAATGCATCCCCATAGACGTTCTTATGGCATTTCCCAGTTTTTAAAGCGTAGATTGTAAAAAATACTCGTTTGTAAGTATTGAATTAAAGTAAATGAAAAATTAAAAAATAATAATAAATACATGGAACCTGATGAAAAAATACCACTCAGTGGTAGGTTCTGGGTCACTTTGATAAAAATAATTGGGTTACGTGAGATTCTGATGTACAAAACGGGCAACGGAGGCGGGCGCAGGGTTGGCGTTTGGAGCGAAAGCCAACATTACTCGCAGCGCGCTCGCTCACAAAACCCCAGCTCCCGTTGGGGGAAAGGAAGGTATGAGGATGGGGTTCACAGAATAATCACCCTAGACCCCCTACCACACCTCCTGAAATAATCTGACCATCAGAAGGCCAAATAACCCTAAGAAATACTACAAAATAGCTAATTTTTAGTAAAAAGTCAAAACTTTCGGCAAAAAAACAGAACAGAAGATATTATTTGATAGGGCTAAAATTTCATACACAAGTTACTGTTATGGCTAGACAAGTTTTCCGCACTATTACGATTTGGTCCGCTGAAATAAGTGCGTTTCGACGTACCTTAGTATAGTAATAGATTCATATCAATACAAGCGCTTCATCGGAGTAGTCAGGCGTGATACTTTGTTCTAATCGATTCGCATTTGTTTTTGGTGCGTATTTTCTTATTTAGTTTTACATACTTTTGTTCTTTTTTTGTAGAATTGTAAGTTGATAGGAGCAAAATTCGAAGAGAAAGAGTAAAAACACGTAGCTACCTAAAAAAGGAAATTGAAGAAATACCAGGGGAACAAGGGATATATATATTTTGATGGAAGAAAAGATAGAACATTAGTATTGATTAAAGAAGGGGAAAGGATTGCTAAGAAAACCATAACACAAGAACATATTGTTATATAGTAACAGAACCAGGGTCAAAATATTTGGGACATGTAACACCTGCCCCTGGTTCTTCTCAAAACATTAAAACAAGTATTTTAACATTTTTAGAAAAAATTTTCAATCTTTCCAAGTTAAAAGTTACAGGTTGTGATGCTACTGTAGTAAACACAGGTGTAAAAAATGGAATAATTTGACAAATTGAGGTCTTTTTTAGAAAGGCCTGTGCATTGGTTTATTTGTCTATTACACACGAATGAGCTACCTTTACGCCATTTGTTACAACATTTGGACGGGAAAACCACCGGGCCAAAAGGATACAGGGGAGATATAGGAAAACTGTTGGAATCTTGTGAGAAATTAACAATAAAAAACTTTGAGAAAATTGAAACAACTTTACCAATTATTGACCAACAGGATCTAAGCACAGATCAGAAATACCTTTATGAAATGTGCCAAGGGATTGCAAATAAATATATCCCATTAAGCTTATCCCAAAGAGATCTGGGAAAGCTAAATCACTCTAGATGGCTGACAACAGCGAACAGAATTTTAAGGTTATATGTTTCAATAGAACATCCAACTCATAATTTAAAAGTATTAACAGAATATGTTATGAAGGTATATGCCTCTATGTGGTTCAAAATTAAAAGTCAACCATCGTGTCAGTATGGAAGTGTTCATTTTTACAATATCGTAACCAAATCGAGATTTTTGCCGGAGGATTTTAAGAAGGTAATTGATCTAACTTTGCAAAGAAATGCTTACTATGCCCATCCAGAAAATATTTTTTTGGCAATGTTGGCGGATGATCGAAAACACGTAAGAGAATTGGGACTTAAAAGAATTTTAAAATTGAGGCAAGAAAATGAAGCTCCAAATAATATTAGAGAGTTTAGAACACCCAAGTTAAACTTTGAGGCAGATGATTATATAAATCTGATTGATTGGCAATCAGACTACATCACTAAACCACCACTTACTATGTCTCTTTCAATTGGCCATTCCCAAGCTGTGGAAAGGTGTGTTAAGATAGTTACTGAAGCATCAGGTGCAGTCTGTGGAACAGAGGCACGGGGTGGGTTTATACGAGCGAGAATTGCATCCAGAGTTTCTTTGCCAAGGTTTGAAACGAAAAGCCAATATAAACCACTTTTAAACCAGTGACTTAAATTTTTGGAGGGGTAAACACAGTTAAATTTTATTTTTAGTAGGAGGGGGTGGGGGGGGAACTCGATATGCAGCCACCTCCTCGTGGTGAGTTCTGGGTAATTTTCATGACGAAAACAAGCGAAGAGCTGCAAGGGAAGTGCGCGTATTCCACGAGGTACGCTTTGGGAGGTCTGTCCGAAAGCGTGGAGGCGCGCGTTAGATGCTTTAAAAAAGAGGCCAAATTTTAAACTCAAAAATTTTGTTTCAAGGCTGAAACTTTTCTTATACATTCAGGGAAGTTCATTTCATCTCCCATGCCTCGTAATAGGGGGAATTAATTCTTTATGGATGCGTTATTGTTATTTATATGAAAAAATTGGCAAAATTTCGAAATTTCAAAGTGAAAGGGGCATCTGAAGATATTAATTGATTGAGCTCATATTTTGGATTATTAATAGGCATGGTTGTCCACAGCTATTCCCACCATAGGCGTTTTCAATTTCCGAAATTCGTGTTTTTCGCTCCACCCTAATATGCATCCTTCCCTAGTCGGTTATGTGTCAGCCTTCAGTGCATAAGGTTCCCGCATCAAAACCTGGCGGGATTTTGAGATTTTAATAAAATTACTAAAGTTTTATACTTAAAAGAAAGCTTTGAAATTAAGGTAACTGCCTGCGTTGGGAGGCCTTTTTTCAAAATATTAACTAAATAATTATTTAATTGCTATTTTCTGAGAGCTTATGTTCTAAAACAATGAAAATCATTCAAAAAAGAATTTAGAAAAAATTATTTTTCAAAATATTGAGAAATTTCAATGAAAATAAGGCTAAAATTTCAACTTGTGCCAACAACTCCTGAGGATGTTCTTTTATAGGTACTACAATTAAAATTTTTGCAGGATTTTGATCCTAAGACACTAATCTGTGTCACTATCTACAACAAATCTGAGATTTTTAAAATAGAGAAGAAATACAGGCACTTGAAATTGAAAAAAGTAAAAATTCATGAAAAAACACATTTAAATCAAGTTTACACACTTTAAAAAATACCTTAATTCAAATATTTTTCTTAGCTTGTAGAAGATAACATGCGTTATAATATAAAGAGTGAAATAAAACAAATATCATCAGAATATTTTAAGTAGTTTAAGAGTAATCACTGTTACCGTGATCCAAAATATACAAAAATGTCATTCTTCAGAAAAAGGCTTCAAAGTTTTAAAATTGTATGTTAATCCAGGTACTACTCGGTACTAAAACCGCTGTAACTTGTGTTCTATATTACCCAGAGTCTAAAGTAAGGTAGTTTTGGAAAGCTTATTAAACATCCTATAAAATAATACAATAAAACAAAATTTGATATTTTTGGCGAAAATGACGATTTCAACGCAGGCAGTTACCTTAAATATATTTCTTCCATTGCCCTGGCTGATGTGCATCCAGAGGCCAGGTGAGTTAAGTGAGTGTCAGTCTTCGGTTCAGAAGTTTCCCCGTTCAAACACTTGTAAGATTTTAATAAAATTATTTAAGTTTTATACTTAAAAGAAAGCTTTAAAATCAAATATATTTCCTCCATTGCCTTCTGGCTGATGTGCATCCAGTGGCTAGGTAGGTTAAGTGTCAGTCTTCGGTTCAGAAGGTTCCCGGTTCAAACCCTGGCGGGAATTTGAGATTTTAATAAAAATTCACTGAGTTTTATACTTTAAAGAAGGTTTTAAAATAAAATACACATCATCCATTGCTTTCTTGCTGATGTGGATACAGTGGCCTGGATGGTTAAGTGACTGTCATCGGTGCAGAAGGATCTTGGATCAAACACTGGCGGGATTTTGAAATTTTAATAAAATTAAGTACTAAAGTTTTCTATTTTAAAGAAAATTTTAAAAGGAAATACATTTCATCCATTGCCTTCCTGCTGATATGCATTCAGTGGCCTGGTTGGTCAAGCGTCAGTCTTCAGTTCCGAAGATTCTCGGTTCGAACAGTATTATGATTTTAATAAAATTACTAAAAGTTGTCTACTATGACAAATAGCTGTTTACAAAACGTCCTTGATGGCACAGTTGGTAGACTCACTTTGCTGGTGTACAGAAGGTACCCCGTTCGAACCCCAGTAAGTTAACATCCTGATTTAGTGCATTTTACAGTAATATTATTGAAAAAACTGACAGTTCCACTATGCACTATGACAATTAGCTGGTTACGAAGCGTCCTTGATGGCTCAGTTGGTAGAGTAACTTTTCTGATGTACAGAAGGTACCCGGTTCAAACCCCAGTAACTTAACATCCTGTTTTAGTGCATTTTACAGTAATATTAAATTTAAAAAACCAACAGTTCCAGTATGCACTATGACAAAATTAGCTGGTTACGAAGCGTCCTTGATGGCTCAGTTGGTAGAGTCAATTTTCTGATATACAGAAGGTACCCGGTTCAAACCCCAGTAACTTAATATCCTGTTTTAGTGCATTTTACAGTAATATTAAATTTAAAAAACCGACAGTTCCAGTATGCACTATGACAAAATTAGCTGGTTACGATACGTCCTTAATGGCTCAGTTGGTATAGAGTCGTCCTGATGTGCAGGAGGCACTGGGTTCAAATCCTACTATCCTCACTCTCTCTTTCTACCGTATACAAAGTTCGGAGGTTCGATCCTGGAAACTTTTTATTTTAAAATATTTTTACTGATCAGTTAAGGTCACAGTTAACTGCATCCAGTCATAAATATTTCATCAACGGAGTAATGCCGAAAGACGGGTAATAGCGTAAAAATTTTGCAACCCATTAATTAAGGGGGCTGTCTGCATACTGCACTCCGTTAGGGGACCGTCCACAAATTGCAGCTTGTATCCTAAGATAAAAATTTTTGGCAAAACTGGCTTCCTGACGGACCTTTCACCGCTGGCCCCCAGGGTGAAGGGGCTTTCGGGGGTTATCCGAAGAACCCCCTAGACCCGCGACCCCCCGGGGAGCAGTTCAGGTCCGCCAGGACGACCTCCTCTCATCCGAGCCCCACCATCTTCGACGGGTGAACGGACTCGACTCGGTCACCAGTTTCTTAGGTCACATGCATCAGGTGGAGAGAGTAGAGAGATAGAAAGAGAGAGAGAGAGAGAGGATAGTAGGGTTTGAACCCAGCACCTTCTGCACAGCTAGACCACGACTCTACCAACCGAGCCAATAAGGACGTTCCATAACCTGCTAATTGTCATAGTGTATTGTGGAACTGTCAGTTTTTTAAATTTAATATTACTGTAAAATGCACTAAAACAGGATGTCAAGTTACTGGGGTTTGAACCCAGCACCGTTTGCGCAGCAAGACCACGACTCTACCAACTGGGCCATTAAGGACGTTGCATAAACAGCTAATTTTTTGTCATAGTACATAGTGGAACCGTCAGTGTTTTAAATTTAATATTGCTGTAAAATGCACTAAAAGAGGATGTTACGTTACTGGCGTTTGAACCGGGTACTTTCTGTACAGCAGGACCACGACTCTGCAAACCGAGCCATTAAGAACATTGCATAAACAGCTAATTTTGTCATAGTGCATAGTGGAACTATCAGTTTTTTAAAATTTAATATTACTGTAAAATGCACTAAAACAGGATGTTAAGTAAATTACTGGGGTTTGAACCGGGTACTTGCTGTACAGCAGGACCACGACTCTACCAACCGAGCCATTATGGACATTGCATAAACAGCTAATTTTGCCATAGTGCATAGTGGAAAAAACTGTCAGTTTTTTTATATTTAATATTACTGTAAAATGCACTAAAACAGGATGTTAAGTTACTGGGGTTTGAACCGGGTACTTTCTGTACAGTAGGACCACGACTCGACAAACCGAGCCATTAAGGACATTCCATAAACAGCTAATTTTGTCATAGTGCATAGTGGAACTGTCAGTTTTTTAAATTTAATATTACTGTAAAATGCACTAAAACAGGATGTTAAGTTACTGGGGTTTGAACCGGGTACTTTCTGTACAGCAGGACCACGACTCTACCAACCGAGCCGTTAAGGACGTTGCATAAACAGCTAATTTTGTCATAGTGCATAGTGGAACTGTCAGTTTTTTTAATTTAATACAACTGTAAAATGCACTAAAACAGGATGTTAAGTTACCGGGGTTTGAACCGGGTACTTTCTGCACAGCAAGACCACGGCTCTATCGATGAAAGCATGGCGTACGATGAAGCACGATGAATACATGGCGTAAAATTTTGATTCTACACTTTTTTCATAAGGACCTTGTGTTACCCGTAGTGAAATCGAGCGGTAAAAGTTAGTTTTTGTGGTCTGAGGGAAAGTTTTGTCCATTATTTTCAAAATGGTTCTTCAAGATCTTCCCCTCCGTGCGTACAAATTTAAGGAGTTTAAAGAGGGTCTAAAAATAAATACTTATTTTTTGCTTGATTAATTAATTACGTGCACAGATGTTTATTATGAAAAAATAATGATTTTCCTCAAATTACAAGGGTGTAAATATTTAATATAGGGTATGTTCTTCCCCCCGTTAATCAGATTTGCGATTTTTATAAGTAAGTTGCAGATACTCAGTGTTTGATAGCTACCTGTAGGGGAGAGTGTTGTACCTATGGACAAAAATCACGTTTGGATTTTTCTAAGACAGGTAAAATCACATTTTGACCATTTAAAGTGCTCAACCTATAGTTCTAACCTTTGTGAGTAGAGAGATATTTTTTATTAGCCAAAATCTTGAAAATTGGATTTTTAATCATTTATAATAACTTGGAAAAATTTGTGTCCAAAGGTACAACAACCTGTTGTACCTATGGACAGACCCAGTTGTACCTGTGGACACCCTTAAAAAGGGAAGTTTTAGTTGAAAAAAGCTAAGAATGAACATTTTTATTGATGAATTACCTTAAATAACCTATTTCAAGCCTTTTTAAAATTGAAAATATATTTTTTAAAGTAATGTAGTTTTAGATCGTAAATGATCATTAAAACGAAGTTGAATAATAAAAGTCTTGATTTTTTACCAAAAACACAAAAATCACATGGTATTTTCAGATCAGAATTTAAGGTAATAGTTTCATCAATCATGCTGATTGATCTGACAACTTCACTGATCCAAAAAAACCCAATTCGATCAAAACTTAGTTGTGCAAGCATTTGGTGGTAATAACAGTAATAATTTGGTGGTAAATCTTCTTCAGTGGAAAGTTTAAGTTTTTTTTAATCATCATACTTAAATGTGATAGGGTACTTAGGGTTTTACTCCATATTTTACATTAAATTCCAAGTAGAATCATAAATTTAAAAAAGTAGTTTAGATCACAAAATATTTGATTTTTCTTCTAAAATTCACTTGAAAATAATCGCCGACAAATAGATTAACATTTAGAATTAATTTAACATTTATTAAAATGTATTCAGTTAAATGAAACCTGATTCTAAAACGCTGATTAGCTACAGACACCCACAAGAACGTGTCCGTAGGTACAACACTTATGGTGTCCGAAGGTACAGCATCAGGTGTTTTTGCATTCAAAGTTCTATAAAAGATAAAATAATTGAGATCTGACTATTTCTATTATCAAAACTAAAAAGTCAAAATCTCGGGGATTCCCCCATATATCCCATTTTATCATATCATAATCATAGAGGAAGAAAATAATTAATGTAGTGATGCACTAAAAAAAACTTTGAGCACCTAAAAACAGTATTTTTATTATAGAAAATTTAAATAATATTTTAAACAGCTGATTTCACGTCAGCAACTAGATAGCATCTGTTTACATTTAAAATCGACCACAAATTCAAATTTACATTTTTTCCCGAATTTTAAAATGAGGTGGCTGAAGGTACAACCGTCCGTAGGTACAACACTCTCCCCTATAGTATTCTTTTTATTTTAAAGAATGGTCTCTCTCTCTGTCTTGAAAAAGCTCGGAATAGCTTTGAAAATCAATTGGCATCTTTACTGGAAAAATCAGACATTTTTTAAATTCAGACAATCAGATCATTTCAGAAATCCTGTTTACAACTCTATGGTTTACAAAGCGCGCTTCTCGAACTTATACATATAACCCAACATAGATAATGTCTCTTCCTTCGCACTCTGTTCTCAATAACAATAGGGGTAGGTGGGAGTAATTGGGAACAAAAATCGCTTCTTTAAAATCTAACTATCAATCACTGTAACCAAGAAAAAGCACTTAAAAAACTTTTTCTTTGCATACACTTGTTATTTCAGATCTCATTTAACTTCCCAACTTATCATATAGCGATTTCGAGTTTTTTAAAGGCCTAGTTTTTCACGTTCATAATTACCCCATAGATTCCCAATTACCCCATTTTGTAGGGGGTGATTCGGAATGGCTAATATTTACACCCCTGTGGGTGTATTAAATGATTGCAAGCCCTCAGTAAGGATTACTTTCAATGCCTTTTACGTGTTCTTACACTTTGAGAATTCTAGCGTCTTGTTCCCAATTACCCCTATCTAATGTTCTTCATTACTCAATTTATATTCTTATTTACTCCACCTGATGGAATTATGAGTGCAAAGTATAAAATTCCCTTTCCCTATCGAGTTCCCTTTTTACATAATTTTCCCCATAAAACCTGATTGGCTAGTGGAAGCTTAGGAACGTCATCGAGACAACCTCTTCCGCTACCAGTGACGTCACCGGTAACAGTTTCTAATGGGCCCCCCTGGTCCTACCCCACCTAGAAGTTATGAAACATTTATCTGAAACACCCTGTATATCCTGAGCTTGTTATGTATACAACGACCTTTTCTGCGAAAATTTTTAGAGACATAAGTAATAGGGTGGGCCGAAAAAAACTTTTTATTTTATTTTGAAACGCTATACCGCGGAAAACTTGCCTCTGGGGTAGAGAAGAAAAATGAAACAAAAATTTTTACAATCGGGTAAAAATTGCATTAGCGCATTGGACCTAAAGTTTGAAAAAATTAGGCTATTTTCATAACTTTTCAAAAAAATCAAATTAAATCAAAATACTTCTATAAAACGTATCTAAAGGCATATACTAGAAGAAAAATGTAGAGAAAATACATTTTATTGAAAAAAGGTAGTATTTTACAATTTATTGGTAGTATATAACATCTTAAAAACACACGTTTTTACCAGAAATCCACATATTTCGTATAAAACCAAAAAAATTGTGAAAAAAAATTTTATTAATATAATACCTTGCTAGCTATCACTCACCAACCCCCTTAACAGTTAAACAGTTTTTTACAGATCGCTTCGCGATCGGAGCTCTCTGGTTGCACAACAAAGCCGCATCAATATCTCTCGCCGAAAAAAAATATATTTTTTATTTTGAAACGCTATACCGCGGAAAACTTGCCTCTGGGGTAGGGAAGTAAAATGCAACAAATATTTTTAAAATCGGTTAAAAATTGCATGCACATTGAACCTAAAATTTGAAAAAAAATGCTATTTTCATTATTCTTAAAAAATCGAAATATACCAAATAGCTTTTATAAAAAGTATCTAAAGGCATAAATTAGAAGAAAAATCTTAAGATATTTAATGGAAAGAAAGATGATATTTTACAATATAAGATTGCACTATAAGGTTGCAATATTAGGTAATATAAGGAAAAGTTAAGAAAAATTATTTGAAATCATTGACCCACAGTGATTGAATGAAATGACTTTTTTGCTCATCCTGAAAACTTGCTTTTGAGCATAATCGTAGATAAAAGGGATATCAAATAAGGGAGTTAGGTTTCAGAAGAAGAATTAAGGCTAGAAACTCAGCTTCTAAAAGAAAGTCAGTTAGTTTCCCTCACCCAAACTTAATTTGCAAGCTACAGACAGTATTTAAATGATTAGCTGGAATACTGCTTCTCTCCCCCACATACACTACGAAGATTCACCAATCAAGATATATTATCTATGATAAAATATACTGGAACAGCAGATGACTGGAACTTTGACAGATTCCCATGTCACACACAAACAAACAGTGGAACTTAGTGCAAAATTGGTAACAGAGGCATCACGAAAAATCGTTGGTATTGAATGCCAGAGATGTGTTTATAACTACTTTTCTTTCAAGATCTTCTTTATGCCAAATTTCTCAAGCAAATTTTCTTTTTAACTACCAAAAGAAGTTACTAACCAGTGAAGAACTACATTTTATTACACATCAAACCAGTGGCGTAGCCAGAAAAAAATTTCGGAGGGGGATGTTGATATTTCGGGAGGGGATATGGGGTATTTTTAGTGGTTTTCTATGGTCAAAAAGGAAATTTCCTGAGTTTCGGGGGGGATATATCCCCGAATCCCCCCCTCTGGCTACGCCCCTGCATCAAACTATGCAACATCTGAAAACAACTTTTTAATATAATGGAAAAGAGCGATTTTTGAAAAAAAAAGGAGAAAGCCAAACCTTATATTGTAAAATATCATCTCTCTTTCCATTAAATATCTTAAGATTTTTCTTCTAATTTATGCCTTTAGATACTTTTTATAAAAGCTATTTGGTATATTTTGATTTTTTAAGAGTAATGAAAATAGCATTTTTTTCAAATTTTAGGTTCAATGTGCATGCAATTTTTGACCGATTTTAAAAATTTTTGGTGCATTTTACTTTTCTACCCCAGGGGCAAGTTTTTCGTGGTATATCGCTTCAAAATAAAAAATAATTTTATTTTTCGGCGAGAGTTATTGATGCGGTTTTGTTGCGCAATCAGCGAGCTCCGATCGCGAAGCGATCTGTAAAAAACTGTTTAACTGTTAAGGGGGTTGGTGAGTGATAGCTAACAAGGTATTTTATTAATTAAAAAATTGTTTTTCACAATTTTTTTGTTTTATACGAAATATGTGGATTTCTGGTAAAAAACGTGTATTTTTAAGATGTTATATACTACCAATAAATTGTAAAATACCACCTTTTTTCAATAAAATATATTTTCTCCACATTTTTCTTCTAGTATATGCCTTTAGATACGTTTTATAGAAGTAATTTGATTTAATTTGATTTTTTTGAGAAGTTATGAAAATAGCCTAATTTTTTCAAATTTTAGGTCTAATGCGCTAATGCAATTTTTACCCGATTGTAAAAATTTTTGTTGCATTTTTCTTCTCTACCCCAGAGGCAAGTTTTCCGCGGTATAGCGTTTCAAAATAAAATAAAAAGTTTTTTTCGGCCCACCCTAATAAGTAACCCACTAAAATTTCCAAAGGTCGGGAAAATGAGACAGCAGTCTGTAAAGAGATAATATGTAGTTGAATAAACAGAATATATCCGATGGATAAGTTCCTTAAGTTGCGAAACGGTCGTAACATACAGAAAAAGTTCAGTCAATAGAGAAATCCCGTCCAAAGAATAGTTCTGGGAACTTATGCTGTCAGAGCTTTTCTGTTTCTGTACGATTATTTTTTGCAATGTTGCTTTAAGGAGCTAGGCTCTTAGAGGGCGAAGGCAGTTGACAGGTTTCATCGACTTCTACTTATCGATCTCCGTTTTGTGGCAAGAGCACAAAAGAAAGAAGGAAAGACGGAGTCCACACATCAGTCGCTATATTTTGTATACCCCTCACAACATGGAAATGGATAAGGGTTTTTTACTCTGCATAGTCTATGGGCCAGAGATCCAGCTACGTTTTGTGGCGGCGCGTTAAAAATGTTCAAACTTCTTGAACAAAGAAAAATTTTACAGCAGCGTCTTATGGGGGATTTACAGCACTACTGTAAAAGCGACATTTTCGGTTTGCGGCAAGAAACGGGAATTTGTTATTCCAATAAACCAATTGACGAGCGCCATCTTTTGTGAGTAGCGGGTACTAAAATATGCCGCTTTTTGCATGACTTGCAGCTCCTGCAGCGGTGGTGTAAATCCCCCATTAGTCACACGTGACACCTAGTCATCTTGAGTTGCCACGCGTCTTCCGCACTCTGCTGACGTCACAGAACGTCATGCCCATTTCCGTCCCTCGGCGTCTGCTCGGGAGTATAGACGTTTAGGGCCATTATGCAACTCCGTTTTACGACGATTTGGTTGACGGTTGAAGCTGGTCGAATCCTACTTCCAAACAACTCAACTATCGTTTTCTTTAGTCATTTGCCCAGCTTGCCGCTGATTGGTTGGAATAAATAAATGGAGCTACGTCATCGGGCATTTCAACCAATCAGAGGAAAACGGCAGCGGATGAAACGGCCGACGCCTGCTCCTGACCTGACGTTACCGTTGTACGGTGGATGACGGTGAAATACCGTTCCTTAGAACGTAATGAAACGGAGTTGCATCCGGCCCTTAGAGACGGTCCGTTCTCGAACGAAATCGAAGCTGCATATGACCCTATGATATCCAAGCTTAACATTTTAGGGTGATGATAGACTCTTCAAAACAGTTCTTATTAATCACCAGATAGGGTTCAGAACTTCTCTTCAGGTGATGTCCCCGAGTACGCTTTTGGCCTTGGGTTTTAGCGACTCCTCTTCTATTTTCGCTTTTTGGCGAAGATACGAAAAAAAGAGGTGAATGTGGAGAGAAATAGTCATATACCATATTTCTTTTAGAGATAATCTGTGAGGGAGAATCCGCGTCGAACCGAATCGGCGCAAGTACTTCATAGGGTATTTAAATAGTAAACATTTCTTAAATAATAAGGTCAGAGCAGACCACAGCTTAACAATTTATTCAAAAAAAACCCAATTGGAGCACCTGCTGTCGAGCATATGCAGAAACTTATCTATGGGTTAAAACGATATGGAGTTTTAGAATGGTCTCCAACCACATCATTTTAGTGAGATGGTAATCTGGACATTTTAGATCTTTGTTAGGAAGGTCATAGTTACTTTATATTCAGTTTTTCCCAAGCAAAACGTACTCGTTAATAAAGTACAGACACTTATTGCCTTATTCACTGCTACTTGACCAGTGGTTAACCATCGCTTTAAGAAGGATTCCACCAATCAGAGTCAGCGCAAAGCTCATTTTCCTTCTTCAGCTGCCGGTTAACCGCTGGTCAAGTGGGAGTGAATAAGGCCATTTATAAAGCACCAATTTCTAATTAACATCCATCTCATCCTTCAGATGCGTTCGCTCCATCGACATGATGGACCTGATCCCCGTGGGCGCGGAGGCCAAGGCAGGAGGGGGCGTGGTGTTCCTGTCCTCCGACTCGGACATCTGGTCTGAGCCGGACACGACGCTGTCTCGGCAGCGCATGGGGCTGTGCGTGGAGCAGACCTCGCAGTCCTCCGATTACTCCACCACCTGCGTCTCGGACGATCAGCTGCAGCAGCACAAGCTGCAACGGAGGCAGCAGCAGCAGCAGCCCAGCAGGTGCGAGTCCAGGAGGAGCAGGACGTCCGTTCTGCACGTGCCCACCAAGAAGACCGGTAAGCAGAGCTTATTGTGCGAGGGCTTTGTCGCTTTAGTAGGATGAAACATGTGCCATGTGCAGTAGGGTGGGTCATTTTCCTATGGCGAAAAAAAAATTTTACAAATTCTATCGGGCACAGCAAGAAAAGGGTGCCAAATGGTCTCAAACTAACATGTGTAAAATATTATTCCATTATAATAACTCTTTTTGCCTCCGGATTGGCCTCAAATAGAACAAAGATATGTAATTTTTCACATTTTTTTTAAATTATATAAATAAAATTTTTTTGTCGATAACTTTTTAAAGCTCACAAATAAGGGTCTTTAAAAGCAATTTTAATCACATTAGCCACCTTTATGCAATTTAAAAAAAAACAACTGCCAAAGTGGCAATGTAATATTCTATCATATTAACAATAGCCGTAGAATAGGAGATTCTTTTTTGCCAACAAACAGTGGATTGTCAGTGGTACATATTTTAAATATTGGTAGTTAAGATACATTTTCCCTCAAGTTTGGTCAGTACAAAACGGTATTTTTAATTTTTAAAAGTAGAAATAGTTATATTTTTCATAAATATGCCGCGCTTTCAAAATTCAGCTGAAAGTTATTTCACTGGTTGGTCTTGGGAACCAAATATTATCGCAAAAATTTGTTGAAACAATTGTCGAATAGATAGTTCGTTGATTAGGCAATATATCAGTTATGATTCGCCTCAGTTATAATTTACCTATTTTTTTGCTATAACAATAAACTGAAACCCAGGCCCATGAAATTATACTTCTTTGGAGGAAGGATTGACTCAAAATAGCTCCTTAGCATTCCCTTATGCGTTCATAAATGTTCAAATATAGCAAATTTAACTGTTTAAGATAATTATAACTAAGTTTTGAAAAGTAATATAGCTTATTTAAAAACTTAGGGAATAATACTGAGCTTTGAACTGAAAACGCTGATCTACGGCTCTTCTTAAGAAAATGTTTCAAAATTTGACTCTCAAATGTGGTTTTAATTTATTTTTGGACATTAGGGACTCATATAAGAACACTTGGGAAGGACTATTCTTAACATGCCAATGAAGTTTCAAGGAAAACCCCAACTTTTAAACTATTATCCAAATGTTTTCCTTGGGGTTGTAACCTATAACCCCAAAAAGGTACCAACCTTCTGACATATTAATTTTTATTAAAAATTTAGTGTTTTAACATCCTACTCAACCGGCAATACGAGTTTCGCACATTTTTTTGATTCCAGCAAGAAATTTTTGATTGCCAGTTCTAACCATTGAGATATTTCAAAATATGTTGTATTACAACTCAAGTATTTCAACTCTGGTTTCATTTATAATTGTTTTATAGTCTTCGATGATGATTTTTATACCATTGTGCACATTTACATTCATAATGGATTCGTGAAATCGAGGTAAAAGCTTGATTTTCGTTTGTCCATTTTTACATGAAATTACTATATTAATCGAAACTTCGAGGCCAATCCGGAGGCAAAAAGAGTTATTATAATCGAATAATATTTTACACACGTCAGTTTGAGACCATTTGGCACCCTTTTGTCGCTGTGCCCCTGGGAAAATGTGAAGAAAAATTTTTTGACCCACCCTAATGTGCAGTTTTGTTTTTAGCTTAACACCAGGACTAATTTGGAGTTTTATAAAATTCTGCTTACTTGCCATCCCGCAGGGTCGTATCCAAGGGGAGGGTGTTCAAACCGAAATCGACATCAATTTTTGTAGTGTTTTTCCTTGCAAATTGTGTGACTTACAAAGCGCGGTCCTCTTTTGGTGCAATCCAAATGGTCTCAAAATGAGATAAAAATGTTTTGATGGGTGAATTTCCAAAATTTTTCTGGAGTAGGGCCTCCCACACCACTGTTTTAATAGGGATTCACATCGTAAAAATAATTTTGTATTTTGGTGAAACAAAATTAAAATTCCATTTGTAAGTCATCTAAAATTTTATGTATGAAAGTTACCCGAGGTAAAACTCCTTTTAGTCATTTACTTAAGTCATAAAAATGAAAATTTCTCATTTTCGCCTTGTGAGGAGCGTAAGATGTAAAACCTACGTGAATTCAACTTAATTGAGCGTGCGTAATAGAGGTTATATTCAAGATATTTTCCTGCTAAAAGTGTCTTTTCCTACTGAATCGATGCTGCTCTACAACTTAGTTATTGACTTTTTCACATACCTCAAATAGTTTTTAAAATAAAAATTATAACTCCTAAAGTTTCCCCTAGAGGGCGTTGAAAGGGCTCGGTCATGAAAAGGGCAGAATTTTAGGTTTTCACGCTATTCTGCAGACGAAATTTTAAAATCCGACAAATTGAAAATTCGCTTTATCAAAAATGATCTGCAGCTAACAATGAACGCACCGTAAATTAATTTCAGGTGGCTGAGTGTTTTCCTTATTAGAGCTACAAACCTCCAAAAAAGATAAATATTTCCCCTCAAACAAACACCTGCTTGAATCGACTATTCCGGGAACTTTTTGACTCTACAAGGTGTCCACTTAATTCTTAATCCCTGAGTTTTCCAGGTTTTCCAGGACAATTTTTTTTGATTTTCCAGGTTCGGTCAAAATAAAGCTTTAAAGCGTTTTTTTTTCAATTTTTGGTGATAAAATGGAACTTTTATTTTCCTTCTATTCATACCATATATTAAATTAACTTGATAAAAAATAATTGAAAAAATATCTTCTATAGATTTGTATTAATTGATTGAATGATACATTAATTTTAAAATTAGACATTTAATTTACAGATTTTTTTACTCATTGAGAAAACTAAACCGTTTTCTTTTTCTCTAGAAAAGCTTTGACCAATTCTGAGACTGAGCAAGAGCTCAAAAGGTAAAAGGAATACAAGATTTGAAAAATAAATATACAATACACTGGCTAGAATGGATGTTGATCCAGGTTTAATTTTTGGGGGTGCATTTTTGCGAAATGAAATTATTTTAATGAAAACTGAAGTCAGATTATATTTGATCTTCAAATTATTCTGAAAAACCAACAAAATTGAGAAATGTGTATAAAGACTACCTTGTAAAGAAATTTCATTATTTATTTTCATAAATAAGCTGAAAATCTTATCAGGTTATATTTTTTGGAGGAAAAAACTTCCTATCACACTCACAACAATACCATAACTATAAATTTATTAAATTTAAATTAAGATTTAAGCATTCATAAGTAAGTCTTTGACTTAAGACTATCCCTCCATGAAAAAGCTCAAGTCCGTTTTCCACAATACACCAAATGCAAGAAGCCGACTTTACTGACGATTACGCCCCGTAAAATAGGCTTCTCCTTATATTTAGGCTGCATAGTAAGAACAGCAAAAACACGGCTTTCTTCTAGTAAAAGTTGTTTTTCCGTATTACAGTAAACGAACGAGGAGAAAACGCCTTTACAGGCCGAGTTGCGCGAACGTATCGCCGTGGCGCGCAGATGCACGTGCGAGCTGGATGCCGTTGATTTGACTAAATACCGGAGATGGTAACTCCACAATGTAAAAAAACGCTGGAAAACGCTACTACGCATCGTACAAAATCACATTTTCCCAGGATATTTTTGGAATTCCCTGAGTATTTCAGGTTTTCCAGGGCATTTTCGAATTCCCTGAGTATTCCAGGTTTTCCCGGTTTCCAAGGTTAGCGGACACCCTGCTCTACTAGTAATCGTAATTTAAAATTAACGTTCTTCGTTTCACTCGAAATTCAGACACCGCGATGGGAACTACTTTGTTTGTTAATGATGCTGTAAGGTTAACTAACATAGTAAAACTAAATTTTGTTTTTTGATCTTTATATAAATGAAGTTTTGATCATAAAAGTTGAATCTTGTGTACTAAATTAGCCCTAATTTTTATTTTTACGACTATTTGTTCAGATTTTAAGGAAGAAAACGTGCAATTTTAGAGGAAAATTGACCGTTTTATTGAAATTTATCCAGCTAGATCTTGGATCTAATTATTATTTTTCGAGCAGATATTTCAATTATATTAGTTTGTACCAAATGACACCTTTATAAGGGGATGTCACGATAAAAAATTCGGAATTCCGAATTTTGCAACAATCCTAAAAACCCCTTTATGTAGTTGACTTGTAAAAAACTTTTTCTTTGCTCCTTATCAAATTCCCCAAAAACTACATCTTTGTAAAGAATGAAGTACCCTTCCTAATTCGTATACCTTTACAGCAAATAAAGTGAAAAGATGGCTTGAAAGGTTGAAAAACTACCTTCGCATGTTTGAAGAAGCTAATTTCCACCTAAACGACGAAATTAACAACCTATGTGATGTCAGAAGCCAAATGACAGCGGTTTTAAATACAGAAGGAAAGGTAAGGGCTAAGAGAGATTTTCTAATAACCAAAATTTATTGTTTATTGACCTAAAAACTGGTTAACGAAACAAACTAGCAAATATTTGACCTCTTTTTTTGTCATACTGCTCTTAATCGATAAATTAGGATTTAGGAAATCAATTTATTTCTCCTTTTCAGTTGGACAATTCGGAGGCGATTCTGTATGACTTGGCTGAATACATCAGACTAAACTTTCTGATGCAAAAGAAGCTTGAGAAGTCCATTCACTTCAACCGACAGCTCATCGATGTCTTCCAAAGAAATATATCATGTAAGAATTCACCTCTCTTAGGCGATTCAGCTTTTAATATTTACATATAAAAGAAATTTTCAGGTTTATGGGGTGAGGTCTTATTGGACTCCTCAACTTCGGAGGACATTCTCAGTCAGGGGCGGATCCAAGTTCGACTTCTTGGGGGCACCAGGATTTTTAAAACATCTTCAGCAGCCGAAACTCCTATTTTTTTGAAAATATTGAAGAATAATATACAGTTTTTGGCCATAAAGCTACACATTACAGCATTTAAAAGCTTCAAATTTAGGATTATTTTTAGAAATTTTCTTCAGATATTATTTTATCCAATAAACTTTCCTTCTGGAGGGCACATGCTCCCAATCTGGATCCGCAATTGTCCTTAGTGGTACTAACAAACAATCAATGATAGTTAAGCCGTCCTAAATATTTCTTGAACAGGAAATATGGATTTACTTTAATTCATATTTATCAAAACTTCATAACTATTAGGGTGGAGCGAAAAAACCTTTTTTTCGAAATCGGTCAACGGCTAGTGCTCAAAGTTTGTGGTTGGGGGTCCTTATAACCCACAAAAAATTTCAGTTCGATAGGACAATATCTTCAGTCTGCGCTTTTCGCTCAAAGTTTCAGGTTTTTACTAAAAAATATCAAAAATACGAAAATTTCCCTGAATGTTTCTAGATGCTCCAAAATAGTTTTTATGGTAAATAATTACGTACATTGCTAGTATGTAGCTTAATAATAGCGATTGAGTGTGTTTGATTGAAGCCAAATGGTTTTATAAAATCGGCGAAATTATCCAAAAGTAAAGTATTGATACAGATTTCGGGAGAACCATAGCCCGCTGTAGTAAATCGATCACGACGACTTAAATCACCGAAAACAATGATATAAAACGAAAATAATTAACTTCCAGCTCTTAAGTTCATCGAAAAATCCACAAGAAGGTGGCTGCATTGAGTGCCGCGCGTACGCTCGCCCCATGTAATATCTGACTACTCTCTGTGATGTTCGGCGCGTTTTTAAGTTTTGGAATTTGGCTTTTATGTCAAATTTGGTCAGTATCTTTCTATCTACCAATCCAGCCTTTATATTTATCCATTTTGGGAGTCGATATTTTCGATATGGTCCATAGATGCAGCTTGCAGCAGATACATCCAATGAACATTTTCCGGTCTGTTAAGGGTGTTTCACAAAGAGCCCCCGATTTTAAAAATTAATAACAAAAAAGCAAAAAGAGATAAAAATACGCCGTCTGTGGCATCCTACTTAAAAGATCAAAGAATTTTCGTACACAAATTTTTGAAAATTCGTAGTTCTCACGTCAATTTATAGATGGAAGCACTGCTTCATTTGATAATTAGGGAAAGTTTTCCTCAAAGTCCGTATTTTCGTTTGTCATAGGGAAATCGAGTTTTGGGAAAGAATCGATTCATGAATCGAATGAGAATAAAATAATTTGGAATAATTTGGAATCGATTCTTTCGAAAAATTTGATTTCCCTATGACAAACGAAAATAAGGAATTTGAGGATAGCTTTCCCTAAACACCAAATGAAGCAGTGCTTCCATCTATAAATTGACGTGAGAACTACGAATTTTCAAAAATTTGTGTACGAAAATTCTTTGATCTTTTAAGTAGGATGCCGCAGACGGCGTATTTTTATCTCTTTTCGCTTTTTTGTTATTAATTTTTAAAATCGGGGGCTCTTTGTGAAACACCCTGTATATGATCTTTTAAAAATTCTTGCTCACATTCCGATTGCAGGTATACTGTAGCTAATACACTTGCAGGAAGAAATATGAAAAGGGGTTCTTGATCTTTCGAGGAAAATATTAATTTGTACTTCGAATACCAGTGAGATATTTTTTTAAATTTATTGTACGATTTATTGCAATTTTTCCCTAATACTTTCTGAGATGACAAGGTCTTTCAATCTTTTTAGTGATACTGTTGGTATCGATCAAGGCTTTAGTAGAAGTACTTACTGTCTGGTTTAACACAATATTAGCAATGTCTTTTGAAGAAGGGTTTTTGACATTGAGAGAGCTATTTTTTTACGCTTGAAAATAATTAAATAAAAACGGATAAATACTTAAAAGTGTAGGCAACTTAATTTCTTTTAAAATTTCCAACTGTCCCAAGATATCGAATGTTCCTGAATTCGAGGCAAATTGTTTTGCGGCAAAGGGGATCCGGTGTCGCTTGCGGTGAGGGGGATGAGTTTGGACATTGAGCGCTATCGCAATTCAAAGGAGCGCCATCGGCGCGCCCCGAGGCATCCGAGGAGGGCCACCCACAAACAAGCCATAAACTGGCGGTGATCCTGACCTATTGACCTCCTCCCCTTTCTCTTCCGGGGTGACGGATGACAAAACTTTGATTCGGACAATATTTGTGTAACATTAATAGAAAATATCTTTCCCTCACACATGTCATATTATCCCTATATTAATGGATAAGAGATTAATGGATAAGATCCCTATATAATGGCAACATGTTTTCGCGTAATTGATTTAAATTTCAATTTCGACGGTGCTAGTTTGATTATTTAATAAACCAAAAGCTAGAAAATAATTATTTTCCTTTTATATCATTGTTTTCGGTGATTTAAGTCGTCGTGATCGATTTACTACAGCGGGCTATGGTTCTCCCGAAATCCGTATCAATGCTTTATTTTTGGATAATTTTGCCGATTTTATAAAACCATTTCGCTTTAATCAAACACACTCAATCGCTATTATTAAGTTACATACTAACAATATACGTAATTATTTACCATAAAAACTATTTTGGAGCATCTAGAAACATTCTGGGAAATTTTCGTATTTTTGATGTTTTTAAGTAAAAACCTGAAACTTTGAGCGAAAAGCGCAGACTGAAGATATTGTTCTATCGAACTGAAATTTTTTGTGGGTTATAAGGACCCCCAACCACAAACTTTGAGCACTAGCCGTTGACAGATTTCGAAAAAAAGGTTTTTTCGCTCCACCCTAATAACTATACAAGGAGTTTCACAACTCAAGGGGGAAAAGGGAAACGGACTACCTTAACATATTTCAAAATCATCCAAGGAAGGGGGTCTATGCAGTCCTCAAGCGTTGGAATGCGGACAAAAGATGCCAAGAATAATGAAATGAATCAGTTGGGGATAGAAATTAAATTTCAAGCCCAGATATCACCCAACCTACTTATAATAACTTGGTACAATTTTTATTCTTTAAAATCATGTCATTAAAATACGACAATTAAAAATTGAGAATATTATCGTCGCAATTTGAAGAAAGCCTTTTAAGAACTAAAGTTTTACCCCGTTTTTATAAGTAAGTTAAAGCATAATTGGCATTATACTAGATTACAACTTTTCCTGTCAGTGACGTCACTAGTTGATGTAAGAAGACTCCACACTTCCTAGCTACCTAATTGTCGAGTCAGAGATGACTCTCGATCACTCTGTCGCCAGCTAGAAGGTGCGGAGTCTTCTTACGTCAACCCCGTGACGTCACTGACAGGAATTGGTTTAGTCTAGTCTAGAATTTTACTTTTATCCCCTAACTGTTTCCCAAAACGACCATTTTCCATTGATTCTGGCAACTTTTGTCCACTCTAGCGCTTCAGGATTGTGTAGAAGGCTTCCTTTCCTTAGTGTTTCTGAATCCTTCCAGGTCAGAAGAAACCAGTTCTGGACACCACCCCCCTCCCCAAGCCCACTCCAGTCCGGCACCCCCCGAAACAGCAGAAGCGAGTGGGAGGATCCCTCCATCAGAAACGAGCTCCCTCACCCCTTCCGACAGCCTACCCGGAAGACGATGACAACAACCCGGACATCCACAGCCAGCTCATCAGCTACCATGCCACCCTCATGTCCTGCCAGGACATGATCAAAGACCTCCACTCTCAGCTCAAGGACCGGCACTGCAACGAGATCATGTCCAAGCACGAGCTCAACCGGACAGTGTACGGCTACTTGGAAGACATCGACCACTGCATCGACGACCTCTGCAAGAAGATGGAGACTCCAGGGGGGCAGCAGAACTACCCACAGGAGGTCTACCAGGAGGACCTCTGCGACAAGGGACAACAGCAGCAGCAGAACTATAAGCAGGAGAACAAGCTGAGGTCTCTGCTCAGCGACAAGGAGCAGCAGCTGAAGCTGTCCGCGGAGAACGCCCTGCAGCTGGAAGAGCAGCTGAGCAGCATCAAGCGGTCCCTGTACGAGATCCAGATGGAGAACTTGGAGCTGAAGGAGTGTCTGGAGCTGAGCGAGAACAAGCAGTTGGAGATGGAGGACTCCTCCAACCAGATGCTGAGGGAGCTGCAAGTGACGGTGCAGCGGTTGGCGGACCTAGAGGACCGCTTTAGAGGACTCGGGGAGGACCAGAAGGAAGAGGACAAGTACCCTCAGTACGGGTTCAGGAACGGGGGGGAGGGGTGGGAGGAAGAGGAAGGAGAGACGAAGAGTGAGGCGAATTACACCAGGGACTGGGAGAGCGAGGACTACTAAGGTTCATTTGTTGTTAGTTGTTGTTGAGCTTATCCTTTTATCGATCGGGGGGTGCAATGGTAACTTCCCTTTTTAAAGATCTGGGTGTGAAGCACTCGACCTCTGTTGCGGCGAACGTGGGGTGAGTTTCTTTTTTGTTTTGGAATATTTTACATGATGTTTTCTAAGTAGTCATATCCTCCAGGAGTGGGGAAAAAAGATTAACGACTGGTAAAGTTTTCAAGAGTGCGCTCAAGTCAATTCTTTGACCTTTTAAAGTTTTTCTGTCCCGTGTATTCTGTCCTTGGATTTCTAAGAGTGCACGGATTAAAGGATACAGTTTATAGCACTGTTTTAGGCAAAGGGAAACCCTGCCAAGAGTCAAATAGCGTTCACCTCCTGTGTGTTAAGGTACGTGCCTACGTTGAAAACGTCAATTTCGACCAAAACTAGTAATTTTTGTTTTTGATTTTATAATTTAGTACAGCTTTTAAGCTTTCCAAAACTATCTCACTTTTGATTCTATAGCAACTAGAAAAAAAGTTATAGCTAGTTAAAGAAAGAATGTCACATGCCGGTCATATGCAAAATGTCATTTCAAATGCGTTTTTCTCCGAACAGTTTTTCTAATAAATTTAGTCACGGTAAAAATGATTTCTCAAAATCTATTGCTTGTATTGTTATGAAGTTTGGCATGAATGTTTTTGATAGAATTATCTAGGGAATGACCTATGGAAATCTTGTTAAGTTTATTCTAAGTGAGTGTAGGAGCTTGTTTATATAGGAAAGAAAGGAAAAAAAACTGAAAATTTAATGTATTCCTAATTAAAAGGCTGTAACTTCTATAAAAATTTTTATATCTAGCACTTCTTAGGTCATTCCCTAGATAATTGTCCTAAAATTATGTTACAGGTTAAAAAATCACTTTAAGTTAGCTAGATTTTTAATTATGATTTTTATCGTAAACTTAAAAAATGATCAAATTTAAGCTATTTTTATTAAATTTTATGAATTAGATTAATATTTTTTTAACTTTTATATTTAAATAACTGTTTTCTAATATAAATGCATCTAAAAAACTTGAAATATCAGTATATTTTACATTTTTAAAGAAAAAGTTCTCCAACGTAGGCACGTACCTTAATCTTAAATACCGTAAAACGGGGTGAATCGGATCACTGCCAGTTTTTGTTGAAAAAATGCGATTTTGACGTCTTTAAGTGATACAGGAACCTAAAATTAGGCTTTAAATAGTCAAATAGTCTATTAAGGTAAAATGAATACATTTTACTAAAATGAATGAACTTTAAAAAAATACATGCATTATAAGAACAATGTTTCTCCAATGCAAAATACGAAATAAATTAGGGAAAGATATTAATGAGGGAAATTATACTCCCTCATGGCCCCTATTATATCGAATCATGACGGTATGTATGACTATATAACCAATGAAAATCAGAAAAAGGACTAAAGTAGAAAACCGAGCATTTTTATGACTGATTCAATTCACCCCCATCAGTAGTCAGAATGGACTTGTTTTACTAAAAAATTAAGCAAAAAACAAAATTACCAAGTATTCAAAATTTGATTGCAAAGAAATCTTTACAATAATTGGGAGCATACGGGAGGCGCTAAGAATTGAGGTAAAGAAGTTTTTTTTGGTGAAATTAGCTAAGTTTTGACATCCACACACACACAAGTTTGTGACCTTTTTTGTATTCAACTTCAAAGCCGTAGTAGACTCAAGATATTATCGTAAAATAATTTCTAATGGCTGAAACAGAATCTAAAAAATGTGTAGAATAAGTCAGAATTAATCCTGATTTTATAACTAACACAAGGGAAATTTAGATAGTTTAAAAAACTTTCCATAACAGTGATCCAATTCACCCCGTTTTACGGTATATAAAACTTCCTATTTAAAATCAGTTGTGATATATGTTCTAAACCCGGTGATGTCGTTGTATATTTTGAATAAGAGAGTTATATACCCATTCTTGACGTTGTCACAGCTTCAAAGGGTTAAATCTAGTCAATGTTACGTTAAAAATCCATTTACACGTCATGAAACTTTTACAAATGCAATATCGTCACTTTTCAAGAAAAAATTCTTGCAGACTACGAAGCAGATTTTATTGATGAGGGAAAAAAGGGCAACATAATAACCACTATAGTTAAAAACTTCTTTGAAAAAGAATGATTAACCGGCAGCAAAAACCCAAAGGCTTTCATTTAATAAACAGAAAATAAGCTCAAAATTCAAGAGAAAAGAGTACTTAAGTTTTTAAAGAGTAAATGATCTCCCAAATGCATCACAAAACCTCTCGTTAAAATAGCACTAGTTTGAGTGAAATCAGGATTTCCAGAATGCTTAATTTCTGTACTTATCAGACACGGAAGGGTGCTTCATACTACAGACAATTCAATCACTGTGCGTGGTTTGTTTGTTTCCTAGAGAGTATTCTTAAGGACTTTCTTTTTTATACATTCTTGAAAGAGGAAAAAAAGCGCATGCATGTTACATCATGTGGCATGAGTCTCGTAAAGTAACAGAATATCCAAACAGCATAAGGCTATTGAAACAAGGATATATTTTTTATTCTGCAACTTTCACATGCATGAAGATGTGTGCAATATTTCTGTGTTAACTCTTTGACGATGTCATACTACGAACCTTCCAATAGATAGCACTGCCTCAAACACAACTAGTTCTCTCGTGAATATTCTCAGTATTTTTTAAAAGAGAGGAGAAGAGAGCTGACGTTGTATGTGCATTTAGTTTTAGAAAGAACTTTAAAACGAGCGACAAAACAGATTTTGTTGTCTTTTATAATTAACATCATAATTTAAAGGAAATGATGCATCTCTTTGTATTACCATTCAGTCAGATAGTCAAATCATTCATATAGGAAATTATCTTTCGTATTATTTATATTTGAGGAGGAATCAAAGGTATATTTGAGTCAGAATAATTTTGTGAAACAGATATATATTATGCAGCGAAAATTTTATATTCTTAAAAATGATGGTACAACTATTTTATTTAAAAAAATGTGCTGCGAATTTGTATAACTACATCCTCTCTTGGTACGTTTATTAGAAAATTCCTTCTCTTGGAGGAGTACTTAGGAAAGAATTTATCTAATGTTGCCAGATAGTAACTGTTACATTGCTAATTCAAAATATGTTAAATCAAACTTGTACAACATGTTTATTGAGTTCACAGTATTAAAAATATTCCTGTATTAATTTTTTACTTTAAAAACTTCTTAAGGAGTGTATAAACCCTGTACAAAAGATAATTTACAAAGAGTTCATGTTAAAACAATTTTAACACCATAACACAAAACAACTGCCAAGAGGGAATATAGCATATTTTTTGTTGACATTTATTCATAGTAATATGATAAAATCTATGTAAAATATATAACACAACTATACTGCATTATACTTTTGAAAATCATGAGACTAGTACTTTTAATTTACCCTTAACTTTCTCGGAAACAAGGTTGGGCGGTTCAAGCAAGTAAAATACAGAAAGTGGATATACACCTTGGACAATATTGTCCTTTTTTGGGCGAATTTTTCTATACTTCCAGATTTAATACATAAAAGAATAACATAATACATTTTAATATTATCTGTAATAAAAAGTCAAAACCTTCAAGTTTGAAATGTTCTAAAATTTTATATGATGTCATCAATATAAAAAACTTTAAATCTAGTCCTCATTTACCATAAAATTTTAATTCTTTTAACTCACTAACCTTTTCAAAATAATTATTTTTCAGTTTATATGAAATATTTTAACTGTGGATTTTTAGTTTGAATATTTTACTTGTGTATAAAAATATCTGATTATACAAAAGCTTATTACTGCATCAGACAATAATAGGGAGAAGGAAAGATTGTGTAGTTCTCACTATATTAAAACCATTCAAAACTTACTTAAGGCATCACTATTTTACAAGTTACAATTATAACTACAGTAAAAATTATCTGATCTAAGTGACTTTTTTGAATTGTGAATACTCCATTTCCTTATCCTATTAAGGCACAAGTTTTATTTCCCCATTAATGATTCTGAACGAAGATATAAGCAATTCAGACTGGGTCCATATTTTGAAAATGATACTTTCAGAGCAATTTTATACTTAAGTAATTTATTACACAAGTTTAATTTTCCTAAATACCTTATATATAAATAGTTCAAACAACCTCCTTATTGGTGTAAACCTGACTTAAAAATAAGGAAATATCCGGAACGCTATTTTGAATCAGGTGAACTAAATATACCAGAACCTAAAAGGTGCATGCAATTTTTTATGCATTGCTACCTTATAAACAAATATTTGTTAACAGAATAATCCAATGTGATTTAACTTTTAAATGCTCTAAAAATAGTCATTACACATAAAATTTCACCCAAATTCACACTAAAGCCATATTTGCTTATTGATTTGCAAAAATATCCTGCCTATTAATATGCTAAGCTTTAACCTGCCATTTAGAGACTTGCATACCTGGTGTTGCTGTTTTTTAAAAATTAGATGCATTATTCATCAATGTAAAAACACTTAGCAAAAACACAAGAGCTCAATTGTAACAGTTTAGATTTTATAATTAGGTTATAGTTAATATTTGCTAGATAAGCTTCTTGTAAAGTCAAAGCTAAGAGCTAAAAAAACTAAAACTTAAAACCTAGTTTTACTTTTTAAAATATCAGTTACTTCCTACAAACATGAATTTTTCCAATGTATATCGAGTAAAAACAATTTACAGCAAATTACAAACACAATCAAAATCACCCAAAATTCATGAGTTTTAATAAAAAGTTGCAAATGCTTCGTAATGAGGTCGTAATACTTAATGGCATGATCATTATAAATCAACAATGGAAATGTTTAAATGTATTATTTTTTAAAGTGTATTGAAGTTATACATTTTTAAGAGTGCTTGAGAGTGGTAATCTCTCTAAAATGAAATGCGAAAAGTGTATGAGAGAAAAAAACTATTAAAATTTGTCTGGTTCAAATGTTTTTCTATGTTGATATCCTCCAGCATAAATTAAAATATTTCTAAATGATAATTTTTTTATAATTGTTTTGTCAAGAAAATCATTTCATCAGATTTTAACGGTGAGAGTAGAGGTTATTTTATTTTGTACAGAACTCTTCAGTAAAGCACTGGAGAAGCATGTTTCAATGTTTAATTGATTTTGTGATGTACTTTTCATGTTTAGAGTATTTATTTTTCCGTACTTTATGTTGTACAGTTGTGCTCATTTCAAACGGACCAACAATGGTAATGAACAATGGACTGTATTTGATACTGATTTTACAAATAAAATATGAAAAAAAGAGCAAATGGTTTTTCTGAGTTAACTAAAGGGTCCCATAACCATATCATAAACCACAACTAATATAAATTCATAATGTTGATTTAATAGCATCCAGCTCTAATTATCCATATTTTGTGCACTTAAAAGACTATAGTAGCTGACTGTAATTTAATGGAATAACCATTACATAAAATCTTTATGGTAAAATTGCTATTTCTAGTATAATACTCTAGAAATAACAATTTTACCTTAAAGATTTTACATAAAAAGGTATTTATAGGTATTCTATAAAACACATTATAGAAAGATTTTGATAGTTCATACTGATCTACAGGGTGTTTTAACAAGTTCGTCCAAACTATGAACAGAAATGTAAACATCATACCTTTTTTCTCTCTCCCTAAAAATTTCTCAAATATGTACTATGGGTCGTAGAGGTATAGTCCTTTTTATATATTTGCACTTTTTATGCAAAGAATCTGACTGTGCAGAGTTGGAGTGAACTTGTTGAAACACTATAGATCTTAACAATGCTATTCAGAAGTATAAGCTAAAAATATATCCATGTTTAATACAGATGTATAAAAAAGGCTATCATCGGCTTATAAGTATATTGAAGGATACATAAAATGACAAGTCTATTATAACGAAACAAAACATTGGCTTTAAATAGATCAACCATGACTCTCTATTGGGACAAGTAGCCCATTAAGTCACTTGTTTTGTGGCTTTTTTTTGTAACCAGATATCCCATGATATGAAAAGTGAAATGAAAGTATTTTTAAATTTTATTTTGGTCATTTTACTCTTAAAATATAATTGCTATAGCCAAAGAGGATTTAAGTTCTTATTATGGTTGTTTCCACTTTGTTTAAAACCCAATTTTTATCCAAACAAATGACTTGGGTAACTAAGAATAACAGAATATTAGCATTCATTACTTAAAGAATTCTGTAAATTCTAAAACAGCTACATTTAATTGATGAGAAATGAGAAAAAAAAACTATCATTACTTCATAAACTTAAAACACTTAGATGTTACCAACTTCTATAAAATTTGTAGGTTTTTAAAAATTATTATCTAACTATATCTAAAAATCAAATGCAGTGCCACAGCAGCCAATGAAAACATCAGAAAATTGTCTGACCAAGTGGTAAGAATGTGGGATACAACTCAACACAGTCTCTCCCCAGAACTTTATTATTATTTGATCGCCATATTTTATGATGAAGCAGGTTTATTTTTGTTTTAAAAATGTACTTTAAAATACTTTCCAAATTAAACATCATTAAAAATATTATAAAAACAAATAATATTATTAAATATTATCATAATAGTATTATAAAAACTTACAGATATGCTATTTAACACAAAACTTTCACACATGTTGTTTTAAACTTACAATTTTTAGTTTGATAATTGAAATTAATTGTAAACATTGAGTATCATGTTGTTTTGTCAGGTATAATTTTCAATATTTTAAAAGGTATTGTTTGAAAGTCTTGGTTGCAATGAAAGTATGAATGACTAGCTGTTATACCCGGCCTTGCACGGGTGGGGTGTATAAATTAATTTTTTTAAAGTTTTCTTAACTACATTTATAATTTTGTAAATTAGCAATATTACAAATCATCCCGGTATCCCAGGCGCCTCTTTCCTATCCCGGTGTTCCTGGTAATTTTCTAATCCTGTTGTGTTCTCGGTAATTTTCTAATCCCTGGGTTCTCGGTAATTTTTCCTATCCCGGTGGTCCCAGTAATTTTTCTAATCCCGGTGTTCCCGGTAATTTTCCTATCTCGGTGTTTCCGGTAATTTTTATTTTCCGGTTTTCCCGGTGTCTTTATGGTAAATTTTTTATCCCGGTGTTCTTGGTAATTTTTCCTATCCCGATGTTCCCGCTAATTTTCCAATCCCGGTGTTCTTGTCACTTTTTACAATCCCGATGTTCCTGATAATGTTTAATATCTTGGTACCTTTATAAAATAACAAATTTGAAACTATAATAAAAATTCTAGTAAATGAAAAAGTCTAGTGATCTGTCTCATTCGAAACAATGTTTTATTTTTATCTCGTTTTCCATGAAAAAATTATATTTTTCAGTAAATATATCTATTTCAAAGGAAAAAAATCTTGAAATGGAGGAAATGTCCACGCCTGCGGTGTGGTTTAAAAGGAGATGCGGAACACACATACAGCCACAAACGTTTTTATTTATATAGAGATTAATAAAATTGCCTAGTAACTACAACACTGGTACAAAAGTTTCCTATTATTGGCTTGCATGACTGGTAAAACAGGTTTTCAAACACGGAAAAATAAGTGAAAAAAGCAGGAAAAATGGGAAAAAAAGAATGAAGGACTGATTTTCTCTTTATAAATTATAGCCTATGTGTTATTTTGATGTATAAGCTACATACATTATTTTAAAATTTCATTAAAATCCATTCAGTAGTTTTTGCGTGAAAGAGTAACAAACATACAGACAAACATTCACAATTATAATAGTAGTAGGATAAAACAATAGGTATACTACTAGGTAAAATATTAAATTTAAGATTCATTGGTGAACATTTTCTTTCAGAATGATGATTAACAATGTTATTAAAAGACATACTGAATATTTTTAAGGAAAACATTTGATTAAATTATTGATAAGTTAAAGAAAATAAAAGAGCATGGAGTGGACCTGTGACACATTTTTTAAAAGTTTGCTGACACTTCTTTTGCTCATTGTTTCATAAGGGGAGTTAAGTTCAGTGAGCTGTGTAAGCAGTTAACTGGAGTTGGTGAGCAATAGCGAGCAGGGGGCAGAAGCCCCCTAGTATTTTTTATTAGATCCCACTTTAAAAAATAAAAGTTTCATTGTAAAAGAAAAAAGATAAGTAACATTTTTGGGGTTTAAAAGATAGTAAAGGGGAAATCAGAAGCAATGATGGGGGAAGAAGCATTTAGAAGTTTTTTCGAGAAGAAAGAGTAACCAGACGGTAAGTAGTACTAAAATAGCAATACATTTATTGTCTATAAGGCACAATAATTTACAATTATACAAGACAACTGATTTCAAGATGAAATGATGAAGGATTATAAAAAATAAACTTTAATGTTTTAAAAACAAAACAATGACATTGACCAGATTGAAGTGTAGCAATGTATTTTGAAAGTATGATGCTCTGCACAATTATAGATTACTCCATCTGTACAAGCGAAGAGAACTATCAGTGAGAGACACCAAAACTGATTGATGGTTTACTTTGACTTCTGCAAAGTCAAAAATGCAAGAATCACTCTTCAGATGATCAATTTGTTTGCCAGAGCTGCCGTCCCAGATAAGAGCCTACAAATGGTTAATTATTACTTAACATGGACTAGAAAGAATAAATTGAAGTTTCAATTATTTGAAGCAAAATTGAAAATCTGTCCAAAAAATATTTATTGTACAAGTTTAAGAACAAGAGTCATTTCTAGTAAACAATGATAATTAGTTTGAATTATCAAAAATACAACTGAAGAAAGGATAAGCAAGAGACAACTCAAAGAAATCTATTTTTAACATGACAGGTAAATAAAAAATTCATGGCTTGGATATTTTACTAGACATTCGATGTCATTTTGAAAAAGATGTTTTGAAAATGAAAATAAAAGAATTAAGAAGTATCTGTTATTTGGCAAATGGGTATTCTAAAAAATATGACCAAGTTAAACTTAAATAAAAGTGAAGGAAATCAACACAATTTTATATCGTTAAAAATAATGATATAAACCACAAAAAAGTTGATAACAACTTAATGGAGATTAGTAAGAAAGATATGAGAGAGAAGGAGGGTTGTCAACACATGAGAGAACATTTTAACACTCATAAAATGTACAAGTATGACTACAGGGTTGCCAACCTGAGACAACGCTCATCCGTAATCGCCCCCGCCCGAAAAAAAAATTCCGGCGTAACCCGTGGCTTGCCGACCGACACCACGCTTTCTGCACGTAGAAAAATGGCCCAATCTTTTGATAAGTTTTAGAAAAGTCCTGAAAACGCAAATATTTTAGAAAAGAAGGCCTTTTTTTTCTCTACCATGAATCAATCATCCATGTAGATTAGAATATTCTAAGTTCCGATTGATTCCCCCTTCTTATTGCCCGTCTCATCAGTTACTAGTGACTAGCGTTATCGTTTTTATTCGCAATTCTAAGTAAAAAAATTTATTGTAAGGATTGAAGCTAAAACGAGATAATTGAGAAGAAAAATTTAATACATTGTCGTAAAAATATAGTTAACGTAGTTTCCGTAGTTTTTCTAGCTTTATCCGTAATTGCGGAATTCTGGGCCGAAATGCGGAATGATTCCGCAAAATCCGGAATGGTTGTCATCTCTTTGACTACTAAACTTTAAGATTTATATATCTTGGATACTACTGTATAAAAGCCCAAAATCCTTTCCAGAATTCAATAAGGCAATTGCTGAAATTTGTTTACATCCTTGACATTTTAAAAGGATCCAGTAGTTGACAATAAAGACTTGTTCATAAAAAAATAGTTGTGCTCAGCAGAGTTTAAAAAAATAATCCCACCATGTTTGTTCCCTTTTTAGTTGTCACACCTTAATTCATTCACCTGGCATGCGATTGCTCAAGAAAGAAATTATCTGAAATTTTTTAGAAGCGTCCAGATAAGTTACAGTGGTATAGAAATTTATTTCTTGGGGGACCCAAAATCAAATCCCTATCCCATACAGTAGGCTCAATTTAGCTTTTAATACTTTTTAGATAGGATCCTCATCTTACTAAACTCAATCTCAGAAATTTTTCGAAATTTGAGCCTAAAAAACTGGGGTTTAATCGTTTTGGTACACTTTATGTCTGCTCAGGAAACAAAATATTCCGATTTTTTATTTTTTTTCCGCTTTGAAATATTAATCCCACACACAATTGAGCGGAATTCCAATTCTCAACACCACTAAAATTAGTAGATTTCCGCTAATTAGCGGAAAAATCACATGCCTGATTCAATATAACTAAGAAATCACGATAATTTAATTTATGGTCATTTAATTCAATTTCAATCTAAAATTAATTGAAAGGATTAATAATACTTTTAAATACAGTACTTTTCAACAGCCTTTTTCTGTTCAGCACCTTTTAAAAACATTTTATACTTTAAAGGCTCAATGATATAGAATTCATCAGTGATCATATATTTTAAATTTCAAAAGAGCAGTGACGAAATTCACGCTAATAACCAAAAAAAAATCCCCCTCGAAAGAGACGAAACTTACCCCATGAGCATCTTCATCACCAGCACAAATGAGCAAGGAAGTGGGATCCGTGGGGTGCTGCAACAGTTTGGCACGAGACAGCTGAACTTGACTGCTTCCTCCTGTCACCACTTGGATAGGGTTGTACTGCACACCTTCTTCTCCTGGAGAACTGACAAGTTCACACAGCTAAAGAGAGCAGAAAGGAATCAGTCTACTCAACCAATAGCCACATCAATTTTGACTGATAGGTGGCAAATCTGGGCTTAGAATACTTTGATAACAAGAACAAAACTGTTATACTGAGATAAAAAGCATGCCATGAAAAGGGATAAAAAAGTATTGAACACATGGTTAATCCGAGGCCACTATTGCACTTTCAGATTGTATCTGATGCACAGTGCTTTTTAAAAGCTTGACCTCAAACATAGAAAAACTGCCTATATGGCCAATCAAACTTCTCAGATTGTGATTTATTGAGTAAGCCTGCTTTTCCTAACCAGTGTTTTGTGAAGCATTCATTCTAAGGTGTTCTACAAGGAACTGGGATATAAATTCTACATATTAATTTTCTCTTATAAGATGAGTGAGCAACTGTTTTGTTTAGGGACCCCTTTATGGATGCAGATGCAATTGTAGCACCACACCTTTTAAAATGATTGTTTCTACTATACTCTGTTCATTTTGAACTGGCGCTTGAAAATATTTCCTTCCCCCACCACCGATCGGGAACCATAGCAACTATCCTCGTCAAAGTGACGAAGAATGCTTACTATTGGCTGCGCAAAGGGCATAACTATGGTTACGCCTCTAGCGTGGGGGAAAGCACTATTTCTCAAGCGCCGATTCTAAATGAATTGAGTATAGTTAGCTTATCATTTAGGTTAAATATAAGTACAGTATAGAGGAAAGAAAACTATAAAAATTACAATGGATGCAATATGTGTATGAATGGGTTTCTGAAAAATAATTATTTTAAGGTCTCAGTTTCATGTTCTCATTTTTATGCTAGCTCTGGTTATTGATTGTCAGATTAAATTTTATTGCCTAAACCAAAAGACATTAACTTTCAGTTATTAATCCAAATAACTTGTTAAGGTATACAATAAATTTTAAAATACTAACAAGATAGGTTTTAATCTAATACATTAATAATATTCCTTCTTTTTAGTATATATGTTAGGCTCAAACCCCGAAATCGCTCACTGAGCGAAAAAAACGACCACTTCGCGGAGTGGCATTTGCAAAACGGCCACAACCCGAAATTCGGGTTGTGGTATTTTCAAAAACGCTCACTCCGCGATGTGGTATTTTCAAAATGCCAGAACGCGATGTGGCCGTTTTTCAATAGAACCACAACCCGAAATAGACTTTTGTAAAGATGGTTGGCGCTAATGTGGGAAGTTTGGCCAAATGAAACATTCCACAGACTTTCTTTGGCTGGTTTAGGATTTTATGATACCAGACCCATTTAATACGCCGTACCATTCTCCGAAAGGTTTTGCCGAAATTTAATTTATATGTATAGTCTAATTCAATTTGTTCTTTTAAGACTTTTGTACTTAATTTAGATTTATTAAAGGTTTTTTTAATTTTTTCAGTTTTAAATTTGGAATTGCCCTTGAAATTTTCGGTTTAATTTCTATTTAATTAAATTTAAATTACATTTTTTATTATTGTTGCATTATTTTAAAAATTTAAAATCAATAAAACGCTCAATTTTGTGACATGTTTTCATCGTTTTTTCATTTATTATACAAATAAGTCCGAGCTGTGGCTTCTTTGGGATGTATTTGCAATTGTTTTTTTTTTCTTTTAATTCTGTGTAAATTTTTGTTTTTGTAATAAATTGATTGATTGATTGATTAAAAGTAAATTAAAAAGTATAATTGATTAATTGCTTGCATAAAAATTGAGGGAATAATTTTTAAACAAGAGTCAACTGGTAATACGTCAACAATTATTGTCAAAAATCGAAGTAATATTAATTAAATAATTATACAAACAAATTTAATAATGACATACCACATTGGAAAATACCACATCGCGGAGTCAGCGTTTTTTAAAATACCACAACCCGAATTTCGGGTAGTGGCAATTTGCAAATCCCACTCCGCGATGTGAGCGTTTTTGAAAATACCACAACCCGAATTTCGGGTTGTGGCCGTTTTGCAAATGCCACTCCGCGAAGTGGTCGTTTTTTTCGCTCAGTGAGCGATTTCGGGGTTTGAGCTTAACATATAGACAAAATAATCATCAGAAGTAAATAAATGAAATGACAAGTACCACCAAGAAAAAGCTGAATAATATGTAAAAAGAAACTTACTGTATGGGTTAGTCGAGGCTGACTATTTGATGGACGGTATGATATCAAAAAATGTCCAGTGGATTGTATAGTGCTAAGGGAAGCTAATGGTCCTATTAAAATAAAACAAAAAATAAGTCAAATACATATGATAGGGACACAATATAGGAAGGTCTCCTGTGGACCATACACATGATAGGAAGGTCTCCATGATAGGAAAACCTTCACCCATGATGTCCATTAATCTTTTAATTTAAAACAAAGGAGATTGATTTTAAGCTAGGTAGGAAATGGGCTGGTAATGACTGAAAAGGGGAATAAATATTTCACAAGTATCTGATGATTTTTAAAAGATAATTTCTATCACTAATTTATAGTGTCCCAAGTTAAAGAATTAAAATTTCTTTACACAAAGGTTAACTTTTGAGAAAGCAAAAATACATTACACATTTTGTTTCTATTCCAGAAAAAATATTTTCTTACCAACAGTTTGAAATGGGTAAGATTTATACTCCCCTCCATCACTAGTTTTTTGGGAAAATGCACAGTCTTGAAACTTTCCGATCAAAGGACCACTCATACTGGAAGAAAAATAAGAGGTTTCAGAACTAAAAAGATGCAGTCAAATTTTCCAAAAGAGTTACATTAATTTGAAAAGTATAAAGCATGTTGTTCTACCTTATAATATATTTAATAACTAACAAGAAACAATGGGAAAATGAACAAGGAAGGAAACAATTACACAAGGGACCATCAGTAAAAGCAGCAAGCTAACTTTTTCAGGTAATCTAGATCTCCCTATAAAGTGCTGTATTTTCAACTTTTTTATAATACTCATGAAAATCAAAATCCTACCTAAAAATATAGGTCACAAATTTAGACTAAATGCACCAAAAACTAGTTCAAAACCATGTTTTAGGGTCAAATTTCCAAAATTTGTCTGGGGAGGACCCCCAGACCCCCTTTACTTGGAACTTCATTATTGACTTTTCTTAGATTAAATTCTAGAAAATGCAAATTCTAGCAAAAATGTATCAAAAAGCTACATTAAACCAATTAAAGATGCATGGGAGGGACTGCGGAATAAGTGTTGGCCCCTCCCAAAATAAATTTCAATATTACATCACCACTAACTTTACGGCCCACCACTTGACTTGTGCCTTCGATTGGGGCCCTTGAGTACTTGTGAGTTGGAAACTCCTGTTCTAAACTATGGACCCTCAAAGGCGGATTTCATTTTCATAGGGTTTAAAGATAATTTATTAAAAAAATAACAAGTGGCACACTTGACTCCTGAAAATCATAAACCGTAGTATAAATGGCACACTAATCGAAAAAGGTTCGTCATCCCTGCCCTAGAGCATTCTTCAAGCACTTGTGGGTGCAGTGCTCAACTGCTTTTGAGAGATCTAGTTTATTTGTAAATCATAGTTGCTTTATTTGTATGATGAATTCACCAAAAATAAAGGAAAGTTCATTCTTGTCAAACTGGAGGCATTAGAAATAAAATGACAATAAGGGGGAACCCTAAAAAAAATTTGCAGCTACAAACAGCATAGGTGAAACCATGAACTACTTTCCTATTTATATATAAATACATACACTTAAATTTTAAAAATTAATTTATTATTCAAGCTTAAGCTTTTGAAAGTTAGAAATAAGCCCAGTTCTATCACTTTTAGAACTATCAAGACTTTACTGCGCAACTACACTTGTATATTAAGTATATTATAGTCTGAAAACACAAAAGAAGAATTAATTAAGGAAAAAGAATCAATTTAAAGAATGGATTTCATTGTGTAAACCGATAGAAATAGAGTATGAAAGTGTCTTACTTTAGTGAAGGATTATTTAATTGACTGATGTATTGAAGAGCTAAAACAGGTGTTCGGTTACCGAATCTAGGTAACTCTAGGACATGTCTGCTAGTGACACGTATGTCATACAAGAAAACATCACTTGCTTTAGTACCAGCATAGAAGTACAAAGGATTGTCTTTATCCCAAGTGCAGCTCCAGACATCACTATCATGTGTGTACCTAAATAATATCCAAAGAATTTTTGGTTAACTTCAAGACATGGATTAAAATAAAGACCCAATATATGCTGCATTTTTACACTGCAAATAAATACATCTCACACTAATTGGCATAATACAATTTAATAATGTCTAACAAACAAGTCAAAAAGTTTTTACAATAAATTAAACAAACTTGTAATGACCAGATAACACTAAGTTCATTTTGTTTAAATAACATTTCATAAAGAGTAAAAGAGATAAATTATATATTAATCTTTCTATTTTAAAAAAATGTTTTTAGATAATGGTTTCCAGAGAAAAACTGTTTAATTAATGTTCCGTTTAACACATTTTCGGGATCAAAACGTTCGGATTCTTTCCAGATTTCTAAGTAGGCTATTTAATTTTCCAAAACAATTCTCAACTTTTTAATAATTCCATTTTATGGTTCAATTCCGTTAAAGTTCCCGCTAAATACCGCTTAGCACTTTTGGACACCAAAAAATAGAAAACGTAGTAAATAATTTCAAACTCATAGATTACAATGCTTAATTAGATTAATAACTGTCAGGTTTATCATTAAAAATCAGAAAAATTTGTCGATATTTGTCTATATAGCGTTCAAAAGAGTATGGCAGTATTTAGCTGGAACGTTAATGGAATCGAACCAATTTTATTAAATTACGGATAAGGTTGCAGTTACATAGCGAGAAATTGTCAAACAATTTTTATCCATCCAATCTTAACGACCAATTGACACCATATTCATGAAGAAAGAAATTAATTCCAGGTTTTAGAAATACTTTCCAAAATAAATACCCTTAAAAGATAGTCTTTTAGAAACAAATATAGTGAAGAGTGGGGCTATTTCGCACATGGGGCACATTCGGACAGACGGCATTTCCCCTAGTAATTATTAATTCAAAAATCTGAAAAAAATTCCAGTAGATGGAAGCATTACTACCAACTCCTGCATGAATTTTCAAAGCCCTGAGCCATTTTGTTGTGTACGTACTAGAAATTTGCTAGCGTTAGCTCAGCAAAGTTAATTTTCTTGTCATTTTGTTGGCGTAAAATATCAATCAAAAATAACTCTCAAGTGGATATTCAGAATTTTATTCAGTAGAGGCTCTACTAAAGTAAGTTTCTAGAAAGGTTTTATTTCCCTGCTTAAATTTTAAATATCTTGTTGGGACGTGGTAAGCTTGAACTGGTAGATGGGGCACATTCGTACACCAAAAGATGGGGCAGATTCGGACAGTGCGAATGTTCCTCATCCTTCCCATTTTTGATTATGAAAGTGATTTATATGTTTATAAGTGCAGTATATTTAATAACTTGAAGCTTAATTGTTTTTTATTGTAATTGTTACAAAACTCGGTGATAATAGAAAATAACACCTTAAAGAAAGCTTTAGTTTTAAAGATAGATATCATTTTTGCAAATACTGTCAATTAAATTTGAGAATTTTGAAATTCCACTCTATACAAGCGCTTAAAGCAACTTAATACTAAAATAGAAATAATTGAAGTACAAAAATAAATTTAATAATTAAAGTATGCAACCACTAAACGACTTCTTCAGGGGTGCAGCATTCAGCAGCCGCATAATTATTTAATACCAATTGACTTGGACTTAAGTGATTTTATTCTAGTAGAATTTGCTACTAAAAAGAAAATTTTGTTATGTTGGTCAAGTAGAAAATTTTTGAATTAAATGATGCTTTTTAAAGTTAATGATGAAAAACTTTAAAAACTTTCAAATTAATGACAAATCTTTTATTTTCCCAGTAAGTAATGATTCAACATTCATACAAAAAGATAATACCGTATTAAAAGTTTCGCAACCGTCAGTTTCAAGTGTTTATATGCGAGCTGTTGGTTCACTTTTCTTTTCGAATAAAACCTGACAGTTAAAATATTGGTTGGACTTTTTCTAACTAATTATATTATGTGAAGTATGTCAATGTGCAATATACTCTTCATTACTACAATTTTTTCCTCATCAAAAAATTAGATGTTCAATATTTTCTGAAGCTGTTTTCTTTTTGTAAAAAATCTTCAATTTAGTGGGAAAATATGTAAAAGTGACAAACATTTCGTTTAATTATCTTGCTTTAAAGTTCCATAAACTTTTTAGTTTGTAAAAATAATTATTGTGTAATTTTTTTGCATGTGTACGAATGTGCCCCACATGTGTGCGAAACTGCCCCACCCATGGGGCACATTCGCATGAAATTTCTCGTTTTTTAGGTTGATGTTATAGGTTAGAAATTCTCGATGAATGCTACCAATTCTGGTTCTAAAATATCGGGAACGGTCTTAACTTTCATTTGAATCCGAGTTTGTTTCAATATCTCATCTAGATCCAGAGAAATATGCCGAAATGCACTTTTTGTGCGAATGTGCCCCGTTCTCCCCTACTATTTAATAATATTTTTAATGAAACTTAAAAGACTGAAATTAATTGTTTATTTACAAAAAAAACAAGTGTTATGTAAGCGAACCTGGAAAAGGTTGTAACCTTTCCTCGAACCTAATAAAATTTGCCCAAACGGCTTCCCCTGAACTAGGGTTCGGGCACTTATCCACTTCAGGGTTCTACGCTACGGGGTTCTTCGGGCTTTTAGGTTCGGGCACTTTTTCCAGGTCCGCATGTAGGTTTTGTCTTATTATATTGGGTTGTCCCATAAGTTCTGTTACTTTTTACAAAGTTTCGTGTTTGAAAATTTTTTATGAAAAGCTGGTAATAGGTGGAGATTTCAAACAAAAGGGATTTTGATTTAGGTATATTTATGAACATAATGTATGATTTTGGCAGTTGTGGTGATATTATTTCTTTTCAAAATGCTGGTTTTAAAAAGAGACCACAAACGACGATTTTCGCATAATTTTTGTCTTTTGTTTAAAAAACTAGGAAGAACTCATAATTCATGGCTAAAAAAAGTTTTACTGTATGTTTGAAATGTTTAGATTTAGTTGTCATAGTTTCAAGATGATTCAATAAGTTTAAGGTAGGAAAATTTGGTTTTAAAACTTCATATATTTGTAATTTCCGTAATTCCACGTGTTTTTTAAATTACACCTATTGTTTTTCTAAGCAGCTGGTATGAAGCAAATTAAAGGCAGATGTTTTTTATAATGGTTGTTTAAACATTGAAAGTATCCATACATGTGATTACACAAACAAAAAATTGTCGGAAAATATTTAAAAAAAATTCGATGGCACCTAAATTTTACTTCATTTTAAGTAGAGGGGGTCCATTGGCTTCTACTTCCCAAGATCTAGGTTGGTTGGGTTTTTATGATGCATGATCCAAGACAGGGTACAGCCCTAGATATAGCACTCAATATGCTAGATTCATATTTTTTTAGCATTAAATCTAAACTAATTTTCATATTACTTCGATATTTAATTTTTTTTTCGATTTTCTTAAAATTTAGTACTAGGCAACACTATCGGTCAGAGTTTTCAGTATAAAACGATTGGAAAATAAGAAAGTGGAATTTCAGTTTAGCAAATCGAATTGTCGGACTTTTTCTTTCCTAAGCAAATTGGCGGAAAAATCAGATGTATGAGTATCTTTTCATAATATCGTTGTATTGATTTATTTCTAAATTTCAAGGAGCTGTTTTTATTGTATTGTTTTCGTATGAAGCAAAGAATTGCTTTGTTCGCTTAACGTAAGTTCAGCGAGTGTAATTCTGAAAAGCTAAAACGTTGCGCGCTTGAATTGTGTGCACTGCTTTCTAAACTTAATTACTGAGATAATTTAATATACTGCATATTTTGAATACATGGTTTCTATCTGTAAGCTTTTTTATTGATTTTGATGCATTTATCGTGAAAATTTCTTTGAAATGACTAACATTACTGAGGTAAGTGTTTTGCAATAGATGTTATATTTGAGACCGAAATTTCCTACCTTAAACTTATCGAACACTTTGAAACTATGACATCTTAATCTAAACATTTCAAATATACAGTTTAACTTTTTTAGCCATGAATTATGAGTTCTTCCTAGTTTTTTAAACAAAAGACAAAAATTATGCGAAAATCGTCGTTTGTGGTCTCTTTTTAAAACCACCATTTTGAAAAGAAATAATATCACCAAAACTGCCAAAATCATACATTATGTTCATAAATATACCTAAATCAAAATCCCTTTTGTTTGAAATCTCCACCTATTTCCAGTTTTTCATAAAAAATTTTCAAACACGAAACTTTGTAAAAAGTAACAGAACTTATGGGACAACCCAATATTTAATGGCTTTGTTAGTTTTGTGAAATAGACCAACTTATTATAAAGAACTATTTTGCAATAATTTAAGAACTTTACACCAACTTTCTTAAAAACAACTTTTCTCTTTTCATTTTGCAAGTATTTATGCTGGATTTGTTCTTGTTTTAAGTTATTGTTCTTGTATTATTCAGTGGTTTCGTTTTTGTTTATGCTCCAATCTCATGCATCCTTGATGCATGGGGGCCAATGATGTAAAGTCAAGTGCTTTTGCAATAAAAAAAAAACTTTTCTCTTTTCAGTGGTATTTAAAAGCTATTATTTTATAATTAATTTTAAATATTTATTTATTTATTTTTCAGATTATTTCATTTGGCCAATAGCTGATAATTTATTAATATCTCTTTTCTAAAAAGGTTTTCGGTGAATGGTTTCCAGAGAAAGGCTTTTTTATTACTGATCAGAATAACATATAATCCTGGTACCAAAATATCTGGATTCTTTCATTTCCATTTTTTTAGATAACGTTTAAAGTTGCAGTTAAAAAGCAAGTATTGTCAAACAACTTATTACCAACCAATTGCAATGACCACTTGGTGCCATAATTTATTTTAAGAGAGATTTATTTGAAAAGATGATCTGGGGACGCATTTTTGGAAAGTTGGTTGACATTAATTTTGCAAATTGTTTTTAAGAATGTTTTATAAAGTGAATTGGGCTTTGTGAGAATTGCGAAACAATCCACAAGGTCCTGCGTAAGCAGTTTACGGGGGTTGGGAAGCGATAGAGAGAAGGGGCGGTAGTTCCCTAGTTATGAAAACAATTGCTTGTGGATTATAGAAATGCTTATAATTGTTCAATGAAGATTAAAAATATGAAGAGTAAAAACTTACGTCTGGACACAAGAATTGGTTAACACATTTGTGATTTTAACAGTTTTATCTAAGGACGCAGTTAAAGCCAAAGCATCCCTGGGATGGAATGAAAGATCTTTGATAATCTTTTTATGAACAAAAACAAACTCTGATGGTTTGAAATCTGAGGTTGAAACCTAAAAAAAAAATTGCATGTCTAGTAGTCATATTAACAAATCCAGAAAAAAGTAACATATTTATGTAAAACACATCAGGTACACTAAAAGCTTCATTATCCCACATCTCTCTTTCACATTAACTTGTATTGAACTTAGAGATTCTTTAAAAACAAATTAGGTGGTCATTAGGATAAATAAACAGAAACCGAGAATTACATCTAACTTTCTGGAGTAAATTTGACATTGATTGTACAAAAGTGTATTTTTAAAGTCTAGTTTATGGTTTCAGATTTGAAACTATGTCATGTTAGATCATGGGGGTACTGTGCACCCAGAGATTAATCAGCTAAATCCATACATTTTAGGTGGCTGCCAAATGAACTCCTTGTAACAAAATAAGAAAGTTTAAGAAATTAATTTTAAGTTGAAAATATAAAGAAAATTTCCAATAAGAAAATTATGTGGAATGTTGTAAAAAAGTTCCCTAAAAAAGTTTTCTTTTAAAATCTGTGATGGAACGTATCATGTTAGGTTAACAACTTTATCTCTCACTCATATTATTACTTTATTCTAGGCTACTTTTAGAGGTCCAAGAAAAATTTAACAATAATGAACTTACTTTTCTGAACCCATATCCAGGAAACATTGGAATCTGAGACTGCTGGGAAACCAAAATCATGCTCAACATATCACTAACATCCATGATTCTGCAGTTTCCATCCGAATTGAGCTCAATACACTTTTCCAAATTAAATGAAGGAAGTTTACTGCCAGTGTTTTTTTCATATTTCTTACTTGACCTAGATTTCAAACAGAAATTGAATTGAGAGTCATGAATCATAGGACATTAATTTTGATTGCGGACTTCTTTAATAATACAGAGGAAAGAAAAATTAAGGATAAGAAAACAATGGAATCCTCTCAAATCCAGAAGATTTAAAATTATCAGTTTAAATACTAATTATTTTCTTAATATATAGACATGGCCATTATTTAAAGGATCTAATATAAATTGTTTTCCATGGAGCAAACAATACAACCAGAATTCAAGGCATTAAATAAAGTCTAAACTAAAACTTCATTTTATTCTATTTTGCTTAAAGTTGTGATCCTCAAGTTTTCATAAATATTAAAAATTACAATTACAACTTATTAACAGACCAGACATTAAAGTACAAAAATTAATAATAAAAAAACATATTTTTATTTATCTACATGAAATATACTTTTTGGAACATACCTATACTCTTGAAGGAGATCATGAGCCTCCATAAGCTGGGACTTTAATAGTTCACACTCCTGTGCCTTCATCATATACCTAAGCTTTTCCTGGGCGAGCTCCATTTCTGCTTTCCGCCTCTTTTCAGATTCTTTTTGTAAATCCTCCAATGCTCTATCTCTTTCAGTGGAATCTATGGCCTGCGAGATAAATGCTACATGGTCAATTGAATATCTTCAGAAAAAAATCATAGAAAATAAAATTGTTATTCAAAGTTTATAATTTTTGGCATATGATCAGAAGAACACCTTTGAAGTCCATGCTTAACACATTTAATACGAGGGTTGTTTTTTAATTAACTTCCGTTTTGCTCCTGAAAAAAAAGTAGTAGGAATTTCGAAATAATTTTGCTACTGGTAGATAGGTACATCCTTGAGGATCAATTTCCCTCATTACAGAAAAAAATCATCGGACATTTTTTCTATTTTTTTTCAAATTTACCAGCGCGCTCCTTGAACTTATTTCCCGCCAACCCATAGAGAAATCCTCTTTTTCAAAATTTTCCCCTATTTGATAGTTTAAAAATAAAAAAACAAATGATGAATATTTAAAAATAAGGTTATTACGGAAGGTTACAAACATATTTAATTACTTTTCAACGTAATCACCTTTAAATAGACCAATTACCGTACCATTTCACAAGTTTTTTTATTCCGCTTCATGAAAAGTTTGATTTTTCGTTGAGCTTCGCATCGGTTCGGAGAGTCGTTTTCCCCCTCAGCCCACACTTTGCCTGCGAATCTAACGATGTTGCCTTGTTTATTATGGCTGTAACTCCAGAATCCCCAATGCCTGGAACTTGGCAGATGCAAAACATATGGTTTTAAACATTCACAATAGCATGCTGCAAAAATCACCTGCCTGCTGATTGTCTATTGTTAACGGGAACAGAGTTTAAAGGAAGAGAAATTCTCTATGGGCCGGCAGGAAATAAGTTTGAGGAGCGCGCTTGTAAATTCGATAAATAATAGAAAAAATGTCCGATTTTTTCCAAAAAAGTAGGAAATTAATCCTCAAGGATGTACCTATCTACCAGTACCAAAATTATTTCGAAATTTTCACTACTTTTTTACAGAAGTAAAACGGAAGTTAATTAAAAAACAACCCTCATACATTTACCAGCTATTTTCTTTGAAAAATTTTACAAATCACGGAACTTGTAAATACTAAGCATTTCCACATCCTAAGATGAATTTTACTAGGAAAAATATCTTAATATGAAAAGATTTTATCTCAAGAAACTTTTTTATTAAGATATATTAAACATATCTGGAACAAAAACCACTTTAATTCTTTTTTACTGAAAACGCAAAATGCTCGTGGTTAATATAATGGCTTCGAGATAGTTGAAACATTATTAATTTTGATAGTAATACTAATATAAAATATCTTTCTTACTACCCATTTGAACTAGACATTCGAACATATAGGTTATTTCTGTTTAAGCAATAAATAAAAGATGTTTGCTTTCGAATAAATTCTCTGTAGCAGACATACAGCAGCATCTAACAAGAATTAAAAATATTAATTTGAAGATTTAATCGCGTATCATATATGTGCCACCCGTCCCGAAAGGGTTAATAATTTAATATAAATACTTCCTAAAAAACTTTTATAGAACATTATTTGATATTATTAAAACTTTGATATTTATTGATATTTTTTGCATTTAGACAAGAAAATCACAATTTCTGAGAAGAGGAAACTAATATAAAATAAAATTTAAAATATTAACACTTAAGAGCTTTTTAAAACTAGATAGTAAGTATGAAGACCATATTTGCTAATATTTGTGAGAAAATATCAATGTACTCAGAACTTTAAGAATAAATATTATACATTATGTTCCTCTGCTTTGAAGAAAAAATTTAATTTACCCATGAAAGTTCATAAATGCAGCAGCTATTTAAATAGAATAGATTTAAGTATTTGCGTGACAGCATTTAATACTTTAAATAAAAGAATAGTAACAAAAATATTTGAAAAAAAAGTGTGAAGTATTGTTAAAACAATGTGTGCAAAAGAGAATATTTAAAATACATTACATCCTATATTACTAATATCTTGTTTTTATGTTGTTTTAATATGATTTTCTAACATGATGTTCTAACACTATTAAAGGTGTAAAAAATATATTTATTATATTTTGATGATTTATTATTTAAAAAATTGACAAAGTGCTGAAAATTCCTTTTGGGAGATTTTAGCTCCATATGAAGATTTTAGCTCCATAGCTGAACATATGCTCCAATCTCATGCATCCTTGATGCATGGGGGCCAATGATGTAAAATCAAGTGCTTTTGCAATAAAAAAAAAAGCTTGAACATATTCATTTTGTTAAAAGCTAAAATATATCACAATAAATATACTAATACACAGTTAATAGTACTTACTGCACTTTATATCAAAACCCTTTAAATCCTAAATTCTCAGGCAAAAATCACAAACAATGAATTTGAGTAATTTATAGTAACAAACCTCAACTTATTAGAGTACTTTACTAAGAAAGTTAAAATGATGAAATTAAAGGAAATAGGTTAGTTAAATTAAAGAAATATAAATATATTATAAAACATGGATTTTCTTATTTTACAATGAAAAGGCAATACCTTTACAGTTTTTGCATAGATATTTCGAATTTCTGATTTTCTGGCTCTAGCGTTGCATTGTGGACATCGAGCATTCTGACCCTTGAGCCATCGAGTAATACAGCTGAAATCAACAGTAAAACTTTTAAATGAATTACAACAAAACAAATATATGATTAATATTAGTTCAATAATTTTATAACTACTTATTGTAGTGGGAAAAAAGTAAAAGTATTAGAACAAAGATTAAATATATAGGGTACTAACAATCTACAACAGGATGTGATACTAAAGTTATGAGGACAAGAAAACAATAATTGCATTTCAAATATGAATGATTTACCTTCTTCCAAAAAGATGTCCGCATCTTAGAGAAATCAAGCGATGTTCACTCGTGTTAGTCCATGGTTCAAAACAAATTGTGCAAGTCTAAACAAATACAGGTTTCTCTTTTAAACAATGGTTAATACAAAAACATTCATAATTAAACATTTATACCACAAAAAAAAACAAAGTAGCTTAACTACACATTAAATGAATTCATATACAAGTTAGTTCATTCAGGTACCATTACTTCCTTTTTCTGTGCAGTTAAAAATTAACAAAAACATTGCCAAATGTTTGTTGTTATAACAATCTATTTTTATTAATAAGTTGGTTATCATTATCAGTTTCTATTGTTAAGCACCCAAAACAACTTGGAAGTTTTTAACAGTGTGTTTAATACCTTTATTTATTTCAGAGATAATATGCTACCGTTCCCGGAACCTGGAAAAAGTGACCTAAACCTGCGAACCTGGTTCAGGGGAAGCCACTGCCAGCTTCCGTAGGTGCAATACATAAGGTTCAGGAAAATTTCGGCTAGGTTCGGGGGAAGGTTACAGCTCTTCCAGGTCCGACGGTTCCTTTAAATATGTAGCAAAGAATTTATTCTTAGATGGATTTGGATAATAATACCTTTTTTCCCACCAGAGAAAGAGTGCTGATTCTGAGAAAATAATGTCCAGTTTTGGTGATCCTTGTTTAGCTTTTAGAATCAAAAACATTGTAAAGGTCCATTTCAGGCAAAAATATTTCGTGATGCGTCCGTTTTTCAAATAAAATATTTTGTAAAGTTAATAAAAGACCATCTGTTGACAGATCCAAATTTCTTTTAAATAGAAAACTGTAAATATGTAGCAAAGAATTTACTCATAGATGAAGAATACATAATGGTGTGTTTAAAATGTATCAGTTTTTTGGAGAAATTTTTTTAGTATATATGTTTGGTTTGGCTAACATTTAAATTATAAACTGATTAACAAATTTAAATGCAATCAAGGTAGTTATTTTATACATAATCATTATAAGAATTAATTGATATTTCTCCATCAATCTATTAGTATACTACTGAAATTAAACATACCTGACCATCATCCTCCCCAGAAGCATCAGCTGCATTACTTCTTCTCTGAGAACACTTGACTGGAGGGTCATTTTCCGCCCCCTCTACTCTGCTCGGTTCACCAGTAGGGGGAGGCTCAGCAGCTGGTGGTTGTGGAACGACCACGGCATCAAAGTTATACACCGCGGTTATGTCGATAGGCTGCAACAAATCTGCATCATCCATGGGACCATCGTCCATACCACTCCCATCCTCGTCGTTGAACTGAAAAGAAAATGTTATCCAAGTTATTAATGATACCAGAAATGTGTTACACGGATCAGTAATTAAAAAGCCTTTCTCTGGAAACCGTTCACCAAAAACTTTCTTTAGAATAGAGAGATTATTGTAATGTAAACAAATGTTCTTTCTTTAAAAATCTAAGAAAAGTTTAAGTAAATTGTGATTCACTCGCAATTTTTTAAAAATAAAAAATAAAATTTTTTATTTAATATAATTCACCTTTTTTGCTAGCCATGACTGTCTTAATATGTTTAAAAATTAAAATGATCCAATTTTTTACTTTATTTAGAAATCAATCAAATACGATTTTAAAATGTTGGCACACCCATCACGCTAAAAATCATTAAAAATAAAATTTTATTTTTTTAATATTTTACCTATGTTCAGAACTGCAACAATCAGAACATCTGTAAGCTTCAAGTACTTTTGATGAAAATTGAATCTCGTATAATAACTTTTCCATCTTTTTTGTGAAGGGTGTGTAAATTTTAATCACCAAAAATGAAGCTTCAAATTTTTTTTAAAAAATGAAGTGTTTTTAAGGTAAACAAGGTCACAAATAGTATTATGTTTCTTAAATGAAAATTCAGCTGCATTTAGTATTGTTTAGGTCAAAGATGAAAATATCCTATTTTTCATACTTGAAAAGTTTTCAAATTTTTCTAACTTTGAGCCCCAAAAAAGTATAAAAGAAATTTTTTAAAAATTTAACTCTCTTTAATTTCATCTGGTTCATACCTTTACCTTTAATTTGATGCATAATTTTAGTCAATTTGAAATTTTAACCGTCATGTCCACTTTTTCATGGAATGGCCCCCTTTCTCAGCCACCACCCCTCTTAACTGATTTTTCAAGGAATGGAAATTGGTCTCTTAAGAGAGGTTTTACTCAGTGGCGTAGCCAGGATTTTCCTTTGGGGGGTCCACTGCAAAAAATTTACCATTGGATATCAAAAAGTTTCTACAATTATTGAATAAAAGTTATAATTTTCACCTTACTTTTAAGTTCTCCTCTGTGTTAATTAATAGTTAATAATGAATAAGTGTAATAATTAAGATTAATTATTACTTTGATTGAACTTGATGTGTCTTTTGGAAATCCCCCTAAAAACTTCACCCCAAACGCCAATGTTCCCAAATGGGAAAATCCTCAAAATCATACTTTAGGATTTTTTTTCACCCAAAAAAAGACTATAGAATGGTCTTAGTAATGATAAAACAAGCTATTTAAGCCAAAAATCAGAACCTTTAATTCGAAATTTGAATTGCAGCGTTTAAAAGCTTAAGGGGGTTTTGGGTTCCCCCAGAAAATTTTTGGAAATTCAAGTCTAAAAAGCAGGTTTTCAACTCGATAATTTTCAACCTAATACGAATTTCGAACATTATATTTTCAGGAATTTATTATTTGTTAGGAGTTGTGTATTTTGACGAACTCATCATAAAAAAATTGTATATAATGAAGTCCCAAGGGGGGTCTAGGGGTGCTCCCCAAAAATTAGTTTGGAAATTTGATCCTAAAAACAGGGTTTACTCCTTTAATACCCTTTATCGCCCCCTCCCCTTATGTCGTCCCTCAATTAATACGTATATTATGGGTTATGGGGAAACCAAGGTTTCCCCTGGAAAATTTTAGATTTTAACATGCAAAAAAGGTGGTTTTTAGACACTTTTAAGGGACAGAGACACCCTCTTTTGAGTCAGCACTGGAATATTTAACGCCTATAAAAGGGTCCAAAAATTTTGAGTCAGGGCCAGGGGGGGGTCTGGACCCCCCCTTCGCTACGCCTCTGGTTTTACTGTATAATCACATGTTTGTAATATACTAATACAAATGAGCAGAATGTTTGAATTAAGGGTTAAGATTTCAAGAATGTTACGGATCCCGCCAAGCTGATGACGCACAAGCACAGCGGTATCCGGTCAGAATCCCGAAAGCCACAATCCCGACAAGCCACTTGCCCGACAGCCATAATCCGGACAGAGCCGAAATCCTAACACCCCGACAACCCAAAATCCCTACAGGGTCGAAATCCCGACACCCCGAAATCCCGACAAGGTCGAAATCCTGACAACCCAAAATCCCGACAGGGTCGAAATCCCGACAAGCCACTTTCCCGAAAGGTCGAAATCCCGACAAGCCACTTGCCCGACCGGTCGAAATCCCGATAGGTCAAAATTTCGACAATCAAATGCCCGGCATGTAAGTTGCCAGATAACTCATATTGGTCTCTAATTTTAAATAAGGACATTCTATTTAAGTTTCATGTTGCTTGACCACAGGTCAAGGTTGCTCTTTTTGGCTCAAAATCAGTGTAAAATAATGTTAAGTTGCTAATTGATATTTTGTATTTCCTATATTTATAGCATGTCTTTTTGGTTCGGGGTGACCATTGGTCAATCCAGTTAACTTTTTGGTTCTGCTATGCTTTGGCAGTGAAGTAGGTCATGTGGGGACTCAAACCAAATGCCTTGAGACGAGTAACCTTTTGGTCTTGACCACTGGTCAATATATCTTGACCAATGGTCAGTCCAGTTTTTCTCGCTGTTTTCAGCTTTTCTGACATTCTCTTTCTGTCTCGCTGTTATTTTTAGGGGGGGTCCCTGACCTTGTGTAATTTCTATTTAACCTTGGTAACTTTTGAATTTTTTGACTTTATAGCTTCTTTTTTTAACGAAACCTGACAATATAATAGGAAACCAAATTTTAAATTTCTGTATAAGCAAAAAATGTTCCCGTGACAATTGACCAGCTAATTATGCAGTTAGAGAGGCTCACAGATAAATAATAGAGTTATAAAATCGAAAAATTCAGAAGTTACCAATGGTCAAATGGGAATAACACAAGGTCGGTGACCCCCCCCCCTAAAAATAACAGAGGGACAGAAAGAGAAGGTCAGAAAAGCTGAAAACAGTGAGAAAAACTGGACGGACCACTGGTCAAGATATATTGAACAGTGGTCAAGACCAAAATGTTACTCGTCTCAAGGCATTTGGTTTGAGCCCCCACATGACCTACTTCACTTCCAAAGCATAGCAGTACCAAAAAGTTAACTGGATTGACCAATGGTCACCCCAAACCAAAAAGACATGCTATAAATATAGGAAATACAAAATATCAATTAGCAACTTCAACATTATTTTACACTGATTTTTAGCCAAAAAGAGTAGCAATCTTGACCTGTGGTCAAGCAACATGAAACTTAAATAGAATACCCTTATTTAAAATTAGAAACCAATATGAGTTATCTGGCAACTTACATGCCGGGCATTTGATTGTCGAGATTTTGACCTGTCAGGATTTCGACCTGTCGGGCAAGTAAGTGGCTTGTCGGGATTTCGACCTGTCGGGAAAGTGGCTTGTCGGGATTTTGACCTGTCGGGCAAGTGGCTTGTCGGGATTTCGACCCTGTCGGGATTTTGGGGTGTCGGGATTTCAACCCTGTCGGGATTTGGGGGTGTCGGGATTTCGACCCAGTCGGGATTTTGGGTTGCCGGGATTTCGACCTTTTCGCGATTTTGGGGTGTCGGGATTTCGGCTCTGTCGGGATTACAGCTGTCGGGCAAGTGGCTTGTCGGGATTTTGTCTTTCGGGATTTAGGGGTAGAACCAAGCACAGCAAACCCGCCAGAGGAGCAGGAGAATAAGGAACTTGCATATGTCAGATTTTCATAAACTTTCAAGTGTTCCGTATAGTTTTTTGGAAAACAGAATGAAATATTTTGTCAATTTTTCAAAAAAGTGTACAAGTAATTAAATATTTTAATTTAAAAGTCGAGGAAAAAACACGTGACTGAAAACGCGAAGTGTGTTTGCATGCATAGTGACGTAGAATTCCATCGGGCAAAATTGCAATCAAAATTGAATTTCTATGTTTTAGTTGATGATTTCTTTTTTCTGAAGTGTCCGATATGAATGTTTTAATAAGTATTTACTTTCTAGACACTTCTGGTGACGGTCAGAAATCCAAAGCAAACATTTTAGGCAATGTCAATAAATTGTGACGTCACTATGCATGCAATTCAGCGTTTTCAGGTGCTTCGGAAAAGACGATTTTTGATAATTTTTTTGCAATCAAAAAATTTCTCAATCGGCCTCAAATTTTGTGTAGTGGCTAATTTTTGAGTAAAGAATAGATTAAAAAAATAAAAAAAAATCATGCAAGTTCCTCATTGTTCTTTCCTTCTGCAACCCTAAAGTATTTTTCACCTTGGGGAGATCTGTACGGCTCTCGATATTTTTACCGAATGAAGTTATTAATCAGCGAATAATACACGCCAATTTTAGTACCGTTTATCGGCACCTTCACAAAAAATATACGAACAAAAACGGCACCTTCACAAAAAATACACGAACAAAAACGGCACCTTCACAAAAATTATTATTGCTTATAGTTAATTGAGTATTCAAATTGCTATAAAACTGAAGGAATAAGTAATACAGTAGAGCACCGTTTATACGTCTCTCATTTATACGTCTTTTACATTTATACGTCGTTTTCACTGAGTCCCAATTCATTCAAATAATCAAAATTGTTTTCAATTATACGCCTTTTCATTTATACGTCGTTTTACGTCGGTCCCTTGAAAGACGTATAAACGGTGCTTTACTGTATAATGCTGATTTCATTATTTTTGCAGTTTCCATTAAAAATATTTATAAAAATTTCACATAAATTAAAAAGATCTTACAATTTTCACAAAAATGGGGGTTAAGTTTAAAACCTGGATTAGTCCCTGTTAATAAGATATCTAACAGTTACACCTTGCTGAGCGACCACCCTCTTAACAACCTCTTTAATGGAATACAGGGTTCGCGTTTATCATGGTTCCCACTCTTTGAAAACATTGAAAATCAAGGACTTTCAAGTACTTTTCAAGGACCTCGACAAAATTTTTCAAGGACCTTTTTCGCAGACATTTAAAAATTAGTCGTATTTCAAAACAAGACTTTTCCCGCATACAATCGGAACGAGAGGAGAAGTCGCTCTTCCCTGTCAGTTTGTAAAAATGGTTGCAAGTTTTGTTCATAAGAGTAGTTTTAAAGAAAATTTTTAGAAAAAAACAAAGAAAGATCTGAAAAAATTAAGTTTGATTAGTGGCCGAGTGAAAATTCAAGGACCTTCCAGGACCTAGAACGTTTTTCAAGGACTTTCAAGTACCTAAATTTAGCCTTAAAAAATTCAAGGACTTTTAAGGACTTTCAAGGACCGTGGGAACCCTGTTTATGCATTATAGCGGGTTTTTTACGCAAATTTGCAAAAGCGGAACACAACTCCAGCAAAATACCCGGTCCATGGGACCCGGAAAATTTCGTAAGAAAAGATGCTAAAAAATATGATTTTGGACAAGAAACGCACATTTTGCCAAACTTCCTGATGCAAATTGGTCCTACTGGCTTCTGACTGCAGTAAAGTTGTTTTTTCTACATTGCAATAACAACGTGAGACGCCCGCGGCCGTTTTTGAAAGCAGTCGCGAGAGTACAGAGCACTCCACAAGCAAAACGAAACTTATGCGAGCAGTCAAGATTTTACGAGTTTTTAACGCATTAACTCGCGATTTTTCTATGCAATAATCTGGAATTTAAAAAAGTGGGGATTATTTGAAAAAATTAAAATTTATATCCCTTAATTACAATGAGAATTTCCCCCAATTCGCAAAACTGGACAAAGTACAATTTAGTTATTTCAGTAAGCTATGCTGTAGTTCAGGGGTTCCCAAACTTTTTTGGTCCGTGGACCCCCTGACAACATTTTTCGTAACCCGTGGACCCCCTGTCTTAGGGACCATTCAAAAAGTAGCTAAAAAATCTTATGTTTATGATATTTGACTACCCATAATTTTGTAATTTTTTCAAGTGTTTTTTCGTGCATTGATAAGCATGATTCACACTTTCCATGTTTTTCGAATCTTTTTTTTCTATTCGGTTACACGATATTTTAAAGGAAATTATAACAGTCAAACATTTAAAAAGTTTAAAATGAAAACAAATCTAAATTTTAATAACACATTAAATTTCAAGGCTTAAAAGTTTTAATTTAACAATAAGTTTCTGGCGCAAGCTTTTAAAATTAATGGCTTATGTTATGAGTGAGTTATTCATTTACCAAATCATAAATTTCAGGAATAATTACAATTAATATATGGCATGTTAACAAAAATATTTAGTTAAACTATGAAAAGAAATAAAATTATACTGTAACGGAAATTGAGTTTTAATTTATGAAATTGAAATAAAAATTGTATCTGAATGGAAACGTTCCGTGGAATTATGTGAAATTAAAAAAAGGGTTCTCTCCACCGCGATAAGAGTGAAAGATTCCATCGCCCCTGCTCGAGTTTGCGATGACTGGTTGATAACCAACTTTTCATATTACTAAAATTTGATTATAAAAAAGACAAAATTTTTGAAACTGGTCGAAATTTTTCATTTTAATGAAAAATTTAATTCATTTAATTTTAATTCCTTTCAATTAATTTCATTAATTTAAGTTTCATTTTAATTTTACCATGGACCTCTGAAAGTCGCTGTGGACCCCCTAGAAGTCTCTGTGGACCCCCAATTTTCATTTTCATGCTCGTGGACCCCCTGGAAGTCGCTGTGGACCCCTGGGGGTCCATATGGACCACTTTGGGAACCGCTGCTGTAGTTGAAAGAGGCCTCTCATGCTTGAAAAGAGTAAAGACAAGCCTAAGAAATAATTAGGAGAACTAAGATCAGTAATTTAATGCCGATATCTTTGCAAGGGTCAGATTCAAAAGATGAAAATGCTATAGTGCAGAGGTTCCCAAAGTGGTCCATATGGACCCCCAGGGGTCCACAGCGACTTCCAGGGGGTCCACGGGCATGAAAATGAAAGTTGGGGGTCCACAGCAACTTCTAGGGGGTCCACAACGACTTTCAGAAAACGACTCACAGGAAAAATTTTATTAAAAAGAAAAATTTTCATAGGTTTCAAAAAATGTTTTCTTTTATAAAAAAATTTTAGTAATATGAAAAGTTGCTTCTTATCACCAAATCCTCAGGGACTATGGAATCTTTTTTCTCTTATTGAGTGGAGATCCCCCAACCTAATTCAATTTCATAAATTAAAACTCAATTTCCATAATGTATAATTTGATTTTTTTCATAGCTTCCTAATTAAATATTGCTTGTTAACATGCCATATATTAATTGTAATTATTTCTGAAATTTTTGGATTTGGTGAATGAATAACTCCCTCATAAGCCATTAACTTAGACAAGCTTGCAACCAAAACTTATCTCTCTATTCTAAAAAAAAGTTTTTGGTGAACGGTTTCCAGGGAAAGGCTTTTTAATTACTGATCCGTATAACACATATTTGGTATCAAACTGTCCGGATTCTTTTGAGGATGTGCAAAGTGCCTTTAGAATTTCTAAAAAAAATCTCAATTTTAAAATATTTCCATTTTTTTAGATTACGGATAAGGTTGCAGTTATAAAGCAAGAAACTATGAATTTCAAAAAAAATTGAAAACATATTTCACTGGTTTTTAATATTCAAATAAATTAAATAATCATCTTTCTATTTATAACACGAATTTATAAATATATTTTGGGTTATTTTTAACAATATTTATATTTCTGTTGTTTAAACGGTTTTAATTATATTTAAAACTTATGTATAAATAATTTATCTTTTATTTTTTAAATAACAAATTAATATTTTTACATTTATCTTTGTCGTTGTGGCAACCTAATCATTACCATATTTACAACAAAATATAAACTCGCTTTTGGAAATTTTGAACTTTTGCATTTATTTTTTACAATTAATATTATTTTTATATTCTTTTGCAAGTATGTTTTTTAAGGTAGTAAAATGTGACACCTTATTTCATAATGCCAAAACGCAAACAACTAGATAACACGGGGGACTGTTTTAGAAAATAAGATAAAAATCGAAAATTTTTGAAGTCTAAACATTCGTGTCATTGCTATGAAACTGACACAACTTCGACGTTTGTTTGTTCTCATGAAGATAAAATTCTAAATTTTCGTGATGTTACGGTAATTACTACATTTTTCACAGCCAATCGATGAAAATAGTTACAAATTTTAAGAACGTTAAATTTATTCCTGAGATGTTTCAATGCTTCTTAATGGATCTGTGAAAAAAACATTACCTTGGGGAAATGGTAAAGGAATGTTACATTGCTCGGTTGTTAATTTTCTTGGAATTATAAGGCAACCCGCCAATTAATGTTACCATAAAGAACTGTTAAATTTCCGCTACTGAATGTATATCCACCATTTTCGAAAGAATACCTTGGAGGAGTACTAACCCTCTTTTAAGAATGTTTTATAAAGTGAGTAAGTGCAGTGAGCAGGGTTTTGTGAGGAATTGCGAAGCGGTTCAAACGTGTCTGCGTCAGCAGTTAACGGGGGTCGGCGAGCGATAGCGAGCAGGGGGCGGAAGCTCCCTAGTTGTTAAAATAAAAGTTTTTGTCTTGAAATGTAGTGATATTAAAAGTTTAGATTTGTTTTCCTTTCAAACTTTTAAAATGTTTGATTGTTATGTTATAATTTCCTTAAAAATAACATGTAACCATATAAATGGCAAAAATTTAAAAAACGATTTTTTTTAAATATGTAAAAATGTGAAATCAATACAAATACACAAAAATCACTTGAAAAAAATTTCAAGATTTATGCGTGGTTTAGAAATATATATCATAAACATAAGATTTTTAGCTACTTTTTGAAAGGGCCCCAAGACGGGGGTCCACGGGGTACGAAAAATGTCGTCAGGGGGTCCACGGGGCAAAAAAGTTTGGGAACCCCTGCTATAGTGCAAAAAAAAATTTGTAAGAATCAATCAATCTTTACTCTTATTTTAAAAACACGTCTTTCCCATAAAATTTTAGGAACTTGGAATATTGATTGACGGAGCAAGCGGGCTTGGCCTGCGTTGAAACATGTTCCGCCGTTTTCCCCGTGACCTTGTAGGTATAAAGATTGGAGCATTTCAATCACGGGACGCCGATCACGTGATCAAGCAAGCTGGCCAGAATCGAACCAATGAATGCGTTCCCAGAGCTCCCATTACAAGTGACTTTTGAGTGGGAGATGTTTCAACTCAAGCACCGGCTCACCGCTATGGGGATGCGGGCGCATGTTCCTTCTATCTATGTTCTAAGGTTTATTGGACAACAGGTCACCGCGAACACTGGAATAGCTGGTGTTTGGTTCAGAAAACTGCAGAACATTACCAAATTATTATCAAGAAGTAAGAGGCTGGTCAATGACGATCCAAAAAGTAATTAAGTAAATTAGTGGACAACACAAAATGAAAATTAAAAAAGTTTAGGTCTTAATTGCAAATATTATATTTTATTCATTGATTTGTTCAATGAAGGACTGTAAATTAAACAGTGTTAGTGTGAAAAACACAAATGATGACAAATATGAAAAGGGTAGGTAAATGAAGCAAATTGGTGCTGCAGCTGAATTAGGCAATTTTTTTTTGTCGCCAAAAGGAAAACCGATGGCTTCCGAGAATTGAATATTTATCGACAAATTTGGCGATGAAAACATGGTTCCCACTATCTGAAAACTTTGAAAATCAAGGACTTTTCAAGGACCTCAACAAAATTTTTCAAGGACCTATTTCGCAGACATTTAAATATTTGTCGTTCTTCAAGACAAGTCATTTTTCCCGCATACAATCGGAATGAGAGGAGAATTCGCTCTTCACTGTCAGTTTGTTAAACTGGCCGCAAGTTATGTTCATAAGAGTAGTTTTAAAGAAAATTTCTAGAAAAAACAAAGAAAGACCTGAAAAAATTAAGTTCGATTAGTAGCTGAGTGAAAATTCAAGGACCTAAGTCATTTTTCCAGGACCTAGAACGTTTTTCAAGGACTTTCAAGTACCTAAATTTAGCCTTAAAAAATTCAAGGACTTTTAAGGACCGTGGGAACCCTGGAAAATCTGCAGCCCGCATTCACTTCATTAACCAAAAAGGGGTGTAAAGTTAAAATAGGGAAAGTCACAGCATGCAGAGAAGAATAAAACATACATAGATTGTCGGGGCATCATCATCATCTTCATTGCGTAATAACCCGGCGAATATCCCTTCTGTGTCATAGTAACCAGGTATAATTTCAATACCAGGAACATATTCTTCATCTGATGATTCTGATTCCATATCAATAAAATCCATTAAACTTGTAGAAGCGATTCTATATAATCGCAGCAACCTGGTCCTACGATCCAGTTCTCAAAAGGTAAAAATAAGAAAGAAGTTTAAAAATAATGTTATTTATTTCTGAACAGGAATCTTTATTGATAGTAAGATATTTCTAATTTAATAATAAAGCTTTGCGGTGAACGATTTATTTCCCCCCATGGCAATGTTCTTTTGTTTAGTAAACTTTACATCTCAAAATCGACCAATCAGAGCCAGGCTGAGAAGTATCAAACATCTGTTGCCAAATAAAGAAACACCACAGACAATTTAGACAGACCGATCAATGGGCGGGGCTTATCAAGAGAGCTCAGGTGGCGCCCTCCGACAAACAGTTCTAAAACTAATCGATTTTTAAATGAGCTGGTCAGGATCACAGAGAAAAATCAAGACCCTCTATATAAAGGCGGAAAAATCCGTCAGGATCGTCAGGATGAAAATGGTCTGGGTGTCAACTCGAAAAGTGTGCATTGGAGTGTGTATGGAATTTTATGATGGTGTCTGGTAGAGTTGATGGTGTAGATTTCAGAACCGATTGATGCCCCTCTGCATAAGGATTTGGATTTTTTTAACTCTGTGTTTTAATGTCTATACTTTGCTTTTAAATTCATATTTTGCATTAATTTAAAATAAATTTGGTTTAGAATTATTACAAATTACAGTAAAACCTTAAGGAGTAATTAAGTAATAAAAGAAAATAATACACTGCTTTTATTTCATTCGGAATGTACCATCTGCAGGAAATGTTCTGATTAGATTTTAATGTAGCTATAAAAACAATTAAAATATTTTAATTTGTTTTAGAAAAAATAATTGTCTGGGAAAAGGATTATATAAATTTGGCCGCATAGAGAGCGACATAACCAAGGGGGCGTCCATAAATTACTAGTCAAAAGAGAGGCGAGAGGGTCTAGCAAAATATCACCAATTCTCACGGAGTAAATTAAAATCTCATGTCAACTTATGGTTCAGAAAATATACACCTTTTCAATTATATTTTTAACACAAGTTTAGGAAAAGTGTGCAGATTAATCAAAACAGGGAATTATTAGCCAGCAGTTAATCCATGTAATTAAGTAATTACATACGAGTTTAGACCAGACAAACAACAAATATTAATATCAAAGAAACTAATTTTTTAAAGGGGGTGGGGGCAAGGGGAGTAGGGTCCACCATAATCTCATCAAAAGGGCGGGAGCAAGGGGTCCAAAATTTAGAAAAAACACCCTGTAATTTATGGACGTCCTCCAAAGTAATTTAAAGAGAGCACTTCATTCTTATCTTCGTATAGAGTAGAATACGTGGTAAATATGACGGAAGCCAATATGACGAAAAAAAAAATGTCAATCCTAGTTTCGCGCACCTTCTCTTCAGACCCTTCCACCAACAATAGATGCATGGGCGTAGCCAGAGGAAATTCTATAGGCGAAGCGGGCGAGGCTGATGTTCTCCCGAAAGAAACCGCGTCAAAATTCAATAATTGAAGCGATTAAAATATAAAATAATGGCAATAAAGTTTTCTCATATCTTCGAACAAACCTATTTCACGTGTATCTCAGAAATTTCCTCTTTTCATACCACGATTTCTCGAAGACCCTCTGTCTGACCATAGCATCCCAGATTGAAGTATCTTTCAAAACTTCCACGCTTCGCTTCGTATCAAACCAAGTTTAAGTCCGATCATTCGATTCTTTATCAGCCCCACCCCGACGCCTCTCAGTTTTAATTAATCTGATGCAATACTTTTCCACATCATCACATTTCCGTTTCTACTCTGTAATAAACTACTGTTGAATAAAACGATAAAACTGCAAAATAATAGTACAATAGGGTGGGTCAAAAATATTTTTTTTACATTTTCCCAGGGGCACAGCAACCAAAAGGTGCCAAATGGTCTCCAACTAACATGTGTGATATATTATTCCATTATGATAACTCTTTTTGCCTCTGGATTGACGTCAAAGTTTCGATTAATATAGTAATTTCATGTAAAAATGGACGAACTAAAATCGGGCTGCTTTTACCTCGATTGCACGAATCAGTCATGAATGTAAATGTTCAAAATGGTTTAAAAATCATCACTGAAGACTATAAATTAATTAAAAATGAAACTAGAGTTGAAAAATAATTGAGTTGTAATACAACATATTTTGAAATATCTCAATGATTAGAACTGGCAATCAAAGATTTCTTGCTTTAATCGTAAAAATGTGCGAAACCTTTATTCCCGGTTGAGTAGGATGGTAAAAACATTAAATTTAATAAAAATGGATATGTCAGAAGGTGTACATTTTCAACCTTTTGTGGGTTCTAAGAATCCCACCCCGGAGGACATTTGGATAAAAAATTTAAAGGATGGGGTTTTCTTTGAAATTTCAGTGGCATATTAGGGATAGTCCATCCCAAGTGTCCCCATACGAGTCCCTAATGTCCTAAAATAAATTAACATTTTTTAAAAGTCAAATTTTTAAATATTTTTTGAAAAAGATCGGTAGACCAGCGTTTTCAGCTCAAAGCTCAGTATTATCCTCATAATTTTTAAATTAGCTACGTCAATTTTCAAAACTTACTTCTGTTTATTTTAAATAGTTAAATTTGCTATATTTAAACTTTTATGAACGCATTAGGGAATGGCGAAGAAGCTATTTTGAGTCAATCCTTCCCCTAAAGAAGCATGTTTTAAAGGCCTGGGTTTCAGTCTATTGCTGTAGAAAAAATTAAGTAAATCATTACTGAGGCGAATCTCATCACGATATTCCTATTGCCTATGAACACAAACTATCTAGTATTTGATACTTGTTTCAACATATTTCATGCTCAATGATGCAGCTCTGGTTGGAAAAAGTACTGGTGAAACATACTCAGGAGTTGCAGAAATGGAATTCAATGCATCCCCACTCCGTTACCCTGCATCACCACTCCTTGGAACGATTAGAAAATCATCAGTTGAGTGCGCTCTCTCCATTGTGTCTTCAAACTCATACCCAACCGTCGTGGTGCTCCAAACCGAAGCAGGATTCTCTCATAAACACAATTTCATGAAATTGGGATTTTCATTTCCTTATTTCGTGCACTCTTGGAAACAGAAAGCCCCATTTTCAACCCCTTGTTTATAGACAAAGATGTAAGAAGCCATGCAGACCAAACGAACAATCCGCAGTACTGCAAACGACATCCATCCCACTGCCACTTGTCCTCAGTATGATCTACCGGTACTTTGGCCAACCAGAGCTGCTTCATTGAGGTTTTTTAGCCGGTTGTCCGTCCTTACCTTCAGACCTGTCCTGGGGACAAATTTAAAGAGAAAAATGCACAAACACATGTCTTATGCAATGTCCAAGCTTTCTTCTTAACCCCCTATGTTGCATTTTTACACTGGCCTATCCGTTCGTAAGAACCAACGCTCACAAAACATGTCCGGAGAAAGAGGAGAAATCACCTAGCTTGGTATGCAACGTCCGCGGGTGCACCATACGAATTTGGACTACCTGAGGAGGCAACTTGGTCCTCCTATCCCTCAAAAGTCATTTAGAGCCCCTGTCACTCAATACCATGACGTTAGGGTGTCTCAAAAAAACTTTTTTTCGAAAAACCTCGCTCCCCAGGGCTTTTCCCATTCCTTTTGGTCCCAAAAGATAGTGTGTACAGTTTCATCCCCCTAAGTTAACTCTAGGGTTTGCCTGTAGAGCCCCAAAGTTTGAGAAAAGTGGAAAAAATGACCAATTTTCAGAATTTTTAAAAATTATATTTTAAGATTGATACTGCGATAAAACTGATTCAGATGTGTCATTTAGGACTTATTTAGATGGAATATATTTATTTATGTGTATTAACTGCACCATATAGCCCCTATAATTTAAGATTAAAACGTACTACTTAGGGACGTTGCACTTGCCAAAGCTTATAATTAGTGATGGGCAGGTATCGATACCAAATACTTAAGTACTCGATACCTATAGGTATCGAGTGTATTCGATACCCACAAAAGTATCGATACTTTATTGACATATTTCGTTTTAAATTTTTCAATGAAGTAATCTTTATAATACCTACTGTAGATCAAACGCAGCCTGTTTCCGTTTTCATTTTGCAACGCTCAAACCCAAGTCGTTATCATCCGCGAGAGAAATTTGACGCGGCTAGGTTTTTCCCCCGCCAAATCCTTCGCCTCTATCCACCTCCAGGCCCGTAGCTACGGGGCTTTTTGATGGATCGCTTTCAGTTTTTTGAATATTAGTCTGATTATGGATAGGCCCTAAAAAAATTGTCCCTTCAGGTTCATTTCCCGACATTGAAAAAAAGTACTCGATACCTATAAGTATTCGATACCAAAGTATTCGATACCTATAAGTATTCGATACCAAAGTATTCGATACCTAAAATTATCGATTTTGCCCATCACTACTTATAATGCACTACCGGTGGACGAAATGAAGTAAATTTGAATTTCTTCGAAGGAACTCCCTCAAATGATGTCATTTGGTGCTAAATTGATATTATAAATTATAAAAACCATTGAAATAACCATAATGAGGTCTTCCACTGAGCTTTTAATGTAAAAAGTTATTTTCTTCAAAATTTCTCTTTTCCAGCTGATCAAACCCAAAATTTACATTAAAAAAGAGGGTTGTTGTACTTTTTAGATACCAAACACTGAAACCCTTATAAGGGTTTCATTTTTAATAAGTAGAATTAAATTTAAACCCCACAGATCAGAAATGACATGGATATTTCCTATACCAGACGTTAAAATCGATTTTCTTTTTTCAAAGTTAGGAAAATAGTTTAATGCTTGTGAATCTTGGTTGAAATGTTAAAGAAAGAAATTTAGAATTAAAATTTTCCCTTAATACGTTAAAAGGAAGTAATTTTCCAAACTTGAAAAAAGAAAATCGATTTTAACGTCTGGTATAGGAAATATCCATGTCATTTCTGATCTGTGGGGTTTAAAATTTAATTCTACTTATTAAAAATGAAACCCTTATAAGGGTTTCAATGTTTGGTATCTAAAAAAGTACAACAACCCTCTTTTTTAATATAAATTTTGGGTTTGATCAGCTTTAAAAGAGAAATTTTGAAGAAAATCACTTTTTACATTAAAAGCTCAGTGGAAGACCTCATTATGGTTATTTCAATGGTTTTTATAATTTATAATACCAATTTAGCACCAAATGACATCATTTGAGGGAGTTCCTTCGAATAAATTAAAATTTAATTCATTTCGTCCACCGGTTGTGCATTATAAGCTTTGGCAAGTGCAACGTCCCTAAGTAGTGCAGTTAATAAACATAAATAAATATATTCCATCTAAATAAGTCCTAAATGACACATCTGAACCAGTTTTATCGCAGTATCAATCTTAAAATATAATTTTTAAAAATTCTGAAAATTGGTCATTTTTCCACTTTTTTCAAACTTTGGGGCTCTACAGGCAAACCCTAGAGTTAACTTAGGGGGATGAAACTTTGCACACTATCTTTTGGGACCAAAAGGAATGGGAAAATCCCTGGGGAGACGGGTTTTTCGAAAAAAGGTTTTTTGAGACACCCTACCATGACGTGTGATGGCGGTAATGGACACCTATGGGGACAACACTCCTCCTTGTTTTTCTCGGCCCCCTAATATCCAGGAAGGCTGATTTTTTAAGCAATTCACATTGATACTATATGCAATCATAGAAATAAATTTGACTTTGATATATCCTTTCCTTCTTGGTGTTGGGATTTTTATTTCCGCTAGTGTATTTTGGAAGTTGTTTTTGTATTAATAATGTATAAATGTGACTAACAAAATTTGAATTGCTTTTAAAGACCCTTATTTGAGTTTTAAAATATTACCGACAAAAAAATTCAATTTATAAAATTTTTTTAAAATATGAAAAATTACATATTGTTGTTCCATTTGAGGCCAATTCGGAGGCAAACAGAGTTATTATAATGGAATAATATTCCACATATGTTAGTTTGAGCCCATTTGGCACCTTTTTCTAGCTTTGCCCGATGGAATTTGTAAAAATTTTTTTTCGCCATAGGAAAATGACCTACCCTACTGTACAAATGATTCATTGGAGAGAAAGAGAACATAACATTTTTTATTTATGAGACGTATGATTTTTTACTTATGTTTTTGTATCTGTAGTGTTTTTACTATTTCCTGGAATGTGTGATTAGGAAAAGTATTTTTTTAAATTTTCCACACATTTTTTGGATAAGTATTATAAATCTTCTCACGGACCACCTCTGAAGGCCTCACGGACCACCAGTGGTCCACGGACCACCTGTTGGGAACCACTGATTTACCAAAACTTTTTTTAGAATAAAGAGATACTGAAACATGATTATATTCAGTGTTCATTTACTGGGAGAAGGTGTTCATAATTAGGACAAACTTTGCTCATTTACTGGGTGTATCGCACTTTTTACACTAAAATCAGGGGATTCCTTCAAAACTATTAATTTCAGAGATCTGGAAATACTTCGATCATATTGCTGAGAAAAAGCCTGTATGGAAACATACCTTATTTTTTAAAATTGATCGAGAAAAAGCCCTGAAATTTTTTTTAAAGTGGGAAAACCTCAAATCCAAATGCTAAGTGTTCATTCACTGGGCGGTTCACCCTATATAGTTGTTAAAAAGAGCTTGACAATATTTAGCATGAACGTTAACAAAATTGAACCAAATATTTCAAACTCATAGATAAAAAGTTTAATCAGATCAATTTCTGTTCAGTTTATAATTAAAAATCAAAATAATTTGCCAATATTTAAATACATGGCGTTCAAAAGAATGGTGATATTTAGCGGGAGCGTTAATGAAATTGAACCTTGTAACCTCTTCATTATATACTTACTAAAAGGAAATCGGACACCTTAAACAAACGAACCGTTTCACTTCTTTCGACTATAATTGAGGCCCCTAGTTTCAAAACCGGACATTTGCATTTTGACAGAGCTTCAGTAAAAGTCGACGCGGTCGCCAAATGGAATATTACGGTATCATGCTATATTATCACGGCTGGTCTCCCGTTCCGGCCGCCATGTTTTACACCGACTCAAATGATAACACTTAAGTGCGTTACGAAATATAATTTTGTTCTTATTTTTAAATTAAACAGTTACCGGGGATTGAAATATGTATCTCCCGCATGCAGAGCGTGCACCATACCGCAGATCCAGCGGGATATACTGAAATAACTTGTTATAACATCCTTTTACTTGGGTTAATCTTTATTTGAGTCGTGGTAAAACATGGCGGCCGGAAAGGAGACCGGCCGTGATATAGCGGCAACTAGTCTTCCATTTGGCGACCGATTCGCGGTCATCAAATGGTCGATTCTTTTATCAAAGCTGTGTCAAAATGCAAAGGTCCGGTTTTGAAACTAGGGGCCTCAATTCATAGCGATAAACAGGGGACCTTCCCTCCAAATTTTTTTGGAAATTGTAAACTTAAATATAAACAAGCACTACATTTGACCTGTTCTTGATGGGAGTTAAAAATCCTTCATCAATCTAAATACTATCTTAATATGAAAATCTTCCCTCGACCTTTAAAATACATACATCCCACGGGGCGCGCATGTTGGAGAGAACTTCCAGGCCTAATTTGAATATCCATAAGTCCCACACTTCATCATTTCAGCAGGTATTTATGGCCTAACTGAATAGTATGACATTTTGAGAGGTGAATATGCTTACCACAATCTTGAAATCAGATGTAGATGAATTTACAAATTTTCTTGGTCAAGTAGATATATAAATCAATTGAGAACTTGATCCAATGATTTAAAATTTTCAATAGTGTATGAATAAAAAACAGACCTGTAAGTTTATTTCAATATTTTCTTTATTTTCTTCAAAAAGTACATCACAAAGTTTGTACACCACCAAACTTCATACTTCATAACAGTTTACTTACGAAAATGTAAGTTAAGTAAAAATTTTAGCAAAGGGTGATTCACTATGAAAATTCTAACAGAATGAAAGATGGCTACGGCATATAAACAAATGAGCACAATTTCACTACAAGTTAATGCAAATGTAGCAAATGTGCGTTGAAGATGGTTACAAATAGTATCTACAATTTCTACATTTTATAAAAGTAAGAAAATGTGCATATGCAAGTCTATCTATTGAAGTTTTAGTTTTTTTAACAATATAACTGTTTTCAACGTTTTCCCTTCAAATAACAACATACAACCGCCTTTTTAAGACCGTAACAATATCAACATGCATTTAAAAACACTCTTAAGAAATGTTGAGATTAACTCTGAAAATTGTGAAATTCTTACTTTACAACCACCAAAGAATATGTGAATGCCTCAACAGGCTAAGTTCATTATAAATAGACGAATGAGGTTTATGAAATAATACGGGGAAAACTATCACAGACTGTAAGCATTAACTATATATACAAAACAATCATCTGTTTTTTGTACATCCAAAAAGTAAATAGATAAAAAAGTGACTTTATAATTTTTTAAGTTGTTAGGGAATAACTTAGAAAAATTAAAAATTTCATAATTCCATGTAGCAGAAGTGTTAATTTGAACTAATCCAAAGTGCCACTTTCCTTAAAACGAGTAAAATTACACCATAAAATTTTCAACATCTACTGCAGATATTAGAATTCAACATCTATTAGGTGAGGTGTATAAGCCCATTATCCCTTGATAGCTGCTGCTGTCAATTTCCCCAAAGTCAAAAATTTACAGTTACAAGCTCTGGTGAATGAAGAAGGCAATTGTGAGGCATGCCATGCCACTCAGGTCACCCAGAGCTGTTAGGAGAGGAATAGCCGAGTTGTCCGGATCTATTTTTAGTCTCCACAAAATCTGGATAAGGCACTGTGCAATGTACAGCAATAGAGATATCTGAGGGAAAGAAGGAATTTTTTTAATAAAACTAAACGATAATAAATGTTTTAAAATTATTATATTTTACAAAAAAAAACAATGTCTTCTTTTTTAACTGTTTCGCATCGGAAGGAACATATGCTGTTCCAGGATGGAAATTTTTTGAAATTACGGCTGAGACAACACATGTCCCAGCTACTGAAAAACATCCAGCAACAGAAAATAACGCCAAGTTCAAACCAAACGCATCATGATTCTTGTGTGATCCCAATGATTATCTTATCTGAGTTGTTCCCCAAATGATCAAACAAGTAAAGTGACAAACAATAGTGTTCAATTGTTGACTCATTCCAAATTATTCATTTCTGTTGCAAAACCAGTCACCACTATAAGTTCAAGTAGAACTTTCTACAGTTTATTCATTCGATTCCAACGCTTAGCTCTTGCATTTCTGCACCTTTATTTACTTCAAATTACGGATCCAACGACTATTATCACGTTGAGGTGGAGTGCAAATAATGGCAAGAGGATAAGGGTGGTCTATATATTGTAGGTGTGAGTTTGCAATAAAGAAAAAGCGGCAGTGGGACAAAGGCTGTCCCAGCAGTAATGACTCGAGGATTACGACCGGGACATGTAAGCAGTTGCTCTGGGTATACGGCGGGACATATGCTGTCCTATCAATAAAGCTTGTAATATCGTTGTTTTTGTTAATGCGTCGTAATGGGATCGTTAATGCTTTTCTTGGACCTTCAGACTTTCATACAAAAAGTTATTTCATCGCAATAATCCCTTGGTGGAGAAATAACTGATGTTTCCGGTAATGAGGCGCACTAAACTGATTTTTGCAGTATTGAAAGGGTTAAAGTGAATAACATGTTTTTCTCCAACCCTGATTTGTACAACTAAAATACAAATATAACAAATTTCTTATTAAGATAGTTTAATTTTTAGCACATTACCGTTATTTACCTTACATTTTTAACCGCAAGATTAAAATTTTTTTAGGAAAAAAATTTAAGATTAAAATATATAGACCTATCCACCAGTAAGTTTTAAATTGAAGTTACCATTTCAAAGAAGCAGAAAAAAAGGATTCACTTTTAAAAGGTAAATTAACATTTTCTAAATTTCTTTTTACGAGATTCGAACGAAATTTAGTTTAAAATCTGAATTAAATTCAAGTTATTACTACAAGACAGTGGCGGATCCAGGATTTGGTTTTGGGGGGGCTAAGAATTTTCATAATCCAATTGAATCTTCTTGCTAATGGTAATACGGTAAAGGTAGTGAATTGTCCTACTCAAACCACTAAAAGGGGGGTCTGGGGTAAAACATCCACCTTTTCAATTCGTTTTGGTACGCCTCATCCGCATTTCGGATATAGATTTTGGCGTTTCGACAAACTTAGTAAAATATTGGACGTTTTTTTTTTGGGGGGGGGGCTTCAGCCCGAAAGCCCCCCCGTAGATCCGCCACTGATACAAGACAATTAATAATATGGGGAAATTAATCATTGTACCCCCTCCAAAAATTATGTCCGGAATAAAAAGGGTATAACAGGAATAGAATAGGTTATTTAGAGGTACTGGGCTATTTTAAGCAGTAACTACTTAGAGAACCGTGAAAATATCTCTCTTAGAGGATAAACAACAAAAAATAACCCAACCCATAGCGTACGACAATGAAATCAGTGAGAAGAGATAACCTATCCGTTCTTACTAGAAATTATCCAAGCTTTATATAGCTTTCTATTTTCTACCTAATTTGAAACACCGTTCTGGGAAAATGCAGCGCGTTATATATTCAAATAACCCTCTGAATAGCTTACCTGAATGAACGCAGATGTGAGATAGATAGGCAAGAATGATTCAGTGAGGACTGTGTCTCCTCCTTTGATCAGGGTGATTCCGTAACCAAACAGCAAGTGTCCTGGAATGACCATGGCAAGCAAAATACGAGCAGTTCGGGCATGGGCACCTGTGATAAAAAACAAAATTTTAATAACTGCTATACTAACCTTGGGTTGGGTGATGTATGAACTTCAATGCAAAGCTTTACCTCTATTAGGAGGGCCGTATCCAAAGGGGATTTGGGGGTTCAACCTTAAGTGTTCATACAAAATTTTTACGTCAATTTATATTTTGGGGATTAGAGGATCCGACTCAATTTTGTAATTGATTCTATTGATCAAATAAATATTCGTAAAGTTTTAATTGTAGACTAATTTATTTGTAAGATTACTACGACGAAGGCTAAACTGGATTACGAAACCGTTAACTGTGTTATATCCTACGGTTAAGATCAAGTTGAGCCTTGGTTTGAACTATTGAAAAGCTGATTGTGATAACAATAAAATGATTTTTAAAAAATGAAGTTATTTTTTTATGCAAGACTCGCGCCGCAAGCTGACAACTGCTGTATCGCCTCCGTGTTGCATGCAATAGTCTTTTTTGAAAATTTTGAACTGTACAAGGTGCGGCCCTGTTATGGCGTCACCTAAAAGGTCTCAAAATTTTTGAGGGTGAACTTTCTAAAAAAAAAAATCTATCCCGATTACCATCTTTTGTCGAGAGGAACTATATTGTGTACAAAATTTTAACAGTCAGTGGGGAGAAGAAAGAGATGAACTTTAGAAATAATGATCCAAACGCCTATGAAACAAGTCTGATCTCGACTTTCACGATTGCCTTTTGATCCAACATTATGGAGTAAATTAGGGTGTTACTGTACTATAGTAAAATAGAATTCTTACTTTTCCCAAAAAAAGCCGCAAAAGGTGTAACGCATAAGGCTGAACCGTCCGGCGGCCGAGATCCTGGTTTCTCACTCTTCTGATGAAAATACGTAGATATCCGACTTGCTTGGACGGCCACAAGGTTGCCAGCAACACCTAGAAAATTATTGAATTTTTTATGAATGGAGGGTTAAGAATAGAAGTGAACCAAGTCCAATTTAGCTACTTTAGAGCTACAGACATTTAAAGTTAAAGCTTCATAACAAAATTACCTGTTAACGCAACAGAACTTGCTGCTGCCTAGCAGATATTATCAGAACTAGGACTTGGTTCATTATTGCACTGAAATTTTACATAGTTGGTGCATGTTACAGCATTGCTAACACAAAAGTGGACTTGGTCTGCTTTTATTCTGAGACCCCCAAATATTGAACCTTGGCAGCAAAAATAAGTAATATAGTATTATGACACAAGACTAGAGTTCGATTCGATTCCGGGATCAATTCCTGAGGTTCGATTCCTACCTGGAGTCGATTCTTAGGGATAGTATGTAAAAAGTAGAATCGAACTTATCTACTTCATTCACAAATCAAGTATAACAAGAAATTATTATTAATTTCATTAATAACCAGGAAAATATTAATATATTATCAAAATACTATTTAATTAGTGAAGAAAATTTTTAATTATCTCTAGCTGTGTTATTAAGAAAATTAAGTACGGTTCCCAAGATCGATTCAGAAGAGGATTCGATTCCTGCTGCAAAATAATTATTACTTATCAAAATACTAATTAATTATATTACAAAGAGTACGACTCCTAAGATTCGGTTCCCTGCTGGAATCGATTCTTTCAGAAATATTAATCCTAAACATTATTTTAAAGTTAAACAACAAGATCGAGTTCAACACGCTTCTTGTTATCATTCTCAGCTTCTTCTGAGAGGAAAAAAGAATACACAAAAATAAATCTGTTCCCCTATGGGTATCAATAAGAATGTTGAAAAAGTGTTTACTGTCCCCCTTTGCCTCCTCAAATCTCCATAATTTATCATTCATTACCGCGTAAATTATTTAAATAATTTTTAGTCCTACATCTTTATAAAGAATATTTTAATGAATGAAATTAAAGTGGTAAAAAATATGTATGAAAATTTTCAGTTTCCTTCTACGTACCATTTATAACTGGTTGAAATATGGCAAATCCTTTGAATTTGGATATTGAAAACTCCAAAATTGAACCACCGGCACTAAGTAAAAAAAGAATTAATCACAAAGAAAACTTATTGTAAGTACATAATCTCATTTGGTGAAATTTTTTAGTTTTGAAATTATTACCTGGTAATTACTAGGGCCACGATCACAGGCACCCAGCCTGTATACAGCACTTGTCTTACAAAAGGATTCTTATAGGAAAGGTAAGCCCATACTGGAATCAGGATTAGAAATATAACGATAATTATGGCGGCTGGAACGATATTTTCTGAAAAAATTTTAACTTGTCAAAACAGTATAAAAGTGATCTAAAATATAAATAAATGAATGGTAAATAAATGAAAACCTAAATAAATGAACGACGTGCTGGCCTAGCGTATCTCACTGCGAAGCCGTACGTCTGGGGTTCGAATCCCCTTTTGGCATGGATGTTAGATTTCTGTTCTTGTGTGATGAATGAGTGTGCCCCCCCCCCCCGTAAAAAGGGGTTGTGCCAGCAAATGTGTGTGTATAGCGCGGGTAACAATACCTCACTTCCGTTGCTCCTGTCAACAGGTGCTCGCTGGGTAACGCTAGCTAGGTACTTCTGTGATCAAGGATAATGTCCAGTAGTACCCGCCCATTGGAAAAAAATGAATGCAACTTATAAAATGCAAAAATTGGAGTGCCCCAGGAAAATATTTGCAGTAGATCATCATTTACTGTAATCATTCAAACGTCTTTTCATCCCGATTTTGCATAAAATGTTCATTATTATTATTTCTTCAAGTGGTAAAGCGCGTAGTAGTACAACTCGCTCTCAAACTCGCCAATAAAAGCTTCTAGCAACCCAGGAGGCTTTCTGTTTATTTAGATTTTCTTCCGCGTGACCATGACGTCAGGCTCAACTTAAGTTGCAATCGAGTATAATAACTTGATGAAAATAGAAAGAAATCGTTACTTCAAACACCTGTTATTTGTGGTCAAAGAAGCTAATAAACGCATGAATACAAACGTACCTTTAGCTTTGTACAGGTAGCTGCTGATGAAGGCAAGGATGCCCAGAGTAGTGACGTCTCCGAGCGAAGCTGCAATGGGAGTGGCGACATTGTCTGGGTTAATGTTGCACCTGTGCGACAGCACTACCACCACGAGGGTGATCGCCCCTACAGGACAGAAAACGGTAAGCAATCGCACAATATCATTAACTATACAGAAAATACCTTAAAATAAATACACGAAAGCATTGTTCATCCATTATGTTTTTCCATATAGACCCTCTACCAATTCTTCCAGAAAGCTAAAATGTTTTGTCAATGTAAAAGTAGGTGACTAAAGTTTGTTTTTAACTAGAGAAAATTGCATTAAAAACATGATTTCAACTTATTTCAATGATACATTTATTACTAATGGTCTATTTTTTCAAAATTAGCTTAATTTCGAAGCTAATTTTGCGATTCAATTTGCCTTCAAACTACCTTACCACAATAGATTTTGACTTCTATCGTGCTCTAGATCTATAATCCCTTTAAATTGACATCCAGGGTTGTTGGTTGGGAACAACTTTGGGAATCCCTAACTTTCACTATTCTTCTTACAACTTGAATTGAAAATCCTTACCGAGAATGAAGCTGGCCATCACAGCTGTGAAGAGGGAGCTTGCGCATAGCAGAAACGCATTGTTCAAGTCAAAACCGTCTTTGGCTATGCTCATGGTAGTGGCAAAAGCAGCGGCAAGGAATCCCATGACAGTTGCCTGGCACTACGGTAAAACAATAAATCAATTCATGAATATCAAAAAACTTTTTGCAGTTTTTTAGGGTTTCGCGACCGTATTCACCGGTAACCTGAGCCCTCGGTTAACTGGAATTCAGACTTTTGATTGGCAGTTAACCCTTCCTTTACCTTTATCTACTGCATTGTGATTTTCTGCAATTTTTTTCGTGCAAATATTTTTTTTGAAGTTATAAATTGAAAATTAAGGGATACACATAAACAAAACAATCACATTTTAGAACTTTAATCCGCTAGAGCTTATTAATTAAATTGATACTTTTGAATACTGTCTCTACACTGAGAGCTAAAATATTCTCACAATACAAAAAAACATACGGCTTTCTATCCCAGTTTGAAGTCTTAAAAATTAATACACTTTCCCCAATTGACTTTTATTTTTGAGGGAACAAAAATGATAATCATGAGAATTCGATCAATATTGCAGCTGAAAGCAAAACATCAGTTTAAAATTTATTCGCCTTTCCCGGTAAAATACTCATCATAGAATCCGTGCTGTTCTTTATTTGGAAGAGGAAAACTAAAAGTATTCCTGCAAAGTATCGTCAGTGTATTCGTAAGGATGGTTATTCTATGCAATTTAAAAGTTGGTGGGACTTGTAAGTATCGTAATAATTTAACCCTTTATCATTAGATAAAGGGTTAAAGAAGAAAAACTAATTCTCCACCAATGAGAGCTTTAACTCCTGTTTAACAGCCGGTCAGGTGGTGGTGGTGAATACGGCCGTATTTACCACTACCTTTAGGTTAACCTGGAATCATAACCTTTAATTGGCAGTTGAAGAAAGAAGACAAGTTTTAAGCCATTCAGAGTTGTCGAAAAAGCTTGATTCCAGGATAACCTTAGGTCAAGTTACAGGTGTAAGAGAAAAGGGAATGTTTGAGTACGAGATTTAGGAAAAATACCAGACGAGAAGATGGGGTATGAGAAAGTAAGAGAAAAAAGTGTCGGAATGAAGGGAATGCGTTTTTTACTTTTATTACCGCCAAAATATCACAGAAACAATGGTATATAGCAAAATACCGTAACAAACACCATATAATAACAAGTTCGACAGTATTTTATATTTTAGAAAACTTTACCTGAATAAGAGCCATGTTTCCCCATGACATCTGCCACTTCTCACTTAGGGATTCCAGTTTACCAAGATTTGCCTGAAAACAGATTGAAATGTGACCAATTCCAATTCCACCATTGTGCAAAACACATTCATCTAACTATATTATGAAAAACCTGAAGAGGAAGGAATTTTGCACTATTGTACATTATCGTTTAGAATAATACAGATCTCACAAAAAATGAGGTAGAAAGAACAAGTAAACCTACTTGTGTTGAGACTCTGGATGCTAGTGTCATCTCCAAATTTCCCTTCAGACCTAATAGTGTGGGTACCAAGATGAACAATTCTGATACTTTCTTAAAAACAGTCCAACCCTGAAAATATAAGAGAAAATTATTAATTACAATTTTGGTAGCACAAATTCGGATTTACATTTTGTATTTCTTTAAACTTTCAAAGTTATTTATATTATTCAAACAAAATAAATTAAACAAAAAGTAGCTCTGAAACTTTAGAAAGAACATAAGAAAATTAGTTTTATTTTAAGAGTTTTCTTTGTAAATTTTTGTATAAACTTCCTTTCGGTGCAAGAATGATGTAGCTTTAGTTTTAAATTCTTGGGTTTCAGAAAGATGTTTGTTTGACAGAAGTTAGAAGTGGATGAATATTTATGGCTTTTGAAAAACTGGTAGAGCTTTTTTAGGCAGTAGACCCTCAATTAAAATTATGTATACAAGATGATTAGAGAATATTACATTAGAAAAAAATAGGTATTTTTCAGAGGGATGATGTGAAGAGGAGGATGGGAGAGATGCCGAGGATTACTGAAGAGGAGGATACTGAAGAGGAGGAGGAGAGGTATGCCGAAGAGGAGGAGGAGGAGGAGGACAGAGATGCCGAGGATTATGAGGATAGAGATGTTGAAGAGGGGGAGAGGGATGCTGAAGAGGAGGAGAAGGAGGATAAAGATGTCGAAGAGGAGGAGAGGGATGCTGAAGAGGAGGAGGAGGAGAGGGATGCTGAAGAGGAGGAGGAGGAGAGGGATGCTGAAGAGGAGGAGGAGGAGAGGGATGCTGAAGAGGAGGAGGAGGAGAGGGATGCTGAAGAGGAGGAGGAGGAGAGGGATGCTGAAGAGGAGGAGGAGGAGAGGGATGCTGAAGAGGAGGAGGAGGAGAGGGATGCTGAAGAGGAGGAGGAGGAGAGGGATGCTGAAGAGGAGGAGGAGGAGAGGGATGCTGAAGAGGAGGAGGAGGAGAGGGATGCTGAAGAGGAGGAGGAGAGGGATGCCGAGGATTATGAGGATAGAGATGTCGAAGAGGAGGAGAGGGATGCTGAAGAGGAGGATGAGAGGGATGCTGAAGAGGAGGATGAGAGGGATGCTGAAGAGGAGGAGAGGGATGCTGAAGAGGAGGAGAGGGATGCTGAAGAGGAGGAATAGGAGAGGGATGCCGAAGGGGAGGAATAGGAGAGGGATGCCGAAGAGGAGGAGGCGAGGGATGCCGAAGAGGAGAGGGAGAGGGATGCTGAAGAGGAGGAGGAGAGGGATGCTGAAGAGGAGGAGGAGGATGCATATGTGAAACCAAATATTTTCCGAAACACCATTACAATCCTTCTTAACACCGCAATATGGCTGGTGCAAGAATTTAACAACGGCCAAATTTATGGCCCCGCATTTTTGTGAGGTCAATTAGTGAAAAAAAGAATATCTCTCCTCTGGAAAGAGGTGCTAGGGGAAACCCACTAATCACACAAAGAGATCGGGACCATAAAACTGGCCGTTGCAAAACTCTAGCACCAAGCCTATACCAATTAGCACAACTTGAACCAGTACCTCCACATGGTCCAGGACGATCCCTGCCCCGCAGGTGCCCATACCAGCGATCAGGAACGGAATGAACACTTGGACGCATATGGCCAGCAGAGACTCTCGTTGCTCCTTCTCCGGCTTCACCCCGTCCGCTGACCAAGGCTCCCCCCTGCCGTGGGGCAGGCGGCCGTTGGGCTGACCCTTCTCCACGTACACACCAGAGTCAAGGGAGGAGGATCCCTCGTCCACCAGGATGCCGGAATCCCCAGGGGTGAGAGGAGGCGGAGGGGAGGAGCTCTTGGTGTTCTTGTCGGCGGCCGAGGTTGAGTTGTTGTTGAACAGCTTCAGATCGCCGCCGTTTGCCAGGGAGATGGCCACGCTGAGGGAGGAACCGACCCATCGGCCACCTGCGGAAGAGAGGTTGTTATATTAGCGTAGTCAACTAGAAGATTAATGGGTCCAGAAGTCTTGGTATATCATATATGCCTTAATAGGCCTTGTATAATCCTTGGTATATCAACAATAGGATATTTCCTAAAATATTTCTTCCAGACACACACATCCAATTCCAAATTTTCATTAATGAGAGGTAAAAAATTAGATGAGATGAGGTTCAACTCCATGTGTGGTCTATTGCAGAAAATGCAAAAATAAATATAAAAGTTGTTCGTAAAACTATTTTTGAAATATTTCACCTGCTTGCTAATGTTCCCTGATATGCAGAAAATTTCTTCGTGTTTTTTCTTTGCATTTGCAAATGTTAAAACTTTGTTTGAAAAATATTTCAATGTAATGTTACATAAATAAAAAGGTTAGAAATTATAGTTACTAAATGTAATGAAAATAGGGATGCGGGCTTAAGGGTAGTTAAGAAACTAAACTAATTTAGTTTAATAACTAGGTGTTATGTGTTTAAGAAACAAAAATATAGGGAATAAGGAATTTTAAAGGGTAAAGGGTACACAAAACTTTTACAACTTCTTAATAACTTAAAAAATCGTACCAATATTGACAATTAATTAAACCTACAATATCGCTTCTTTATATTTTGGAATAGTAAGAGGAAGCAGATATAAACTTGTCAAAGTTAACACCGATATATGTTTACATAATCGGTATCAGGCCGAGTCGATACGCTAACAGCAAGGCCACTGATCCAACAGCAAATAGCATAAAATTTTCCGTGTGATTGTTCGATATAATCCCCTTAAATTTTTAATGTTTTGTTTCATTCCATTAAAAAGTTTAACAATTATTATTGTACAAAACTGATGAAATCATCAGTGAAAGAAATTTAGGTCTTGGAACCTAATAGACTGCCACTGCTAGGGGTGAGATATAATATTACGGACTATTTCATCGTGTAAATACACATTGAAAATTTTTCGCTCTTTCGCGGTCTGTTAAAAATTCTGTCAGACTAAAAATTGATTGAGCTTTTCACTATTTTCATTTGTTAAGAAGTGTTAATTTCAAGAACACAGACATTACGCATTTGTTCATGCTTCGTAGCTTCCTAGTACTCGTGATCAATTTTAATTAGATGTTTCAACTCTCGTCAGTGTTAGGATTCATGTGAACTAGTAAAACTTAAGCTCCAATTTCAAATGTCCTTGGAGATGTTATGTAAAATTTTTCATTGATTTAAACTTCTAAGGAAAAAAATAATACATTTGACACTTTATCAACCAATGAAATAGTTCCTAAACCGGGATTGATGGATACCACAACCTTTATAAGGCTTCTTTTATCCGATTTTAGAGTAAACAACACAAGATTTGAATGACGTTAATAAGTTGCGTTAAATTCCAGAAACTTTTTTGCATGTATAATACTAGAGAAGGGTGATTAGATTTTACACTAATAACTTTAATAATAATAGTTAACGTAGAAAGTAGAGTATAAACAAAATTTATAGGTGCTACAGTGTGGATAAGCACGAAAGATTGTAACTAAAGGAATTCTTACGCGAAGAATATGTGTTGCATTAAAATAAAAATAACACGAAGATGCCATGTAATCTTTACTTAAGTTACTTTTTTGTGTAGCAATATGGAGTCTGTGAACATAAAACTAACATTATTTTTTCCCTTTTTTACCCTTCAAGCTCTATTAAAAGTATTATCTTTTTTAAACTGACGATTGAATTTGGGATAAGTCCAAAAACTAAGGTTTGAGAAAATCGTAAAAACTGCATATACTAATTGAATTTTCATTGCTTAACCACCACATTTTAAAGAAAATTTAGGACCCTATTTAGAAAAGTAAATATATTCAAAATATATTCAAGAGAGCAGTGAAAAAAAATTTGACTTATTTCCTTCTTCAAACTTATGAAATTTCTGATGGTAAAATCTTAAAACCTTTTAACTGACAATTAAATTATATTTTCCCTTAGTTCACAGCAAAAAAAGTGAGAAATAACATTTAGGGGCATTAAAATTAAGACAGTTTAATGAGTGAAACTCAACATTCACTGAATAAAAACTCCTTTAAACAAAAAAAGCAAATTTTGTTTTGGATTAGTTTACAGCGAAAAAAGAAAGATAAATCAACAAATTTTAAATTAAAAAAAACAACGAGTGGACATCAATTTCGCTAAATTTAAGGGGCTATTACCTGCCTATTTTCCTCTTCCCACTTATGTGTAGAGTGAAGCTTAAGAGTTATTTGAGCCCAAAAGTCAGTTTGCAAGTTTTAGGACATTTCCTTTTTCAAACTGTCAATTCAGTTCTACTCGGTCCTCTACTTTCTAACCAAACTTAAAAGTTTTATCAATTAATAAAAGCGCATTAATAACTATCGTATTTTTGTTTCAGTTGGTTGTTGTGGTTTTATGGTGCAAGGCACCGTTTACGTATTTCGGTTTTTATAATTAGCGATAGGGCATTTAAAATCACACACAAAAGTTTATGTTCATAGCGTTATTAGTTTATTAAAGAGTCAAAACGCTTTATCAAATATTAACACTGAAGTAACATTTTTAGAAGTTTTTATAAGCGGGAAGTTGTAAAATTCCCTGCGGAAATTGACACCTGGGAACCTTTAATATCGAATGAAAACTATCGATTCCAGGTATTTATTCCCAATGAAAATGAGCTGAAATTCCATCTCCTAAATTGGTTTTCATGTAACGAATGTTGGAATAGAACGATTTTGCTGATTTTAATCCAATCATAAAAGGTCAAATCATAAAGGTATCTATTTCCACTGTGGATTATCTGAAACACTTCGTATTTACAATAATAAATTGCAGACATAAAGGAGCGAACGAGACAGCATTAAAAGTGTTTTAATAGCTAAAGGAAAGTTAGAATTAATTAAAAATATAATTTTAAATGTGTGAAAGACCGAACATAAGCTGCATTACTTCAAGTATATCTGACTTGGAAAATAATTATCATTCCAGTAATATTTCTACTGGAAGAAGTGAGTTAAGAAATTTCAGTTCATTAGACTTGATTGAATGGATAAGTTATCAGGGATATCTATATCTGGACGTGGACATCTGTAAAAAATTAATTTAAGTTTTAAGGACTCGTAAATTGAAAAAATAGCTCTTAACTTTTTGCTGTATTAAAAAATGTAATCTATAATTTAAAAATAATCTATAATATTACAAACGGTTTAATTAATCCCACTTTCTAGCAGCAAATTGAAAATAATAAAAGTAGGGGAAAAGTACCTACTATTTCTTTTTGAACTACAGAAAACACAAATAGTCCAGTAACTAGGTAGTTTTTTTCTCAACGGTTTTATATGTTTTCGAGGGTGCTGATTGCTGAATCCGAATCTGAAATTTGCTTACAAAATTTTGAAGTGCATTTTAAGAAAATTCGAAAAAACCCTAAAATTTCATCTCATTTTTTGGTTTTTTGTTTGTAGAACGGAAAGTATGGGTTTCTTATGAAAATAACAAATACAAAAAATAAAGATGATAAAACAAGCTATAAAATTGTTTACAACTTTATATTCTGACTAATAGTTTTTCCGCTAGAGTGCGCTGAAAACCAGCGATTTTTTGGCCTTGCTAATTTTTTTAAAATTAATTTATTAAATTACACTGTTCAACAAATTTGACCTTCAAAATTTTTTCCTTGATGAAAATAGTCATTTCTTATAGATTTTGGGTCTCTGAATACGAAAATCACCATTAAAATTTTCAATTGACTCAGGATTTTCGGGGAGCAGCCCCTCCCCCTTTTTACGTTTTCGACGACTTTATAACTTTAAACTAGATTTTCAGGATCAAAAAGCATTGTTTTAGTCTTCAAATTGTCCCCAGGTAACCAAAAATGTTCAAATTAATAAAATATGATAAATTTATAACAAATGGATAAGTTTAAGGGGTAATTACCCCCCTAAAAGTGCAAAAAATAGCTAAAAATTATAGAGGTTTCTATACGCTATTTTTTCCTCTTATTTTTTACGCAATTCCCGTTTGAAGGGTCCTAACCCTTCTCCAAGGACCCAAATTTGATGACAATATGCAGCAATAATTTTTACTAAAAGCGGCTGAGGTGTTAGCCTCCCAGAAGCCCCCGCGGAAGAGTTCAGAAGACTTCCAAAATCGCGAAGGCACTCGCGAGCTCAGGAATTAATATTGATGATTTTGAAAAGATAACAAATGACGTTTTTCTTATATTTTGGGTCTATCCTTAGTAGAAACTCCTCAGTTCTTTAAAAACTGACCGGTTTTAGGGAGTGAGGATTCCATGTTTCAAGATGTTAATAGATGCACGGCTGTGGATAACAATTAGAGGGCACCCCCTTAAAAACTGAGGGTGATGGAGAAAAATGGGTGTCATATTTGAATTCAGCAGATCATTTTGCACAAGAATCAGCTGAAATTCAGTTAGTGGCTTCAATTTTTTTTGTACAGCACAGTTTAACTCTATGTGCGACTTTTAACCCTTCTGTGGGTGCTTTGGGGGCGCTTTCACCTCAACCGCTTTTAGTAAAAATCATTGCTGCATATTACCATCAAATTTGTGTCCTTGGGGAAGGGTTAGGACCCTTCAAACGTGAATTGCGTAAAAAATAAGAGGAAAAATAGCGTATTAAAACCTCTATATTTTTTAGCTAATTTTTTGCATTTTTAGGGGATAATTACCCCTTAAACCAATCCATTTGTTATAAATGTATCATATTTTATTAATTTGAACCTTTCTTTTCCCCTGGGGGCAATTTGAAGATTAAAGCAATGCTTTTTGACCCTGAAAATCAAATTGAAAGTTATAAAGTCGTCGAAAAACGTGAAAAGGGGGAGGGGCTGTTCCCCGAAAATCCTGAGTCAATTGAGAATTTTAATGGTGATTTGCGTATTCAGCGACCCAAAATCTATAAGAAATGACTATTTTCATCAAGGAAATTTTTTCGTTGTTGAACAGTGTTATTAGAGTGTTTTAATAAACGAATTTATATGTTTTTTGCATCGCTGAATCCGAATTTCAGGTTTATTTTCATTTTGAAAGTCATCTTCTCATCACAAATTACCAAAAATCTAAAATTTGTGCTCTTTTGTTCCGTTTTTTACCAATTTTCTTTGAAAGTATTAATTTCTCGAAAAAATGAACCACTGCTTATTATAGGAAATATTTTACGTACTTTAATTTGGTGTAGTGTGATTTTTCGAGAAATTAATATTTTTTAAGAAAATCGGTAAAAAACGTAATAACGTTTCGTTTTTTTCCAAAAAAGAGGTTCTGGAACGGCGTTCCGGACCGTTCCGGCTGAAATCGAGCCCTGCCTATAATTACTGGACTAAAATAGGAAAAGTTCAATATAAGCATCATTATTGAGACAAGAACGTCATTGTAGTTACCCTCACTAGAGAGTGGGAATTAAATATTTTTAATCGGTCTGAACTCAGCGTAAAAAGAAGTCCCTGGCCCTTCGAGGGGATTTCAGAAGGACCCTCTGGAATAGGTAGATTATTAGAAACCACCCATTATGAAACTGTTTTCTAGAAAAAAACTCACTTGTGGAGTCTTCTAAATAGGAGGGGTTCTGAAAGTACTCCGGCTCTTGCTGGCTGAAGTTGGTGAGGTTGGCGGTCGATTCCGACGGGTTGAGGTCCACCACCGGCTCAAGGCGCCGGATTCCGAGCAGACGGGCCATCTAGCCTCTCTCGGTAACTACCTGTTAAACAAACAAACGTGTTTGTTAAAGTCTGCCTAGTTTGAGTACAATTGTTTTACTTACAGGGGGTAGTTGGGACATTCAAAAATTACAAAACACGTTTATGGGGAAATGAGGGTGGCAGATTTTACAAAGGAAGGAGGGAGGCGTTCAAACTATGGGACTTTTGAAAATCTAATTCTGCCTATTTCATTCATTTTTTTGCTGTTAGTTTTTTGGAAGGTGCTCTTTCAATTTCTAAATTGTGACGTAGCATCAAGAGAGATCAAATCCCTAGAAAAATGTTTTGCTGAGTAATTTGCGATTGATTCCTTAAAATATTAAGTTCTCTTCGAAATTATCATGAATTTTTAATGATTCCTAAACCTCGTCATTGGTCATGGAGAGTTTAGGAGGTATCTTCATCGTTTTGGTTTGGCTCATTTTTCGTCTTGTGACTGTGGTTTTGGTGAAGAAGATGTCCATCATATTTTTTATGATTGCCCTAAATTTTCATCCCAAAGAAAAGTTTTGATATTGGCCTTGAGAAAAATGCACATCAATTGGCCAGCATCTCTTTTTGCTATGATATCCAATAGAAAAACTTTTACATTATTTGTTAATTTTGTTGAAAGTGTTTTTTGACTGTGTTGTTTTGTACTGATTACTGTTTTTAATTGAGATTGTAACTTACTTCTGTAAGCCCCATGTTATACTCTGTGGAGCATGGGGAGATTTTAAATTTTCTTAATAAAATTTAAAAAAACCTCGTCATTTGTGTTCAAAACCAGCTAAAAGTAGTTTTCGGAATGCTCATAAAATATGGATTTTAAGTTAGGGCTAATTTGTGGCTTTATATTTGAATATGTCTTGTTTTCTCCCAGTTTTGACAATGCTCAACTCAACAACTCTCTATCCTCTCAAGTGTTTATAAACTAAACTTATTTAGAAAAGGAAATCAAATGACCTCTTCTAACCTATTACATCAAATTAGATAACATTGCATACAGGAGTTATCGTTTCATGAGGGCGTTTCAAAGGGAAATAAATAAACCATTCAGTATTGATAAATATTTTATCGCTATTGCTTCATAGTACATTTTGCCATTCAAACAGCTCTAAAACAACAAAAATTGTTACTTCCAGCAACGATAATTTAAACGCAAGATCTTTAGTATCTAATTACTTCATTTTACTCTAAAAATTAGGGTAAAATAAATATTAACAGAAATAATTATTCAAAGTTTTAAGTGAAATACATATATTTAGACGTTTACAAAGTTAAAATATTAAAATTACAAATTTTATATAGACGACAGTGAAAAGAAACTAGGACAACATAAATTGAGGAATTCTAAGGCGGGGGCCGCCACACAAGCCTTGAAGGTAGAAAAAAGTCAATAAAACTAAAAAGTTTGAATTACTTCAATAGCAACATAAAAGAGCAACATTAAGCTTCCACCCCGCTTCTAGGAGCTTTAAAATTTTTAAGGAAAAGTAGTTTAAAAACGTTTTGCATCTAATTTGTGTTAAACGTATTGCATGTTTTTGAATCATAGGAACCGTTTCAAGGGATGTTAAAAACCGTTCTTGAGTTTATCATTCTTTTACTAGCAACATAAGATTAGGGGGTTAATAAGGGAACCTAGCAAATTACGGCGAGTTTTATTTTTCCCCCAGTGTGATAAAATCCGATTTCCGACTTGATAAATGGAAAAATGTACTTAGTATAAAAATGGAAATTTTATTTAGACGACAGTAAAAACTAGGGCAACCCAAAAGTACAATAAAACAAGTTCCAATATAGGAGGGCCTTATTATAAATATTAAAAAATATGCATTTCAATTTAACAATCCACTAAACATTTCTTAACAAATCTAGTTCATCAACATTTCTTGAAACATTTCTTCAAACTCATAATTTTTAAAAACATATTGAGTTTCACATTTTCTTAAAAACTCTTGAAATTTTTTGAAGAAATTTCTAATGCACATTACTTTAAAGAGAATAAAACTACGAAAAAAAATGAACCCGATTTCAGGTGTTTAAGTTAAAGGGGTAGTAGCGTACCATTTGTTTTACATATGCAAAAAAACAACTTTACAATATTTGCCCCATAACACTAAAAAATTACTACTCAAAAATGAGTGGTGATAAAAAAAACGAAACCTGTGACAATAGTAGTCTAATAACAATAGTAGTTGATCATTTCCCCCCCATTTAAACAACAGGGAATGGGAGGAGCAGATTTTTAATTTAAAAAAAATTCCATACTGTTAAGGGTCCCCCTAACTAAAATTTTTGCTATTTTCAATGAATTGAAAAGTGTTTTTAGGAGGTTTTAAATTCCTTTTCCTTCTGGCTTGAAAGAAAGTTGCACAAAATTTTTTCATATGTCAATGAACTTCACGATGTTTGTCAATAATTATACATAACTAGATTAGGGGTCATTAACATTCCTGTTTAAAAGCATTATCCTTTATCATACCTAATAAACTAGATATAGATTTTTTATATTGTCGAAGATAGGGATTGTTGGGGTACCCCTAAACATCTTTTTATCTCAGTCTATACAAAGGGTGGTTTTGATCTCTAGTAGAAAATAAAAAACGAAAACAACCTACGCCAACCCGAGATTCATACATATAGATATTATGCATGGTTCACAAAGTTTACCAACATCTTATATGTATGGTTCAAACTTCTTTTCATTCAGACGCTTTGAGTTAATTAGTCATTCAAAAAAACTGTCTGAGTGTCTCACTCGTCACTATCAGTAGGTGGAGACTCGATGAGTTACCCTCGAAGATAATGCGTTAGATATCGCACACATCACCGACAGGATTGGCCTCTTTGGATACTAATGCGCAAGTTGTTGATGGATATGATGACAAAAAAAAAGAAACCTTGAAAAGTTTCATTCATGCTATAATGCGGAAACGTTTATAAAAGTATGTACTGAAAATGGCTGTAAAACATTTCGTTGAATAGGTTTTAAATCTGAAGTTAATTTCTAAAAAATCTTCATTAAAAATATACCATTTCCTAATAAAAAATATACCTATGTAACTATTTTACCGTGAAATAGTTACAGCAGTTGAGTAAATTAAAAAAAACTTCACAAAAGTGATCAACATAATATGCTGCGAAAAGAAATCGAAAATAATTTCCTTGGTTTAAGACTTCTATTTAGGCTCCATTTCACAAAAATTTAAGTAACACATAATTATGTAGAGCTATCGGATTCTTCTTGTTGAATATAAATTTAATACTTAAATTAAACAGTTCAAACAATTTATCGATCCAGTGAATACACAGGGCTATAAAATGTGCTCATGCTCTTATATTCTTATGAGGGAAGTGATTTTAAAATCATCGTTAAATACTTTTTTGCTACATAAAGTTTACACACGTATTCACCATCTTAAAATATCGGATTTCCTATGGCTATTTAATTCCCGTGCGAATATGATAAAGCAAAAAAATATTAAGGGTTTATGGCGCAAGGTCAGACATTCGGACATAATACGGACATTCGGTGCCAAACCCAATAATAAAGGTTAATAAAGCATTATGTAAGCTAATAGAAAAGTAACAATGATTTTGAAAACATGCTTAATACAAAAGGTAACACTACTAATAGTACACTTAAAAGAATAACGTAGTTTCAACTTTACCGATCTGAGTTCCAGAATTACTTGAACCATAGAACAGAAAGTCAACAACACCCCAGCATAAAATTTCTCGCCACTGTCTTCACTTATCACACAGCAAAATCTTTGCATCGATATTCTCATGCGAAAGGCACCAAAACTAGACCACGATGACTCTCCCCGAATGATATAATTTGATCAATTAGACATAACAAGAAACAACAAATCCCGCATGTGACGCACAGCTTACGCCGAGTTACATAATTAGGTGTTGTAGTAGTTTCATTTTTCAATTCTTTCTCATCAAACTGATTTGAACGAAGACCAGAGTTAAAGGGATGCTTTATGGCCCTGACGCTTTTTCCGCAAAGATTCAGACATCATCGGCCTTGGGAAGGGAAATGTCTTCCGCTTTTGGGAACGAGCGGTCAAGATTTCTGTTTGTAAGTGTAATAATAATATTCATGTCCGATGTTGAAAAGGATTGCATTTTTTTTGTTTTCCGGGATCTCTCTGAAAACGTATCTCCTGTAAGAGTACGAGAAATTTCTTAAAATATTTGCTGTAAAATAATTTTTTAAAAAATTTTACTTTATGTAAAAATTATTATTTTTTACATGAAGTAATCATTAACAAAAAATACCCGAATTGAACATGATGATCTTGAAATTATGAATTGAATATTACTAACATTTAACATTTTTAAAGAGGGAAATCAAATTTTCATTTTAAAGTTTTAGGGCTAATGTGACGCTTGTCAAAATATAACATTTTTAGTTGAAATTTTGTTGATTACAAATGGATAAACTCTATGGTTTTCAGATTATTTCACTTTTTCCAAATGTAACATTTTTTATATATTTTTACTATTATCTAGCCGAAAATTCGGCTTCGATATAAGAGTAGGTAAAATATAAATTTAAAAACAATAAAATTATTAAAATATTAACATTTAATATACTTTTTTATTAATTCTAATTAAAATAACCATTTTAAGATTCATGGGGAAAGTTTACCCCATGACTTTAAACAACCAAAGTTAACTATAAACTTTTCTATCTCTATTAACAATTAACTACAACCCACCTAAACTTATGTTTTAAATGTATCCCATATTACAAGGAAGTTAATTCCTGTCTGTACACTGTCCTATCAACACTTTTTAAATAAATTGTTAAAAAATCTAAAATTTACAAAATAGATCTCTTAAGACGGTTAGAGAAATGAGGTTAATGCCCTTCACCTAATACGGAGCTTTACAAAACAAAACTATTTAAATTAAGAAACAAAAATCGATTTTAATGTTTATACCGGTAATCGAAAATATATACCGGTATAATTTCGCAATAAATAACATTCAAAGATTAACTAGTAATATTTATTTGGGGCAGTTCAAATATTACGTAAGCACTTTTTTGGTAATTTTTAACCCCCCCTCCCCCCTTGTCAGCAAAGATAAGCAAACCTCAAACCCCCCCCATAATTACGTAAGAAACTGCCGGACCCCCCCCCGAAATTTTGACATCCCTATTAGTAAGTACTGTTTTTTTCCTTGAAAATTAGGTGACTCGTACAAGGAGTTGTCCTTTTTTGTGTAACGCAAAGGGTTCAAAAATGAGTCTGAACACTACTTTTTGGGGTTACAATTTCAAAATATTAGGGTGGTCCATTCTCCAGAAAAAAGTGCTTACGTCAGATTTCCTGTGGCGGTGGACAACGGACTCGAACTGATAACTCTCAAAGGAACTCTAACTCTGTATACTTGCAAATGTGATGTGTGACGTTTGTAATGTGACATTGACTGTAACCTGTGTATAGTGTGTATATATATGATTTCTGTTGGCGTGAGAGCCTCTCGCCACTAACCAAAACTTGATTGAATAAATAAGTTTGTGTGCAGTTGGTAGTTTATCTTGTCTCTAACAAGTAGGACTCGTCACCTACATTTCCTAATTCAATTTTTTGTTACATTTATTTTTGGTTGAATTTTGAAATTATTAATGCAAGAAACAAGAGATTTTCGAAAATGCACCATCTTACGTAAGCATCACTCATATCCCCCTCCCCCCTTGTCAGCAAAAATAAACAAAGAGAAAACCCCCCCTCCCCCATAGGTGCTTACGTAATATTTGAACGGCCCCTTTGAACGGTGCTCTTGTAGAGTCTGGTTGATTTAAAAAGAAAATTTCTCATTTGAAGTAATTCAATAGGGGAGGAAATTGTTAACAAGGTTGACCTGTAGATTCAAAGGATGAAACATGGAAGTGAATGCATCAAATCTTTCCTAGGTGATTGACCTTTTTCGTTCAACTCGTTACTACCGAAAAGACGGGTTTAAAGGGTGGTAGTGGATTCTCTAAATACAAAATTAAAAATATAATTACATTCTTTTCATAGCCATACCTTCACATTCTTTAGTTTCAAGTTAGTAAAAAAGCAACTGTTATTCAACTTGTTATATAGAACACATTTGAAGGGCTTACTTTCTTAATTACTTAAATTCAAAAATTACTCGTGTATCACTTGTATCACACCGATATGCATTTGTTATAGTATTATCGTATTAATTTTAGTTGGTACAACATAAACTTGATTTTAGAAAGCTGATAATTTAGGTGTTAAATGAACAGTATAAAATTTACTTTGTTATTCCCTAACAATAGCCTGTATTTCTTGACCAAATTTAAAAACATTATTTCTAAAAATCCTGAAATATCTTTGACATATTTCGGGGAATGATAGAAGTGAAATTTTGTTTAATTCTACACCTCATTTGGAAACAGACAGTGTTAAGAAAAATCAAACGACTTCAATGATGAATGCGATTAAAGGGCATACTCTATTTTTTACTTTAAAAAGTATCTACTAACAAGAGAGTAATTCAAAATAATGCTTTAAGCATTACTTTAAAAGTAATGCTAAAACTACAAAGGTAAAGAATGCAAAACAGGACATTTGAAATACACTATTATTACATAAAGAAATTAATACATACTTACAAATGGCGGGGCAGTACGTTTAATTTCAATTTAAAAGTCACCAAATGCTTTTTACATATTCATTTTAGCATACTATGGACTCACACATAAGAAACAATCTATTCGACATATCCAAAGCGTAAAACAGTTCCAAATGAAAAATGTAGAAATGCAAGATAACATGAAAACTTTAAAATCGAAATTCAATTAAATAGACTAGGATAGACTAGGATTCAATAGAATAGTTCTGAACTCCCTCTAACGAAAGATTCAATACAATTAACGAACACATTCTCACCAGACAAAATGAAATGTCTACCCCTTGCGTAATGGTAAAAAATCAAGGGGAAAATGTGTGTGGGAGGGATGTCATAATACAATAACTATGCATTGAATAACAATAGTTTTATATTCCTGAAACTAGATTATTTTCTATGCAGAAAACCCATAGATTTTTCATGCACGTGAGAATTGACAAAATTTGGTCGATCAAATATTTAAAGCACACCAACAAGCTAATTCTATTTATAGATAAATTGTTGATAACTTGATGATAACTTGATAAACCTTTCTTTAACCCTTTTAATCCTATGTCGCACGAGATTTATCGAATCCTATGGGATAATTTAGGTGGTTAGGATTGAAAAGGCAAAAGTTAGTTTAAAATTACATACACCATATTATTGGTTAAAAGGAGGAAGAGTCAAAATAAGGGTAAAAGGGTGTCAAGGATAGATTATCTTATCCAAAATGACTTCGTTTTAAAATGTTCTCTATAGAGTGTATTAAAAAAAATATCGATCTGTAAAATCTAAAACTGGTTAGAAGGAGTAAAAATACCCCTTTGCACATTCACTTTTTGAAAAAGAAAACTTTTAAAGGTGCTTTAGTTTAATAGTACCAATAAAAAGCTGAAATTGTAAAGCCTCTTAAATATTACACTGGGAATTTTTAATGACGAAAATGGTCACTAGTATAGTATTAGGGTTTGGGTTGAAGGAACATTATTAGTAAAAAAACTAAACAGTTCAATTTGAGAAGGGGCAAAGAAACCTAGGCTACATTAAGTAAAGGGTGAAATTAAGTAAAATATTTATATTTCAAAGTAAAAACACTTTATGGCTCTCAAGAAATAACCTACTACCTAAATAGATTACATTGAAACAACATTGTTACTCACAAAAACAGCAAATAGGTTCCAATGTCTCAAAACTCTGAGTCAGCATCTCACTCAGCCGTGTTCCTCGGATCCAAAGACGCCCTTTGTCCACAGTGGGATACGACCAAAGAACCACTGTGCAAACAGAACATTTCAGCAGGCCCATAAACTGGAAGTTTCCACAGAAGGACGATGATATTTTTACGGCAAAGTTTGCCATGTACGAGGGAACGACATAGATCGAGATTGTCCTGCTTTGCTTAGGAATGTTCGTAACTGCATAAAAGACTGTGGTTTGGATCGGATTCGATTCCAGTGAGGTCACATGGCAGTTCGAAAGGAAGTTAGATAATCAGAATGGGGTTTTCAGTGCTCTAACAATAAGTTTCTCGTATCTCTATCTTCCATTCTAAATGATTACAGGTTTCGGACAGTTGGATCAATCGTTCTTCAGGTCGTGTTTTCTCAGGTTCAAAAATTGATATCAATAACCTCCTTAAAGATGGATTTAGCATATAGGGGCATTATGTTTGTGATGAAAAAGTACCATCTATAATTTCAAAAAGAGAATATGCGAGTTAAAATTTATCAAATATGCATTGTCCCTTAAGTGATCTGTTGAAGTATATAAAAATATTTTGACAGTAAATATGTTGTTCCCAGATTACCTGAAGAAAGTTCAATTTTTCTCTCATGACGTAACAAATCAAGTACGATAGTATTAAAAAAATATGAATTGTTCGTAGTTCAGTTGAATTTCATTTAGCCATATACATGTACGATATAAAAATTAATAGTTTATGACAAACACACTAAAGGTTTTCCGATATCTCATACTGCTTACGGTTTATGTATAGGCTTTGGAAAAGCCTTTTTCAAGTAAAAAAATTAAATGACTCATATTGCGTGCTTAAAAGTAGGACTTAAAAAATGTAAGACCATTCAAGACTTGTTATGACATGTGCAGATTTAAAGATGTTATTTTTAACACTTTAAGGTCTGATAAAAAAAGCGGAATTTTTTTAGTCTAGAAGACACTAAAATATATAAATCGGGGTTTATCTCTTTTCCAAAATAAAGATAAGCCTAGAAGAGTTTCCAGAGAAATCTTTACAATACTACACGTACACAACAACGTTAGTTTACCCGCCGACGTCACGAACAAACAAAGTAGTTAAATTTTAAAATACGATTATTTCGTTAAACCCATGTATTTAAAGTGTCTTTTTATCACGATTTGCGTACCGAAACTTCTCCTAGCAACCCAACAGGTTTTGGGTTTACATTTGTGTTAAATTTTTTCTTAGTATATTACGGATAATTTGAAGCTTTTCTTATTTTTATAAGGAAGTAATCACATTATTCAATCCATCCCAAGCATTACTTTCGATTACATTGACGAGTGAATTGTTACTTAAAGAAAAATATTTACATTTCAACAGAATTGACTAAACATCCAGTTTGAACTAAATCAATTATTGAAATGTAAATAATTTTACAATTGGAACGTAGTTATAAACAGTATCGAAGTTCTCAGGGTTACAGCTTTATTTGGTTGGTGTTAATTTCATTATTTTATAATTTTATCTATATTTATTATTTTTATAAAAGTATCATGTGGACTTTCGAGAAACCCAAATTTAATGGTACAATATGAACGTTTAAGACATCCTTTTAATAATAGGTATATCTCATGAGCTTTTATTTTCATTTCAGATTTTTATGCAGTCAAAACAGAACATTCCTAAGTAAGACTCCTATATCACGAACTTTCCAGCTGCAGTAACAGAACTTTCTGTTTTTTCACATTTAACTTATTATCGCACTATACTCTCATAAGGATAGTTTAAACAACTTTGATTCACATGCACTAAACAAAGTGACTTTCATATAATATTTTGCTGGAATAGTATGATTGAGGTATTTTATACATGAAATACGGACTTTAAAGTAGATTTCATCAGGAAAGTAAAAATATTGCTATCTTCTTGCGTTGTTACCCAAAAGGGTACGTAGCACATTAAGGTAAAGTAGCACATTTGTGAAACGTTTTGACAGATTAAAATTATGATTGACTGTCTTATCAGGCTAAACAGAGTAATACTGCAATGCGCGATTATCTCATTCATTAAAAAAAAAATATATATATATATATATATTGATAGAGTATTATTGATAGAGTAACAGAGTAAGTGATAAACCGACTTTATCATTTAACTGGTAATTTTTAAAACTATCCAGATTTATGTAATGAAGCCAATAATAATTTAATTATTGTTCCAAATATTGACTTAAAATAGTTACATAATAATAGACCAACAAATACTTGAGAGGTCATAGGTTAAATTATATTACCCCTCAATACCCAAAAGTACACTATTAAAAAAATTTAATCACCGAAATGCGGTTCAACAAAAGCTACAACCTAAATGTAGCGAAAATTTGAACCATATTTTCGGTGCTTTCAAGCACCGAAAACTTGTTTTGGTGCTTTTTTACCAAGTTTTCGGTGCATAAGAGCACTGAAAATATGGTTCAAATTTTCCCTACATTTCGGTTGCAGCTAAAATTGAACCACCCTTGTGGTGAAACAGCCCAACTTTTTACCACAAAACTGGTGAAAGTTTGAACCGTTTTTTTCAACAGGGTACTTATTTACAAAAAGTACTTACTCCCAAAAGTAAAATTTCTCTATCCTCTGAAACATAATTGTCTTTGTTTGCCACTTGGCCTGTAAGTAAAACGATCCCAGGCGACTAAAAAATTTTGTATCTTGATATTTGTTGTTTATGTGATAAATAAAAAAAAATTTTGAGTGAGGGGGTTGGCTTAATATTATTTCGAAACCCCCAACCAAGTAAATTATAGGTTAAACTTATAGACTTCTACAAGATTTAGATAGAAATGATGTAGAAATATCTAGTTTTATCTAGGTGTACTTAATTTAAAAATTGTGTAGAACTAAGTGCAAAGTAAAAAGTAGAGGTATGTTAGTCCCCCTCTGATCTACGGGTTTTTAAAATTTGACCCTAGAAAGTTTTAACTGTACTTCTATAACATAAGAGGATTTTTGAGATATATTTAAAGGGAACCATTTATTGTAAGCCACAGAATAAAAGAAAAAAATAAACAATCAACAAAATTTCGTTGGGAGGGCTACCCGATGGACTTCCTCAAGGATAAGTTCCATCACGTGAACTAAGTATTAGTTGACTAAGTGAAAACATTCATTTACTCAACACGACGACACACTAGAAAACGCGATTCAAAAAACAGTTAAGTCACCGTAGATAACAAATACCGCTAAAAGGGAATAACGCAGATATCTCGAAATAAGCACGCATTGCTTACACCACAGTCATTAACTATCGCATAAAATTCTCACACGTGTTTGAAGAGCAATGTAAAATGTCCACATTTAGGGAAACAATAAGGGAAATGAGGATTATTGAACGGACAAAGGGATGCTGAATGGCCTTGAGAACATCCCACGTAAAATGCTTTCAAATGGAGTTTTGGATGAATAAAATTACTCTTATCCTTCTGGCTTTTCCTTGTTGTGTTCAAAACGGATTATGGACTTGTCTAAATATGTGTCGCGTGAAATTCGAGTAAAAGCTCGCATTTGTAAACAGTACACTTGGATTTTTTTAAAATCTGCAATTCTAGACTTTTAAGGTTGTTTCTACTTTTGAAATGAATGGTCAATGTGACAGTAATGATTGTGCTTTAGCATGCCGATATAGGTTATTGTTGTTTTTGTCAATTCAAATAGTCAACTTTTTGTAAAGGCGTAGATTTGGTTATTCAAAAATTGGGTAATATTTTAATTTGTTATTTAAAATGTTACATTTAAATATAATGGCTGTTCAGTGCTGCAATCCTTGACTCTTGAGTAGGCGGGCCGAGCGGCGCCGCATGCCTCATAAACCTATCACTAATGTTTAATGTTTAACCAATGCTTTTATATATGTAATTATGCTTTCGTCTGTGCTTGTTACTACGCATCTCGTTCACTTTGAAATTAGATTTTGATTGTATCGCACGCGCTTCTAATCTCTTATTAAATTTATTGTTAATTTTAAACTGTGTAGTCATTCTTTGAAGTTGAATTTTTGTCTTTTGGACACCACTGAACCACCAATGAACATTTTGGTGCATCGCGGCCGGGAAATTATTGATTTTATTCGTGTAATGAAGAATTTGAATGAATAATCTTCGAAGGAATGTCGACGATACTGTTTCGAAACAAAGGCCGTGAAGCTTTGCGATTCGGATTGGACTTCGATTCCCTTACAAGGTAAGGAGAACATTATATTAGATGCTCCAACAAATGGTTATATTTATAACTTTTGAAGAATATTATTGAAGATTAGAAAATTTGTTGATTAGTTGATTTGTTGATATAATTGAAGAACTTTGCTTAATTTTGAATATAGAATTTCTAACTTTAGAGAAGTGTGTTGAATGTGTATGGATATAGATATAGAGATATAGTAGAATTTAGATTCATAGAGTTGAACTTAGATTTATTGATTATTGTTGGAGCATCACTAAACTTGAGAGATGGATGAATTGTCGAAACAAAAAAAGATTAGAGGCGTTATTCGTGCTTCAGTAACTAGATTTTTGGGCCAACTTGAAAGCGAATTTGATCAGTTAAATACTGAAGCCCAATTAGAACAAAATATAACACATCTTTTGGATTTATCCAAACAAATTAAAGAATTGGATAATTTGATTCAGTCTCTTATAAAAGTCGAAGGAGAATTCGATTCAGAGATTAATTCTGCTTTTGAATATAATAACAAAATAACATTTTGGAATGCCAAGCTATCCGCACATTTGAAAATTATTCGTCGTAATGTCGTTCTCAATACTTCACATGAAGATAGTGTTAGATCTGAAGAAAACAATACTAGTAGTAGATCTCACGAAAATATCACTCAAGTTTCATCAATCTCTCAAAATCATTTGAAAACTGTTAAATTACCCAAGTTGAATATTGATAAATATTTTGGAGATCCATGCAATTGGTTGGAGTTCTGGAATAAATTTCAGAACGCTATAGATAAAAATGAAAGTTTATCTCTTATCGATAAATTTAGTTATTTGAAGTCTTTGTTAGGTGGTGTAGCCGCTAATGTAGTCAATGGATTTGCACTAACTGAAACTAATTATAAAGAAGCGCTCCGTTTATTAGAAGAAAGGTTCGGTAGAAATGATCTTGTCATAAATGCTCACATGAATAAGTTGCTCAATTTGTATCCTATAAAAGATTCTAATAACATAACTGGATTACGTAAACTTTATGACACCTGTGAGGTGCAAATTAGAAGTTTGGATTCTCTCAATGTAACCTCTGGAATGTATGGTCATTTATTATATCCTATATTAATAAAATTGATTCCAGAAAATTTATCCTTAGACTTTAATAGAAAACGTTTGGATAAACAAATAGACCAATTTGATGTTTCGGAATTATTAAAATTTCTCAAAATTGAAATAGAATGTAGGGAATCATCTATATTATTTCAAAATTCAAAAAGTGAAAGGAAAAAACCCAACTATCAACATTCGAGTCCTAAATATCAGCCTAATAATAATTACGGTTCCCGTGACGCATCACGGAATCAAGGTCGTCCTTTCATTCCATCAGGCAGAACTGTAGAGTACTTATGTCCGATATCGGAAACGGCATGTATCTACTGTGAAGCGAAAGATCACAATTCCGAACACTGCAATAAATTGACTGTTGATGAAAAGAGAGAACTTTTGAAAAAACAAGCGCGTTGCTTTCTGTGCTTACAACCAAAACACAGAATAAAAGATTGCAGGAGAAGGGAAATGTGTAATATTTGTAATCATAAGCATAATAGATCAATTTGTTTTCAATTTGACAAACCAATTGACGAGAAAGTCGTTACTGCTGTTTCGCACTGTCAAAATAATATTAAAAATAATTCGGTATCGAAAACTTCGTCTGGAGTTTTGTTACAAACCTGTACTGCGGTAATAAAGTCCCCCGCAGATGATAAGAAAGAAAACATTAGGATTCTCTTGGATAACGGATCAATGAGAAGCTTTATTAATCGTACTGTTTCTCAAAAATTAAAACTTCCAGTAATCAGAACCGAAAAGCTTTCTGTTTATGCATTTGGGGCCAAGGAAGCTACGCAAAAAATGTATGATGTTGTAAAAGTTCATTTAGAAAATAGAGATGAACCTTCTTTGAACATTGAAATTGAAGCATTAGTTACAGACCAAATTTCTTCCGCTAACATACCCACCCCTGACCCAAACGTATCTAAAAGATATAAACACTTAAAAAATCTACAGTTGGCTGATTCTTATAATTATAGAGATAACGAAATAGTTGTTTTGGTTGGATCAGATTTCTACTTTGACATAGTTAGTGGTCGAATCAAACGATTAGATGGGAAACTTGTAGCCTCAGAAACACTATTCGGTTGGTGTATAATGGGAAGAGGAGATGTTAATCAAGAGTTGGTTAGTTTGAAAGTTGCAGTAGAAGAGAAGACCATTTGCGATCAGTTGAAAGAGTTTTTTGAACTCGAAAGCCTCGGAATCAGTGCAGAAGCTGATGCCAAGGATGAATTTGAAGAAGAAATAATGAAAAGTTTTAATGAAGGTATTTCTTTTCAGAACAACCGCTACAAAGTCAAGTTACCCTTGAAACCTCAAATGAAGCAGATGTTGGGTGATAACAAGGAAGTGGCCATCAGAAGATTCAAAAATCTTGAAAAATCATTCATTAATGATCCTTTGTTTTTTACAGAATACCAGGCAGTTATAGAGGAATATAGAAGGGAACAAATTATAGAACCCGTTGACGCTGGAGTGAAGGAAGGGAACTCTTTTTATCTTCCTCACAGAGCTGTTATAAGAAACGACAAAAGTACCAGTCGTCTACGCATCGTTTTTGACGCCTCATCCCATGGAAAAGGACAATTTTCTTTGAACAATTGCTTATACTATTCCGGTTTGAACCTCTTACCTGATCTTTTCCTTCTCTTATTGAAATTTAGGTCCAACAGAATTGCTGTCACCTCCGACATCAAAGCAGCGTTTCTACAGATTGAAATCCATGAAGAAGATCGGGACTTTACTAGATTCTTCTGGAGCGAACGTCCAACGACGGAGGAAAATCTTCAGGTGTTCAGACTAACAAGAGTTCTGTTTGGAGTAACATCTAGCCCATTTCTGCTAAACGCAACAATTAAGTACCATCTGAAGAGGTATGTAGAAACCTTTCCTCATACTTGTCAATTGTTGCAAGATTGCCTGTACGTCGATGATTATATTTTTGGTGAAGAGACTGTTGACTTAGCACTAAATACGTGTGTAGAAAGTCGGGATATTTTTAAAGAAGCTAGCATGTGTTTGAGGAAATGGAGGACTAATTCTCCAGAATTATTGGCTAAATTAAAAGAACTTGGATTTGAAGTAGAGGACTTTGAGGACTCTTTTGACAAACCGTTAGTTCCTTCAAAGGTTCTTGGAGTTAGTTGGAATCCCAAAACCGATGAATTTCATTTTGATACTCGCGGAATAGAAAACTGCTTATTTAAAGGCCACGAAACTAAAAGATATATACTGCAAGTTGCCGGTCGATTATTTGATCCCATCGGCATTTTAGGTCCCTTTACGATTCGTATCAAATGCTTACTACAAGAGATATGGAGTTTAGGGCTAGACTGGGATGAAAGCATACCAGAACAAACTGCCATCAATTTTAGAGAATGGTGCGATGATATTAAAGGGTTAAGTAATATTCGTGTACCCCGTCATTACTTTGCATGTGCCCTAAATCAAGACATTGACGATATTCAGTTGCATCTTTTTGCAGATGCCTCTCCTAAAGCATACGGGACAGTTGCTTATTTACGGATAAAACTGAAAGACAATACCGTTATGGTTAGTTTTGTTGCATCTAAAGGAAGGGTAGCCCCTTTGAAAACTCTGTCTTTACCGAGACTCGAGTTAATGGGAGCCCTGTTATCAGCACGGTTAAGCGATAAAATCGTTAAAGGCTTAGAATTTCCGGTTACTAAAGTATTTTGGACGGATTCATCCATTACTTACTTTTGGATTAAGGGTTCACCTGAAAGATTTAAAGTCTTCGTAAAAAATAGGGTGAAAGAAATACACAAATACACCAATCCAACTCAATGGGCTCATTGCCCAGGAAAAGAAAATCCGGCGGATTTGATCTCTCGTGGACTCGCCGTGACTGAATTGAAAATCAGCGATTTGTGGTGGCAAGGACCGCCCTGGTTAAAACAGGATGAATCCACCTGGCCCAAGAACTTAGTGCCAAAACACTTAGAATGTGAAAATCAAGAGACACTTGAAATTAAAGCAATTGCATCGCTTAATACAAATGTCTTGGATGAAAATCAGGACTTTGATAGTTTTGTAGCTAAATACTCCTCTTTTTCTAAATTGGTTAGAATAACTGCTTACCTGATGAGATTTATTAATAATTGTAGAAAAGTTGATAGGAAAGGGAGCAACTTAACCGCAATAGAGATACAAAATGCGACAGACGTTTTAATTAAGAAAATACAAGCTTCTGAATTTAAGACAGAAATCAAGTGCCTAAAGAACAAACAACCTCTTCCGAGAAACAGCAAAATTTTGTCATTGAACGTTTTTCTAGACAAAAATGGGTTTTTAAGGGTTGGTGGACGATTAAGGTTATCAGAGCTACAGGAATCACAAAAACATCAAAAACTTCTACCTAAATCCCATCACTTTACTCAACTTCTGATTAACTACTATCACATAAAATCATTGCACTCTGGAACACAAACTACCCTATATTTAATTCGACAACAATATTGGATACCCTCTGGGCAAGATAGAGTACGGAGAATCATCAATAAATGTTTGACATGCTTCAGAAATAAAACTAAAACAATTAATCAGATAATGGGTGATCTGCCTAGAGACAGGATAACCCCTTCTAGACCATTCGAAAAAACCGGAATTGACTTTGCTGGACCTATATTAACTAAACCAAATCTAAAAAGATCAAAAGTTGTTATTAAGTCTTACATAGCTATTTTTATTTGCTTTTGTACAAAAGCTGTACACTTTGAAGTCGTTTCAGACTTAACAACTGAAGCATTCCTAGCAGCATTGCGAAGATTTGTTGCTAGACGTTCAAAACCATCGATCATTTGGAGTGACAATGCCACAAATTTTAAAGGAGCAAAAAATATTTTGAATTCATTTTTTGAAGTTTGCAAGTCAAACCCAGTTCAGAACTACAGCACTGAAGAAGGGATCCAATGGGCTTTTACGCCACCTGCCTCACCTCATTTTGGAGGCTTGTGGGAAGCCAACATAAAATCAATGAAGAAAATACTTTCGAAAATTGTCAAAACTATCATCCTAAATTTCGAAGAGTTGAACACTTTGGTTGTACAGATAGAGAGCATTCTTAATTCTCGGCCCCTGTGTCCACTGTCTGCGGACCCCAACGATTTACAACCCTTAACACCAGGGCACTTCTTAGTTGGTGGCCCTATTACGTCTTTTCCCGAACCACATACTGTTCCAGATTTCTTTTCTCCCTCCTCTAGGTGGAGCTTGATTCAGCAGATGAGAAAGAAATTCTGGGACAGATGGTCTGCTGAATACCTAAACCATTTGCAGAGCAGACCCAAATGGACCAAGAGAAACCCAGATCTGGAGGTGGACCAACTTGTCCTGTTGAAGGAGCCGAACAAGACCCCCCTTGAATGGGCCCTCGCCAGAGTCACGAGGGTTCATCCTGGACCTGACGGAGCAGTGAGGGTGCTGGACATCAAGACCTCTCGTGGTACCTTCCGCCGGGCCATCACCTGTGTCGTACCTCTGCCCATCGCGAGGGATGTTGGACAACCGTCCAACGGTGGCCGGGATGTTCAGTGCTGCAATCCTTGACTCTTGAGTAGGCGGGCCGAGCGGCGCCGCATGCCTCATAAACCTATCACTAATGTTTAATGTTTAACCAATGCTTTTATATATGTAATTATGCTTTCGTCTGTGCTTGTTACTACGCATCTCGTTCACTTTGAAATTAGATTTTGATTGTATCGCACGCGCTTCTAATCTCTTATTAAATTTATTGTTAATTTTAAACTGTGTAGTCATTCTTTGAAGTTGAATTTTTGTCTTTTGGACACCACTGAACCACCAATGAACAATGGCTTTACAAGCACTTTCATGAAACAAAACTTTTTATTCATCTGCAAAAAACGGAGGTTATAAAGAGATGATTTTAAAATATAACAGACTAGCTGTTATACCCGGCCTTGCACGGGGGGGAGTTTATAAATTTATTTTTTTAAATATTTCTTAAAATACATTTATAATTTTGTAAATTAGCAATATTACAAATCATCCCGGTATCCCAGGCACCTCTTTCCTATCCCAGTGTTCCTGGTAATCTTATCCCGGTGGTCACGGTAATTTTTCTAATCCCGGCGGTCCCGGTAATTTTCCTATCTCAGTGTTTACGGTAATTTTTATATTCCGGTATTCCCGGTGTCTTTATGGTAAATTTCCTATCCCAGTGTTCTCGGTAATTTTTATAACCCGGTAATTTTTTCCATCCCGATGTTCTCGCTAATTTTCCAATCCCGGTGTTCTTGTCACTTTTTACAATCCCCGATGTTCCTGATAATGTTTAATATCTTGGTGCCTTTATAAAATAACAAATTTGAAACCATAATAAAAAGTCTATTAAATTAGTAAGTCTAGTGAACAAATTAACAAATTTAAAACCAGTGTTTAAAACTAAAATAAAAGATCTAGTAAATGAAAAAGTCTAGTGATCTGTCTCATTTGAAACAATGTTTTATTTTTAACTCGTTGTATGACTGGTAAAACAGGTTTTCAAACACGGAAAAATAAGTGAAAAAAGAAGAAAAATTGGAAAAAAAGAATAAAGGACCGATTTTCTCTTTATAAATTATAGCCTATGTGTTATTCTGATGTATAAGCTACATTATAGTAAAATTTCATTAAAATCCATTCAGTAGTTTTTGCGTGAAAGAGTAACAAACATCCAGACAAACATTTCACAATTATAATGGTAGTAGGATTGTTTCACTAAATGGATCCTTTGTTAGTCTTATAATATCTTTTAATCAGTTACCTGTATGGGAATCTAGAAATCCATTTGTAAGGAAACTAAGACAAGACTTTTTTCTACTATTGAAAATAGTTCAGCCTTCTTAGAGTCAAATTTTAATTAAATTACATCTATCAAATAAGTATTTCAACAGCTTGCCAGACAAAAGCTAAATGGAGCACAGATATTTCAGAAATCTTTTCACAACTTTGAAATGAGTAAATTTTTTTAACCTTGAAAAAAGTGGTACTTCAGATTTCCGGGTGTAATGTCAAGTTTTATGTTAAATGACAAAAATAATCAAATCATCAAAATAAAGCATTAAACTACCTTAATTAGCAGTGTTTTAATTTTAATAGTATTTTCATATGTTAATCATAAAATGTTGCGAATATAATCTTATTGGAGAAATTTTCTCCCGGCTAATCCCGAAGTACCAAAAAATTCTAAACCACCAAAACGAAAAGAAAAACCCGAAAAAAGTATGTTTCTTACCTTAAATCCAAACGCAAAATAATATTTATAAGGTGAATTTAACTGAAAGTATGAAATACAAATGCGATATTCGAAGTGTTCTGCCACAAACGACCCACACGATCACGATACACTTTTAGAAGACCGAGAGTAAAAAAGAAAACCGATTGTTCTTTATAACCTACCAGAAGAAATTAATGAAGGTAATAGCCAATTAGTTTGAGAGCTGATGGCAGTGAAGATGATTAGCTTTACGCATGCCGTGCAGGCATCACACTATAGTAAAATTGATTATTCTACCCATGCATAGTTTTATTAGATCAAAATACATCGATTTCTTTTAGTTGTGCAATCTTGTGTAAATTTGAAGAGCTTTTTTGGCTAAATCTTACCCCTTAAGGACCTCGTTAAGAACTTTTAAAATGGAATTAACTCTTCATTTTATTTACATAGTATTTTTATAAGTATTTTGGTGGGGTCCGAAAGGTTTTATACAGTTTTATGAATTCTTTTTAATGTTGGCAAAAGCCGTTTTAACTCTTTAAAGTAAAACTAATGTTATTCATGTTTTTGAAGGACGGAAATTTTATATTGACTGATTATAGTATTATGTGCCACTGAAACCAAACAACTAAAAATAAATAACATCGAATTTCGCATAAAATGATATTCCTGAAGCTTTGTTGTTCCTTTTCAATGTCAATAAACATTGATGTAACAAAAAAAAATAAAATTATAACTATTATAAGGAATTACCAATCTATTCAACAAAGATTGTTCGTAGTAAAAAGTAATAGTAATTTTGCTTAAGAAAGTTATTGGAATTTTTTTTGCAAAAGAATGAAATATATAAAATTCCATTCCAAAAAATGATAAAATATGATTATTAAAAAAAGCCGCTGGTTTAAGTAATTAATGAAGAAGGTAATTTTATATTATACTTTGTGTCTACGAATGTTTGAAGGGAATAAAGAACCCAATAAAAACATGCAGAGATTTCTTTTAGTACATATTATGAACGCAAAGGTTTCAAATGTTTTGTTTCTAGCAATTAAAATACGAGAATGCGATCGAAAGAGCCATAAACGAACACCTTCGAGGAGAAATATTTAAAAAACAAACATGTTTACCGTCCTAAAGATAGTTTTAACACGACAGTTTCGGAATTTATTTTAGGTAGTAAAACATAACTGTATTTGTTTCAATGAAGATAAACATTTCAAATGAACGAATGAAAGAACATAGAATTTCATTTAAATTAAATACCACGCATAATTTAACAATTAGAGTAAATGCCAATTGAAATTTCCTTATTCAAATTTAACAGGTATTTATGCAGGTTCAGTTTTCCCTCTTCGAAAGTTCAAGTTTTGATAATATTGTTTGATCCAAAAGATAATATTGTCGTTTTTACTTATCAAGAGAATGGCTTATTTTGCTCTCCGGAATGTTGTATCACTTTCACGCTCAACCTTAAAAAAAATAAGTGAACATTATACTCCGAATGATTGTTTTGAAAACATCTCTATTATTTTATGCATTCCTTGATTAAATAACTACGATAAATCATTTTCAATTTTGGTATAAATAAACTGTTTTATAATACGAGTAAACTGTTTACTTTTTACCCGAGTTAAAAAACCTAATTTGTAGTTATTTAAATATTGAATTTTAAAAACCATTCTTGATCATTCTTTAAATTCCATTTTTTTTCGTTGCAGCAAATTTATCATGCACACAAATGCTTTTTAAGCTAAATGTAATCAATAAGAACTCTTTATTTAACACGTTCACGCCGGCGCGGTCCACCGGTGGCCCGCACTAGACTCTCCCATGGGGCGGCGTGGTCCACCGGTGGCCCGCACTAGACTCTCCCATGGGGCGGCGTGGTCCACCGGTGGCCCGCACGGGTGGCCTAATCGGGTGGCGCCTCCAGATGAAGCGCAACCTGAAGTCGAGAGCCGCCTCCCAGCGAAAAACATGAAAATCGGCCCCGGCGTGAACGTGTTAAAATTGACTTTTTTAAGTTTAAACATATTTAAACATTGAAGAAAATGAATATACAGTAAGACTCCCACGAATAGTGGTAACCCTCTTCATCACGATATTCCTATGGCATTAGATAATTTTCCGTTTATTAAGTTTAAAGGGTATGGGTTATGCTTTGAAACTGTTCTTACCATCGCATAAAGATTTTATTGGATTGCAAGAACTTGTCAAAGAAATATCAATTTTTTTCTATAGAAAGAGGTTAAATTTAATACCATACCTTCCAAATCCAAATACCCCCACCAAATGTTTCGGCCACACCACTGTTTTTAGACAATCTTTATGAAATAGTATTTATCCACACAACGTTATTTTTGAATGCATTGATTAAAATGCATTTGTATTATTTAAAACATAAGGATTGTACAGTTAAAACGGATATTTAATAGGGAGGAGAAATTTACGAGTCATACTAAAATAACTATTTTGTTGTACCCTGCGTGATAATCTTTTACTGCTCGCAATATTTTTTAACCATTTAACTTTAATGTTAACCATTTAACTTTAAAGGCAACAACTTTGTTGTTTTAAAAACCTTATCAACCCCTTAAATTAAGTAAATTTAAATTCTTGGGTTCTAAATTTCCTTTGAATTACACCCGAAGGACCTTCTTAGCTTTCCTTCTGACATTGAGAAAAAAATGATTTAAGTATAAAAATGAAAGTAAAGTTTACTACCAGAGGGCTTCTGCCTTTGCATTTTAGCTCATGATTGGTTCCAGTCAAGATGTTAAAAATTTTGGGGAATTACCGGACTTAAATCAACTATCCCGAGATTTGTCACTGTGGGAAAAAAATCAAAGGGATACTGTTTCTTCCAGAAAACTCTCAGTTAAGCTATTAAATAACCTCTTGCGATTTGTATGGTCGCTGATACAAAATAGACAAGCAAAGAAATATTTCAAAAACTATAGTATGTTCATTTAGAATAGGCTACTTAAACAGTAGAGTTAACGCTCAATAACTCCTAATAACGCTGTTCACCCAAACTCCGTGACCGATTCTTTTACTGTATTTGACCTACATCAGTCTAGTCTGCCTAGTAATTGCACAAGAAAAATGTTTCGATAAAAATTACAATAGTAGCTGCTTCTAATACATTACATCTCAGTGGCCTATCCTATATGAACATACAATAAATCGAGTCATTTTACCTTTTAGATACGGCAAGGTATAGAACGAAGTGAAGCGGGAGGTTTGAAACAATGGAGCATATTTCGGGGGTTCAAGAAGACGAATCTCCTCTCAAAAGCTCATCCAAACCAGCTTACTTCCAACGTTATTGTGTAACAGGCTGCAGAGACCAAGTCATTAGTATATCCTGACTTAATTTTCGTCCAAACAACAAAAGAGCATCCGCTGGTGATCAAATACGCCGCTGGAGTTGGGTTTTCTCTCGCTCCCCCTCGCCGAATATTGACACCTCAATTACTCGCTAGACGGCGCGATGGACAGATTTATAAAAGTTTCGGGAGTCTCATTGTTCTCCTTCCTTTCTGTGAATCTCCTTTCTCATTTGCGAACTTGTGTGAGATACAAGTTTTTTTTCTTGCATGTGTGGCAAGAGCGGCCTTGACTTTAGAGGTGGTTGGTCAATTGTAAAATACGATTTCTCTTGTTAAAGCGAAAATGTCTTGTTAAGTAGGGGCTTCAACCTCAACTGTTGTTTTTGTGAATTTTCAGTATAGTGGTTTACGGAGAATGCCAATGTAACAAAAACTAAAAATAAAGATTTGCATATTATGCGAGATAATTTTAATTTTGAAAGCGGTGGATGAGGCATAGAAACTTTTAATATGTTTTCAGAAAATTTTCCAGGTTCAATATGCTGAGAGCTTTACAACCATTTTTTCAAAGAATATTTCTTTGATTTTACTGGCTTTGTTCCAAAATTTGTTGGTTTAAAAATTACAATTGATTGTATACATTGATTATTGATTGATACATTTATGCATTGATATTATTATTAGTAGCGCAGATTAATTGACAAAGATTTCATGAGACGAGATAAAATTAAGGTTTTAATAAAGTTAATTCAAACTTTTAAAAATTTCTTTTCGTAGTTTTCCAACTTTATTTTTATAAATTACTGTGATTCACACAATGAAATAATTAATTGTTTAGTAAAATACACAGATTAGTAATTAAGTTTGTCTTCAGAAGGATTGTTCAATGAAAAGGCAATTACAGGAAGACCAAAAATTAAAAGGAAAAGTCTCAATTTTTCCACTTAGAAGTCAGTTTATACTAAATATTGTGCAACTTGTGTACTTTTCCATTTTAAATATCTAGATCAGGGGTGGCCACCCAAATGATGTTGAGGGCCACTTTGGAAAACCACAATACTCTCGTGGGCGCATATGAAATTTTAGGATATTAGGTGCACAGAATGACAGTGAAGTAAATTGGATAATGTAGGTATATAAATTAAGAGGAGTTTCTTAGATCCTTTGCTTAGTTTGACAGATTCCTAAATAAAATATTCATTTAAATTTACCCTTAGGAGCAACTCCAAGAAAACCTTCTGTAGTATATCCGTAGGAACTAAACAGGTGCCGCTAAAAACACTTTGAACCACTCCACTCGAAACTAAGGAGCCTGTAGCACTTTTAGGAATTTATTTCTGTGGAGGACCCAAATTTTCTCTAAAAATTGCAGCTAGATTTTTGCACCAGGAAAGAGTACACCCAAATCTTCCTCTCATGCCCCCATGCACATGTAATAGGTTCAATGCATAAATTAAAATATATTTTTAGGTAGGATTTGCACCTAGGTGAACTTAATATCCTAAAAAAGTTGTGAACAATAGAGTTCCTAGTACAGGGGGTCTGGGGGTCTTCCCCCATAAAATTTTTTGGAAATTCGACTCTAATTAACAGGTTTTAACGCGTTTTGGCACATTTTGTCCAAATGTCGGGGGCCTTAACTTACCCTAAAACTTTAACTTTTTACTAAAAAATTTCTCGCGGGCCGCAAAATTATTTAAAACGGGCCGCATGTGGCCGTTGCCCCGCCCACGGGCCGCGGGTTGGCCATGCCTGATCTAGATACTTCCATACGCAAAGAGGATTTGTTTTCAGAGACGAATAAAATTGAATAGCTAAAACCTATACACATGATCGCAATGGGGAAATTGAATAATTTTTAAGCTAACTGTTCGTGTAAGATTTTCTAACAAACAGGAAAAGTACAACATATCTAGTCGGCACGAAACCCATGAGCCTTGAAGTAATCTATCCTGTGGACAGCACCATTGTTTGGCTTCTTAAATCAGTGTGCTTAAGGGGTATAATTTGGAGTTCTGGTATTTTTTAATGGCTATCATATTAACATTATAAAAATATAGGCATGGCCGGATTAACCATGTCGGGGCCCCTAGGCAAATGCACGTCTCAGGGCCCTATTATACGTTTTTTAAAACTCATAAAAGGGATTCAAAATTAAATTTTGAATAGTTACGTTCGGCCAGTCTTTGCAGTGGAGGGTCTAAGATTCGTTTTTTTTTGGTGGCGGAGGGCTCAAAATTTTTAAAATCAAAATGAATATTTTCGACGAACATAATATAAAAAAGATTGCGAGTAACTGTGTTCTAACTACTTAAAGGAGGTCTGGGGTCCCCCAAGAAAATTTTAGTCTCAAATGCAGGTTTTCAATTTTAATCAGGTCTGGTAGGATTTGTAAATCTTGGCGAACGTATTACAAAAAGTTGGAAATAATAGGGTTTCAAGTACCAAAGAGGGGGTCTGGGGGTCCTCCCCAGAAAATTTCTGGAAATTTGATCCTAAAAACAGGGTTTTCTCGTTTTGGTACGCCTCCCCCTTTATATACGTCCCTGAGTTTCGACCTCCCCTCTTTCTCACAATTAGTTCTCGTTCTTTTTGGGGGCCTAAAGCATCCCCAGTTAGTTAAAAATTCAGAAAATTGAAATTATACCTGAAGCATAAAATTGTTTTCCTTCTTTATTAAAAATTTGTGCAAAAATGATAAGTATAAAAAAATCATATTAAAATATAATAATTTAAGGTATAATTTTTACTCAAATAAGGTGGCATTTCTAAGCTCTTTTCTTTCAATAATTAGTTTCTACCGGCCCGCGGTAGCTCTAGAATCTAGATACCCATGAGATGAACACTGCCCATGACTGCTTCAAAAGAACGGAGGTAGTTTTTCCCATGAAACCGGACCCACATAAAAATCTTCAAATTTAATGGAATCGTCAGTTGGAAGAAGGGAATAAGTCCAAAAACTAAGTTTTGAGAAAATCGAAAAAAACTGTATAATTAATGGAATTTTCATTGTATAACTACCAAATTTTTACTGAAAGTTCAGAACCCTATTTAGAAAACAGAGCAATCATCAAAACAAATATAAATATATTCAAAAATATTTTACAGTCAAAATAAGTTGATGGACTTATTCCCTTCTTCCACCTTATGAAATTTTTCTGATGAAAAATTAAAAAAACTTTTAAATTCGCATTTATATTATATTTCTCCTTAGTTTAAACCACAAAAGGGTGAAATATAAAGAATAAGACAATTATAATTCAAAATTACAGTGAAACTGAGTTATTAAAGCAGTACCAATGGAGTGAGTGAATATAAATGGAGTCAAACATTCCCTGCATAAAAAAGTTTGAAAAACATTGAAATTAAGAGAAAATTTTATTTTAACTTAGTTTACAGTACAAAGAATATGAAAAGAAAGACAAATTAACTTTAATTCCAAATTAACTTAAAAAATACAATGAATGGACATCGATTTCACAACTTCAAGGGGCGATATCTACCTGTAGGGGTTAGTTATTTCCCCACTCTTTTCCCCCCTGTGTAGAGCAAGGCTTGGAGATTGTTTTGAGCACAAAAAGTCAATTTGTCATTTTTTGGACTTATTCCCTTCTTCAAACTGACGATTCAATTATAACTCTAAAGAAACATTTCAGAAAAAAATCTCTGGGCTAGGGGCCCCTAGCCGATGATGGGCCCCTAGGTAGTTGCCTACATTGCCTATTTGGTAATCCGGCCCTGAATATAGGTTTAAGCTTCTTTCTTTAAAATAGAAGTTCCCAAACTTTTCGAGCCATGGAACCCTTTATGGAAGAAATTTGGAACGGAACACCCAAGCAAATTACGGGAGTAATATTTAGATTCAACACTTTCATTGAAATAAATTAAGAAAAGCGAGCATCTCCATTGAGAAGTTTCGGGTAGCACTAAGTTCTCCGCATTTTAAGAACTGCTTTTCCAGGGGACAACCAGTTCCTATTTACTTTTTTTACCGTCAAGACGCAGTAGATCTGGAGCTCGCATTAGGAATAAGTCACTGCGAACATATTTCAATAAAGAAAACTCATAATATCGTTGCAGATTTCAGATCACTTTTAAATGCTAACGTGGAACGCAATTCATTTCGGGGTATCGTGCTCGGCCACGTGCAACTTCTTTTATTCAAGTATTAAAATTCAATCTGAGTTACTCCAACACCTCTTCGTTTGCATCAAATAGTAGAATAGAAAATTTCATTAGAAACTTCACGATGTAGGTACAATCGTTCATATCCTGTTTAACTATATTCCAGGGTGAGCTTACGAGGATGGCACAAGAGGGCTATTTCACGGCTACCTAGACATATGACCATAAAAGCTGGAAATTTTGACGCGTGATAGTAGTCCTGTCGTCATTTTTGATATCTCCTTTAACCATAATTCAACTCCCCTCTGAATTAAATAAAATTATGTACTTCAGAACCAAGAGGACATGTATATCGCTTAGTTTCTCCCCTGAGCTATATAATAACCTGAAATGCAAATTCAGAGGGCCAAAATTAAAACGTATCATTACACCAAGGCTGTGAAGGTCATATGAAGGTCAAGTTCCCCGTATTAGTTGTTTAACAAAATCTAACTTAGATTAACAAATTAGATTAATATATTTACAAAATTTCTTTTGAAAACGATAAAAAACAGTTTAAAAAATTGTTTTTTTAGGGAACTATTTTCAAAACACGCTTACCTTGATTTAGCATTAACGCTTTGCCTCTTTTAGCAGCTTTGTATTCCTAAGCAATGACATGATTTTCATAATGTTCAAGTTTAGAAAGCTTTCTCCCCAGGTCTATGTGTAGTTACTCATTTATATTTTGCCTGTAGTAAAAATCATTTTTATAGCCATCAGAGGGAGTATGTCTCAAAGTCTCTCTCCATAATCTGTTCATGTAAATTTTTGTAACCGTAAATGAACATAGAATTAAATATAAATGTGCAAGATTAATTTTCTAAGTCGAACGGAGTAGAGCATCTAAAATACTAAATAATTCTAAAAAATCTATATTTTAAAAAATGAGACAAGTTTTTAGATTTAAACTTTTTTCCGATTTAAAAAGATTCGGATATCTCGGGAATATATCTTGGATCCCCTTTTCTTCTGAAACATTGCTTAAAAAACCATCAGACACAATACAAAACTTGAGACGCCTAAGACTTAAATTTCTAGATTTAAGTATATATGCTGACAATTGTATTATGTCTGGAAATCTTTATTTTTTAATTTTGCTGACAGAAACCATTCCCAGACTCAAGAAAACGAGTGCAATTGTGAGGATTGATTTCTGCACGTTTGTCCGGCGTAAAAATAATGAAACATTGTGTGAGTTATAGAGGTAAAAGTTTCCCAGACCATATCTCCTCTAGAAAAGTCATTAACCTTCCTACCCCTTTGGGGTCTTTTTCGACCCCAGACGCACTTTGACGCTTGATATCTCCCATGCATTTTTGTTTTGACAATTTCCGATGCTACTATTCCTTAATTACGCAAAGTTTTACAATGGGTAAAAATTTTGGAGTTATTATTCCATTTTTAAGTGTCTTGGGAGAAATAGTCACATATTCCCCCTCTGGGGTCTTCTGAGACCCCAGCCATGAATGGCGGTAAAACAGTATCAAATAAAGTTTAGTATTTTATTTTTTGTTGTATTATAGATAAAAAAAGGTTTGCATGTTTGTTTAGAACGTTTGGAGAAATATTAGAAAGATATTTTCGTAGAAATTGTCATTTTTTTTACAAAAAGAAGATTGCGGCTAAATGCATTGAATCCCTCGCTATTTCTTAAATTTTTTATTCACATTCTAAGAAAAATATGCTATTTATAGAAATCTTTTGAGTATCTAACAGTTGCAGCAAAAAAAACTCAGACAACTGTCGCCATTACTTCCTGTTGAACACATTCTTTACAAAAACAATATAAATTCATGGTTGATTGTAAATAGGTTTTTATATTCAGTCTTCTTTGAAAAATAAGAACGCTCTCAAATATTTATGAGTGTTTACGGAAGTCCAGAATGTGATTTCGAAGAATTATCAAGAAAAAAACCAATTTTATGTTATAACTTACATAAGCAAGCGAGATACTGATTTCACTAAGAAATCTGAACCGATCATTTTTTTTGTATTATTTCAATTTTAAAAAGAAGAATCCAAACTTCACATGTTTCATAATACTAAATAAATTAATCTGGGGTGACAGGTAGCTGATAATGCAGAATAGAGAATCTATGCAGCTTCATAAATCGTTTAAAATAAACTACTAAATTCTACCCGTGCAAGACCGGGTATATCAACTAGTATGCTTTAAACAGTGTGATTATAAATATTTTAAGTAAAACAACTTCAATGTAGTTCATTTCTGTAATTTAATTCTTGTTTGAAGGTCCAGATGTTATAAAAAACGTGTATCAAAAGAAACCCAATTAAGCCGTAATAAGACGAAAAAAATGAGAAAAATACCAAAAAAATTGGATAAATTATTCTGATGCATCTTTCTAGAAATAAAAAATGACAATTCTTCTCCATTTAAGGAATTTTTAACCTTTATTAGAGTCATAGGCATGTTTTACGCATGGGGTCCTCAGAGACCCCACGAGGGGAATATGTGACTATTTTTTCAAGAGGGTAGGAAGGTTAATGAATGTTTAGATTCAGACACTAAAGTTTGTTGATTTGAAATATCGAGGTATAGAACTTTCATACAAACCGCCAGTAAGAATAATTTCAAAATTCATATGCAAGACCAAAAATACATTTTGAATAGTGTGTTACAAGTAGTATTACAGTAGTCAAGAAACACATGATTCTAATTTTCTTTCTAAAGTTTGAAATGGTTTTGAAATTTTAATTTTTGTCGCATACTAGATAAAAAATATCTGCATTTTATTCCTCAAACAGGACATTATCATTCAAGTGTCTTTTCCCGAGCAATAAGCTTTTATCATAATTTTTATATCTAATTAAAAGATTGAAAAAATCTTATCCTTTTGCTGCGAAATGATACAAAAAAGTATGAAGTATTTTTGAAACATACATTGCCATATAATGAGAAGGATTTTTAGAATATCTGTTACACACATCTGTTATGACAGCATTAATGAATGAACTTGAATATAAAATTTTAAAACTTCAGTAGTCATATTCGCCACTAACAAGTAGCAAACCATTTCACACAAATAAAACAGGCTATTCAAAATTACAACATTGAAAATGACACTTTTTAATAGTGACTATTTGATTCCCTTACCGCTTCAAATATGTTCGTCAAGACCGATGTTTTGAAGACATGGCACGTGAGAACACAATCATGCGACCAACCCGCGCATCGGAAACGGCATCTCTGCACGAGATTGGAACGGGCACTCAAGGACCACACACATACACACATGGCAAACCCTTCAAACTCAAGTTTGAACTATCCGAAGAAGATGGCAGATGATAAAATTGGAGATAACTCCAGTGTATGGGGGAAACAGGAACATAGCGCTTTTTTGACATAATACCCGCGCTACAACAACGTATAATATTGTGCATGGTGGCGTATCTTGTGCAATGAGAGTGATACCCTTTGTAATGGACGAGAGTGCATAATGTAAACAGATAAAAGTATGGGCTGTGAGAGGTTTTTTAATCAATTTTCATGGCGCCTGGTGTATTTACAAGGGCAGCCTTCAGATGTCCCCGACAAGAGAGCCTTCTTGTGTCCTTGACTTTAGCCACACACCGATCGAATATTTTTTGGATGTATTTGATCTGCTCAGGATGAAAATGGTATAAGTTCAAAAGTAGAAAATTTGAGAAAAAGTAGAAATTTGTTCCTTTATCTAGTGGGATAATCGCCTAAGTCAAAAACTCAATGATTGACCTGTAGGAGATGCTTAAGAAGTGCCGTCCGCCCGTCCCCATAAGAACGACATAGGCGTTTGAGAAATAACGTTTGAAAAAACCTTGATTACTCAAAACTACGATAAGTGGATTTATGCCACTTTCATTCTAACCAGCTCATTTTATGGTGGTGTTCGAAACTTGAGATAAAGTGGATGCACGTGAAATGGCAGGAACCCCCTGAACAAGGAAAAAAATTGCGGTTTTCTACCCGCTGAACCAGTTTAATTTTCATCTGATGGCAACCGCAAGTTAGTTTCAAAAAGCGTGTGAAAGGTCAAGCAATAAAAGACTATAGTTGACCTTAGTTTGTGCTTTACGACCTCAGGAGTCCCCAACTTGAAGAATCTGGCGAAGGAGTGAAAATTGCTAGGCGGACTAAAAGGTTCGTTAGTTGGTTGGTTTCTAAGGGTTTATGGCCCAAATACCAAATTGACCCACAGAGACTGTGAAGACTTCTAAACATTAGGGATCTCAAAAATAGTAACGCTGAATTTGCAAAGAAAGAACGCCAAGATTTTACACTAACACCTATCCGATTTGAAAGAAATTTTCTTAATACACTTAAGAGCAGGTGGAAATTATTTTGAAACGGGATAGATGAAGATTTTGAGTAGCTTTATTTTGAAATGCAGCAAAATATTACAATCAACTTGACCTTAAGAGAAACCTTGTTATCTCGATAACTCCGTATCTCGAATTAATTTTTGGATCCTTTTAATCACGAAGTTATACCGAACTTTTCAAAAGATTGGCGCCACACTTTTACCATTCCTAGGAACAGGTCTAGGACATAATTGATTTAAGACTTTATTATGACGTTATAAACGGATGCTATGCCCGTTAAACGAACCATTTAAAATTTTTCGTCGATCAAATTATTCTTAATTAAAATGGTAAACAACGGAATTTCCTCACCAATATTTCATACCGCACTCGCAAAATTCTAGAAACTTCGTCACTCTTTGCTATTTCACCTTGCTTTCTTGATCAAATAGGTTAAGAACTGATGTCAAGGACCTTCTCATTACAACCATGATTCACAAGGCTAAAACGCAAGACATACAGAGAAACCGTTAATAAGTGGATTCTTCCGTTTAGTGTTCACCTTTATATAAGTACAAATTCATTGAAATCTCATCCCAATGATATTTTCCGAAATGGAGCTTAAAACATGGTTGCGGTCAGCCGGGTTCAAACACGACAGTGTCGCGTTTCACCCACATCCTCTGGCTGCGTGTTGTGAAACAGTAATTTAATTACCTTAATCGGTTAACGGTACGCGTTGTTTAAATAGTTTACTCTATGAACTTGACCCGACACTGTCGTTGTCAGTCCGACCGAAGCTTAAGAGAGCGCAACTCTTAACGCTTACTTGTCTGTGACTTCTCTAAGGTTTTTTTCCGTAATCAGGAATTTTTTAAAGTTGCATTTCCCTACGAAAATGACTCCCCAGTATGAATGCCTGCATTTTAGCTATGTTTTGAGCCTCTTTGCCGCTGTATTTCTTTTTTCTTGTTATGATACAGTTTAAAAATTTTATTGACAAACGAAAGTTTTTGAAAATTTTTACTGCCTGCTTTTTGAAATCCTTCAAAGTATTGTAAAAAAAGCTGTGATATATATGACGTAGATTGTGTAAAAAAAGACTATATAAATCAGTGTTTCCCACCGGGGGGCAATAAGATTTTCTAGGGGGGCAATTTGAAAATTTTCAACCAAATTGCCCCAGGTGGGGCATGGACCCACCAGGTTTTATTTAATTTCCAAGAAAGGTTTTTTAAAAAAATAGACATGGGAGGCATGGAAAATTTAGAAAGGATTCGGTGGGGCATGGACCGAAAATGGTTGGGAAACACTGATATAAATAAACAAATAAATAAACTAGGTTAATCTTAAAAGTCATAAGTTGATTTCAAAGTTCTTAAAAAAAGTTAAACCAATGCGCATCGTAATCCCAGTTAAATGTAATGACTTGTGGTGGTGGGGGCTACATGAGACCTAAACACCTGTCTAACCCATGGTCTAGTCTAACCTATGGTCAATACTCGTTGTTGTCCCCATTTTGTGACCCCTATAAAAGCCCGATAGCAAAAAATGAATTTCCGCTATTGCCTGTCTGATAAACTAATCCCAGCTACCGAATTTATAAAAACCCACTTTCTTAATTCCAGTTATTTTCAAAGAAAACCCGGCCTTAGTCACAGGTATCCAGTGACAACGTTCAAAGGTAGGTTGACTGGAAACGTGTAAAACTGGGATTCCCCAAAATTAAAAGAATTAAGGTGAGAGATGTCTAGATTAAATGGTTAGGAAGGATATATTCTGACCGCTCTTATCTATTAAACTGGCAAAGAGTTCCGCAAAACTAAACTCCCGGATGTCATCCAATGGTAATCTGACACCATCTCACCTTACGGCAATCAAAAGATCGAAGAAGTAAAGGTGTGAACCCGAACTCAGGACGAAAATAGACAGTCAAACCGTTCTGTCCTCTATAAAAAACACTCATTGTAATGCCAGAGACCGCGCGATCAGAGAAATGTTTACAGGACATCAATAGCGTTCGGAAGATAAAAAAAGACTTCAGTTGTTCCGGAACAGATAACAGCTTGTTAAGACCATCTTCTCACAAGTAGAAGTGTTGTATCGGTCCCAATAATAAAAAGATTCTTTAAGTAAAGTATAAAACAACTTTATATTATCTCCTAACAGGTCAAGCGAGGTCTCTTGAATGTTTCAATAATCGAAGCGGAGTGCAACACATTTCGAAATCTTTGGAGCCTTATTTTCACGGTCAGAACTAGTTTAGTGTGCTGGTACCACTTCTGAGGCCTATTTTTACATCGAGATGTTTTTGTGATAGTAATCATTTAATTTATTGTTTTTACGAGTAAAGTGTTGAAATTTTATTACCTAACTCAGTGTAAGGAATCTGGTATTGCCCTTTTCATCTTGCACAAGGAAAGAATGGCAATAATTGAATGGAGAATTCTCGGAATAACTTTTATTTATGGTAAAATTTCCTTTTAAAATTTAAGAATGTCAAGCTTTTAATATACATTTATTTTATCTAGGTTTTATTTTTCACCCTAACGTAATGAATTTAACATCTAATAAGGAAATGTGCGGTTTCAGAATATACGTTCAAAGGTATTTGTGGGACTGGGATTTACATGCCATTAAAACTAAAAATTTATTTAAGGTAAAACATGTTATGAAAAGTGCAAAATATGTTTAAAAAAGTTAAAAGTAAGAAATTTCGTAATTTTAACATTTTTTAGTATACATAAAAAATCATGTTTGAATTTTAAACTTATTAGAGAAGTTTGGAAAAAAGTAATTTCAAATAATAGTTGAAATAATTGGAAAAACTGTTAATTCTTTATGAAAAACAAAAATTTATTTAGTCCCATTATAAGGTGGTCACCTCATTTTAAAGTAAATTAATGCAACCAACTGGTAGCATTAATTGGTTATGCCCGTCAAGCATACGCACCACGCACAATGAAATGATATCTTGCTAATAATAAAAAGCTTCACCAGATCTGTACTCGACCGATCAGCGAAAAGCATTGTCTGTAGATTTACAGCGACCATTGAAGACATTCGTTGGGGGTCGAATGACCTGGAAAAACAGTGATTCGTAACATTGTTCCAATTAATGCCAAGCGGGTAGATTGACACACGATTAGAAACCCATTGGGGGTGTGACCTGATTCTCAGGGCGTCGTCCATTGAGTCGACCATTGAGTGACTGGTGGCTTATGTATTTCAAATGATTCCTCGAATCATTGTTGCGTTTTTCGAAATCATGCTAGAGGAAGATGCTTATTGTGTTCGTACATCCTCCCGACTATACTAGACAGCACTCCTGCCATTTATGGGCCTCACTTTATGAAGAGTCACACCCCCTTTGCCTTGAATCCTTGTGGAGCTTGGGTATTCCAAGTGACACACGATAACAACAACATCCTCCAGACTATACTAGACATCAACGTTAGTTGACAAAGTAGTTCCTATCGCGGTGTCTGAATTTCGAGTGAAACTAAGAACGTCAATTTTAAAATACGATTATTTCGTTAAACCCATGTATATAATAGTGTCATTTTATCACGATTTGCGTACCGAAACGCCTCCTAACAACCCAACAGGCTTTGTGTTTCTTTCAACATTAGCAATCCAACAGGCACTTTCTCCTTCCGCGTTGTGGCGTACTGGGTTCAGGAAACGTTGCTATGAAGTATAGAAACACTTCTAATAATCCCTGTTGTAAAAACAGGCTTTGACCAAAAATATTTAGTTATGATGTTCTCCAAATTTATGTTAATTTGCTTTTAAAAAGCGACTATTTGTGCGTTATACTCGAAAAGAAGTGTAAATTTTAATTTGTAAGAATAATAAACCACAAAGGTTACAAAATAAGAGATTACATAGATCTCATAATTGAGGCGTTTGCTATCAAATCCAGCTCATTCCATATTTTTCTGAAATCCACTTTTTTGCATATTTTGAAAGTTTAGAGGGTCCTTCATAACCTGATGAAGGGATATAGCTCAAATCCAGCTCATTCCAACCCAAAATTAGAAAAAGGTGAAAACCGTATCTCAACTGTGAAATTTCAGATCACTTGAAAAAGTTGTCATTTATTTAAAACTCGTGAAGACACAAATATTAACTGGTAAACTGGAAAAAACCAATTTTACACAAATTGAACAAAAAAACTGAAAAAAGCATGAAAAATCGTGTTTTTGCATCAAAATCAGCTCATTCCAAACTAATTAGTGTAATTACGCCCAAGGTAATGCACCTGGAATGAAAATGAAACACTAATCAAATTCTAGGCGGTTATACCTACAATTAAAAGTTTTAAAAAGAAATTTAGCTTTAGAACTGTGGACGTGAGCAAACACTCTTCGGTTTTACAGGGACTCTCCTATAAAATTTCCAAAAATGGAATGAGCTGGTTTTGATAGCAAACGCCTCAGTTAGAAGTTCTAAAAGGAAAACATTTTAATAAAGACGAGTTAAAAAATCACTTTCATCACTTCCTCCTGTTGAACTGAATTAAAGAATTTTATTCGTTATTTTAAGTTTTAGGGGAGAATAAATATGTTTAACTGTTAACCTAGTCCTTTCCTAAATTGCTTTATATGTTTTAGCTTTAAAAATACTGGATACATTTAAAAAGCATCCAAGAGCTTCTACGAAGTATGTTTATAATAGATTTTGATTATTGCTCTCTGTACACTGATAAACTCTCAAGACTTAATTAAAGCGCATCAATTTATTAACTCTGAATTAGCTTACTGGAATACTGGTGTTCGCCTGAAGTCAAATGACTTCCAAGAATTGAAATATCAATCACTTAACCGAATAGTGGAAGCATACATAAAAAAGTAACGGAGTTAAAAGTTATACTCAAGATAAGACCGGTACATTGCATAACACCCTGCTTTTAGAAACAAGGGCAATTACTAATGGAATCAGAACGCAACTCTGATAACTATGGTGGACCACCAAAGGAAGTGAGCTACCTGCTTTGGTCTCCTTTTAAACCGGCCTAAGAAAAAGACATGGTAGTATTACAAATAACCTGATTAGTAGCTGGTATCAAATCCACAAAAGCACATAAATTGAATGCAACGCAAGGATCTTCCGAGATAAAGTTTTTCATTTTATCTGCTCTTAAGGTTTTACTGTAATGTATAGTAATCAATTTTGGCTCAATTAATACTTTATTTATTGTTTATCTATATATATATATAATCCAAATACCATTCATTCATAACACTCATCACGAAATCTCCAAAACTGCCGGACCGATAGGCTTCAAATTTGACAGAGACCTTCCTTTCAGCCATTAGACGCGCACTAAGAAACGATTTTAAAATCGAACGACTCCTTCCCTGCTTTTCGGCGCTTTTTCGACTCCGTTTTACCCATTGAAATAGCATTGTGCATTGTTGAAATGCATAAATTGCAGTGTTTACTTCTCTATCTTAAGGCGACGTCTTGCCTCACTTGAATGAATATAACCGATTAACATTTATACATATTTTATTATTTACAACAAAATTTATGAAGAAAAACAGTGTGAATATCTGTATTTAAATATTATAACAGTTATCAGAAAACCGAAGTAAATTAAAATAATTAATTTACTTTCTTTAATATTTTAATTTCTCAAAAAAATATATTTAAATAGCAAGAATTTAAAAGTTTCCAAGGAAACAGAGCTAAAATTTCATTGCTTCATAGCGGAATTGGTTTACTAGACTATAATCACTAGATTTTTATTATAACTAGCAATCTGTTTTTACTCTTTCAGAGAAGCTTTTAAAGAAGTTGGTTTTATTAAAAAGAAGACAAGCTTACTTGATAACTTTTTATCGAGGGATTTTTGAAATTTATTTTATTTTGAAATTTATTTTTTGCGGAATTTTAAAAGGATAGAGGGAATACTTTAAGAAAATTCTGTTTAAGATTTTAAACACTGGATTTCAAATGACAGAGATGATTTCAAGTAGATTGTTTTTATCACATAGGAAGGACATGAAATGTTTAATGTTTAATAGACAAAAAATCGGGATGGAATGAGATATCACAGTTGGAACTGGGATGAGAAAAAGGCACCGGGAATACTGGGATGAAAATTATCGGGAACACCGGGTTATGAAAATTATCGGGAACACCGGGATATGAAAATTATCGGGAACACCGGGTTATGAAAATTATCGGGAAAACCGGGACATTAAAATTATCGGGAACACCGGGTTATGAAAAGGTACCGGGAAAACCGGGATATGAAAAGGTACATTTTAAACACTAGATTTAAAAAAAGAGATGATTTCAATGTGATTGTTTTTATCACATGGAAAGGATAAATATTTGATGGAATGAGATTTCACAGTTGGAACTGGGATGGGGAAAAGGAACCGGGAATACCGGGATGAAAATTATTGTAAACACCTGGATATGAAAATTATCGGGAACCGGGGGATGTAAAGGTACCGGGAAACCTGGGACATGAAAAGGTATCGGGAACACCGGGATACGAAAAGGTACCGGGAAAACCGGGATATGAAAATGTAGCGGGAACATCCGGATATGAAAAGGTACCGGAACACCGAGATATGAAAAGGTACCAGGAACACCCGGATATGAAAAGTTTCCGGGAAAACCGGGTTATGAAAACTATCGGGAACATGAAAATCGGAAATGAAACTATCGGGAATATGAAAAAGTACTGGGTACACCGGGGTTATTGGTGATTCGAAAAATCGGACATATAACTTGGGAGAACTTTAAAAAAGGAATTAATACACTCCACCCGTGCAAGGCCGGGCAAATCAGCTAGTCTATATATATATAATCCAAATACCATTCATTCATAACACTCATCACGAAATCTCCAAAACTGCCGGACCGATAGGCTTCAAATTTGACAGAGACCTTCCTTTCAGCCATTAGACGCGCACTAAGAAACGATTTTAAAATCGAACGACTCCTTCCCTGTTTTTCGGCGCTTTTTCGACTCCGTTTTACCCATTGAAATAACATTATACATTGTTGAAATGCATAAAATGCAGGGTTTACTTCTTTATCTTAAGGCGACGTCTTGCCTCACTTGATAAAATATAATTTGAAAACAATTTATAATTTACAATGAAATTTAAGAAGAAAAACAGTGTGAATATCTGTATTTAAATATTATAACAGTACTCAGAACGCCTAAATATATTAAAATAATTAATTACTTTCTTTAAGATTTTAATTTTCTTAAATTTATGGATCAAAAATTGAAAAGTTTCCATGAAAACAGAGCTAAATTTCACAGAGCATGGTTTACTAGACTATAATCACTAGATTTTTTATTATAACTAGCAATCTGTTTTTACTTTTTAAGTAGCTTTTAAAGAAGTTGGTTATTTTAAGTAGAAGGCAGGATTTTAATAGTATTTTTCTTGATAATTTTTTATCGAGGGATTTTTGAAATTTATTTTATTTTGAAATTGAATTTTTGAGGAATTTTGAAAGGACAGCGGAAATACTTCATGAAAATTCTGTTCAAGACTTTAAACACTAAATTTCAAATAACTGAGATGATTTCAATTAGATTAGGATAAAAGTTTTCTTCCGGGCAATTAGGCCGTGGTCGAAAGGTAGATGTTAAAAGTCCAAACGTTTCGTCTGCAACTTCGGCAGACATTATCAATGGGAATAAAAGGCTAAAAAATCTTTAGAAAGTCAAAATCAAAATCATTAATCAATCAATCATCTTTGGTCACAGGCCTGAGAGTTCGGATCGGGAGTCGACCTCTGCACCTTTGCCAGCTGTGGTTGGTGGTTCGTTTCCGAAGTCGTCTATCGATGTTAGGATGGACTCGCCTGCTGCAGTTATCGCTGTTGAGTCTGGTGTGGCATCGCATCCAGTTGTTGATGTTCCTACTGTATATAACCTTCGACCACGCAGACGGCAGTAATCTTGATTTTGATTTTGACTTTCTAAAGATTTTTTAGCCTTTTATTCCCATTGATAATGTCTGCCGAAGTTGCAGACGAAACGTTTGGACTTTTAACATCTACCTTTCGACCACGGCCTAATTGCCCGGAAGAAAACTTTTACCCTAACCCATCCGGTCGTCAAAGCCTTTGTTCTTATATTCAATTAGATTGCTTTTATCACATGGAAAGGATAAAGATAAATGTTTAATAGGCAAAAAATCGGGATGGAATGAGTTATCACATTTGGAACTGGGATGTAAAAAAGGCACCGGAATACCTGGATGAAAATTTTTGGGAACACCGGGATATGAAAATTATCGGGAACACCGGGTCATGGAAAAGTACCAGGAACACCAGAATATGAAAATTATCGGGAAAACCAGGATAAAAATTATCGGGAAAACTGGGATATAAAACGGTACAGGGAAAACCGGGATATAAAAATTATCGGGAAAACCGGGGTATCAAAAGGTACTGGAAACGCCAGGATATGAAAAAGTACCGGGAACACTGGGATATGAAAAGGTGCCGGGAAAACAGGGATATGAATATTACCAGGAACACGGGGATATGAAAAAAGTAGGGGACACCGGGGTGATTGGTGATACGAAAAATTGGACATAAACTTGGGAGAACTTAAAAAAAAGGAATAAATACACTCCACCCGTGCAAGGCCGGGCAAATCAGCTAGTTATACTTATATAACTAGATGTGCAAGTTTTTCTCTTTTGCAAACCCCTATGTTTAAAAAAGGGCTATGTGGTAGACTTAAAAAATCATTTAATTTGTTGAAAATATTTTCAATACAAATTATTCCATTAAACACTTTTGCTTCATTAATTTTTAAACTAGCTAACTATAAAAAGGGAGCAAGGTTACATTACGTTGAAAAAATCAGCTAGATTTATGATCTCCAAGATTAATGAGAACCTAACTTGAACTTTTGACTGTGAACTGATTGTGGAAATGCAAATCACATTATGAAACAAATCCAGCCCGAGTATATGCGGAGTACGTGCTCGTTAAATCTGTGGGTCCGAAAGTCCTGTGGTCCGTCATGGCGCAGTTTACCACGGATCCAGGTGTCTGGAGACTATTTCCCTCCCCTTCAGATGCATGGCAAAATTGTGGAGGTGGCGATAGATAGTGGCAGCATATATCATCTTATGAGGCAGAAGTCGGACTCCTGCCATTTATGGGCCTCACTTTCTCAGGAGCCGCACCCCCTTTGCCTTGAATCCATTGTGGAGCTTGGATATTCCAAGTGGCACTCGACAACAACAACAAACAAATCCAGCAAATAGTTTTTAATAATGAAACTATTAATGGATTTACTTTCATAATGCACTTAACTAATATGAAATCAAAATTTTATCTACCCGCATTGAATTTTATATCGATCGATTTGTATTAAATGATTGGCACATCATAGACACATTTTTGGTTACTTTTTTTCGTCTTTAAGATACGGTTTCGTTAATTAGGCCGTGAGAATATAATAACACTACTCGAAAAAAAAGTCAAAATGCTTCTGACACAAATCAAGCCGATTCTTATGTAAAATGACACCCTGCCCCTGAATACGAATCCGACCCCCTTTTTTCTCCATCATGCTCAGATTTTCGGGGAGCAGCCCCTACCCCTATTAGCGTTTTTCGATGATGTAATACGACTTTGAATTCGATTTTCAGGGTCAAAAACTATTAATTTAGCCTTGAAATTACACCCGAGGGCAGGGCCGGATTAACCATGTCGGGGCCCCTAGGCAATACACTCTCGGGGCCCCTTTTCTCTTACCCTTTTCTTTCTAAAATAAGTTTTAAAACTACATTGCAATTATTATTCATAATTATGCTTTTACTACAGTGAGAAGGCTTGTTATCACCGTATTCAATAATTTTTTTGCTAGGAAACGTTACCTAAACCAAACCATATTCAATGAAAAAATAAAACAAATCAAAATAAACGTATTTTTTATTATAGCATTTTTTTAAGGACAAAAATTTACTCGTCTAACTGTTTTAGCTAAAATCTTTTAAAACATCCTCAAAGCTAGTCATATAGAGTACATCATTTTCTATTGACATTATCGCCAATTAGTTTAAACGGTTCTGACCCATTGACGAACGAAGACAGTTTTTGATAAGTTTTAATTTTGCGAAGTTCCTTTCACCCGTGGCGTTGGTTATCATCAAGCTTCTGTACATTTTTAAGGCAGTCATTACATAGGGGAAAGTTGACTGAGCCATATTTCCAACGATCAAATTATAAGATTGCTCTGCAGATACATTTTTTCCTTCTTCGATTTCTAGTTGTTTAATAAAGTGCTTGAAATGTACCATCTCGTCTATAAATTCAGGCTCGATGTCCTCTGAATAATACATCATAAACTTTGAACAAGCCTCTCTAACTTCATCGTCGGACTTGGTAGAGAAGTCTGTCAAAAATCCAAAAAGCTTCATATATCACTTGAGATGTCTGTCCTATCACCTTCAATAGATTTCAAAGCATTCAGGAAGCTGTTGCTTTGAAATTAAAATTACTATTAAAGAATTCGCTAGAAAGAAGAAGCTATTAAAGAATAATTTTTTTTCAAAACTTTAGTTTTTGTTTTTTACATTTCTAGCATGCAAAAGATAATTTTAAGTTAATTTATAGCGAATCTAAGAGGTCCGTCTGTGAAACCATTTTAGACGATTTTTTTCACGGGCCCCTTGCTTAGGACCGGACTAGCATAAAAAAATCTTCAAATTTGATTTTAACTCAAAGAAACATTTCAAGAGAAATTCTCTGGGGAATGGGTGCCCATACAAAAGGGCAAAGGGGGCCTATGTGCAGGCCCCCCTTGTGATCAATTTTAGAAGTCACTCAAACGATTTAAAACATTTCTCTTAAGAATAAAATTTCAGAACTTTTTCTGGGGAGGACTCTTAGACACACACTTTTTGCTTGAAATTCTAGTATTTTATGCAAGAATTTTGGCATTGAGTACTCGTGAGGGGCCCCTTTGAAATAGTTATAAACTACCCCTCATAAAAATAGTCTAGTTACTGATTGAAAAAAATAAACTTGCAAACATTTTTCTTGGACCCCTTTCTGACCTCAAACATATGGGCAACCACCCTCTGGGGACGGGACCCCTAGCTGACGATGGGCCCCTAGGCAGTTGCCTACTTTGCCTATTGGATGATCCGGCCCTGCCCGAGGGAACAAGAAAGGTTAAAGCTTCTAAAATATAAAAATTTGTAGCAAATGGATAAGTTTAAGGGGTTATTACCCCCTAAAAATGCAAAAAAAATCGTTAAAAATTGTGATAATTTTTGGCCATTTTCCTCTTATTTTTTACGCAATTCCTTGTTAAAGGGTGCTAACTATTCCCCCCAAGGACCCAAATTCAATGAATATATGCAGCAATGATTTTTGCTAAAAGCGGTTGAAGTGTTAGCGCCGCCGAAGCACGCGAGGAAGAGAATAGCTAGTTTAAATTTTAGAAAAACCCATAAAAATTTTAAAAATATCCTAAACATTGAAAAAAAAACATTAAATTTTGAAGGAACTGCCAAAATCTTAATTTTCTTGAAAAAACCCAAAAATGGGTCCAAAATGTGGGTTTTTTCACATGTTTTTTTTTTTGAAAAAACCCATTGGGTCCAATCCAGCCAACCCTGGTAATAACCCCTTAAACTTATCTATTTGCTTCAAAATTTTATATTTTAGAAGCTTTAACCTTTCTCCCTCGAGGATAATTAAAAGGATAAAGGTTTTTGACCCTGAAAATTGAATTCAAAGTCATTACACCATCGTAAAACGCAAAAAGGGGCGAGGGGCTGTTCCCAGAAAATCTGTGCCTGATGGAGAAAAACGGGAGTCGGATTCAGGGGGTCATTTACATAAGAATCTGCTTGATTTGTGTCAGAATAATTTTAACCCTATTTTTTTGTCGAGTAGTGTAATCGATATAACTATATCAATTTTCTTTGTGTGTATAAGAATTTCATATATTCAGTTTTTATCGGAATGATAAGATTTTAGTGTTAGTTCATATAACTTGATATAAATTGCTCCGATAATTTCGGTCGCCAAGTAACACCGTATAAAAAGTAAATCATTGATGATGCGATACCAAACTTAAAACGGAAGTCCATTTTTTAAGTATTCATGGTGAACTTCAGTCTGGGTCAAGTTTAAGGTTCTAAATTTCATCACACCTATCAGATCTCAGGAAAGGGCATTCCGTCATCTAATTTTGAAGGATCATTGAGTTATAAAACATATATAAGACAAATTTAAAGAGAAACAGTAATAATGTAAAACTTCTATTGAAAATGTATAAAAGCAATATTTTTATATACTTATTATGGTACATACGTATTAAGCCGTAGACCATTCAGTAGCCATTAAATTCAGCGGTACAGCTATAGAACGGTCAATGGGATTTTAACCCTTTATTTACCGACGGTACTTACAAGTACCGCCAACATTAAAATTACATAGAATAACCATGCTTGCGAATATATTGACGATAATTTGCAGGAACACTCTTTCAGTTATCCTCTTCCAGGATAAAAAGCAGCGAAGGTTCTATGATGAGTATTTTAGCGGGAAATGCGAATAGATTTAACTGAAGTTGTAAGTTTAGCTGCCATTTCGATCGGATTCACATGATTGTCATTTTTGTTCCCGCAAAAAAGTAGTTAAAGTCAAAAGTTAAGTGTATTATTTTTTAAGACTTATTAATGCGATAAAAAAGCTATGTTTTTCTTGTATTGTGAGAATATTTTAGCACTCCGTGTACTGACAGTACCCAAAAGTATCAATTTAAGTAATTGGCTCTAGCGGATTCAATTTTCCAAAGATTATTATTTTATTTATGTATATCCCTTAATTTTCAATTTAGTGACTCAAAAAAAGTATTTGCACGAAAAAAATTGCAGCGAATCATAATACGGTAAATAAAGGGTTAAACGTTTTCGGATAAGCGGCACGGTCGACGGCAAGAACCCTCATTTTAATAAATAAATATGTGCATATTATAAACGTGGCCTTTTTACTCATTTTAACCTTTTTTGCACAGTAAATTTTTAATCACCTTACTTTGGTTTCTAACATTGTGGTTAGTGAAAAATACAAGTATGCGTGTGTACTAATATCTTCTAGTTATGTAAGTCAACGAACGCACAACTTAGATTTAACATTTTTGATATTAGTAACTATTCCAATAAAAGAGGAATAACTTTTCTGAGAATGGTGCGATAACTAGATTTTTAGTATCCACAAATTCAAGTGTCAGTAGATTAAAAAATAAAGTCCCGTAATTTTCCATAAGATGATTTTACCTAAATAAAACTATGCTTTCAGAATTATATTATTTACACGTAGCAATTGTTTTGAGTTCACAAAGTATAAATTAGCTAAATTAAATTTTTCAAGTTAGTATATCTACTTACCATGAAGTAAATTCAAAAACTATAAAGACATTTAAAATGACAGATCCAAATACGAATAAAATTTCAATATAATAGAATTTCAAGTAAGTAATATTGGATTTTTATAAAGTTTTTGTTTACTTTTTCAAGAAAGCGTCCCTACCCCTAGAATCAAGGTATTAGAATTTGTCAATATTCATAAATGTTATTTTCAATACAACGAAAGTCATTTCGAAAACTTACTATAATAGTCCTATTAAATACTATATTATAATTATGAAATTCACACGTGACAAACACGGGAATATATTTACACGAGGTAACTCGGTGATTATTACAACAAAACTAACGTAAATAATGTACGTTAAAAAGGCATTTGTTTACCTTTGGGTGAGAAAACGTGGATGCGGAGGCGGCGTGCAGTGGCTCGGCTGGCATAGCTGTGAGAGCAAGGCCGGGTGAGGAGAGCTCAAAAGAGCCACCATGTGAGAGAGAGAGAGACTGCAGGGAATCCGGACTGTGACGTCACTGGTGGATGAAAGAGGGAGGCCGGGGCGTCACTGACCCGCTCGATTCGAATGCACGAGGTGAGTTGCCAATGATTTAGGGAGGTTGTAGGATTTTTTGAGGGTGTAATTTTACAGGGTGTTTCATAACTTCTAGGAGGGGTAGGGAACACCTAGACGACTCAAAATCTTATAGGAAAAGGGGACTGGTAATGCACCCCTAACGACCTAGGGTTTTTTATAAATGGGCAAGTTGACACGTACCTTTTAAGATCAAATCAAAACCATCGTGTCAGATATCTACTCCATAAAACCAATGAAAGAGATGAAATTTCAGCTCCTGAATTGATTTTTATGTAACGAATGCCGGAATCGAACTATAAGCCCTATTCTCAGGGTGCCATTATTCGCAATTCGCAACACTGCGCCTGCGTCAAAAGTTAACCCAATAAGGAAGATGTTATAATAAGTTTTAAAGTTACTGAATCCCCGCTGGAGCAGTGGTAGCGTGCCTGTATAGCATGCAGCAGATAGTTGGTTCTATCCCCGGTTATTATTTTATTAAAGAAACTTATATTTTCCATGAGAAATTTCAACCAACCAATCAGCGCAGACTTGGCTAAAACTTGCACCCCAGAAGGTTTATAAGCGGATCCTTGAGATCAAGCACACAGACCTGAAAATGTATGTCTCCAAACAAACAAACAAACACTTGCACCTTGGGACTAGGGTCTTGTGAATCGAACGATTTTGCTGGTTTTAATCTGTGGATTATATACAACCTCCCATGCCGGATTATAAAAACCCTAGATCGCTAGGGGTGCATTTCCAACCTCCACATTTCTTTTTGATTCTGAATCGTCTAGGTGTGACCTACGTCTCCTAGAAGTTATGAAACACTTTATCTGAAGCATCCTGTAGTAGCACAGCTCATTCCAAATATTGAAAGATTACATAAATGTGACTGAAGAGAACGCAATTTGGCCATAGATGACAAAAATTGGACGAATCTCTAAGATTTGTGCTGTTTGGGATGTTGGTAAGATTCAGGCAGTTTGACCTCAAGTCGGCGAAATTTTAGGGAAGGGAAACACAGACACAAATGTTTTCAAATCTTTCACCTCCATAGCTTCATGTTCACATGGAGAAAGAACAAATACGGGCAAGACTCATGCCCGTATGCTCAAGTATCATTCTAAGCAAGCATCCTACCACTGCTCCAGGGGAGATTTAATAACTTTAAAACTTATTATAACATCGTCTTTATTAGGGCAACTTTTGAAGCAAGTGCAGTTTTTCGGATAGCGAAAACTGACCAGCCGAGAACAGGGGCTTATTAGAGGGAGAGACCGAGGGCGAGGCCGAGAATCAAACTCGATATCAGGAACAGTGCACAGACTGATATTATTAATAGCATAGTGGAAGGCACGTCATCCCACTAGGCCACCCCGGGCCCACGAGAACAGGATATCAAACAAATAAACGACATTTGAAATTTTATTCCTAAAAGCTGTAAATAAAAAATGGGTATTATTTTATTATTCGATTATTTGGTTGACGAGATTTCAGTTGGTTGGATAATTTTTTCGATTGTCTTTTCTAGTAGCACAGCTTAGCTTAATATTCAATATGTCAAGTTCACGTAAACTAGAAGTAAACGAAATTTGGCCATACATGACAAAATTGGACGAATCTTGAACGTTTATGGTGCTTGGGTTTTGGGATGTTTCGATTCTAACTCTAAGAGATTGATAAAATTGGAGCGAATGAGAGTTGAGTAGGTAGGGAATTTCCTTCTTTACATTTACAAATATGATTATTTAATTTTAGACAATTGTTTTTGAGATCCTTTTCATCTAAAAAGTTAAATTAATCGGATTTGAAAAACAGTTGTCTAAAACTGATTATTCGTGCTGTACAGAAGAAAATGTCAAAAGTATTAAAACAAACCTATTTGACGAGGTAATATTTTAATCATTGTAAAGTAAGGTGGGCCTAAAACACACTTTATTTTTTATTCATGTTCTAATAGCGCAGAAAGGGTGCCACTTGGGTCCAATAAGGACGGTGTAAAATATTTTTTCTATTGGATAATATCTTAGGCTGCCGCATCGCACTTAAAGCTCGAAAAAATGGATGACTTTTACAACAAAAAAACAAAGATTAAACTCTCAAATATTGTTCATGATTTTTTATGAGGAACTAATATAGTTATAGACACAATGTTTCAGGTTCCATTCTTCTATCACTCTTGTTTCGTTAGATATAATTTTTAATGTTAAAAGAAATCTTGTAAAGTTATTTTTCCTGCATTTTTCAACAGCTAATAACTCTAGAACTATACAACGTAAAAGCCTGAAATCAGTTCCATTCGGTTCGTAAATTTTTTGTCTTTGATTTGATGAGCATCAGGACCATCATTTTCAAAAAGTTTTTTTTTCAAAGTTTAAAAAGTGAAATGAAATTAAAAAAATATATAAGCCTTTTGACTCATAAAATGAACATTGCTACCAAATTTCAAGTTGAAAATAAAATTTAATCATGTAAAAAAAATTAAAAATTCGAAATTTAGGCAAGTCCCTAAACAATCCCCAAAATTATAAAGCAAGCGCCATTCACTCATGGAAAATTCATTAACTCGCTTGAGGGTGTTCATATGACTTAAAACATGTAAAAAATTTCGCATAAATATCTGAAAACATGACAATTAGCAGATTTGGTACAAAACCTTACAGAGCTAATTTTCAACTTTAAGTTAATTGAATTTGCATGCATTACTCCTGAAAATTCCTAAGAACTATGTTTATATCTAATTGTTTTCACTTTTAAAAAGTCAAATCAAAGTAAATAAAAAAAAGTCAAATCAAAGTAAAGTCTTCTTAAAATTTTAGAACATAAAAATTATATATTAACACATTTCTTAGGAATATTCAGTTAAAATTCCTGCAAATTGATTTAACTTTAAGTTGAAAATTAGCTCTGTAAGGTTTTGTACCGAATTTGTTAATAAAACATAATTAAAAAACAAAGTGTGTTTTTGGCCCACCCTATTGTAAAGGTTATAAAATAAGAGATAATATAGTTCATAGATAATATAGAGATAATATAGTATAGTACCTATAGTTCGTTATAAATAGTGTTAGATTTTAAGATTTTTGAATCAGTTATTATATCTAATATCCTTTGTTGGATTTTAGGAGTGAATTCTTTGTTTATTATTCCAATTAAGAATTTTATTTTAAAACATTTAAGAACTTATAATGATTGTTTGAATAATTCTTACCATGAGAAATAAAGAACAACGGTTTACAATTACTTCACCTAATGGAAGCTTTTCACAAACCTTTTTAGGTGGTTTCAACGACGTTTCTCAAGGACCACACTTTTAACAGTTACATTTCTATTATAGTGAATATTGCTACAAGAGTGTAAAATGATAATTTGAATACAAAACCAAGTTCTTTTCAATACGAGTAAAGAATATAACACTTCTGTCAAACGGGCATTCAAATCGATAAAAAAAGTCAGGCAAAAGATGACATTTCAAGGCTCAGCACTATTTTTAAAAGTTTAGGAGAAAGAAAAAAACTGATCAGTTAAAAAAGAATACTTCTTTCCCCAAAGAATATTTTGAGTCTTATCTCCATGCTTCCTTATCTCTTGTGAAAAAAAACATTTCCATTAGCCCACTCAGTTTATTAGGAAAAACGTTTTATCGTTCAAGGATATTTTGAAAATATTTTTTTGCCCATTAGTTATGGTAGATTATTTTATCAGTTGGGAGTATGACTTCCCTTTCTTCTAAAACAAAAAAAAAAGGTTAAGTTGAAAAATTTATTTTAAGAAATAATACCATTCAGTGCAAAATAAGGTTCTCGATATTCTAAACCTCAAAACAAAATTAAAATTAGTGAAGCAGGGAACTCACGAATGTTCTTTTACACCTTAGAAACTCTATACTTTCTTTATTTTTCAATGCAAATAGTAAAATTTTAATTTTTTTTCAGTGAGTTTTCATAATATTGGTAAGAATACTATCATTGAGGTTTTTGCTCCATATCCTTTGGTTTTTTTATTAATTGTTTTTAACTTTCTTACTTCACTGCTAGGGGCACTGTAAGTCATCTGTATGGATTCTCCAAGGTCACTTACCTAGGGCTAACCCTTACTTCCATGACCATAGGAGACGTTGATCCAAATAAAAGCCATGAAAGGGACTTTTAAAACACCCTGTAAAAATTGGACTTTCCAAATTAAATTGGTTTTGCAAGTAACAAGATATTTTCGAACTGTTTTTGATGACCCACGTAAATGGGATAGGTAGGTAAGACGGTATACAGGGTGGTCCTTAATTCATGGTACAAACTTCTAGGGGTGTTAGAGTACACCTAGACCAGTGGTTCCCAACTCAAATATGCCTACGGACCACTTCACTTAAATTTGAACCTCTGCGGACCATCTCTATCCCTAACTGTATCTTCAAAATTTTAACTTATTTAACTGCATTCATTTCTCATAGAGGGTCTTAAATTTTAACTTTTTTCAGAAGTAAGGGAAACCGAGTCTAACCATATTTCTAAATGGAACTTGGAAAACCAAATACAGTAAAGCACCGTTTATACGTCTTTCAAGGAACCGACGTAAAACGGCGTATAAATAAAAATACGTATAATTGAAAACAATTTTGATTATTTGAATTAATTGGGACTTAGTGAAAACGACGTATAAATGTAAAAGACGTATAAATGAGAGACGTATAAACATAAACGGTGCTTTACTGTAATATATTGAACTTAAAAGAAAAATTACCATTACATTAATTTATATATAATTATTTAAAAATATACCTTGTATAAGAGACAACCATTTTTATCAAGTTCTCACGAAATTCAACAAATAAAATAGAGAATCCATTATTAATTACGATTGTTTATTTAATTCCGCAAAACTAAATTAAGACATTTAATAAGAAAAATTATTTTTTTCACACCAGTATACTACCTTACAAACAAAAATCATAAAAATTAATTAAAATTTTAAATTAATTATAAAAATTTATCACATATGAGAGGCTTATAAACCATGTAACTTTCTTCATCTTTTATAAAGGGTGTTTCAAAATTGCGTTGCACGGCTTTTATTCGGAACCAGCCCCTCCTAGGGTCATGGAAGTAAGGTTTACCCCTAGGTAAGTGACCCTGGAGAATCCATTGAGAGGACTTACAGCGCCCCTAGCGGCGAAATTAAAAAGTTAAAAAAATTAATTTTTAAAACTAGGAGATAAATTAAGGAGATAGAGCAAAAACCTCAATGAGAGTATTGTTGCCAACGTCAAGAAGAACTCATTGAAAAAAATTTGATCAAAATATCTTGAATATTCGCGGAGATATTAGCATGTAAAAATAGCACTTTTTCAGGGGTCAAAAAATAAAAAGTTCGCATATTTGCAAATTTTTTTGATTTTTTGATTAAATTTTGTGTTCTTTCAACAAAAAAACACAAAACTACACAATTTCACTGAAAAATTTGCAAATATGTGAACTTTTTACTTTTTGACCCCTGAAAAAGTGCTATTTTCACATGCTAATATCATCTCCGCGAATATTCAAGATATTTTGATCAAATTTTTTTCAATGAGTTCTTCTTGACGTTGGCAACAATACTCTCACTGAAGTTTTTGCTCTATCTTCTTTAGTTTTTAAATTAATTTCTTTAACTTTTGAATTTCGCCGCTAGGGGCGCGGTAAGTCCTCTCAATGGATTCTTCAGGGTCCTCTCATGGATCTATTAACCCTGGAAGGGTTCACACCTACACACAACTTACAGGTTTAAAAAACAACAGTATAAAATATCTAATTTTTTCTTTTTCATAACCAACAAAAAGGTAATATTATATTATTAGTAGATGCAAATTTGAAAGAAAGTACTTAGCTTAAAATTAAACTGCAGACAATTGAGATAACCAGGAATTGTGTTGATCAGAAAAAAGAAAACGGGACATGCACCCCGAAAGAAATCGCGTTGAAAGTCAATAATTATTTCAAAGGAGCGATTAAAATAGAAAATATTCAAAAACTTTCGCATTTTCGGAAATAAATTTTTCTCATATCTTCGAACAAACCTATTTCTTTTGTGTCTCAGAAATTTCCTCTTTTCATACTACGATTTCTTAGAGACCCTCTGTCTGACCATAGCATCCCAGTTTGAATATATCTTTCAACACTTCCAGGCTTCGATTCGTATCAAACCAAGTATAAGTCCAATCATTCGATTCTTTGTTTGCCCCACCCCGACGCCTCTCAATTTTAATTAATATGATGCAATACTTTTCCACATCATCACTTTTCCGTTTCTACTCTGTAATAAACTACTGGTGTATAAAATTATGGAAAATTAGAGAAAAGAACAAATATTTCATAGGAGAGAAAGAGAACTTAACATTTTTTATTTATGATAATTTATAAGACGCGTGATTTTTTTACTTATGTTTTTGCATCTGTGGTGTTATTTCCTGGAATGGTGATTAGAAAAACTATTTTTTTTAAATTTCCACACATTTTTTGGATAAGCTTAAAAATTTTCTCACGGACCACCTCTGAAGGCCTCACGGACCACCAGTGGTCCGCGGACCACCTGTTGGGAACCACTGACCTAGACGAACAAGAATTGGTATAGGAAGGGGGGTCGCAGTTACACCGTTAAAGAGCTAGGTCCTAATGTAGTGCGAGAGCGTTACAAAAGGACGTTTTGCCAAGGCCCGTTTAACGAAAAAAAACATAATGAAATGAAAAAATTTATTGCATGAGGTACAGCAGTATCCGTACTACTTACATCATAAATTTGATAGAAATTGAACCACTTTCTAAACCGCGGAGTTAGTTTCAAAAGTGCATTCCTTAATGGTATTTAGAAAAATGATGATCGGGGAAGGAATTTTCAATGATCGTAACATGGATCATTGAAACTGTTTGATCATTGAAAATTCCTTCCCCGATCATCATTTTTCTAAATACCATTAAGGAATGTGATTCTTTGACTAAAAGATTAATATTGCACTTTGAAACTAACTCCTCGGTTTAGAAAGTGGTTCAATTTCTATCAAATTTATGATGTAAGTAGTACGGATACTGCTGTACCTCATGCAATAAATTTTTTCATTTCATTATGTTTTTTTTCGTTAAACGGGCCTTGGCAAAACGTCCTTTTGTAACGCTCTCGCACTACATTAGGACCTAGCTCGTTAACGGTGTAACTGCGACCCCCCTTCCTATACCAATTCTTGTTCGTCTAGGTGTACTCTAACACCCCTAGAAGTTTGTACCATGAATTAAGGATCACCCTGTATATTCCCTTCGTAATACTTGATCACCCCCTTTCATTACCCCTCAAGTTTCACTGTATTTACTGGATTTAATCACCATTTATATTTTCGAATTGTGAATAGTATTTTATTCTACCTCGCCAGCTGCATAGCTTAAGTTAGATTAAAATTCGAATTAATGGAAAAATACCTTTTTAAATTCCATCAAATTAATCTCAATTAAAGTTTTCGTTTAATTTTACCTGACTGACTTCTCCATGACCATTTTACTCAAAAATAAATTTACCTAAAGTAAAATATTTCGACATTCTGTAGAAACATATCCTTATAGCAATACATCACTTTAGACTAGTATCCACTACAAGTTTTCGTGCATGCTGATAAAACTGGGAATTCCCATCCCATTCAAATTTCCCATTACTTTAAATAATTTCCTCCATGTATACCTAAAATGCCAGTGGAAAAAATAAATGTGTAATCATTTCTTGCGTGATGATCGGTATGATTGCTTTGCAACACGAACATGTCCACAGAAGTGTGGATTTTAACAATGCATTGAAACCCATTTTTGTGTCTTCGTTTTTCCTTTAAAGATACGTTAAAAGCGAACAAAAAAACTGTTTTACTACTTGCGTGTGTGTAAACTTGACATAAAATTCAATATTACTCATTAAAATTTATTGTTTTTCAGTTTCAATTGCATGAGGATGTGCTAGGAATGAATCAAAGTTGTTACAAGGTACAAATTTCAGCACAATGGAAGCAAGAGTTAGACAGATCTATACAGCTCTACCAATTCTAGCTAATAAAATTGTAAACTAATTGGGTCACTTTCAGAAACAGTTATTTTGCAAATTATAAAACATGCCAATTTTGTTTAACTACAGTAGTATTATAACCTTAAATGTAAATAAATAGCTACTTTTATTATGCCGAATGTATTGTATAAAATTTTGGCAACATTTTATTCTGACATTTACGGATTAATGTATGTTAAGAAAAACATGTCTGTGTATATTTTAGTTAAAATCACTCTACATCAAAAATTGAAGCTGCCTCGGTTCCTAAATCAATGCATTACATTTTTACTATATTCAGAACATTAACATATATTGTGTTTTTAAATGGTCCAAATATTTTAATCAGCTTGAGTATATTGATTAATTAGTAGGCGAACTTAATAAACTTTTCATAATTAGGGTTATAATATATTTTTGTAATTCATTAAAACCGGTTCTTTATCTTTAATAGGACCCAGTACGTATCCTTTTCATTCCTAAGAATTGACACACTGAACTCTATATTAGTTCTGAATGTTTCACATTCTTAATCCATGTTTCAGCTCTGATTTATGTAAGATACATGTAGAAATGAAAAAGAATGCTACTTTGATACACGGAAGAACATGTACTAAACATCGATCATTCACTTAAGATGTTTCTCATTCTTTTACATCTTAGTAAGACTGTGATGTAACTGGGATGTATGACTGTGATGTAAACTACTTTATTAGTTTTGAATTATTTTGAGTGTCTAATAGTATAAAAATTTAGATACGAGTAAATTCAGAGTTATGGTTTCAATTGACGTAACTTTGTTTATTGAGTTGTGTCCTTTTACCATTTATCTACTAACAGTACAATCCCACCAAATTTAAAATTACATAGAGTAACCTTCCTTACGAATAAACTAAAGATACTTGCAGGAACACTCTTTCAGTATTACTCTTCCAGTATAAATAGCAGTACGGGTTCTATAAGGAGTATTTTTGCGGGAAATGCGAATATATTTAAAACTGAAGTTGTGCTGTCAGCTGTGCTATTTTAAACGGATTTCCAGGATTGTCACTTTTGTTCCCTCAAAAGCAGTTAAAGTCAAAAGGAAATTGCATTATTTTTTAAGACTTAAAACTGTAATAAAAAACCCATATGTTTTTTTTTGTATTGTGAGAATATTTAAGCCCTCAGTGTACTCTCTGACGTTACTCAATAATATAAATTCAATTTATTAGCTTCAGTGAATTAAATTTCTCAAAGATGAGTAGTTTATTTGTGTATATCCCTTAATTTTCAATTAAGTGACTGTAAAAATGTTTGCACAAAAAAATTGCAGTGGATAAAGGGTGGATAATGCAGTGGATAAAGGGTTAAAGAGAAAGGAAGGGATTGGGAAAAAGAGAAAAAAAGCTCCGAGAAAGAGATCAAGACAGCAGAAAAGAAGGATAGAAGAGAAATAATAGAAAGAGGAAGAAATAATAAAGAGAAATAGAAATATAAACGAATGAGACATGTAAGAGAAAAACGAGAACCCTACGTCTTCTCTCTACTCTTCTATTTACTATCTTTCTTTTTATTTTCATTCCCTCTTTCCTTTATTTCTCTTCTTTTCTCTTTTAGGAAATTTTATTCAACACATCCAAGTCACCTTAAAAATTAGTTAAAACTATAGTTCTTAATTTCTTGAGATACATTTATGCTTTTAAGATGAAATGAAGGATTTCATTGTTACGTTACTGCACGAAACCAGAGAAATGTTTTTATTTGATTTTCATGGTTTCAAATTTAAAGATTATGTTAATATACAAACATAAAATTCCCTCATGTTAAAAAGATATTTTCAAGTCAATCCAACAAAATTTCTCCAAATAACCGCTCATTAAATAGAGCATTTCGAACACCGGTAAAAAGTCTCAAGACGTGGGTGTTTCATAAGTCCGTTTCGCTGCTTTTATTTGGATCCAACATGTCTTTGTGTCACGGAAGTAAAGTCTAGCCCAAGAAATGGGGTAGAAGAAGTATAAGTAAAATACCCTGGAGAATTCATTGAAAATACTTACAGATTAAAGAAGAAAAATTAATTTAAAAACTAAAAGATATAGAGCAAAAACATCAAAGTATTGTTGTCAATGTTATGAGGAACTCACTAGAAAATTTTCATGAAAATATCGAAAATATTCACAGAGATATGGCTAGACCTTACTTCTGTGACCCTAGGAGTTGATTCCAAATAAAAACCGCAAACGGACTTTTGAAACACCATGCATGTACATAAAATTAATTAAAATTAATTCTTGGAAAAAATAACGTTCTACAACGTTTTTACAAAATCATAAACTTGTTTCCATTCATTGTTTCGAACGAGCTCCAAGCCTTGAAACAACAACCAACTGATAAATTTAAATGAAAGAACATACAAACGTTTTTGTTGTCAAATACACACCAATCTGTAGCTATTGTAAGCCAATACTTTCAGATCCTTTTGCTATTATGGTGGGACCTTGTTACGGTCGAGAGTGTTCCAATGGAAATCGGGTAACCAGAGCACCGAAATCCTTGAATGAAATATTACGAGGTTTGTGATACTCAGGAGACAAGAGAAGAAAGAATGAAATGAGTCAAGTAAGCCATTTAGAGCAACGTAAAAGCTGTGGAATAAAGGTGGAGCTTCGTCCGTTATCTTTCAGTGTAAAAAAGTTATAGAGCTTACTTTGTTTTTTGTAGTAAATAATGTGTTCTAATTTCTAACTCCTATTTATTCTTAGTAATAATTGATGAATAGATGATGAGGATTTTACATTGACAAAGAAATAATTCAATCTTTTTGTTAAAAAACCCAAAAAAAACCTTCTGCGCCTACATTTTGATTATCACTTGACTACAGTTTTTAACTACATCTTTATTAATTTCGAGTTTTTGAGGATTTTTCTGTAAAAAAGGGATAATGGGGAATTATACTGGGTTGTTTCAAATCTTCAGTGTGTTTTAAAAGCCCATTTCACGGCTTTTATTTGGATCCAATAAGGAGGCGTTAGTTTGACAATGTTTTTTCTATACCAGTTGGTTGTTTTGTAATTTTTATATCTTGCCTAATTAAATAATTAATAACTTTTTTTTAAAGATTTCAGTCTGAAAATTTCAGGAAATAATTTTTTTAGCATTATTTCACATATTATTTCGGTTTTCAAGGAATCATCGAGTCCGTTTTCTTAAATAGCCTATTACAAGAGGCAAATTTGAAAATCAATATTAATGTTATTAACCAGTATTAATTTTTATTAAAACATTAACAGTAATAGATAATAACGGTATAAAAAGGGTGACATTATAAGATAGACAAAGAGGGGTGAATCCGAGCTGCTCACCGCCTCGGATAAAAAGACAATGACAATATTGCCCTTCTAAAGTTTTTTTCTCTTAGAGTACCTTTTTAAGTAATAACAAGATTGATAAAAAGAACACAATATTAGCTCAGCAAAAGTGACTCTAATAAAAGGAATCTACAATAAATGGGAAATTTAAATCACTCTCTTTCTTAGGAAGATAGAGATTACATTGGGAAACACTGTTCTATAAGACAACGTATTATGTATGACAATAATTTTAACCAAGAGAAACACTCACTTTAACTTAAAATTTCCAATTCTCCTCTCCTCATACCCCAGCAAAGAACCAAGAGATGACAAAGAATGATTTTTTGGCGGCACGACCAACCAACCCGGCATGTCTGGACAGGTAAGAAGAGGCCTTCACACGACCCTACATCCGGCCCGCACCTTGTTAAAGTGATGGAGAAAAAACCTCAAAGGAACCGTTCCAATGGTAATAATTGGGTCGGAATGCAGGTTTGGGTTTCCGGTGGGCCGTGACCAGCATTGTTTGAAGAGACTCGGTTTGGTGCGATCTTTGGTGGTGATAAGGAGGGGAAAAGGAGTTATGGATCTTCTATGGTGATAAAGAGTTAAGGGCTTTGTTCTAAACATTAGAGTTGTCGAATTCTGTCATGAAATTCTATTTCGGAATCGAAGCAGGTTCGAATAAATTTGGAAAGAGAATTCATTGATCCGAGTGAGCTAATTTTAAGTCGATATGTTATCAGTCATTCTTAGTCTGGCCTTTAAAAAAGTTTCGGAGAAATGGTTATAGAGACATTTTTTAGGTATTTAGGGTTATTAATGTTATGGTGTGGAATTTACAATAGAATAACAAGGATAGGAACTGATTACTAAGATTAAATAAATCGAAAATAACAAAATATTTCAGAATCTAATTGATTTCTATTCCATTCCTTTACTTGATTATTGTAAAATTATATCGTTAAGTTTATAACAGATATCAAAATATCTAGAATTGATTACAAGACTACAAATACTATTTTACTAGAGCTTCGTAGGTTAAGTGTAAGTACGCAGCAAAACCATCATTTTCAGTACAGTACAGCATACATTTTCAGAAAAATTTCGGGTTTTTGTTCTTGTTTTATAAAGGGGATAAACTGATACGTATAAAGTATAAAAAGGACAATGACTTTTACTCACATGCTATTAAATTCAACTTACTTTTGGATAAACGTTTTTGGTCTTTACGAACTGGATTCAATAAGGTTTTATCCACGCCCATCTGTATTAGCAAAACTGAATTACAATGCTTAGATTCGAGAAAAATAAATTTTCGATGTCAATTCTAATGATAAAAAACTCTTTTGACGCAACTTTTTTTCATGTTCAAGTACTGGAAGCTGATTATTCAGTACAAGGAACTGGTAGATAATGGTAGTTAATTTCTATCTATAAGTATTTGATCGCATGTTCTACACTTCCTTTGTCTTCTTGTCACTAGTAGAGAGATATCGAGATATTTTTTGGGGGTCGAGATATTCAGTTGTTTATCTTGTGGCGACCGACAACAATAATAAAATTAAATTCAAGCAATAAATGTAAAATCCCGTCATGTTATGTCTTACATTCAGTATATTATTTCATGCAGCACGCACCTTTATATTTTATGTTTTATTCAAAAAGCTAGAATTCGTGTAAAAACTGTATATAGTGTCTTGTGTTTAAAATAAATTTATATTTAGTAACTTCAAAACCTCGTATTCATTGAATGCAGTATTAGTTCAGTCAAATATTTTTTATGTCACATCTTCTCTTATTATATTTACATGGTTTTGCCATGGTGTTAGGTATGAAATATGGGTTTTTAAGCATAAAATTGACCATAACAGTTATTAGAATGCTTTGGTTTTGAATTATTTTTCTTCAGAAACATTCCCGGGAGAAAGGCGATCAAAGTGGTAAAGTTTATTAGTTAATATAGGTCTGAAAAATAAAAAAACATAAACGAAATACATAGGGGAGAGTGTGTACCTACGGACGGTTGTACCTTCAGCCACCTCATTTTAAAATTCGTGAAAAAATGTGAACTTGAATTTGGGGTCAATTTTGAATGTAAACAGATACTATCTAGTTGCTAACGAGAAATCAGCTCTTTAAAATATTATTTAAATTTTATAAAATAAATTTACTGTTCTTAGATGCTCAAAGATTTTTTAGTGCATCACTACATTAATTCTTTTCTTCCCCTATTATTATGATATGATGAAATGGGATAAATGGGGTGAATCCCCGAGATTTTGACTTTTTAGTTTTGATATTAGAAATCTTCAGACTTCAATTCTTTTATGTTTTGTAGAATTTTGAATGCAAAGACACCTGATGCTGTACCTTCGGACACCATAAGTGTTGTACCTACGGACACGTTTTTATGGGTGTCTGTAGCTATAATCGACGTTTTAGAATCCTGTTTCATTTAAGTGTATACATTTTAATGCAAGTTAAATTAATTCTAAATGGTTATCTAATTGTCGGCGATTATTTTAAAGTGATTTTTAGACGAAAAATAAAATATTTTGTGATCTAAACTTCTTTTTAAAATTAATTCTACTTGGCATTTAGTGTATCATAGGGTGTAAAATCAAGGTTAAAATCTTAAGCACCCAATCGCATTTAAGTATGATGATTACAAAGAACTTAAAATTTCCTTTGAAGAAGAATTGCGGAAGTTATTACCACCAAATGCTTGCACAACTAATGTGACGATCGAATTTTTTTTATCAGTGAAGTGATCAGATCAATCAGCATGATTGATGAAACTATTACCTTAAATTTTGATCTGAAAATCCCTTGCGATTTATATGTTTTTGGTAAAAAATCAAGACTTTTATCAATCAACTTCCGTTTTAATGATCATTTACGATCTAAAACTACATTACTTTAAAAAACCTATTTCCAATTTTAAAAAGGCTTGAAATAGGTTATTAAAAGGTAATGCATCAATAAAAATGTTCATTTTTAGGTTTTTTTCTGCTAAAACTTATCCTACCTATAGACTATGGCTATTGTACCTATGGACACAAATTTTGTCAAGTTATTAAAATTAATTAAAAATCCAATTTTGAAGATTTTAGCTACTAAAAAATATCCCCCTACTCACAAAGGTTTGGACTATAGGTTGAGCACTTTAAATGGTCAAAATGTGATTTTACCGTCTTGGAAAAACCCAAACGTGATTTTTGTCCAGAGGTACAACACTCTCCCCTACAGACAAACATTCACTTTTATATAGAGAGATTATTAAGGCAGTTTTTATAGTAACCTGTTTCAAAAAATGCGGTTTTTGGAGATACTAGTGACATGTTTTGGATTTCCTACCTATCGAACAAAAATAGCCTCTTTTTTAACGTGCTCTATCGGCCAAACTATTAGTCAGAGAGAAAAGTTGTAATTGACTTTTGTAGCTTGTTTTGTGTTCTTTATTTTTTGTATTTTATGTTTTGCTCAGAAGTGCAAATGTTATGTTCTAAGGGCAGAAAACGAAAATAAGAGGCAAATTTTTGCCATTTTCTTCGAATTTTCTCAATGTTCCGTCATGACATTTTGTTCACCAACCTCATATATGTATTCCGCACCCCAAAAAACATACAGATAGTGAAAAATATCTCCTACCAAATGGCTTTATTTTAGGGCAATTTGACTGGACTATATCTTAACAATGTTTTCTAAAATGTCTTTGAACAGAATTATTAGGAATGTTAAGAATAAGTTACTCAAATATGAGTACAGATAAGCTGACTTGAATGATTCGGTACTAAAAAACTGATTAGGTTCTGGTTTTCCTTAAATTTTAGGACATTTAGTTTCTTAAAAATAATTTTATGTGGGTTACTTGAGAAATGCCTAATACAAGGTAATTTCAACATTCCGATTTTTACATTCAAATTCTGGACACGGGTGCAGATAACCGATGAAAATGATGAAATGATCCAAAGAAAATGGTGTATTACTAGTATTTATAGAGTAGTTAAAAATTTCACCTTATTCATCAATGGCCATCGGGATCGAGAGTTTTATATCGAAGGATATCTCGAAAATATTTGGTTAGTCTTAGATAGAGAAACACTGGAAATCCTACCCTATATTTATTATCAATGTGCCTATTTAGTATTGAAATATTTTTCCAATATGTTTTCAAATTTATTACATTTGCAAATATACACACCTCCAGCATGAATTACCTATACAATACCACATACAAGATATTAAAGTGACTAAAAAGCAAAAGGTGTAACATAGATGAAACTAAGTTTAACTAAATACATTATAATCATTGCTTCTAGGGTAGAAACTTTTATAAACAAAAACAACAGAGTCCAGCGGGATGCAAAGATTGTAAAAAAATAAAAAGAAAAGTATGTGAATTTCTAAGAGTGTGCAATGCTACATTTCTCCTAAGGAGAGACATCTCACTAATCAAAGCCACCTCTAGAAATTCCTCTTACCCACTGAGAATCAGGTTGGTACTGTCAACCTCAAGCCGTAGAAGCAGGCAACCTTTATTTCATTAGCTTCGGCAATTCAATTGATACTTGAAACTGCCGGGTTTCGAATCCCCTTGTGCACTTTCACTTCAAAAGGTTTCTTACACAAAAACTGACATACATTTAGAACTTAAAGAGCGAAATTCCTTTATTGTAACATTATTAACTTGTATAAAATCAGGTTTCATTTCTAAAAGAGTATTATATTTCATATTAAATGATAGCTTATGCATAATTTATCAATAACATTGAAAAATACTGAGATGTTTCAAAAACTAAATCACTTTAAAATCTTCAGCGAACAGCGACAACCTATTAACCTGTCTTAAAACTTTAACAACGACCCCTCTTTAGAGATGTTATTGATCTTTCGCGTGTTTTTTTACTCTAGCTTTAAATAATTTACAACGATATTTTATGCTTATTATTTATTTAATAAGCATAAAATTATCCTTATTATACGCAAAAATTAATATTATTGTAATTTTAATAATTATAAAATTATCTTCAAACTTATTATGAAAGAGGAGTTTTCATTGCATAAGATACAGAAGTGTGCCAGCTAAATTCACTATAAATTTGATCAAAATTGAAACTATTGTCAAATAGTGGGGTACGTTATATAAATACAACATTAAGAGTTCAGACAGAGAATCTACAATAGATATCCATTCCCTGAGATTTGTTTGATCATCCACATTAAATCTCGATCTTTCTCCTAGTGACTTTAGCCTGTTGTTAAACCTAAAAAAATTCTAGCCTGATTATTGGAATACCATAAGACAAATGGCTTCCATCTCTTGGTATTGCTCTTTTAGTAACGCTTCACGCATTTTAAAATTTTAATAAAAAAACGAGTTTTAATTTTTTTATAAACTAGGGAGCTACCGCCCCCTGCTCGATATCGCTCGCCAACCCCCGTTAACTGCTGACGCAGGGCCTTTCGGATCGCTTCGCAATCCCCACAAAACCCTGCTCACTAAAATTATTTATTTATAAAACATTCGTTATAACAATTAGTAGAAAAAACTTCAACCAACTTTCTTGAAGCACACTCTCTTAAAAGTTAGAATATTTATTGGTTAAATTATCAATAATTTAATCAACACGTTTTCCATGAAAATATCCATCAAGTCTGCTCGTGCTATTGTTATTCAATATTTACAAAAACGTTCAGCAATGAATCTGTTAAATTTAATATAGTACCTAGTAAATCGTCAAAATATCTAGTGTTTTATCATTCAAGTTTTAGTTTTAAAACAGACTTTTTAAACAATACTATTTAAGCTATTAAAAATGATAAGAGACAAAATCTACATTGCACTCAATGTTTACAAACAATTAATTTTGGTGTGTGAAATTCTATACTTGAATAGTGATCTGTGAGTTTCTGGAAAACTCTTATCAGTCTTTTAAAAATATTTTATTTAGAAAGTACATATTTTGAAGCGCATTTTCAAAGCGTGAAAGGAATTATTTTCATCGTTAATGAGTAGCGTCGGTTGGTCATTGTGATTGGAGGTATAATATATTGTACGACAGTTTCTTGCTGTTAACTGCAACCTTATCCGTAATCCAGAAAAATGGAAATATCTTAGAATTGAGAATTTTTTTAGAAATTCTAAAGGCACTTTGCACATCCTCAAAAGAATCCGAACAGTTTGATACCAAAAACATGTTATACGGATCAGTAATTAAAAAGCCTTTCTCTGGAAACCATTTACAAAAACTTTTTTTTAGAATAGAGAGATTTTAACAAAATTTATGGTGAAATTAGCTGGTATGCTGCTGTATTTTATGAGATGAATCTTTTCACTCAGGCTTTGTTTATTTTAACAGTACTTTTTTTTAATTGCAAGGCAACTTGAACAAGTACATTCATTGGCCCCATGTGTCACGCAGTGACACATGGAGTCAGAAACATGAAAAACAAAAGTAGCAGTCAGAAACATAAAAACAATAGGAAATACAAGGAGTTCACAAGTCCAGAGTCCAGAGAGAGAAATACAAGGAGTTCACAAGTCCTGCTTAATAATTCGTCTGGAGTTCCAATATTGGGCATAGACGTCCCCTCCCGAGAGCGCCGCACATTCTAAAAGGTGGTCACCGTCCATATCGACAGTCTTTCTACACAAGACACAGTTTGGGCTTTCAAAAATGTCAAAGCGGTGCAGATGTTTGGCTAGGCACCTTGTTCTATCAGCCACTTGTCTATCATAGATGTTTTTTAATTTGTTTTTAATCAGTCTCACTACGGATCCCAGTGGAATTTCTCGCTGGGTTGACTGTAGAATATGCTTTTTGTAACGCCCTCGAACTACATTAGTCTTAACACTTATACGGTGAATCTCTCCCACCTTTATTTCTATTGGAAATATGCTAGTCTAGGTCTCCCTTTAACCACCCCATCGTTTTTAAAGGTAGTTTTGAAACACCCTACATAAAAGATCCCTAATGCTTTTTTTAGTTTTGGACTTCATACCACACTGTCTCTTTCAATGTCTCATAAATTAAAAAACAAACAAACAGAAGATGACCAACACCATCTCGCACGTGAAGGACTCTAAAAAGCGCGCATAAATTATCCGAATCTCGCACGTTACAAATTTAATCATAAAGGAACCAGCCAAGAGTGCATTTATTCAAAGCTCTTCAACTATAGCCATTTACGAAAGTTTACAGAAACCTCTTCTGAACGCCCATATTGTGAAAGGTGATGTCCAGTTGTTCCCGACACAGCATCCGGGAAAACCGAACATCTTTCATGGAGGTTTTTCTTTTCATCAACCCTAGAATTTCGACACGAAAGTCGAAAATGAAGAAATTCGCTTGTAACTGACCATCCTAGCGTGACAAATAAAGAATTCGTGGCTACCGGGCCTACTTCCGTTGTAATTTAACAAAGTGATCTTGTTCATACTATTAGTTAGCCAGTGGGGGCCGTTTATGTGTTAAAAAAAGTTTGTCGGTTGTAAAATCTTCATCTCGAACATCATTCAGGATCTTTTACTTGACTTGACAATTTAATCTTGATATCAGATCAAATAGAGCAGTACGATGAGAAATGGTAATGCCTACTACATTTTATGGAAAGTAGCTTGAACCATGCGATTCTCTAAAAAATATTTAATTAGATGCTTTTATTGTGAATTATCCGTACTTAAACACTGGACATAACATGAATTTTTAAAGTGGTCCATAAAATGCCCTTGAAGGTTGATAAGACAAAAGGATGAATGGGTAAAAAGGGTTCTGGGTATTGGTATGAAGCAAAAATCACCAAGTACAAAATCATATTTTGAACGTCTTAATTTTTTATTCTTAACATAAAATTCCTACGGTTCAATTTAATTTAATTTTTAAAAAATTTATTATCAGCGTGTGGTAGGTAAAGGGGTTAAATCCAGGATACCTTCTGTATACGATATGGGTTGGCTAACTTACCTAGTTTTGTACCATGTGATTTTTGAAATAAAAATGCTCATTTTTCCTTTGTTTTCAAAATTACAAAGTTTAGTAGCAGGGATTACTAAATCTCCCTGAATTGTGATAAATTGAATTTTCAATATTTAGAATTTCACCCGGCCCATATATTAGCAAATATTTTACTAATTTCTATTTATACCCATAGGCTTCGCACTAAAATATCGTTAAATATTCTGAAAAGCCTAAAATAGCAAAATATTCATCCAAGGATTACAGAGGGTCAATAGAAAAGTGAAAATTCTTACTGTCGAACCAATGATAGTAAAGGGGTCACGTGATTTTGACATACTCGGAGGGGAGAAAGGAAGAAGCTGAGAGGGGCAGTTGATCGAAAGAGGAAGATACATTTAATCCTCTAGCCTTAGTTATACCCTATACATACATAAAAAATCAGTATATTTTAAATAAAATAAAAAATACTTAAGCAAAAAATCACGTGACCCTTTTACTATCGTTGGTTCAACAGTATAGGGGTCGAAGTTCTTTAGAATAATGGGGCAAACCTTGAACTCGAGAGAATTAAAGTTAGAAAATGATGTAACGTAACCTAGGGATAATCCCTCACAAATGAGTCAATATGACTCTTTGTTTTAATGTCACCACTTAACCTTGGACATCTAGGTATTCACTCACAAAAGAACTGACTCCCTGGTTGAACAATACCCGCCCCGTCTCTATGCCTGTCTGCCTCGAAAGCTCCGCTGACGGATACACGAATGAATCTGAATAGGGATGATTCATTAAGAAGATCGTTTGTTACGGGACCGGTTGACAACTGTTGGAGTCTCACCAAGCGAGCAGACAGTGAATCTGCGTTAAAACAATGGTAGCGCTTTGTAAAGGATAGGGACGTTTTGTGTGAAAGTGACCCCACCCTATAGCTTTTTTTTTGTTATAGAAAACTGAGAGGGTTGCATGTGTGGATTCATAGTCATTTGTTTCTGTGTGAGGAGTGTGCCTTTCTTGTGAAGAATAAGGGAAGTTTTTTTATTTAAGGGGAAAAGGAAAGTGTATTGTGGATGATTGTGAGTATGCACTATCCGTGAGTCAAAGGGTGTTTCAGTCAAATGTTTCATAACTTCTAGGAGGGGTAAGGAACTCCTAGACGACTTGGAATCACATAGGAAATGGGGGTCGGAAATGCACCCCTAACGACCTATAGGTGATTTTATAAGTAGGTATAGGAAGTTGTATGGAAATTGACACATAACCTTTTAGGATTGGATTAAACCAGCAAAATCGTTCGATTAAGACATTTATAACAAAACTGATAGGTCTGGAAAAGTAAGTACTGCAATTTCAGCTGTTAAATTGGTTTTCACGTAAAAAATACCGGAATTGAACAATTTTGCTGGTTTTAATCCTATCTTATATGGTTAAGTGTCAACTTCCTAAGCCTATTATACCCATTTATTAAAACCACTAGGTCGTTAGGGGTGCATTACGGACCCCCATTTCCTATGTGATTCCAAGTCGTCTAGGTGTGCCCTACCCCACCTAGAAGTTATGAAACATTTATCTGAAACACCCTGTATGGGTGGCGCTTTTCCAACCAGAATAACGAGCCGGTCAAATGCTACCACTAGATGGCTATACTCTATTCATTTGAATTGGCGCTTGAGAAATAGTGCTTTCCCCCACGCTAGAAGCGTAACCATTAGTTACGCTCTTCGAGCAGCCAATAGTAAGCCTTCTTCGTCACTTTGTCGAGGATAGTTGCTATGGTTACCGATCGGTGGTGGGAGAAGGAAATATTTTCAAGCGCCAGCTCAACCGTTCAAAGTACAGAAAGGTGGAAGAAAATTCAGGAAGATTGGTCGACATTTCTTCATTCTATGACTGAGGAAAATTTGAGCATAACCTTAGAATACATTAATTCTTAAATATTGTTAAAATGATGACACTGGTTATCACTAGAAAGTGCTATTTCAGACAAATGGTAGGTTTGAAACTTATTTCAAACGCACACTTTTTCTTGACTTATAATCTGAACTGGAGCGATACTTAAGTATTTTTTAGGATTTGTAATAGTTTTATTTCAATATACAGGGTGTATCATTATCAATGGGATAAACTGTAGGGGAGGTAGGGTAAATCATAAGGATTCAGAGTTGCTTATGGAACCAATGGTCCCAGACGTCATCCTAAGGGGCTTGGAGGTATTTTAAAAGCGGGAGCCGCCCTTACTTCGTCACGTAATAAGTCGGGATCGTCGGGGATGTCGGGATCATGATGAAGGATGTTCGACTATATCGTTACCACCACGCCAGAAACACGAATCTGCATTCGAAAATTGGCTCCAACCTAGAGATAGTTACCAGTCGCCAAGTGAGCAGTAATCAGTCCAAAGTGAGCAGCAATTGGCAACCCAATTGACATGGTTGGCGGCCAATTACATCTTGATGCCACCGCGCTTATGATAAGAGTTGCGCGTTTACGATATCAAAAAAAAAATCGAAATCATAAAATACTGGTGGTTCAATCCAGAGATTGTCTCATTTACTCATCTTCAATTTGATTGGTGTAAAAAATCACGTCGGCTTTCCAAGAAGAGTTTAATATTTGGTTTGAAGGGTTTGGTTTCGAATCCTTTAGGGAGTGATCGCGCTTCAAGTATATTTCTATGAATTTTCAACTTTGTATTTTGTTTGCATTAAGTGATGGATCGAAAATTTAAGAGTAAGGTGGTATTAACTTTAAAGACCACGACTTTGAATTGTTGGAATCGAGAAATTAACTCTATTCATGGACTAGTCGAAAATACATCAGAAACACCGGCAAGAAGAAAACACACCAAAAGGTAAAATTTTTTTGGCGGGAAAGCAGTGTAGCCAAAACAGCGCCAACCCAACCAACTTCTAGGCTTTCGCCTGCATTTCAAAAAAGATTCGTGTTTCTGGCGTGGTGGTAGCGATATCCAATACTTTCCTTTCAGTAAACCATCCGCAATCGCAAAAGTTCTGATGTAATCATGAAAACAATCGGTGGTTAGTTGGATTCTGTCAGGGAAGCGATTGAGATAACGTCGCCGGACACAACGAAGTACCATCGGCAAGTCGGAACTTTCGCAACCTCAGTACCCTGGGTAGTTTCAATACCCCCTAGCCCCTTAGGATGACGTCTGGGACCATGGGTTCCTCATTATGTTCCTTCTTATGATTTACCCTACCTCCCCCACAGAAGTCTGTCCCATTCATAATGATACACCCTGTAAAACTTCAAAATTAAACCAATAAAGGCTACTTATCACTAACTGGACTCTACATTCAAGATTACCCTCTTTTATAACCTAGAATGTCATAGAAATAACCTTAAATTAATTTTAACTCATGATTATTCATATCTTAGCCGTGCAATTTAGTTTCAAACATTTTAACTTTTCTATATTTTTTGTTTTATTAAAAATGGCTAAAAGTTGGAAATTCTTAAAATCTTGATATTCACGTGTACTTCTCAAAAGATTAATGTTTTAATTTTTAAAAACATCTTTAAAAAGTACAAACGCTATTAAATTTAAAAATATTTATTTGATGCATTGAGCCAACATAAAAACCATAAACATATAAACCACACATCTGTCATCTTTTTCAATATTTAAAAATGATGAAGTCAAATTTTTTTTCACTTATCAAAAAGCTTTAAAAGTATCTTAAAAATATATGATCACATCACTGCAATAAGATCGTCGCAAAGTATAACAAAGTTTTTTCGGTTGTCTTCTCTCAACCAAGTTATTTTCTTTACTCGTATTTCCTACCAAATATTAAATTAGAGGGAATCGTGATTGGAAAAACAGCATCATTAGCTGGAAAAGCAGGCAGAGATTTGGAAATGTTCAATTTCTTAGTAGCTTTCTCCAACAAATTGTATTCTTTCTTCCTAAATACCACATAAGCAGTCTCCAAAAATATCAGTGTGCAGAGAAAACTCGTGAAAAATTTTCTGTCTGACCTTTTCGGTATGTCCCAGAGATTAAAAGATTTTAATCCGGTCGTCTTTGGGGTGTCGATGCCGAATAAATTGTTCCATACGCTGAATTTGAGGTAAGATAGAAGTTGCTGATGAAAACCGCTTTCTGTCGTTATATAGAGTACTTCCATCAGAACTAGAAGTTGAAGAATCAGTCGCAGTGGCCACGTTATCTGAAAAGAAGCAAATGTTTCATTCATTTAAAAATGTTTAAGCGGTCGGACCAGCTTTAGAAAGAGTCCTCCAGTCGCCATGTTTACCCGCAGCTCAAATGACGATTGAAAACCAGATTTAATTATTTGATAGGTTCTGAAATAATAATCTACTTATTATCATTATTTTAGGATCTAACCTAATATTAATACTCAGATCTCTATTGTTGTTAGTAATCATTTGAGCTGTGGGTAAACATGGCAGTTTGAGGACTATCTAAACCTGTACCAAGCGGTCGAACTAAAAAGATCTGGTGAGCTAGATACTAACTTAGATTTAATCAGACCTTAACATCGCCGAAAAATAATATTAAGACATTCATTCAAGGGGAACACATGACACACAAGTAATTTAAGGAAGAACCAAAATTTGTAAATCCAAAGAAACTAGACATTTTTACCGAAATTCAGTGTAGCCTGATATTTATTGGCGAACAAGCTATTAAACTTCTATAGAACTGGGTGGCCAATATTTACTGTTTTATCCCCATTTTTGCACCAGGCCCGGTTTCTTTGGATGACCCCCTAAATTATTTAAAAGCAAAGTCTGAAGCTCAAAGAATCCCTAAGATTAGAATTTCAAATGTTCCGTTATGTCGGGTGCGTGTGCGTATGCTATTTTAGTATTAATTGAAGCGATTCAGTGACGTAACTAAAAAATATTTCTGAGGGGGATATTGACTTTCGTATGGGGGTGATTATATCCCCAAATTAACCCCTTGGCTACACTCCCGAAGCATATTCTACACTTAGAAATGTAATTGTTACATATTTGTTTAAAACTGAACTACAAACTCAAAACATCCAAATCTGAGCTATTTAAATAACAATTCATGCATGGCCGGAAAAGGTTGAGTTAAGTAATTGAAAAGAAAATATTTCTGTAAACTAAAAAATATTAAAAAAAAGAAGTATATGCAAAATCAGAAAAACATTCATACAGTACCAACAAAAATATAGATTTTAAAAGCTCAATGGCGGTTTTAAACATCAACCTCCTTCGACGTCTTATGAAATAGCAACTGTATAAATCGTCGACGTAACCATATTCTTCGTCAATTGCTATTTTAGTCGTCGTCATTATAAAGCAGGTTTGAAACTTTTGCACTTCAAAAGCAACTGAATTAAATGAGCTAAAATTTCGTAATATAGCACTACTTAAGTAGTTTCGTGGAATGATGCCGATGAAATTTTCTAGCAGAATCGATTAAAAAAAGTGAATTATTTCACATTTGATTAACTCCCCGGTTGCTGGGTTCGATTCCCGGCATCGCCTTGGGTGCAATTTCTCTCTTTCTATCGGTCTGTCTGTCAAAAAAAATTCTATTTGTGTCTGTCTCCTTGACGAATGTTTACTAGCGGATCCTTGAGATAAAGCACACAAACCGGAAAATATATCTAACCAAATCAATTCCATATTAACCCGGGGAAGCCTATGTTTATGACGTGTCTTAGAGTAGCATAAAAATATTTTTTTTAAAGAAAATATTATTTTAGTCAGAAAAGGGTGCTATTAGGTCATCCCGAAAGTTTTGTCGCTCTTGGGAGCATCTGTATGCAATGTATTTTTTGGTACTTTTCCATTAAGGTAAACCAGTAAAGTACTTCTATTTCTATCAAAAGCCAATTTGGCGAATTTTGGCTCTTTTTTTGTTGGCTCACTTTTCCAGCTTTCCTAGTTTCTTCGATTAAAAAGATTTTGTTTACTTCAAGTTGCCATTAATTGATAACTTTCAAAATTAAAATTTAAAGTAATTTAATTTTAATTTTAAGTCATACTTAGATTGTAATAAATTGAAACTCATTTCATACTACTTTTGTAGAGCGGCGGTAGAATTTCCAGCGATCTAGATTCCTGTAAATGATCATTCGGATCTTTCCTAATAGAGGGTTAGGAGTAGCAATCCAGCAATTTAATATGGACGATTGTGATAAAACTCTCCGGATGCCTCAGAAAAAATTTAAATCTATGTTAAACTTTCCACACTTGTTAAAAATACATAAAACTTTAATTGTTTTAGGGAAGTAGCCAGTTAATTTTAATTTAAAAATCTTAACTTTAAGAAATATGCAAACTTTTGAGCAGAAAAGAAATGAAGTAACATGTTATCATAGATTTAAGGAAAGCCCAGTTGTCGATCAGTCCCCAAAATCAAGCCAAGATGCCAAGTTGACGGTAGATTAAGTTACAGTTTATATTGGTATCACATAATGGAAAAGTGTCAAAAATATCTTATATACAGATGCTCCCAAGAGCGACAAAACTTTCGGGATGACCTAATACCATATGGTACCGCTAGGCCTAGGCCCTTTCACTACCATTTTGTGCACCATACCTTTTCTTAAAAATTTGGGATATCAAAGGCACAAATAAAGAAATTTATCTCTTTTATCACTTTGTTTATCATATTTAACTAAAACAATGAGTCAAATTACAATTTAGTCTATGATTACACTGTTCCACACTGAAAAAATTTCCTTGATGAAAATAGTCATTTCTTATAGATTTTGGGTCGCTGAATACGAAAATCACCATTAAAATTCTCAATTGACTCAGGATTTTCGGGGAACAGCCCCTCCCCCTTTTCACGTTTTTTAACGACTTTATAACTTTGAACTCGATTTTCAGGGTCAAAAAGCATTGCTTTAATCTTCAAATTGCTCCCCAGTTAACAAGAAATGTTCAAATTAATAAAATATGATAAATTTATAACAAATGGATTTGTTTAAGGGGTAGTTAACCCCCTAAGAATGCAAAACATTAGCTAAAAATTATAGAGGTTTTTATACGCTATTTTTCCTCTTATTTTATACACAATTCACGTTTGAAGGGTCCTAACCCTTCCCCAAGGACCCAAATTTGATGGCAATATGCAGCAATGATTTTTGCTAAAAGCGGTTGAGGTGAGAGCGCCCCCAGAGCACCCACGGAAGGGTTCAATGCCGCACTTAGAGTTTAACTGTGCTGTACAAAAAAAATTTGAAGCCACTTACTGAATTTCAGCTGATTCTTGTGTAAAATGATCTGCTGAATTCAAATATGACACCCATTTTCCTCCATCACCCTCAGTTTTTAAGGAGATGCCCCCTAATTGTTATCCACAGCCGTGCATCTATTAACATCTTGAAACATGGAATCCTCACTCCCGAAAACCAGTCAGTTTTTAAAGAACTGAAGAGTTTCTACTTAGGATACACCCAAAATATAAGAAAAACATCATTTGTAATCTTTTCAAAATCATCGATATTAATTCCTGAACTCGCGAGCGCCTTCGCGATTCTGGAAGTCTTCCGAACTCTTCCGCGGGGATTTCTGGGAGGCTAACACCTCGACCGCTTTTAGTAAAAATTATTGCCGCATATTGTCATCAAATTTGGGTCCTTGGGGAAGGGTTAGGACCCTTCAAACGGGATTTGCGTAAAAAATAAGAGGAAAAATAGCGTATAGAAACCTCTTTAATTTTAGCTATTTTTTTGTATTTTTAGGGGGGTAATTACCCCTTAACCCTATCCATTTGTTATAAATTTATCATATTTTATTAATTTGAACATTACTTGTTAACTGGGGAGCAATTTGAAGACTAAAATAATGCTTTTTGACCCTGAAAATCGGGTTTAAAGTTATAGGTCGTCGAAAAACGTAAAAAGGGGGAGGGGCTGTTCCCCGAAAATCCTGAGTCAATTGAGAATTTTAATGGTGATTTTCGTATTCAGCGACCCAAAATCTATAAGAATTGACTATTTTATTTTCATCAAGGAAAAAATTTTGAAGGTCAAATTTGTAGAACAGTGTAGTTTACCCATACACTTAATTAGTATAAGTAAATATTCAACATTTAAAAGAATATTATTTGAATGTTTATTAAACATTGACGACGTTGATATATATTTTTCACTTTGAAGCATTTTACTGTATAATGTTATCCAGCTTTTTTGCCACTTTTTTAAGGTGTTTCTATATAGTGTCCAATTTTTTTTCTTTATTTCTGTTATGAATATATTTATCTTATGCCTGTACGGGAAGAGTATTTCCCCTTGGCATATCACATGTTTTATTTTTCTATTACTTGTATTTCTTTTGTAAATAAAAATTTGTTTGTTTGTTAAACTTGATTGGAATATCTATCAATACGATGGTGGTATTTCATGCGAATCATCAATATAATGTTTATAGTCCTTAACTAGACTATAGATGTAAAATATATAACATATGGTTTATAGAATTTTTAAATAATAAAACATGTTTTTTAACATAAGTCCTCATTTGTAACACTCAGTGTAAAGGGAAAATTGGTAAAACTATCAATTCCTTATCCTATCAGCTTTCCTCACGGTATAAAAGTTTGTCAACCATATTTCTACTAGTGTGAACAAAATTCATTTCTGGAAATAAGTGTCAAGAGTGAAACATAATTTATAATTCGTGTAATTAGACTAATATCGACTAAACATTAATTAGTTAGTAAATAACACTGTTCTACAAATTTGACCTTCAAAATTTTTTCCTTGATGAAAATAGTCAATTCTTATAGATTTTGGGTCGCTGAATACGAAAATCACCATTAAAATTCTCAATTGACTCAGGATTTTCGGGGAACAGCCCCTCCCCCTTTTTACGTTTTTCGACGACCTATAACTTTAAACTCGATTTTCAGGGTCAAAAAGCATTATTTTAGTCTTCAAATTGCTCCCCAGTTAACAAGTAATGTTCAAATTAATAAAATATGATAAATTTATAACAAATGGATAGGGTTAAGGGGTAATTACCCCCCTAAAAATACAAAAAAATAGCTAAAATTAAAGAGGTTTCTATACGCTATTTTTCCTCTTATTTTTTACGCAAATCCCGTTTGAAGGGTCCTAACGTTTCCCCAAGGACCCAAATTTGATGACAATATGCGGCAATAATTTTTACTAAAAGCGGTTGAGGTGTTAGCCTCCCAGAAGTCCCCGCGGAAGAGTTCGGGAGACTTCCAGAATCGCGAAGGCGCTCGCGAGTTCAGGAATTAATATCGATGATTTTGAAAAGATTACAAATGACGTTTTTCTTATATTTTGGGTGTATCCTAAGTAGAAACTCTTCAGTTCTTTAAAAACTGACTGGTTTTCGGGAGTGAGGATTCCATGTTTCAAGATGTTAATAGATGCACGGCTGTGGATAACAATTAGGGGGCATCTCCTTAAAAACTGAGGGTGATGGAGGAAAATGGGTGTCATATTTGAATTCAGCAGATCATTTTACACAAGAATCAGCTGAAATTCAGTAAGTGGCTTCAAATTTTTTTTGTACAGCACAGTTAAACTCTAAGTGCGGCATTGAACCCTTCCGTGGGTGCTCTGGGGGCGCTCTCACCTCAACCGCTTTTAGCAAAAATAATTGCTGCATATTGCCATCAAATTTGGGTCCTTGGGGAAGGGTTAGGACCCTTCAAACGTGAATTGCGTATAAAATAAGAGGAAAAATAGCGTATAAAAACCTCTATAATTTTTAGCTAATGTTTTGCATTCTTAGGGGGTTAACTACCCCTTAAACCTATCCATTTGTTATAAATTTATCATATTTTATTAATTTGAACATTTCTTGTCCCCTGGGGTGCAATTTGAAGATTAAAGCAATGCTTTTTGACCCTGAAAATCGAGTTCAAAGTTATAAAGTCGTTAAAAAACGTGAAAAGGGGGAGGGGCTGTTCCCCGAAAATCCTGAGTCAATTGAGAATTTTAATGGTGATTTTCGTATTCAGCGACCCAAAATCTATAAGAAATGACTATTTTCATCAAGGAAATTTTTTCAGTGTAGAACAGTGCTATTGAACAGTTTAGGGGCAAGGTAACAAAAATGTTTACAAAATATGTCCTTGGAGAAACTCGGAATTTCAAAAGTGTCTGTGGATCGAGTATTATATTGTATGCTTTTCACTTTAAATTGGGATTTATTCCGGTAAATATTAAGTAAAATAAGTAAGTAAATTAAGTTAAGTAAGTAAGCGTTATGTCGAAATGGTAGTAACTTTAGGGATCTAAATCTAAGGGGGCTAGATTGGGGCCTAAAAATTTTGAAGCATTTATTTTGTATAGATATTAAAGGTTGAAGATTGGATATATACTCACCAACCCAAATAATAATACCATAATTGATTAATGAATAAAACCATGCATAATATAAGGATTTTAAAAAAATTTGAACTAACTTTATTTTTGAGATGGCAAAACTTGAAAAGAATAAAACTCAATCGCTTCCCTAACTCTTTGATATGAGTTTTCCATTTCAAGTTTGAATCTTTATATAGTCCTAAATATTTGATGCTTTGTACAGGCTGAGGAGTATAACATGAACAATTACTTGTATTTCCAATACAAGGCAAAGAATTAAATTTGATATTTAAGTTTAAATTTGAAGGTCTTAGGCTGAAGTGGATGTATTTTGTTTTATTTAAATTTAAGGTTAAATCATTAGCTTCTAACCAAGTTCCTATTTCAATTAAATCAACTTCTATTTGGTTAAGTAAGTCATTTTTGCGTGGAAGAATACAATAAACTGTGTCATCAGCGTATGTTAAAATTTTACCATTTATGTTTAATTTACAAAAATCAGTAATATAAATCAGAAAAAACAAGGGACCTAAAATAGACCCCTGTGGTACACCCCGATTTGCTAGACAAAAATCACTGAAACTATTTACTATCATTACCCTTTGCATTCTACCTATCAAATATGAAATGAACCATTTAGAGAGTCTCCTCTAAATCCAGCATTATGTAGTTTATCAATTAATGTAGAATGATTTACGTCGTCAAAAGCTTTTTTAAGATCTAAAAAAATTGCTACTGTAAGTCTACTATCATCTATAGGGGAGAGCGTTGTACCTTTGGACAAAAATCACGTTTGGATTTTTCTAAGACAGGTAAAATCATATTTTTAACATTTAAAGTGCCCAACCTATAGTCCTAACCTTAGCAAAGAGGGTAATATTTTTTATTAGCTAAAATCTTCAAAATTGGATTTTTAATTCATTTTAATAACTTGACGAAATTTGTGTCCATAGGTACAACGTGCTCTCCCTATGGACAGACCCAGTTGTACCTGTGGACACCCTTAAAAAGGAAATTTTTAGTTAAAAAAAAGCTTAAAATGGACATAGTAGATTCAAAAATTTATAACAGATATTTGATTTATATTTGATTAACAGATATTTAAATATTTGATTTTTCATCTAAAAATCACTTGAAAATAATCGCCGACAAATAGATAACCAAATTTAATATGCATTAAACTGCATTCACTTAAATGAAACCTGATTCAAAAACGCTAATTAGCACAGACACCCACAAGAACGTGTCCGTACCGTAGGTACAACACTTATGGTGTTCGAAGGTACACCAGGTGTTTTTGCATTTAAAATTCTATAAAAAAATAAAATAATTGAGATTTGACGATTTCTTATATCAAAAATAGAAAGAATATATCTCTGGGATTTGCCCCTTATATCTCATTTAATCGTATTATAGTTAAAGGGGAAAAAAGTATTAAGGTAGTGATGCACTCAAAAAAACTTTGAGCATCTAAAAACAGTAAATTTATTATATTAAATATAAATATTATTTTAAAGAGCTGATTTCACGTTAGCAACTAGATAGCATCTGTTTACATTTAAATTCAACCACAAATTCAAATTTCCATTTTTTCTCGAATTTTAAAATACGGTGGCTGAAGGCACAACCGTCCTTAGGTACAGCACTCTCCCCTACTTTTAAAAATGAACTTGAAAAATTCTAGAAGATCCATTTCAGTAGAGCGGCCTTCAAGAAAGCCGTATTGGTTATTGGCAAAAAAATTAGTATAATTTAAAAACTATAAGATGCGCTTAGATATAATCTTTTCAATCAACTTAGCAAAGGAGGGCAAAATGGATATAGGGCGATAATTTGAAAGAGAATTTTTGCAACCAGATTTAAAAATAGGAGTTACCGTAGCTCGCTTCAAAGAGTGGGAATTCACATGTCATAAAAGCAGAATTTATAAATTTAGTCAAAAAATCAATATTAATATTAGCAATTAGCTTTAAGTATCTCAAACTTATACCATTATATAATCAACAGAATTTAAATTAGAGAGAGAATTTAACGAGTCGAAAAAATCAAAAATTGTGATTTCGTAAAATACAAAAGACGAAATACAAGGCGTTAAATATCTTTGGGTACCTCGCTCTTTCAATATTTAAGGAGCTTTGATTTGTATTCCTTATCTTATGAAATTTTTCCTATTAAATTTGGAATTATTAGCTTTAAAAATTAAAGTTATGGGAAATACACTTTAAATTCAATAAGTTATTAGCACAAAAATTATTCTAATAGTTCTACCTTAAACAATAATCAGTTTCACCTTCACCCTGTATAGAAGTGGCCCATAAAGGTTTTAATTTAAAACTAGAGGTTCGGGGTCTTTTAAGAGTTGGGAGCCACTGATCAGACCGATTCAGAACCCCGTTAAGTTAAAGCTTAAAAATTTAGAGAGTGTTTTTTTAAGAGAGAGATCGAACGGCGCAAACCAAGAAAAATAAATTTAATTATATTTTCACGCATATAATTAACTTAAAGTTTTAAATTGAGTTTTTGAAACTTCTGTGAGTCCTTTTCAATATTACCTCTAAACTCTAAATATATAAGATTGATATGGACAAGTACATATCGGTAATCGTTCGTTTTGCTTAGGACAGGAGAATAATTGAATGTCCACCTGCCTTAATCAGCGGTGCTCTTTTTCGATGTGGTGGTGCTCTCTACTGGGAATGTAGTAAAACTAAAACTCTGCTCAAATGGAACGACAACAGATAAAAAAGTAGTTAACTACACTACTAACTAAATAACCGGGTCGTAACTAGATTTCTGTTTTCAGGGGATTGAATCTAATGATTATTACATTAACTGTTTCTAAAATACCCCTTAACGAGTAAATTATTTGTTAAGTTTTATATCACGTTCTATTTGAATTTGAATTGAGTTTCACATTAAGTTAAAATTTAGAGTATGGGGGTCACCAGAAAATTTTTGAAATTCTGCCTCTGAAAGTACAGGGTGGGCCAAAAGTCAGAACACTTTTCAAAATTCTATAAAAAACGGAAAAAATTCGGAAAATTAACGGTCTTCACTCTCAGCATCCCGAGGTCGCGGGTTTTTTTTAAGACAGTAAAAAAATCCTAATCCACAGCGAAATCATTGTTGTAAAAATGGTTAAAATTAGATTCCTAAAAGTTTTCCAAAAAAAAAATTACACTTCATTACATTAACTTGACTATCATGTCTTTCTTGTTTGAGTTGTTAAGGCTACAGTGGACACTAAAAAATTTCATCATAAAAAATTTTTATTTTTTAAAATAAATGTATGAAATTTAGTCTGCTTCTAAAGGTGGTCAAATTATTAAGCTTAGAAAAAAAGTTTGGTAAAAAATCTTAAATAGTTTTTGAAAAAATTAAATTTTAAAAAAAATTTAAGTACTTTTTCAAAATGCTCCAGGTGTTCCAATTTGTTTACTATCTTGGATTTTTTTCTTTATTTGTTATCCTCAAATACTCATTAACAAATATTGGATCGAAATGGCAAGTTATAAATGATAATTTAGAAGCAAAAGGCAAAAATGTTCCAAAAACCAAATTATTTTTTCAAAAATTTCTGATTTTTGAACACTTTTGCCTTTTGCTTCTAAATCATCATTTATGACTTGCCATTTCGATCCAATATTTGTTAATGAGTATTTGAGGATAACAAATAAAGAAAAAAATCCAAGATAGTAAAAAAATTGGAACACCTGGAGCATTTTGAAAAAGTACTTAAATTTTTTTTTTAATTTAATTTTTTCAAAAACTATTTAAGATTTTTTTACCAAACTTTTTTTCTAAGCTTAATTTGACCACCTATATAAGCAGACCAAATTTCATACATTTATTTTAAAAAATAAAAAAATTTTATAGTAAAAGTTTTTAGTGTCCACTGTAGCCTTTTAAGTGTTCGAATCCGGATCGAAGGTTCTACTACCAAATCGCTTTTAGGAGTGACATCTATAAACGTTTTTTGAACTATTTTTTATTGGCTTACAAAAAAACAGTGACCGCAGGATGCTGAGAGTGAAGACAGTTTATTTTTCCGATTTTTTTCCTGGTTTTATGGAATTTTCAGAATTGTACTGAATTTTGGCCCACGCTGTAGTATTTTAGCTCATTTTGAGGCGTTTTGGGTTATTTCAAAATAAAATAGTTCTTTACAAACCACAAAAATTTCATTGAAAATTTTTTTATCAGACTTCCCAATTTTTAGGGGGACTAAGGGGTTGGGAAGAGTAGGGTAGCTTTCAACAGTTTCGTTTTCCTAATGAAATTCTCATTCGTTAATTTGATTTTCTCATTTGTTATCCGGTTAATTGAAATGCCACTTGGTGTCAAGTAAGGGGTTTCTTATCAAAACAACCCTAGTTCGTTAGGGGTGCATTTCCGACCCCCATTCCTCGGTGATTCTGAAGTCCTCTAGGTGCGCCCTTTCCCTCCTAGAAGTTATGAAGCACTTATCTGAAACACCCTGTATGTCACCAAATCCAAAATCCAATCCAAAATTTTGTATAACAGATTCAAAATTTTGGAGGGGGATTTTTTGGGGCTTTACTGGGGAAATTTGATCCTCAAAAAAACCATGTTTTAGCTCATTTAGATAATCCCTTTAGGTTACACTAGAAGAGAATTGCTCCTTGTGATTTGCAAAATTTTCAAGGGAGTAAACAGAATAAAAATTTATGTAAAAATTTTGGGACCAAGGATTGATCCTCTAAACCCCCCCCCTCCATGCTAGATCACTGTTCTACAAATTTGACCTTCAAAATTTTTTCCTTGATGAAAATAGTCAATTCTTATAGATTTTGGGTCGCTGAATACGAAAATCACTATTAAAATTCTCAATTGACTCAGGATTTTCGGGGAACAGCCCCTCCCCCTTTTTACGTTTTTCGACGACCTTATAACTTTAAACTCGATTTTCAGGGTCAAAAAGCATTATTTTAGTCTTCAAATTGCTCCTCAGTTAACAAGAAATGTTCATATTAATAAAATATGATTAATTTATAACAAATGGATAGGGTTAAGGGGTAATTACCCCCCTAAAAATACAAAAAAATAGCTAAAAATTATAGAGGTTTCTATACGCTATTTTTTCCTCTTATTTTTTTACTTAAATCCCGTTTGAAGGGTCCTAACCCTTCCCCAAGGACCCAAATTTGATGACAATATGCAGCAATAATTTTTACTAAAAGCGGTTGAGGTGTTAGCCTCCCAGAAGTCCCCGCGGAAGAGTTCGGAAGACTTCCAGAATCGCGAAGGCGCTCGCGAGTTCAGGAATTAATATCGATGATTTTGAAAAGATTACAAATGATGTTTTTCTTATATTTTGGGTGTATCCTAAGTAGAAACTCTTCAGTTCTTTAAAAACTGACCGGTTTTCGGGAGTGAGGATTCCATGTTTCAAGATGTTAACAGATGCACGGCTGTGGATAACAATTAGGGGGCATCCCCTTAAAAACTGAGGGTGATGGAGGAAAATGGGTGTCATATTTGAATTCAGCAGATCATTTTACACAAGAATCAGCTGAAATTCAGTAAGTGGCTTCAAATTTTTTTTTGTACAGCACAGTTAAACTCTAAGTGCGGCATTGAACCCTTCCGTGGGTGCTCTGGGGGCGCTCTCACCTCAACCGCTTTTAGCAAAAATCATTGCTGCATATTGCCATCAAATTTGGGTCCTTGGGGAAGGGTTAGAACCCTTCAAACGGGAATTGCGTAAAAAATAGGAGGAAAAAATAGCGTATAAAAACCTCTATAACTTTTAGCTAATTTTTTGCATTCTTAGGGGGTTAACTACCCCTTAAACCTATCCATTTGTTATAAATTTATCATATTTTATTAATTTGAACATTTCTTGTCCCCTGGGGGGCAATTTGAAGATTTAAACAATGCTTTTTGACCCTGAAAATCGAGTTCAAAGTTATAAAGTCGTTAAAAAACGTGAAAAGGGGGAGGGGCTGTTCCCCGAAAATCCTGAGTCAATTGAGAATTTTAATGGTGATTTTCGTATTCAGCGACCCAAAATCTATAAGAAATGACTATTTTCATCAAGGAAATTTTTTCAGTGTAGAACAGTGAATATAAAACTATCACAGATGAAACGAGAGGAGGACGGACTTTTCGGTTTACCGTGCAAAAATAAATTGGACAAATATTATGTATACAACCATAATAACTTAATATTTCAAATATATCCACGTTCCTGCGAAAAATATTACTTTAATTGTTTTTTCAACTTTGATGCGTTTGTGACTTAGTTTTTCCAAGTTGCTGTAAAAATAAGCGCATGTCATGCTTCTATAGTCATCTTTTAAACACTGCGAAAGGTAATCCAAACATCCCAAAAATAACCTTATTATGTGCAATGAATTTACTCTGTTTTCTACAAAAATACAATATTAAACTAGTTTTTCCTGGGATTGTTAGCAATTATTAGTGGTTAATTTTTTCCCCCAAAATTAGCTAGTAATCTTTTTATTATTTTAATTTAATTTTTCAACTTGTAAATTGTTCTATTTGATTTCATAACCTACGATATTTTACCCCGGATTTAATATTCATGATAAAAAATTGACTCAACATAACTGAATATAAATCACGTTAAAAGGTATTAAAATATTGATCCATTTTCAAACAACCCTGAGAATTTTATAAGAAAATATGGAGTATATTTGTTTTTGAGTTCACAGAAGAAATTTGTTTTTTTTTCTAAGAACCACACCATCAACACATGACTAGAATTTCATATCAGTGTAGTATATTTTTAATAAGCTATTATTTATTTATTATTATAAGTTAATATTTTTTTTCATCTCTCCGTTCTAAAATATCTTCTTTTTTTGTGTCGACGTTTTTTCAATGTATTTTTTAACTAGGGAGCTACCGCCCCCTGCTCGCTATCGCGCACCAATTCCGTAAGCTACTTACTCAGGCGTTTTTAGAACGCTTCGCAATCTAACCAAACCTTGTTCAGTGAACTTACTCAATTTTTAAAACCTTCATATAAACAATTTACCCAATAAACATCAACCAACTTTCCGAAAATAAGTCACATGTCTCATCTCCATAAATGAAACTCTCTTAAAAATTAGAAAATTTATTTGAATATTTTTTGAACTTATCAATAATTAAATCAAAATATTTTCCCATTAAAGCAATGTTGTCCAACCATTAGCTACCCGAGTGTCAACTAAACTCTTGATAAAGAGGCAAGTGCCAGAGACAGTAAAAATTACATTTTACTACAGTGAAATCCTGTTACAACGAATACCGATACAACGAAAATCTTGTTAGTACGAAAGTCCAGACTCCAGACAGTCCCCAACCGTTTTATTTGCATTAACGATAGTACGGTTACAACTTAATTTCCGTTACAAAGAAGAAATTTTACGGTCCCGTGAAGTTCGTTATAACGGGATTTTACTGTATTTAAAACAGGCAAATATCAAACTTATATTTCAACAGTGGGGCATTTAATTCTATACTATTTACTAAGACGCATTTTTTACATTTGAAAAACAATGTAGAACTATTTGTTGGGTCTCATTTACATTAGAAAATATGCGTTTACAATGTTTTAAAAATGAAAGAGCAAGGAGTGTTTAAGGTTTTAGTGATTTACAGGTAAAAGTGTCCTTTCTAAATTAACTCATATCCAATTAAGAGGTTAGAGATTATTGGCACCTTTGACAACAAAAATTGAGTTCTAAAATATACAAACACAGCTGAGATCTTGTCGTAAAAATTTCTCAAATTTACACTTGTAGATTAAATGTTATTTTCAACTCATTGCTTCTACTGATTTGACAACTCTCTCTTTTACTATATTGTCTCTTAATGTCCCTTTTCAGTTGACAGTTAAGGGGGTTCAGGGGTTCTCCCCTGAAATTTTTTCGAAAAATTTGACTGATAAAACGAGTTTTTAACACATTTTATTTTGTATGATAACGACATATTTTGTGGCCGAGTGCCAGGAAAATCTCTTCGTGGACCTCATTCGGCCCGCGGGTTGGACCACACTGCTTTAAAATATCTACCAAGTTTTAAAATAACTCTTGCTTATTAATATTCTTAAAAAACACGTACACCAATGTTGTTGTCGTGTCCAAAAGAAATTGAAAACTAAATGGAGCCAAAAGCGTTAAAAACGAGGGTGGCCAGGTCTGAAGACTATAAAGAATGAACGTACACCAATGAATCATTTAATTTCAATATTGTACCAAGTAACTCGTTAGTATTCCTAGAGTTTATCATTCATATTTTTGTTTCAACCCATACTTGTTGAGCAATACATTTAATGCATTTGAAAATAAAGGAAGACAAAATCTACATGACACTCAATGTTTATTATTAATTTCGATTATCAGACTAAAATTTATAAATTTTTAGACAAAATGTGTTCAGTTTCAGCTCGTAAAATGTGTTCATTACACTCGTAAGTTCTTGAATACCTTTATCAATCTTTGAATGATCAGATGTATAATAGGTTGTTTGATATACTTCCTTTGAAACTGCGACCTTAGCCATAATATAAAAAACTGGAAATATTTTGAGATTTTTTTTAGAAATTCTAATGGCATATTCCATATTCTCAAAAGAAACCGAACAGTTTTAAACGAAACATTTGTTATAATAGTTCAGTAATTAAAAAGCCTTTCTCTGGAAACCGTTTACCATCAAAAACTCTTTTTAGAAATAGAGAGATTCTGATTGAGAGAAATGAGATTGAATTATAAATTTAAAAACAGTATTTGTTTGTTTTTATCCTCTGAAACATTCGATCCACAATGATCTAGAAACAGTGTTTTTTTGGGTTCAAAATATATGTACCGCCTCCGGTAGCGATTTGCATGTTCACTTCTGAATCATTCATGCTTCGACCAATCAAAGTACTAAAGCTTCTGTAATGATTCTTCTGGAAGTAAAAGTTTTTATAAAAAAACGAGATAATTAAACTTAAAAACAAGTGTAAATTCTTTTCAGAACACATTCTTGTTATGATAAAATTTAAATTTAGTTGTTTTGCTGTATCATGCTTTTAAATAGTTATTCTAATCAAGGAGTCCCCCAGGGTTCTATATTAGGTCCTTTACTGTTTATAATTTTCATTAATGACTTTTGTAAATTGAATTTAAATGGTAAATGCTTAACATATCCTGATGACTCTGTATTATTGTATTCATGATCTGACTTAAATGATTCAAAATAGAAAATAGAATCTGATATGATTGC